>OX101722.1:29164122-29791567 GCA_944452665.1 Stenoptilia bipunctidactyla | reverse complement strand
AGTCCGGTAAAATAAAAGGTTTTACTGTGTATCTTAATTTAAATTTTCGTAGAGTTTACAAACAAGGATTGGGATTAATCAAGCATTGATTAATATATGACAGATAAACCAATGTAATATTAATAAAAATAATAGCTTAGTGACATATTGTAACAAAGTATGAAGTAGATTTTATTGGCTGTATCACTCTTGACTTGACCATAATGTTTGCACGATGCCTTGCAGCAATTATATTTTCCATCTAATGTATGTGCGCAAAAAAGATTTTATTTATTTAATTATAAGCCTTAAGCAGCTGAAAAAAGCTTATTTTTTCAAAAATTTCAGAGTGATCTTAACTTTCAATCGTAAAGGAGGTTACTATAGGCTCGTAAGCGGAATAAAAAGAAGCATAGTCATAAGAACCGTTACCTTCATGTTCAATGTCCTCTTCAAAGTCCAAAGCGTTGTAGTCAACTTTCCCGTGTCTCGAAATTTCTAGAAATGAAAAGAAAACATCAAAATCAATCAATGAATGCTTATGTAACAGATTACTGGGAAACACTTGTGCCATAAAATAGTTATAAGATCCTGTATTTTAAGTATTTTCTTTATCTAAATAAACTAATGATTTAAATAATCAACGAATGCAGAGCATTAAAAAAACCGACTTCACGTCAAAACTTTGGCAGAGTTGAGAATGTCATCAACGTAAACATTCTCCGAAATCATACATATTTTTTTTAAGTTTGAAATTTTCAATGAAGTACTCAACCGATTTCGATGAAATTTAAATGGGATAAACTATGAAGTATCCTCTATCATATGAAACAACAATTTTAAAAATCAATTCATAATTATCCGAAATATCGTGTAACAAAGACACAAAAAAAAACATACAGACGAATTGAGAACCTCCTCCTTTTTTGGAAGTCAGTTGATTAAAGTAAAATGTGTATGACGCGGTCATAGTATTTATTTATCTCTGCCTGCCCCAAAGGGAGACAGGCGTGACGTTATGTATGTATGTAAATACATATAGTACAAAGGTCGGCTTAGAATCGTCGTACCCACCTAGGGTTGCTAACTTTTTTTTTCTACAAATAAAGTATATTTAAGTCTGAAAAGAATATGGAATTTGGAAAAATAAACAGTATTCAATTTAATTAATGTTTAAACACATATTTTTAGAACTTCTTGTAAAAATTATTAAAGTCTAGCATATAAAGTGTTTAGCTTTTTATGCTGAAAACAGTATTTTGTATACTTTATTTTTATTTAACAGTAAACAGTATAATGCAGTAAAAAAACAGTATACATATATACACACATACGGTCACGCCTGTATCCCTTATGGGGTAGGCAGAACACCAGAGGTTACACGACCATCTGATGTCACGTTTGACAAATTTGGAGGTATTATAAAGATGGAGAGAGACTATTGTAGTGATACGGGGTCAGACACAAATATCGCCCACAAAGAAGCCCTGCTTGGTGGAAGAGCCAGGTCAATAAGACAATATTTCATTAAGAGCCGGGACCTACTTAATCCGTGTGATATTTGACCTCATCTTCACTTTACATCAAGTGAAACTAAATTCGGGTGTAGTAAAAAACCAATAATAAAAATAGAGTAAGAAAGATATAGCACAAAAACGATAATTTATAGAAACTAGGTCCTCACTTACCGAGCGTGGAGTCACACTCTCCCTCTTCTTTTTCTTGAGGCCGCTGAGGAGTACCGTCCTCGCCCTCGCCTATAAAATTCAATTTATTAAGATATTTGTGGCATATACAAATAGAGATAGGGGGAAATAGAGCCAAAATTAAAGTATCAGGTCAATAAATTCCTGGTTAGTTATAAAAATAAAATACTTTAATATAGTTTTATTTATTTATTTATTTACACATTTTAGGAAAACTTACAGCTAGGTATATTACATAATTATAACTAAATAGCGACAGAAGGCCAATTAGCAGTTTCCACTAATGAGCAACTGTATAATTTTAAAATTACGGCCAGAATTTGACAGAAATAGACAAAAATAATAATAATAAACATTAATTAATTAATAGTTCTACTGGGATCGGCCCATTATCACGGACAGGACTATTCTGGCGAATAAACCCGATATCGTGTTAATGGACCGATCGTCGTCCAAGGTGTTTTTGGTGGACATAACTATACCACATGACGAGAACCTCGTGAAGGCCGAGACCGAAAAGCAACGCAAGTAGCTGGACCTTGCACACGAGGTGACCGAAATGTGGGAAGTTATGTCCACCGAATCATCCCGGTTGTAATATCCGCAAACGGTTTGACCCCAGCCACTTTGGGCAGAAACATTGAAAGGCTGGGATTCGGCGGTGGTTCACTTCCAGCACGCATGCAAAGAGCGGTTTTGCTGGATAGTGCCCGAATAGTTCGGCGGTTTCTGTCCCTCTTGCCCTGACTGGTCAAATTGTCGGGTCTTTCCGCCGATAGGCGTGTAGCTTTTGATATAAATAATAATAATAACTATGCTTTAATTTCATCACGATCACACTAAAAACTCAGTACAAAGAGAGTCTTTAATGCTCTAAAGTAATAAAAATGTATGAAATTTCATTATTGCACTGTTTTTTTAATCGCATCAAAAGGTGCCAATCTCAGTGGATTAGCTCTATCCAGCCAGCCGATATCAATATATTTTTTATGTAAGTATTATCCGTTTCTATCCTACTTGTTCCGAATTTAAACAAATATAAATTTGCCCAACAAAACTCTTAACCTTACGATTAATAATTGCTCAAGCCTAACTTTTAATTTCAATAATTAAACTTCTATTTTAACTGTTTGATATGAGTTTCCTTTATCTACTATTCCTATACAGATTATGCACCTCGCCTTAAGTAATTTATATTGCCCTCGTGCCTGTTAGATTAGGTCTCTAAATCAGGCACTCGGTGCAATAATAAATTACTTTGTGCTCTATGCAATAATCTATAACTATTAAGTTTCTTCAATTCATTATATTCAATTTTGACTATTATTTATAGTATAGGAACATTTTGCAGCTAGGGTTTTGGAGTCGCCGAATTAACCGTCAACTTGTACACAGCATTCGTGATGGGTTTCCGCAGAGAAACACCTGATTCAACCAGTTAAATATTGGAATCCATGTCAGGCCATTTTAGATTTCAGTACTTTTTACAAATAAAAAATATTCCATAATTCGAAATACATTTAATAAAAAATACTAAGAAAAGGTCTGAACCAACTAATGCAGCATTCAATGTATTAAAATTAAAAGATATTAGTCGTGCTGCTTTACCGACCCAGCAGGGTTCTTGAATTAGTGGGAAAATGTGCATATGAACGAGTTGCGGGATACCCTGATGTGTCAAACTCGTAAAGTAGACATTCCGTAAATAACATATTTAAATGAAATATCGAGAAGGTACTACAGAAAATATACGTTATTTTTTGTTTATACGAAACCTGAGAACAGTTTGTTCAGAATCGGTGACAGAATCGAATGCAGTAGTTTACGTTATATTTACATCAATAATCTCTAAAGAAACTTAAATAATGTTTTTACTCATTCGCGCGCCCACCATACGCGATTCCAGGATGCAAGTAGGTACATCCCTACTGGTGCGACGAAAGTAAGACACCACAAGAAAGAGGCTTGATTGATACTTGCTGAGTTTATAAGGTAATATTATATTTTTTTGTATACCAATTTTTTTCGAAAATATTGAATCAAAAAAACAACGTTGTATAACATCAAAATCGATGTATTTATTTAACCAAAATCATACAATTATTTAATTAAAATTATTAGGCAGGATTATTTGCGGAAATGTTTTTATCAATCGGCCACCCTCAATTAAAAAAACATTCGCTCTGTTATTGTGCAACAAGGGAATGATTCCCGTTTAATCCAATTTTCGTTTTCTTTATTTCTCCTCATTAAGGAATATACTTCTCATTTACGAGAGCTGATCATATTCGACATATTATTCTCATCGTAGACCTGGACTTTGCCAGTTTTTAAAACTGACATTTTGTGGGTGGGTTGCTGAGGGTATAAATCGTACAATTAAACAATGTTTTAAATTATTTAAGCATGATATGATGCAGCCAACAGCATAGATTATAAAAAAATTCAACAGCAAATGCATACTTGCCTAAATCTTGGGAGCCTATGATTTGGAAAATAATTTGAATAGAAGCAGAGCTTACTTTGTTGTTATGTAAGGCAGTGATGTATTTTTCCCTCAACTAACAATGCATCAATTATTATTGCTGATTGCTGTGTAACCTATCAAATAAAACAGGCCCGTTCATATTTTGATGAAATTGTGAGGTTAAATGGTACCTTAACCTACTCCTTATAGAAATATGCGATGGCATCAAACTACTAGATACTTGGATTTTCTTCGGCTGCCAATATTCAGTTAATAAGATGTAACATCAAAAGTAGACATATAAGCTGTAAAACTTACTATTATATTTTTTTTTATATTCAGTAAACAAATAGGTACTTCACTATTATTGTAATTGCTTGGTTGGCCGTAGAACAGTAGGATGTTGTGCACATGTGTGCACCATAATGTGGTATTTGGTCTGGACGGGAATTGTTCCTGCAACCTCAAGTTTGTTGTGACTGCACTTCGGAGACCGTCAAAAATATTTTCTTTCGTTTTTTTGGTACGTTTTGTAGGTACCCACTTTTAAACTGTTTTTCAAAACACTTATATTCTGTTAGTTAAAATATGTTCTTACAGTAAAATATAGATCAAATCAAGTAAAAAATAGTATTATGCCTTAATTGTTACCTATATTAAGTGTGAAACATGATAATTTGCATTTATTAAAATGAAATCGAAGTTGATTTTTTCTGCGAGATCTTCCAGTTTAAATTCTTACTTAAATAAAAACCAAACATATTGTGGTTCAGATAATTAGACAGTTAAGTATTGCACTTGATCTTTATTCAAATAAAAGTATAACATGACATTATGCTGAAACATCTGTATCCGATGGCTCAAACGATTGATAAAAGATTTTATTCAATCAAATAAATGCCTAAGTCCATTTCAGGCCGTCAGTAAGCTTTAATGACGAATTGAATACACGATAATTTGTATGATTTATGTAAATGATTATTTAAAAAAGTATCAGAACTAAAATATTTCCCATTACAAATTATCTAAATAATAAACTAAACGTGATGAGTCTCCATACAATAGCTGCGCAACGTTGGGGTTACTGATTCAACGCAAAAGAAGTTTTACTGGTGGTTTATTTTAAAGATAAAAGCAAATAATAATAATAAATACTCTTTATTGCCATTATACATAAAGCTTTTCATAAACAGTAAAGTAAACATATAAAGTATACATTTAAAATAAAATAAATAATAACAAAAGCATATCACAAACATAACTATGTTAATAGTATAATCTTGCAATGCATTATTTCGATTGCAATTAAAAAAAAAATTGAGTTTAGTTTTAATTTAGTTCGGGATACCAAACTTCAAAAGTGAAATACGTCAATCAAATATTCACTTTGTTATTTTGCAACAAGTGGATGTGCTCTTTCGGTTTTCCTTTTATTTTCGACTTTTTTCGCTTCATGGACCTCGATTCTGCTACCTCACAAGACCCCAGCAACCCCAAAAACTTGGATTCTCGAAACAATGTGTATTATATTTATTTTCCAATAAAGATTTTGGACATGTGTTGTACGTAAATATTCCTTTGACTTCGTTGTTTAATGAAACTACCAAAAACAAAAAAGTTTATTCAATAGTTCAAAATTTATGTATTTATTTATAATAGTATAACACTATTTTATAACAGGTTGTAGGTACACTCTTACACAGAATACATAGACAGCGATCATGAAATATCTATTCAGAACTTGGTCTTTTCTTTATGAATATTCTTCTGGCCACACTGAAAACCAGTGTCTTCAGTTCAGTTGTCCTCACAACACCAAGACGAAGATATACTGAGCTGTAGCCTATTGTAGCTGCAGTGCATGCATTGGTACGATCAATTAGCTATTAGGGTAAAGTTGTAATTAATTTTAAGTTTTATTTCTTTTTATTGGTGTAACTTTAAAAAAATTCTTTAAATTGTCACATTTTTATTTGTTCTGTATGTACTGATTATGCACTCGTTGTTACAATAAATGATTTTAAATTTCAATACAATTTAATAACCTTTTAAACATGGTTCATGACTATCTAGTCAATCTATTAATAATAATAAGATTTAAGCCTTTAAAAGATTTGATTTAGTAAAATAAATTTAAAAGATTTGATTCAACCAATGAAATTTAAAAGATTTTATTCAGCCAATTAAATTTAAAAGATTCGATTCAATCTATGAAATTTGAACGATTTTTGATTCAACCAATGAAATTTTAAATATTTGATCCGATAAGTAAATAAATACCGATCGTGTATACTTACGAGCAAATTTATTCTCCACCGGCTTTTGTTTCTGTTCGTGGACTTCTCGCTCGGTTCGTTCATGCTCTAAGCGCTGTAAAATAAAACACGCATTGTTATCTTCATTGCATTAACGTAAGGTCGAAGTTTGAATACTTCACTTAATTAGTTAGCGACAAACTGGCTATTCACTGGTTTTCATCCAACTGGTTTGATAATTGATTTGAGAATGATTTCGCGACCGAATATAAGAGTTGTATTAGAGCCGTCCCCTTTTTTTATAATCTTGAGTTAAAGAGCTCAGTTATACAATGAATTTACTCGTACCCTTTAATAAAATATCATATAGTTTTTACACTTTCTCATGTTACTATAAGTGCATATTTAAAAAAAAAATCAAATAGTTTG
The DNA here is from genome assembly GCA_944452665.1 of Stenoptilia bipunctidactyla. NCBI lineage: Eukaryota > Metazoa > Arthropoda > Insecta > Lepidoptera > Pterophoridae > Stenoptilia > Stenoptilia bipunctidactyla. The sequence goes on along the minus strand of OX101722.1, from coordinate 29,784,731 downwards.
GCAAATTTTTGAGTTGGAAAGCAATAATAAATTTATGTCAGAGACGTCACCCTTACATTTGCTTTAATTTATTATTTTCGTAACAAGTTCTATGCATGTATAAGAATGAATTTCCAATAGAAGCATTTTAAAATTTGGTTAAGTAACAGCTTATTTGAAAAAGACGTAATATTTACCAACTACAATACGCACTTACCTCAAAATCAGCGTATTTAATGGTCCTACGTTGAGCCTGCCTCCAATGGGGCGGGGTCGCTGACCGGGACCGAGACCGCGATCGGGACGGCGTTCGGTAACGCTGACAAAACAAAAAAGTTGAATACTGTACATATTATACGTGCCAACTACGAATGTTCCCACACTACACCAATCAAGGGCATCAATCGATGGCAAAATGGAGAAATGATTAGATGCGCGATTAGAAAGAAACTGATGGAAAATAGTTCGGGTTACTCGATCAACGTCGATCGATTGGTTAGTCGAACGGTATCCGTCGATCATTTAAAGCTACCAGACCGACGTCATCGATTCATTGATCTGGTAACACCCTAAGAATAGAACTGAAAGGACAGCATATTGTTCCGAGCTTCACAGTGGCCTTGGCCAGTAGAATTGGCTTTGGGAAACGTTTGAACCAACAAAAAGAGCCATAATGACCGACATGGCTGTACATAAAAAGAAAGTGCACGCCACGCCAGTCGGTTCGTTTGAGAATAACGGTGGTACACCAAGATACAAACGATAAATAATATATTAGCCCCAAGGGTCGCTGCTCGTCTGCATAATTATAAGCCCTTCTCAGTGGCCTTGAGAAAAAGTAAATATGGCAGTTCCTCTCCTATTTTAACAATATTAAATAGTTACAATAATATATTTCAAAATAGTAATTTAGATATTTTTTGTGATAGTTTAGCTTCCTTTAAAAAATGTAATTATGTATGTTGCAAAAATTGTCTTTAATTTAAATTTTAGTATTATTAATTTATTTTGTAATAAATTTATTTAACTTCTTGTTTATAAATCATCCTAGTTTCTGTTTTAATTTTAGTCTCGCGTATAAAAATGTCTTCTTGAAAAGTTGTGCATACCTTTAATTTAGATACATATGTACCACAATATATTTTAAATTATGTATTTTATGTGATGTGGATGGACGTGTAACACCATAGTCTTCATGCGCACTTTCCATCAGGTGGCATGGAAGACAAACGTCCTATCCTTACAATATAAAAAAAAAAATTGTTGGTAAGCCTTATTTAAATAAATAAACAAACACATACATAATTTCGTTTGGATTGTTCTATACTTACGAAAACGCCTCTTCCTTTAATCATCCGCCCACTTCTGGTGTATCCGAAGCGGTCTCTCTCACGGAAACGGGCCCTGAAAGAAATATCCAATGAAACCATCAAATATTACGCTATATTTACAGATTGGTATAGTTTTCACATCAACATTTTTACCAATTTTTAACGGACACAGTGACAGTTAAATGATTCTTAAAATAATTTATTGCCGGATAAATATTTTATTATAGAGAAACAGGATAAAAACTTATCTAATACTGACTGTCTGGAATCAAATTTAACACAATTGAAGAAATACATTAAACTCCTTTTTCCCCACTCTTGCTTAAGCGAAAATGCGACCAATACTTCAGAGGAATTATTTCAACGCAACAACGTAGGTCACTTGTTATACTGGGTGTTCAAAAAATACCTTTAGTGGAAAATATCCCAGAAAGGGCCAGTTTTCTCCATTAGGCTACAAAAACCGTTTTTTATTATGACTCATAGCTTTTCCATTAAAAATCTTGACATTTAAAGGAAAGCGCGCGCATGCACCTTTCTCCTATCCAGATAACCCACGCGCCTTACGATCAGCTTTTCATCTATTACCTATGTAATGTTACCTATTACTTGAGTAAACTTACATAGGGATGAGCAAATATCGCCTGTATTACGGCATCCTAATTTAGAGATTGTAATCGTAAGTACATATTTTCATTATTGTGTGATTTCACTGCGATTCCCCGAAATGAACTCCACTTAGAACTGTAGTGCGTGCGCTTTCCTTTAAAAGTTTAGATTTTTTTTATAAAAAAAAATATTAGTCCAAATAAAAAACGGTTGTTTGTACTTGAATGCAGATGACCAGCCCTATATGGGATATTTTCTACAAAGAACATTATCCCCTCCGGGGTATGTTGGGCCAAAGGACAGAATGTCCAAGGGGTCAAAATGCCAAGGAAATAATGTCCTTTTGTTAAAATGCCCAGTAATCTTAACATCCAGGTGACTTAAAACCAAATTGTTAAAAAGACAAACTGATATTAAGTCCATTTGTCAAAATATCCTATTGTTAAAATGCCCAGTTGTCATAACATCCATGTGTCAAAACAACAAATTGTTAAAATGTCAATTTGTCATTATGTCCAGTTATCAAAACACCCAATAGATAATATGCGCAGCTGTCATAATGTTGAATATCAAAACACCCAATAGCCGAAACGTCTAGTTGTTATAATGTCCAGTTACTGGAACCACAAATTAATTGTTAATTACCCTCCATCTATGCAATTTCTTAGAGCCTTATCACATTTGCGATGTGCGAGCGAATTTCTCATACAAAACTCGTACGCGGCGAACTCGCTGAGTCTTCGCCTTTATACAAAATTCGCTCACAAATCGCAAGTGTGATGAGGGTGTATTTTTTTAGCGAATTTTAAATGAAGACGAATACCTACGCAGCGAGTTCGCCGCGTAAGAGTTTCGAGTTATGTATGAAAAACTCGCTCTCAAATCGTAAATTTGATAAAGCCCTTAAAGTTAGGTTTTAATTCGACGCGTCATCATGGTTTTATAATTTATAATATTTATTTAACCTTCAGTTACACATTATATAACACAAAGTACAAATGGCGGACTTAATACCGTAGGCATTCTCTGTCAGTCAACCGTTTGGCCAAGTAGATAGAACCACTAGGCCATAGAGAGTATTTGTGTGCTTTTGCGTGTGCGTGTGTGTGTGCGTGCGTGCGTGCGTGCGAATATAAATATCTTTGCGAATCGTCGTCGTAACAAATAAGACATCAATTAAAGCTTAAAATTTATTTCTTTCCAACAAAAATCAACAGAAAATATAACTTAAACAATTGTCGCTTTCACATATTCCCTAATTTTAAATCATCGATAGGAACAGGATGTTATCTACTTAAACTTACAATTGCTGGCACATACTTATTATTTACACTGTTTCTGTAATTTTATGCAGCCTTGAAGAAACTGCAGTGGCGTAATATTTTTCTCAATTACGTCGTGTAATTTTTCAGTATACTTTTTATTGAATAAAATCACACTCCTTTTTCTCTTATTACGGTCAAATAAACTTCTCTTTATTACGTAATCTTTGTGTTTTGCCTCTTTGCGTAATAAATCTATAAATTTGAATAAGTTTCGCTTCGTGCCGTGCATCCTCTTCTTGATACGACTGTGCCAAGCCTCGACAGAGTTGTTCGTTCTGTGTCTATCACTAGAACAACTTATATCAGCCTGTAATGATTTTGACAGCCATTCTTTGACAAAATAATGTTCAAAATTTTCGATTTCTGAACATTTTTCAGAATTGGAATTCACGATATCATTCCAACCAGCAGAAATCAAATCTTTTGGCAAAAGTGGCAAATTGGAAGTTAAGCGAGCTAATTTCCTTCCCTCCATTTTATCACAAAGATTGAGCTGCTTTGCTTTTCTCCATATAGCTCTTTGGAAATGAAAAAAACAACCTGTTATTTCACATTCTGGGAAGACCATTCTCATAGCGTTAATCTGTGCCTTCTCGTAATCGCACTTGAATTTATTAATTACTATGTTAAATTTATCTCTTAGTGTAGAGAAGACACGTAAATATGTTTCAGTGCTTTTGTCCGGGAGAAGAGCGTATACCACTGGTACTACGCAAGTATGTTCATTGGTGCTCTCTATATCCATGTGAATACTGTACAGTTGATAGAAGGGAGAAGGCACAACGTCAAAAGTACCATCACCAAAGAAGGTTGTTTTGCTTGAAACGAGGGCATTTTTCATAGTCTTCAAAGAAAGTTCGGTACTAAAAATGAGTAACTTATTTGTGTCTCCATCTTCACTAATCAAAAATTTATCTTTCAGAATATCTGGTATTTCTACATCTGACAGGTTGTTGAATTTTGTCGATGTAACATTAAGTACATTATTGCGAGCCCTATACATTGACCGCTTTAGTGAGTCAAACGTAGGCACGTGTGTTGTGTTGGAATCGGAATCACTGTCGTCATCCGCCTCATGTAATGCACTAAAACACTCCTCATATATCTTACGCACAGGAGAGTAGCGAGTGCATACATTACTTTTTAAATCTTGTTTCGCTTGGTGTATTGCGTTTTTAGACGTACTCGCCTCGCAAAGATGCGTACTCTCTCTTATAACCCTCGTCCCTTCACTATTTATCGTGATTGACGCCGCACATTCGTCTCGGTTCACGCATCTCCACAGAGTGGTGCCGTTAATGTTTGAACCATTTCTATTATACCTGTGCAATCCAACTAGCACTGTGTCTTTTCCTTTTTGATTTTTACTAAACGTTATTTCCTCCATATTACGCCGCGGATATTAAACCCAAACGAGATCGACTGGATGACAGGAAATGTGGTGACATTTCAACTTCATTTATTTTATTATTAATCATTAATAGCCTCTTCAGCCAGTATCTATCGGAATTGATTAAAACCTTCCTGTTGTATGTAGTTGTGTACAGTTTGCAGAAAAATGCATAAGCATATATATTAATATTTCATACTAGCAGCCCGTCCCGGCTTCGCACGGGAATTGAAAGAAAACGGTAATATTAACAAAAATTACAAATTTTAGCACACTGATACACCAATCTGGATACACCAAAAATGAGGAATCAATGCGGGGTCTCCATACAACGACTCGCTTTATTTACTACACCAGTAGGGTTCCGAAGCCGTTAGGTACTATACTACTAAGAAATGCACTACTGATGAAAATTGTGACTTAGAGACTTGTACACATTCACTATAATGGTCTTTATATCATCTGGACATTATGACTCCTTGGGCATTTTGACATTTTTGCATATTAACAAATGGTCTTCATATCATCTGGACATTATGACTCCTTGAATATTCTGACTCTTGTACGTATTGACCAAAAGTCTTTATATCATATGGACATTATGAGTCCTTGGACCATCTGACCCTTGGACATATTGCCTTATAGACTTTTTGACGTATGGACATTATGGCTCCTTGGACATTATGGCCCTTGGACGTATTGAGCTATAGAGTTTTTAACGTCTGGGCATTATGACCCCTTGGACATTCTGCCCTTTGGCCCAACATACCCCGGAGGGACATTATCATATATTCTGTATACAACGAATACTGTCTAGATATTTTCGCATCGGGTCGCATTTGTAGTTCCCTTAAGGCAACAGGTAATAGTAATATAACTTAAAATCAATAAAATAAAATCTTAAGCAAACCAGTTTGTTTAATTTAAAATTATTCCCAGCAAACGTTTTTATTTTTTTTATTTTTATTTTTCAGAACCTACATAAATTAAAACATGGAGCTGTTAGCACGCAAAATAAAATTTAATGGAATACAAAAACTTACATCAAAAAACGACTGAAACTGAAAATTTATGGATATTAAAAAAAAGTTTGCATGAACTCATACTTACACATTTTAACTGTAAATATAAAAAGCAATTACAGAAGAATTTCCTAAGCTCTAATATTACGATGAATACTTGATGTTTAATCCACGGCTTTGATAGACTAGAGTTTGCTAAGCCCATTTGTATCAATCTGACAAGAGTACTTGACAAAATGTCTTGCTCATAAGACCTTACACTACATTGCTCACAAGTTGTAGCCGTAAGCTTGTGAGATTTTAACACATATCTGTCAGGTTTGAGAGTGCAGTTGCGACTGCGCTTCGCCTTACACCTGAAGGTCTCATTAAGAGGCCGAAACTAGTCGGACACATCCGACAACAACGTGTGAGTAGAGATGGGTTGAGGACATAAACAAATATAGACAGAATGTGCATAAACTAGGCGGTATTTGGCATAAGTAGGTTTTTGCCCAAATAAACGCACGAACCCTAAGCCGAACTAACTAGTTAAAATTGGTTAAAAAAAATCGAATGAAAACGAAACTTAACATCATTAATTTGTCGATCAAACTTTTTATAAAATAATCTATCATTAATTAATCACATTCTTGCCATAAAATCACATTTGATAATGAAATCATATTTGGTAGGTAACCCTTGTTCTTTCAAACCTAGTTATAATAAATAAATAAACAATTTTTTTTTTTTTTTTTTTTCGATTTTGGAAAAATTATTAGGTCTAATGTATTTTCATTGAATTCTTTTTTATGCACACATACACAGATATACACTACGATGGTAAATATATGAAAATTCGGTTAAGGTTTATACTCCAACAAAAGGCATTCGGTATTTACGGGCATTTATTCAATCTGCCAAAATCGCCAGAGCATAAACTCATTTGTACGTTATGCATAATAAACTATAGTGAGGAGGTTCTTTTCAAAATTTTACTATTCCACTTTCGACAAAACAGATTTTTTTTTCTTTTTATAGGAAACATTGAAATTAAGGCGCAGCGAAAGTAAAATGGGACCAAAACTTGATAATTACACCAGATTAAAAAACATAAAAAAACATAATTTCGTCAAAAGTTGATTATTCCACTTTATAATGGCATACCTAAAAAACTATTATGTCAAATTACGCAAAAACGCAAAAGTGGAAATGGTCAAGGTTTTGAAAAGAACCTCCTCAGTTATGTATACAAAGCATTTTTAAGTGATCTTACCATTTATTTAAAACTTTACTATTCAAATAAACCAAGTAAAATTTGCGCAATAAATGCCATTTGGCATCCTCTAGTTGTTACCTCTCAATTCTTCATAAAAATAAAAAAAAAACGTGTACGTCCATTGCTTTCAACACCTGATATAAGTCAAACCGCTACAAGTGCTCTCACATCACTGTGGCCACCGCAGGCCACAGGCCGCCACGCCCGCGTTAGGCCCCAGTCACCGCGCATTCAGTGTGGCCGCACACTAAGACTGACTTTTGAAAGCAGAAATATGGAATCTATCTTTGATTGTGCATTGTGGTCATCATATACCTTTCTTTATCCCTCCTATCGACTCTTTCCCGATCATCCTTGTCTCTCCCGCCCCTCATCAGGAACCGGTTGGCTGGTACATCCGGGATCTCCTTTGGGTCTATCTTGGAAGTCATCACGAGGGGATGGGCAGGTTCAGCCTTCGTATCCTCTTCCTCTTCGGATTGACTGGCTTGGTGTCTAAAAGATTGAAGATGACATTGTTATTGTTTTATTAAACTGTTTTAAAACGGATTTTAGTTTGTACAATATGATGCAAATTAAGATAAAGTAACTGTGTTCTTTTCAGATATTATCATAGTCACAAAATACTTAAATCCCTTATATGTCCATGGTGCTGTGTTATCTTATAGATATCATATTTTCTATTTAGAAATGTAACACTATAGTAGTCTAATGAAAAGAAAATAAAATAAAACCTAGTTAAACTGTCTTATAGTTGATGAGAGAATTGTGTTGAGTAAGACAAGTATGTTTTCATCTTTTTTTTTAGTAAATTAAGAACATTATCTATTTATCTACTATTTTCTGTTCGGAAAGAAGTGGCTCCAAACCTTAATTCTGGATGTTTCGCTGTTGTCAGCGTAGAAGCACACTCCGGAAATTTGCTGCTTATATCTACAGGGCGACTGGTAGGTCACTTTCGAAATTCGAGGACGTGACAGTTTAGGATCGTACATGAAGAGAAAAAATGAAATAAAAAATAAATTTTAATTATTTGCTGAGTAAACTTAACCGAAAGTTAAAGAATTCATCACGCAACGCATAGTAACACTAGCGCACATACTTCCCTTGCGGCGACGCGCGGCTTACCACTTTTGATGCGGCGGCTTACAGAGGTGTGAGTGCCGCGAAAAAACACTTTATTTATGTATAGAGAATTGTAGTGAAATATTAAGTAGCTACTTTCATCACATAATTATGATCAGAATCAAGTACAGAGTGCTCTCCTTCTATATCTAAAACTTGTCATCAGTCACCCTGTATCCCTATAAATTGGCAAATAATTCAATGCAGCGGTTTGAAATGTCAAAAAGAAAAATCTTTGTTAAAATCTTCGTACTTAATGACAATGATTGAAATTGATTGGTTTTTTTTCCTTCGTTTAGAATAAAAATTTAAACAAATGTATAAATACTTCTTAAATAATTCTTCCGTGATGGACTGGGAGTAAAAGAAAAACATAGAATGTGCCAGCTGCTTCTCTTCCCGGGCATACCGTAAAAGTCAGTTAAGGGACAGAGGTTTTATTGACAGTTTTGCGGGCGATAGGCTGACCCCCTGTCACTGCAATAGTCTCTCTCCATCATTATAATACCTCTTAATTTGTCAAACAAGGCCTCAGATGGTTTCATAGCCTCTGGTGTTCTGCCTACCCCGTAAGGGATACAGGCGTGAAGTTATGTATGTATGTATAAATACGTGAATTTGAGGCGTGTGCTTTATGTTTACAGTAACTTTAAACAAAAATAATTAATTACCAACAAACAATGTGCTTTGAAACGGTCACAGTAGAAGTGAAATTGGTTGTTTGAATTTTTTTAAAGACAATGAAAAAGTAAGTGACGTAAAGCATCTCCACTCTAGAAGTAAGAAAATGAAAGTGTATTTTTTTCCTCTAACATTAAGAACTGTATTGAAAAATAAAACATTCATTCATTTAAACCGCATCACTATTTTTTTCTTCCCTAAAGTGGAACTGTCATTTTACTGCATTGAATTATTTGCCAGGTATATCAATGATTAATGTTTACGAACTATCCTTACCGTCGTTTCTTCTTATCTTTCTTATCCTTTCTCCTCTTCTTGTCCTTCTTGTGGGAGTCATCGCTCTCAACATCGCTCTCTTCTTTAATCTTCTCTTTTTCTTGCTTGTGTTTCTCTGTGGTAAAGATATAAGATGTTATTCGTTTTTATTTGTTATTATAACTTTATTGTTTGATGAAGCAATTCCATGTGTAGAGTCAGCTAAGTTTAATCGCCTTTTACGATACACTAATCCATTTTTATTTTATTTTATTTGGGAAGTAAATAGTACTATTCTAAGCCAACCATATATCTAAAAATTGTATTTTTCAACTACTATGTATAATACATGAATTTTTAACCGAAAATTTCCTTGAGTATAATTGTACCTAACTGCAAGAGAGGCATTGATAGAAGAACGTGTGAATGTGGGACGAGGCGAAGCCGAGCGAAGGCCAAGGCTTGTATGGTTCTTTTCTCAAATAATGCTTGGAAATTAAACAAAGTAGAGGAACAACTAAGAACAATAGTTTTTAACGCGCCAAAGTATTTATTATCTACTTTCTTTTCTATGTGCTAGCCAGTTCGAAATTTAAATTAAACCTTTGATAAGTTACCTCTTTGGTCGCCATGTTGCGGAGTAGAAGATTGTTCCATTTTTAAATTACATGACAAATATGATTTTACATTGTAATTTATTTGGCCGCTAAACACAACAGATATGGATTTTCATACAACTACTACAGCAAGTTTGATTTATCTCGAAGAAGGTTGTCAAAACAATACTCAAATTTCCAAGCATGTTTGAGAAAAGATTTATTAATCAACAAATACTCACTAGACTTGAGTTTGATCAGCTGTCCGCAGTTGGAGACGGTGATATCTTGCAGCGGCCGCGCGTTTCTGTCGACCGCCACCGCTTCAATTTGCCGAACCAGCGCCGCGCCGCCCACTACTTGACCGAATACTACGTGGACACTACGGGCAATTGAGAAACTGTTATAATAAAAAGTTGAATAAGTTTGAAAAAGTATCACGGGCTTTAACACTTAATTGACTTTGGAAATGGGATATTTACCATGTTTTTTTTTTTACTAGCTGCTAACCTGGAATATGAGGGTAAAACTAAAGATTCGTGGGAATTTCTGTATAAAATGAAACCTTTATTTTGAGATACTGCAAGAAGATTCTTTCAAATCGGACCAGTAGTTACAGAGATTAGCGCCTTAAACCAAACAAATTCTTTAACTTTATTATATTAATATAGCTTCAGCACCATGTGATCTTGCTTCAGTGCCGAAGCTCCAAATGAATAAAAAAAACATGGGAAACATCTCATAAAGTTAATATGAATACTAGTCATGAAATACAAATACTCAGAAATTCCTATGGTAAGTAATGTGGTTAAAACCATGCTCAGCTGTTACTTTTTTGTGAAAAAGCCAGTTTCCTCCCAGATGGTTTGATCTCATCATAAGTTACCATCCAATGGGATTTTGATTGTGTACAAAATAAAAAAAACAAGGCACTATACCACCATTTTGAGGAGTTCAATGGCTATGACTAAAAAGTTTAACATCAGTGATAATGATGACTAAAAAGGCTTTTCCCACTAAAATTTTTTAAATGCTTATGAAAATAGAGGGCATTTCCACATGACCCTAATGAAATAAAATTTAACAATTGAATAGGCATATTAATCATTAAGGAAACAGATATATCAGTTTTATAATTATAATTTAAATTACAAATTACTTACTTGTCGAGATGCGGTGCCGGTTGCGTGGTACTACAACACAGAACAACAAGAGATAGAGTGGCCACGGCGTCCCATGCCCGGTGCTTCTACAACACGGGACATGCCTTGTAATGAAGAAAGGTCATTCAAACAATTATTGCATTTGAGATTTTATGTTTCAATCAAACGGCACTGATTATCTGATAAACAGAAAAAACTATGATGTTCGTTTAAGCTAGCTCTCGGTAAGCTGTGAACTTCAAAATGTCTTGAGTTGTGATTACTTACTAATTCTCAAATATATGTACTTAAGTAATATTCATAAATTTAAATTTATAAGTTTTGAAATCAACAAAATCAAATGTAGATTGAACCATAGCATATGGACATTTTTTCTATGATGAAAAGCGCAAAGATTTGATATTATGATAAATCTAGTAAACAAATATTTGTAAAGCGACTAAACTGATTGAGTTGTAAATTTTGATATTTGAATGATTTTGAATGACCTTTCTATTTCTATTTAAAACAAAACTAAAAGTAATATAGACAAATTGTAAAATTTCAAAAATTCCAATATAAGTTTATTTTAGGCATGTCCCATTTTTCTGACAGCGTCATAAGAATTCCTAAAATACATAATTCATAATTAAATTAGCTCTGTATAATTTATGTTTAAAAAATCATTGACTTACAATAACTTTCAATATTCTTAAAAAGATTTTTTACCCTTTTACAGTCAGCAAATTGTAAGCTCTGTTTCCTTACATTTTCCTTTAGAAAATAACTTACATAAAGAACTGAGACCCATTGGTATCTTTCCCACGGTTTGCCATCGATAAAAGGAAAGGTTGGTCATGTTGCAGTTCGAAAGTTTCATCTGAAAGTAGCAAATTAATTACTCAAAACTATTCCTTCAGCAAATAACTTTTAAACTAAATGTTTGAAAGATGCATCAATAGATAAGGTTACAATTAATTACCTTCAAATGTACCACCATAGATTGATTCTCCTCCTGTACCATTTGCATTAGTGAAGTCACCACCTTGTATCATAAAGTCTTTGACAACTCGATGAAATACCATTCCCTAAAAAGAAATAATTATAATTTCAGCAAACAAAATAGGTATTATTAGTCCAACTGTCAACAGTAACTGGTAAAATAAACTTACCTTATAAGTAAGGGGTGCCTCGGTAGTTTTGCCAAGTCCCATGTCACCAGCACATAGAGCACGGAAATTTTCAGCAGTCTTCGGTGCCACATCGTTAAATAACTCAAACACAATACGGCCTGAAGGAAGACCACCAATAGAAATGTCCATGAAAACACGATCCCTAGGGGGTTTTTCATCGCCATCAACAGTCATCTTGTAGCTCTTAGCAATTTGTTATCAATGACACTAAATTGAATAACCTACAATTTCGTGCACATAAATAACAATTTTTAACAAAAATTAAAATTATCTCTATTTGGCTTATTTATAAGCTTGCCCGATACATACAATGCTGTAATTTTGCTATATTTGCTTATTTAAAATTTGCATTAGCTTAGTTTCGCTGGCTGGCAGAATAGAGTTGCCGAACTCTAGGAACATCCAAAGCCTGCGAGAATTTTGAGGAATTTTAGGTAGAGTTAAGTTTTGGAAATTCGGAACACTAATACAGTCCGTCTAAAAGGAGTAGAAATTAATGTTTGTGGGACTAAATTTATTCTGTGGCTGGTAAAACTTCATTAAAAGTCAATCGTCATTGTAATGTAAACAAAGTTTGATTTCATTTTATTTGACGACCGGCTGGTGTAGGGTTACGTACATTGCCTTCTTTGCCAGAGGTCCTGGGTTTGAATCCCGGCGGCGACGGATATTTGTGTGATGAACACAGATATTAGTCGTCAAGTCATGGGTGTTTATATGTTTATTTAAGTTTATTTTCTAATAAAAACTATGTATTTATTCAATATGTATGTTTATATATTTCTTAAGTATATCAGTTATCTAGTATCATAGACAAAGATAAATATACCAAAAGGAACTACTAGTATCCATAACACAAGTTCTTTAAGAAACTTAATTTGGGCTAGATAATGCTGTGTGGGTGTCAGAAATATTTATTTATTTATTTATTTGAATTCTTGCCTAAATTCTAGTTTTTGTCCAAAAACTTAATACATATAAAAATTTGAAAAATGAAAAAAACAATCCGCAGCAGCTCTGATATATAAACTGATATATTTACAAAGTTTTTATGTGATGTTTAGCCGAGTTCCAAGCCGGGAGATTACTCACGCAGATGGAAGACGTTTAAAATTGAATATCGGATCTTACTAGTAAGTTATGAATTTATGTAGTACCTACCTACTTTTATGTCACTTAGCACTCCTTTAAATATTAATTCTTATCCAAGAGTGATCATATCATGAAATATTTACTTTGATATTTACAGTTGAGGTTATGAAAATAGAAAAAATATTTATAGTGCGTGTGACTGGTTTTGATACTCATCATACAATTATTATTTTCACACGGAACATTTTTGTTACATGTATTATGTATCAAAACCATACAAACATAATACATACATAACTTCACACCTGTATCCCCAATAAGGCAGAACACCAGAGGTTATAAAACCATCTGATGTCACGTTTGACAAATCTGGACGCACCATTATGATGGAGAGAGACTATTGCAGTGAAAGGGGGTCAGCCCATCGCCCGCAAAAACATTTTTCTATGTTTTTCTTTGGCTCCTAGTCCAGCATAGAAGAAACCAATTATTTTATATTATGGGGGATACCAGTTAAACGAAAGTGGCGCCTTTATTTTTTGTCTACTCTTTTGAGACTGAATATACCTAATCTGTGTATAAATACTTTTACTATTAAAAATAAACAAAATATTACATTTGGATTTGGAATCTGTCATTTTATATGATTTTCAATGGTGTTTTCTCATTTTGGAGCCAATACATTGTACAAGATTTTGCGTTATTAAAATGGAGTAGGGTGATAAAGGGAACCGAATCGCTGTGATTGCATTACACAAAGTAGGTATGGAGCCATATGCAATTTAAAAACTGTGCATACGCTTGGTATTAGTCAAATGTTTGTATACCGGGCTATTATTAGATACAATGTTTCTACATCTACATACCTCTACACACCTTCTTCATACCTCTGTTTGTGACAGAAAAAGATCTGGCCGACCACGTAGTGTTCGTACAAAAAAGGTGATCAATGCAGTAATGGAAAGAATTTGAAGAAATCCTGTCCGAAAGAAAAAGATTTTAACTCGGGAGATGAAGATAGCAACTAGAACCATGTCGCGTATTTTTAAAGATGACTTAGGACTTGCAGCCTTTAAGAGACGCACTGGTCATTTCTTAACAGATAATTTAAAAAAGAATAGAGTGGTAAAATGGAAACAACTACTGAAGCGGTACGCAAAGGGAGATCACAGAAAACTTTTGTTTACGGATAAGATTTTTTTTACAATTGAGCAACATTTTAACAAGCAAAATGATCGTATTTATGCTCAAAGCTCTAAAGAAGCTTCCTAATTAGTCGACAGATTGCAACGCCGGCATTATCTGACTTCAGTGATGATTTGGTGGGGTGTCAGCTAAGAAGGAGTGACTGATTCATACTTTTGTGAAATAGGTATCAAAACAACGGCACGAGTGTATCAAGATACCTACCATTCTTGTGAAGGTAGTTAAGCCTCTTACCAAAACCATGTTTAATAACCAAGAATGGTCCTTCCAGCAAGACTCAGCGCCGGGTCATAAAGCTCGATCCACGTATCCTTGTTTGAAAACGAACGTTTCCGACTTCATCAGAGCTGAAGTCTGGCCGTCGTCTAGTCTCGATCGTAATCCACTGGATTATGATTTATGGTCAGATTTAGAGAGTACGGCTTGCTCTAAACGCCATGATAATTTGTAGTCGCTACCTAATCCACACGTTTGGCAGTGAAGAATTTTAATATGGAATGGAAAGAGTGCGTGCTTCTGTTGATAATTGGCCTCAACGTTTAAAGGAATGTATTGCAGCCAATTGAAACCAATTCGAATAAGATTTTTCTGTTTTAAATTGTTTTATATTTATGTAATATATTAAACTTACACATTATGAAAATAATAAATGTTATTTTCACTAGAATTTTTTTTTTCTCTGTTAACAATATTTATGGCAAGACAAGGTATAGTTATTTAAGTGATTCCAAGTCAACTTCGAAACAGTGAATTATATCAAGCCAATTAGGTAAAAAGAATCACAAACATGTCACAACGTTTCACGTTAAGAAGACCTATTTGAACAATATGCATAAGTTATCAAATACAAGTTTTATTAAATTTAAATTTTATTTATTTAGCAATTTCCGCCAGGCAACCTAAGCCAGGCTGAACTTCCCATGAGAATATTAAAACGGGTGTAATGCTCAGTATGCAATGTAAAATCCCGCTGACTTCAAAACTGTAGGTACGTAACTAACTTACCTAAGTATGTACATATATTTCGAAAGAATATATAGGAACTTAAAAATAACAACGAAAACTTCAGTCTTAAATAAACTCACTTTATTATTCCTACCACCTAAGTATTTTTTTATGCCAGTGCCTGCCCGAATTAAAGGAGTGTAAGAGTAATGAAATTATTAAAGCTTACAAATTCATCCTACCCCGAAGAAATCCCGCGGGTGGCGATGACATTTAGAAGCAGATAAAACGATCCTTTCCCTTTCTTGTTCGTTTTTGTCTGTTACTACAAGAACTCACATAAATGAAATTCGTCATTTCATACTATAGAATAGAATGTATAAACATGAAACTATTTTTAAAATCAACTATGGAACAATGCATATCTACATACATACATACATAACTTCACGCCTGTATCCCGTATGGGGTAGGCAGAACACCAGAGGTAATAAAACCATCTGATGTCACGTTTGACAAATTAGGAGGCATTATAATAGTGCATATCTATTTCTGGTATTATATATTTATTAGGGTCGCTTATATTTTTTTATATTGCTAAAAATATGCGTGAATCTGGTAATAAAGCAATATGGCACCCATCCGTCTGTCACTGTTATTAAAATAAACATCTGTCTGTGTGTCTTTGACATCGATGTTGATTGATTCTGTTTGTTTTGTGAAAAATATGAAAAACTTAATTTCCTATATTCTTTTAGGCAAATAGAATACTGATTGTATCGGAAACCTGATATTGTTACTGATAGATAGCGGGTGGATAGCAAGGGTCGTAACGAAAAAAACTTGAGAAAAAACCGAAAAGAGCGCATTCACGAACACACAGCCATATATCAACAACATGACGACCATCTATCTGTCAGTCACCTGTCAAGTGTACTTTTTAAACAAGTTCAATCTTATTTGTTGAAGTTGTTGGTGATACCATATTTTAATAATTTCACTGTGAAATAACTTTTTATAAAACAGGAAATATAATAATGTATGATTTTTCTGTGATTACCTATAATTAAATGTATCTAATAAACTAAAAAGAAACACTATACAAATTTTAGTATTTTTAGTATGGGGAGTGACGATTCTTCTTTCACTTAATAACAGCATCGAAATATCGGACGCGCGCGTAAAATAAATATCGGATATCTTAAAATCATATCCACACTTTGTATGTGGGTATCTACTTTAATATCTATCAAACCTTTAAGAACCTTTGTCTAAAGGGATAATTACTGAGCAAACGGAATCAAAACTATGAAATGGAAATTAATGTATTTCATTGAAGATTTATTACTGAATCTTTGGGTATTTTATTTAAGCATTGGCAACGCTGAACGAACGAAACAATCAAAGAATGAAATGAATAGAATTATGAAAGTTGACAATCTGACTGACACTTGTATTGACAATGAGGTGTTTTCTGACAGCTCATAAAGATTAGTTCAAAAAACCCCTATAGATGGCACTTTTAAAAAGCCGAAGGCGTTACAAGTTGCAAGTCTGTATACTATAATGTAGGTAAGTGGTATCTACCATCCATGGTTATTTATAAGTTCAATTTCTGATACAGACGTCAATTAATGTATTTTACTTTTAAAAACACAGTGTGGAATAAGTGGCTATATGACAGACAAGACTTCGCCTTTTGTAAAGCGCCATCTATTGAATATAATATTATATTAATTATGTATTCGTCTTCGGTTTGAATCCTCACATAATTGGAATCAAAGTTCATTTTTCAGGCAAGTGGCTCGTTTGATTCCGAATTGTATTTCGGATTTAAACCGAAGACGTATACAGACAGTACTTGCAGATGTTTAAAGTAATTTACATTCTCAATAAAGATGAAACAAAAGTAAATAAATTCGAAACGAAAGCGCTTTTACAAATTTCATTTCAATAAAGAAATATCATTTGATGTTTGATTTTTTATAATTATGATATCATAATAAGTATTTGATATAATTTCTAAAATAAACGTTATGAACTAGCTTTTTTTTTATTTAGCGAAATATTGCATGTTTACTCAATTTATAAACCAAAAAATATTATTTTATAAATAAGTAAATAGGTTAAAATAAACGTAAGAAGTAATGACCCCAACCTGCAGCCTTACCAATCATTTCCAGATATTTAATCTGTGTATTGGTAAATATGGAGCAGCCGAGATGGATGTCGATCTTATTTTATTTATTTATTTATAATTTATTGTACACCACAGAATATAATAATATAATAATTACAATCTTGTACTTCGATTCCCACAAATATTAAAATATCGATAAGTACCACTGCATTTAACATTTGAAGGTCTGTAATTATGGCTGTATATTTATAAATAAATAAAACATTTTTCGTACGCAGTGCGATATGGTTTAACTTTATAATGAGGTTTACTTAATCCAATTAAAAGATATTTATTTGTAGAATTTCGCCTTGCAATTGTGTCGTATGGTCTTATCAGTGCTAGCACAGGACAAAGGGAAATGCCCACTCTTCCTTAGAGAAAATGCCCAGTTCCAAGCGACTTGACTTATTGTTATAATGACTCTAAGACATGCTAGCATTAGTAGTAATAGAAAATTATTTCAAATAAAGTATGCGTTCATGAGATATTACGACTTTATTTTTACAATCGATCAATTTCCCAACACTACATTTCATACCACAGAATGTGTTTTATTATGTAAAAAGAATTGAAATTGCAAATTAGCAGTGCATTAGGCATTAAACATTGTTTGATACGATAGTTTGTTTAATGATTTTTTATGATAGATAATGATTCACATTAATTACAAAACACAACACAAACAAAATGGCTGGCTGACTGAGGCTGACTGACTGACAGTGAGTGAGTGATGTACCAGACAATCGATGTTCGCATCAACCGATTTAAACAGATTTCTCTATTCGATCTATCGATCGGTTATATATTTGTACATTTAAATACCAGAAAAATATATTTCTAGATGTTTTTTTAATAAATTCTTTTACATATTATTTACAGTAAGTAGCCAGCTAGTTTTGTAAGAAACTTTTTTAATATAATAGAACGAATGGTTTTATGATATTTAAAAATAATTTTCTCATCACATAAATAAAAATAATTCATAAAATGATATGCATATCATTTATAAAAAAAAGTTTTAAAATAATCGTTTACTTTGTTTGATATACCGATAAAATCATGAGTAACAACACTAGTGTTTGTAGACTGAAAAAACTCACATTTTCTTCGAAAATAGTTTCCGGTCATGGCAACAGTTTATTTATTTCTTATTTTTACGACATTCTTTTTAAGTGAATTGATTAGTTCAGATAGATATTAAAAAATAAACATTGTTTTGTTGAATATATCATGATTTCCTTGGTATCAAGCATTTAATGGGCGTCTCCCTTTGGTATGTTCTCGCCAAAACATGGTTTTAATAAGATAACTAATTTTAGTAACAATAACCTCACTTTGAAATGCAATGTTGCTTAATTTAATAAAACTGATAGTTTGGATTCTTTGATCGGATACTATATACAACAGAGTACGTACTAGTTTTGAAATTTAAGGAAATATTTGCATATGGGTATGACTGTATACTTGATAAATAATTTAAAACTACGTGGCTGTAAATTTAGGTTTAAGTGGTAACTCTCATAAATTGATTAATAATGAAGGTTAATAAATACCTAAATGTATATAATGTACCTACTTTCTTACTAAAATTATTGAAATTGCTTTTCAGTAAGAAAATCAATGACATTATTATTAGTGGCTTAATCAATATTTAAGTTTTCAAATTTGTCAAAAGCTGTGTAAGTTATAAGTAGCTTTTAATTGAACTAGTAGGTAGGGTGAGTGGGGGCAAGATCGAACGGTTTTTTAATGAGATGAGTAGTGTTGTTTTTGAATGCTTGTGAAACAATGCACATTAATCAAAATTTAAATTTGATGTCTTGTATATGACGACCAGAGAGTATATTTTTAAACTACCTAGTTTGTTAAATTTGATTTAAATCCATAAAGAAATAAATACCACACCAAGCATCATTTGCAATGGACAAAAATAAAACAGGGGAAAAACGGAAAGGTGACGGGGAAAGATCAAAGTATTTTCTAAAATCGATTAAGAGAATGACGTACATTCTTGGTCAATACTAGTCTATGGAATTTAATGCCCTGAAAACAAAATAACAGACTCAAGCGTCAAAACGCCTAAGGAAACAAAGACAAGACTATAGTTCGGCCGTTCAGAGAATGCGTTCCTGACACATCGCGGTTGAACTGACGACGTAACTTTGTAATGGCGTTGCAGTTACGATCAAAAATATTTTTGCTGTTTGTTTACCGTTTTAACAATTGATGAGCATTAAAACAACATTATTATATCAATAATCAATGAATTTTATACTTTTGTGCCAAACTGAGTGTCAAATAACTTGGTAAACAATATTTTTCAAAATCTATACTGCGCTATTACAAGGTTATGTCAAAGCTTTATATTTGTAGTGCTGTGCTAACAATAACAGTATCGTAATCTGTTCTTGAACAGGTATACTTTATGAAATAATACGTTTTGTTTTTCTTTTTAAGAATTTGAAAATAATGGACTATAAGATAACTTTTATTAAATTAAAAAATTAAACTATGACCAAACCGAATGCGCGAAAAAAAGTTGGTTACAAGCAAAAGGCATTGACGCAAATATGCAGATGCTAAAAGCAGAGCTAATTAAATAAGTTAAAGAAAATAAAGTGGCAAATGTGCGATACGAAATCGATGAACTGGCTCTGGAGTACGGTCATCGCGTTCTAAGAATTCCATCGTATCATTGCCAATATAACGCGATTGAGCTAATCTGGGCTCAAATAAAAGGTTACGCCGCCCGCCACTATACTTCCCCGTCATTCAGCACGAAAAAGATGATGACCCTATTAAAAGAAGCCTGCGGGGAAGTCACTAGAGATGACTGGGCAAAGGTTGTTGAAAGACTAAAAACCTGATTATGGAACATTTTGACCGAGATATCAGGATTGAATTTGTTATTGATAATAAAATAATTATACATGTAGGCGAAGATGATGATGAAGACACTACCTCCTCAAGCGAATCGGAGTCTGGTTAATATTCTGTACGCACATTCAATTAAATGTACTTTATTGCATAGAAATACAGATTGTAACTTTGTAACAAAAAATAAATAAAACAGTTTTATTATATTTATATTACCTTTTTTTGGTTTCCACTTAAATTACTAAAATATAAATTTTAAATGATTCCGCCAATTTAAAACGAAAATAATCTTAAAAATAACGCGGCGTTTCATTTTGGAGGAACGGTAACGAACTCAGTGTTATGTTGTGCCCATCACTAGTCGTGACTAACTGATAGGTGTCAGGAACGCATTCTCTGAACGGCCGAACTATAATATTTTGATTTTTGTATTCCAATCTTACCCCACCGGAGAAAGATCGAAGTGGATGTTCTCAAACATTGCTGAGTGATAGTAAAATTGATAATGAAAGTTAAAGGTGAAATTAGAACGTAGTGATTGTATGCTTTTTGGGTGAAATCAGCAACAAACAAAAAATCTGATTATGTCACAATTGTCACATTTGGTAGCATATTCTAAATATCTTACTCGAAAATTGATATGTTCATCTTGCCCCATCAAAATGTAATGGGTACAGATAATTGTGAAAAATTGTGTCAATTCCTAAAATACGAGTAATGGCAAAAAATCTATTTAATAACTCAAACTTAAATAAAAAGTAATTATTAAGTGTCCAAAAGAATCAGTTGTACCTAGCTTTTTATGAAAGTTACAGGATGCGGGGTAAGATAAAAATACTTGAAGAAACACGCAAAAAGTCAGATTAATTAATTTTGTAAAAAAAAACATGTTTCTGTGCAATAACCTTCAAGCATTGACTATGGCATAGGAGACAATTAAATGGCAGCTTAAACAGTGCTACGAACACTTCAAAAATCTCCTAGATGTGGCGTTAAAGCCCAACTAGACTGTTGGAAACAAAACTACAAACCAAGGTGACCTTGCTAGTTTACAACGTGTTTACAACAGTGAAAACGGCTGTTGACAACCAAATTACATGACCTTGGTGGGTTGGAAACGGCGGTGTTTAGAATCACAGACATACATCTACATAGACAACGCAAGTGCCACGATTTGTATTGGAACCAAGCGTGCCGACTTTTTAAGACCTATTGTGACCTCACAGCTGATATTTATTACTGGAAAATACAAAAAGATTCAGAGACATCGATACCGCCGATGAAATGAATTGTGGAATCGATTTTCTAACAGACATATATACACGCATATTACAATACAGATTAAATCTAGAGGCGACCAACCTTGACGCTTGTACGGGGTTCAGACACGCAAAGGACATGCATTTGCGTTATCTATGTAGATGTATGTCTGTGTTGAGGAGAGTGTGTCCGCTTATTACTGTATATTTTATTGTAATAGTCCAATCAAAGAACAATATGTATTTTCTCCATCTCAGAATAAAACTATAAATGACGAAGCACTGTTACCTGGCTCTTAATTTTTTTGTGAATATTGAGAAGGATAATTCATTTCATCAAGTTTTAATATGCCTAAACTTAGTAGAAACATATATGTATAATAAATTTAAAGGAACTCGATAAACTAATAGAAGCTAAAAGTTAAGGTTAGCCTACAGGGTAATAATAACAGTTAAAACCAGTCTTCCTTGACTGAGAATTTCGCCCACTCGAAATAGTAACAACAAAAAATTAGGATGCGTATTTTTAAATTTCAATATCTAAAGACAGTACAAAACTATTACGGTTCCAATGGGACTCACATTTATTCCAATTAAATTTTCTTTCCTTTGATCTTTGTACTGCACCGTAATTTTTGAAACAAAAATTTAATAAAACCCTGTCGAGATTTCATAGCACAGCCGCTCCTCCTTCGATCAGCTTTCTGTATGAGAGTTAGACGTTTTGTTTCTGTACAGGGGATTCTTATACCTAACGATGTGATAAATTAATGTAATTACAACTAAATGTAGGTACTCTAGAATCATTAGGTTTTTAAATAATAAAAAATTTAACATACAGGATATGATGTTTATGTTGAAAAAGGATAAGAAAAATCGTATCAAAGGTAATAACAACGATCTCAAGTCCAAAAATATTTATTAGCGCGAAATACTTAGTGTTACTCACATCAAAGAAAAAAACAAACTCAAAGTAGGCTGAGTGGGGGGGAAGATGGAAGATGGTAAGATAGAAACTCAACAATAAGAGGGCCGCCAGACTGTTGAAAACACGTTGAAAACCAATGCTTCCAACCAAGGTTAAGGAAGGTTAAGTTGTTGACAACCAATTCCGAGTCATCCACACTGTTACAAACGGTGGTTGCCAACAAGGAGACAAACAAGAACACAAGCCAAGGTCACGCTAGGCCACGCTCCTTAATCGTCAGTGTGCTCTGATCTCTCGCGTTGGCAACATCTTCGCGATGGCAGTTTTGTATGCAATTGAGGATACAAAGAAGGAAAGGTTGAAACGCAGGCTAAAAAGCTACAAAACTCGAGTCATTTATAGTTATAGTTACATAGTAAAATTATACAATAATAAGCGGACACACTCTCCTCAACACAGACATACATCTACATAGATAACGCAAATGCATGTCCTTTGCGTGTCTGAACCCCGTACAAGCGTCAAGGTTGGTCGCCTCTAGATTTAATATGTATTGTAATATGCGTGTATCTGTTAGAAAATCGATTCCACAATTCATTTCATCGGCGGTATCGATGTCTCTGAATCTTTTTGTATTTTCCAGTAATAAAAATCAACTGTGAGGTCACAATAGGTCTTAAAAAGTCGGCACGCTTGGTTCCAATACAAATCGTGGCGGCGCGGGACCGAGCGACGTGGAAGACCTTGGGGGAGGCCTATGTCCAGCAGTGGACGTCTACTGGATGATGATGATGGATGATTAGAAGCGACAAAACATTTTCAACTCTAAATGTACTGCCTTAGGAGTTATTTTATTTTTTACTGTTCGTTTGTTATGCTTCTTTGTAGCTTTCGTTTACTAAGAGTAACACCACGGTAGTAACACGACGACCAATAATGACAAAAAATTGAAGCAGTACAAATGTACCTACCACCTCTTGTATGTCCTACTCAACACTAACACACACTAAATGTTACGTCTGTGCACACGCACCTGGATTCAAATTCAATATGGCACAAATTGATGCGTTACTTTGCTACTGTCACCAATAGAAAAATATTAGTCTAACAAGCTGTCTGATATATAAGTTAAAAATCGTTGAATGATTTGATTGAAAGACTTACTAGTATCTCTAACTAGTCTGTGGACTTACTGTAATGTGACGCTTCGCTTGCTTGCTTTGCTTTTCTTGCAGACCGGAGTTTTTCCGTACGTTAGGTATACATTTTGATTTTGTGTTTATTCGGTTCTCGATTTTGTCTGTCTACGTATTTTTCTCTTTAAAAACTCTTCTCTTAAAATGTTGGGTACTGGGGACGGTGGTCACATTATAAAATTACGTGGACTTCCATTTTCTACGACCGTAGAAGATGTTATTGACTTTTTAAACTCTGTCAACGTTCTGAATGGAAAAGAAGGTAAGTAAAACTAAAAATACTATAAAATTTTTGGTTTCACTGCACTAGGCATAACCGTTCAATTCTTTTGACCATAGGTGTTCATCTTACTGAAGTACGGCCTGGTCGACCGTCAGGAGAATGCTTTGTTGAGGTAGCCAGCCAAGAAGACGTTGACGAGGCTCTGAAGAAAGATAAAGAAAATATGGGAAAAAGATATATTGAAGGTAAACAAAACAGTTTGAATGTAATGTCGAGCATGATGTATAAAACTAAATAACTATTTAACTTTGTTATGAATTATTTTCTAGTATTTTCGACTGACCGTCAAGATATGGAATGGGCACTGAATGCAATGCGACAAAATGCTAATGGTTTCAGTTCCATACCTAATGTTTCTGATGATATGGGCATTGTGAAACTGAGAGGTCTACCATTTGGATGTTCTAAGGAGGAGATTGTGGAGTTCTTTTCTGGTTGGTATTAGATTATATTATCTCGAACCATACCTATTACTATGACTTTCTTTTGGGGTAGGCTGCTTGTTTTGGCTGTGGTTGGTATGGTTAATATTCTTAAGTTGTGTTTGCAAATTCAAAACCCCTTATTGCTTAGTAGATAACTATTTTCTAGAAGTTTAAATTATTGTAGCATTTTATTTACTGCTCTATCTTTTGGTTTATTATTATTTTTGTGATTTGTATAAGTGATAATAAAAACAATAATCAACTTGAATAAACTAACCACTGTCAAGCCAGGCATTCAAATCAAATCAATGCTCATGATATATGATTGGGGCAGGGCTCCCTGTTACGGCAGACGGGGTACACTTACTCTCGGACCACACGGGGAGGGCTTCGGGGGAGGCCTTCGTACACTTTCCAAACAAGAGCAGCGCAGAGGAGGCACTCAATCGGGACAGGGAGAAGATAGGACACAGGTGGGGGGAATTTCAGATTGCGTTGTCATTGGTTTGTCAAGTGACTAAGGGAATCTGGGTAAATAAATGAATTATTTTTAAATTGATTTAGGTCAAAATTTCAGTTCTGTAATAGTAGTTTATATAATCAGATTATAGTTGTTTAAAGCTAACAAAATTATCAAGCTTTTGTTACATTACAAATTATAAAATATTCTTTTCTTTTCAGTTTCAATAACTGAGATAAAACTTTTGTATAATTCAAATAATAAGACAAACCATGACAACTATTGGTGTAGTGGGTTCACTTTGGGAACTCTTAAATTTGAATATTTATATCCTCAAATTATTGGTTTATAGAATGAATCTACACGAAACTACACGATATTTGGGCATACTGGGAAAGTTACTTTTCATTCTATAAAGCAGGGAATTGGAGAGATGTAGTGATTATTGGGATTTATTAATTATTTCTACATTTGAGTTTAGTATTTTTATTTGAATCCTTTACCATCACATTGGTGTAGAATAAAGTTGTACCTTTTTGAATATTCCATTGCTGAACCTTACTCAAAGAAGTCATTTAGTATTCTATTTTTTTTATAATTTAACTCCTTAAATTAAATAATTCGAAAAGTAGTATGAAAACCATACAATATTAAATAATACTACTCTCCTAAGTATTTATTTCTTATTAGTTTTCTTTCAATAAAATTTTATTTTATGTCAGTCTAATTTATTGTGAGGTACAAATAAAATACAAAGCTGCAAATGTATGATTGATTGAAGTGTCGAAGGTTGGGCGCTGGGGCGAGGGTGCAACACAAACTACAGAACACGAAGAGGGAGACATCGCTGGTTTCTAATTTACATTCTCATATTTGTATCATTTTAATTTCTGTACCACAGACTTATTCATTTATATTATGAAGGTTCTGTACAAATTTCTGTTTGAAATTATGAATTTCACCAAACATAAACTAATGAGTGTAACACAAAATTGGTTGTGTGGTTGGTTTGTTGTTTATGCAGAGCAATCCAGAGGTGTGGTATTTTACACAGAGTTTTTATATATTTTATAAATTGTTTCAACAAAGATTTATCTATGTTACCGGTTCCAATCACCATAAAATACATTAATTTACTGAGGTACTAATGAAAATAATAAAAATAAATTAGATGTGTAATAAACTTGCCCGAAGGAAAGTGACATTGAAGGCTAAGATGTAATGTCTATCTATATGGTACCTATTTACTCAAATTATAAGTAATTCAGGCTATAGTGGCCAGATACTTGCTTATTAATTTCCAACTTATAACTAGACATTTGATTTGAATTGTACACCTACGAAACTTTAAGACATCCAATTGTTCGGTCGTCCATTAGTAAATAGTGACTAACGGAGAGTTCAGTACATAATAAATTATCCCCATTGGCTACATAAAAAGATTTGGCTTACTAAGAAAAAAAAAGTATAATTATTAATTACTAGAACTTTTAACGACCACTTTGGCGATGGGGTAAACCTGTCTGCCTCAGACGCCAGTGGTTGCGGGTTCGATTCCCGCACGGAACTGTACTGTTGGACGAGGGAGCCAAATAAGACACGACTTGTTATGATGGAAGTTAACAGTATATTGCGTTAAAGAAAACATAAGTAGTGAGGAGGTGTGACACACACTACACCTCCCCGGCAATTTTAACAAAAAAAAAAACATTTTTTTTTTGTAACAAATATCAAATTACATTTATTTTATAATTCTTAACTAAAGCTTGTGAACTACATGAAATGAAAAAAAGTGTTAGTTGTATAAAAATAAAATGACAATATTTAGTAGGTATATATGTTTTTTCTAAACAAATTAATCAAATTTTATGAACGACATACAGGAAAAATATAACCGTAATTTTATTTACTATATTGAAAATTGAAAAACTAAAACAAGTACTAAAAATAACACTGTGAACAACCAATTTTTATTTATTTATGTAACCTTTTTCTACCTTTTCATTCTGCAATAAACATTTTTTCCAAAAGAATAATTATACAATAGTATAATTTAAAAAAAAAAAATTGGTTTATTTTGGAAGTAACATAACTTTCTATTGAATTAATTAATTTCACATTGATTACCTACATTGCTTAATTATATCGAACTTATCCACTATCCTATTTACTAACTTACTTAGCAGCATTGACAAAACCTAGGTAGAAATGAAAATCTTATATTTGACAGTTTATAAAGGTAGTTCAAAAACAAAAATTACAAGATTTTTAGCTACATAAAATAATAAACATAAAAAAGAAATTTAGACGTCATTAAAAAAAAATCTTTACTTGCACTTCATTCCTTTTATTTATTTTAGTTTTCACATTACTATGTATTTATAAGTTGTAAAATAACATTTCAGTATCTATCAAACACAATCATTACTTCGTCTTTCTGTATCGTTTGTTTTTATAACAGACGCATTTTAAAAATGTTCAAAAGTTCAAAGAAAAATATTTGAAACAATATACTTATTAGCTGTATTAAAATAGTAAAAATTAAGAAATAAAATATTTAAATAATATAGGAAAAACATGTATTCCTATCATAATTCTTTTCCTCTATGAGTTTTCTTTAGGAATAATATCATCCACTTATCCTATTTTTCTAACTCCTTATCAACATTAATTCATTTACCGTTTCACATAAGTTCTACATTCATTATTCCATCTTTCAGTATTGGCTACACTTATTTATATCCTACATTGGGATATTTTTATTATTCGGTGGCCACCGTATTTATTATTTATACATTTATTTAAGTATATAATTTTTTTTGGTACATAATAATATTACTTTTCATTGAGTCGCGACTCTCAACTTTTACTTTATACATAATTTATTCATTTCATTCGGGTCACTGTTTTAAGACATTTTGTCTCCAACTAGTTTTCACAGAGAAATCTCGTTTACACCATGATCAAACTGAAGGATCATTTTGTGCCCTTGTACCCTTATAGTGTGCCAAATACTTATTTATCATTCGTAATACCATTCACTATCATTATTTACCATTCTAAAATCAATTATTTAAGACTCTTCCAAAGCAAATCGTTCCAATAAAATGAAATTAGGAAAAACTTCTTGGATGGCCAGTCCAATGGTCTTTAATTTTCAAAATTATGAAAGATTTCCAGCAATATATTATTTACTTACTAAATCCACCAAAACCGATCAACTATTTAATTAGCACATTCTATTACCTTCCTATGTCAATATACCTATTCATAAATCCTAACATCCAAATCTTTGTTACTACAAGTAACTAATCGTATTCTTCAGATGTGCACAAAAGCATTTTAATACTTGCACAAAATCTATTCTAAAACCTTACTTTTCCTACACAAATAAATTAAGCTGACTCTATTCTGGAAACATCTTACCTATTTCTCTAACTAACGTATTATTCTTTCGTACGTTTAACTTTCCATAAATTTACTTTAATATAAAAGTAGACTACAAAGATAATAAAATATATTATTCGACGCTTTAAGTTGAAAAGCTTTCGTTATTATTTAAAACAAAAATGTCGTCTCTGTTATGAAGATTTTTCATACTAAGATTTTGAAAAGTTAATATATTAAATTGATGTTACACATGTCCGTAAGCTATATTTGATAGCAACAGCAAATTGTTGACCTATAAAAACATACTCAGTTACAGTCACGTTGTGCAGTCTTGATTCTAAAAACTCTCGGTATCGGATAGCTACCTGTTACTAACAAGGCAGTAAAATGATGACGGTGATCTAATACTTTACGAACATACTCATGACTTCGTTGATTCCTATGCATGGAATATTTTGTTCAACCGACTTACAATAAGAAGGAGTGTATCAATTTGACTGTTTGGTTTTTCATAAGTACACAAACCTACCTTTCAGAAATAGATTCGAGAATTTAATACTTAATTTAATAAAATACTTATTAGTTCAAATTTGATAAAAGTAATTTAAAACATATTAATATTTGATATAACCAGTAAGATACGAGTAGATCACTAGCCGCTGGATAATTTATTTTATATGTATGACCAAAATATTTGAGTATTGAAAAAATTACTTCTATTTAACTAGAGATCTGAAAGAGTTATTCATAAAATAAAAATTAATAAACTAAAACTATGTCATCCTGATAGAAATTAAATATTACGTTTTGTTTGAATCGAAATTATTTTTTTCTTTACTGGAGTTGTTCTCTGTACCTGCACACGAAACAAAATTCCGTTACGCTGCAAATTTATGTTCTCAGAAACAAACCTTCGATTAGAAATATTACGACGTTGAATTACCTGTTTTATACTAAAAAAAATATTATACAGAGATCAGAGCACATATTAATTACGACTAATGAGATATTAAAAAAATGTATATGCACCAAACGTTTAACTCCTTTACCTAGGTACCTAATGAATAATTTAAACGTTATGAAATAAAATTAAGTAAGAGACCTATTAGTAGAACCAAGACCGTAGGTATTTAAAATTTATTTATTTATATATTTTTACTTTATCTGTTTTGTCAATGTGCTTCTAACTTATATTCCTAAAGATAAAACGATAACAATTACTAAAAACAATAGACATGGCAAAATAATATATGTATAAAACCCCTATTAACACTTTACACAAATGAAACCGTTCACTATGACACTTAATAAATGAGCTTTAATTTTGCCATAACTCACGCACTCACTTTTCCGATTTTCCATATCACTTTACTTTTACCATCAGCTTGGCATCGATCCTATACTGCAGCCACCTTTAATCGATCAGTATCCAGACTCGTTCAACTCCAGGCGCCTTCCTCTGCGCCATCATCACACTTTTTTATTATTGTCTAAATTCCGTCGCCTTTCATTTTCTTATCAGAAATATTTTCAATTTAACTTCTGAAAAATTGATGTAGGTATCTTCTCCAAAATTTTTACTGCACAGATTCTTGTATCGGTTTCATTGCTATTTTTTTTTTCTCCAAATTTCTTTTTTTTCTTCTTATATTTTCTATATATGTAAATAATATTTTTAATTTTTATAAAGTTGTATATTTATTTTATATTAAATGGTGCCAGCTCCGCCGCGCTGCCATAAGGCAGCACTGGCAGGGTCGCCATGTACTGTTGGACGAGGGAGCCAAATAAGACACGACTTGTTATGATGGAAGTTAACAGTATATTGCGTTAAAGAAAACATAAGTAGTGAGGAGGTGTGACACACACTACAGAACAAAAAAAAAAAAATTCCGTGTCTGGGTGTTTATCTATTTATGTATTTATATTCTAGGTGCCCCCCTAGTTCGCTACATGGTATCCCATAACACAAGCTATGCTTACTTTGGGGCCATGTAGTTGGTGTGATTGTCTGGGGATTTTATTATTATTTATTATTTTATTTACTAGAAAACTTAGAATTTGAGCTAGTTATTGAAAGTCTATGGTTACCTAACATAGTTTTTAAATACTAGGTTGTATAACTTTACTAAGAGACCCTCAAATTCCATAATACAAGTTTTCTCTGAAGATCAGCAGCTATATAAAATCCTTCTTTGCATGCCGCAATCGGGTAAACTTAAACGCCTTAAATTTCACCTAACACACCAAAAGCCCCCATTAGTCTTATGAATAAATTCAATATAAATCGACTTTTATCTATAACACTTCTTACAGGTACATAGAAGTGTTCACTAGCAGTGCGGATGAGGTTCGAGCGTACAGCGCTAGAATGGAAGGCGGGTTCAGGTCCTCAAGAGGTCCCAGGCCTACCCCGTATGACAGGAATGACTGGTTCCCAAGTGGAGGACGTTACGGCAGCCGAGGCAGAGGCAGTTACGGTAGAGGTGAGCTTATTTACTTATTTTAATCAACCAAAATTCAGAGTTCACCCACTTTAAAAGTCCAAAATTTTGGTTGAAGGGCTACAAACATTTGATAAAAACTGCACATGGAATCCACAAATTGATATACTATGTTCGAAAATACATCGATTTGCCTACGCGCTTTGGCGGTTGACTAAAGTAAAGAAACAACGCTCAAAGCGTATCAAGGTTATATTGCGTCAATACTAAGGTACGGTATACTGCTTTGGGAAGATCAGTTAAATTTAATAAAGCTTTCATATCCCAAAAACAGTGTATAAGAGCTATCGCGGATGTTGACTCGTGGACTACCTGCAAGCCTTTATTTAAATCCATTAAATTGTTAACTTTACCTTCTATCTACATTCTTGAAACAAGTTTATTTGTGAGAAGGCATCCAGAACTGTTTCTTAAATTATGCTCTAGGTTTTAAAACTAGATTCCCAAATAATTTATTATTATTTAATCGATTTTGATGAAATAATCGATTCATAAGTGTCCGAAATGTCGTGTAACAAATTCAAAATGAAAATTGAAAAAAAAACCTACAGCCGAATTGAGAACCACCTATTTTTGGAAGTCGGTTCAAAAAGGGCTAAGTTTTAATATTAAGTTATAATATTGTATAATTATGACTATTGCATGCTGTATAACAGTTTAATATGTGATCCTAACTATTTGTAATTCCACCTATTGTATACCATATTTTATTTCAATAAATTGATTTTGATTTTGAACTAAAAGTCATTCGAAGGTATCGCAGACTATGTCGTGCCGAAGCGGGGCGTTCAGAACACCTAAAATTGTATCAAAATTAAATAACAGTATTCTTCAGGAATATAATTCAGTAAAAATTAGTCAAAATACCTTATGTTTATGAAATGGCAGCGAAATGAACGAGAAAGGTAGGGTTTATGAAAAAGTATAAAAGTCTCCGCCATTTTCATATGGCTGAGTATCCTGACAAAAAGAGACGATTTTCTTACAGTCCCAACTGTAAGAACTCCAGATAACGGATTGTCCATTCATTACGACAAACCCTATATACAGACAGACAGTATATACGGCACATACACCAAAATAGCGTTTTTTTAAATGCCGAACTCTGTGTGTCCCATAGAAATATTCCCGCAAGTTTTATTCTTATTTCGCTTAGAAATATTCGATTGAACCACCTAATTTGTTTAACGTGTTCAGAGTCAGACTAAAAAAATACTTGCGCTTCGACTGAGACGTACGAAATGATGTATTATAAAATTTTAAAGTTTAAGCAATCCGCATATTAACCTAACGCTCAATCAACAATTGTTTCGGCATGCAGACCAGACACTCGCCACTGGCCGCATGCCGAGTTCTTGCCGAGATCGAGCCGCGTAGGCATAGCTCGCGTTTCGTCTGTTTGTATGAAGTTGAATTACTGCATATAGTATTACCCGTACTTTAAGTATGTATATTTGCTTTAGTTTTCATTCCTTGTTATTATTAAAAAGCACAATTATAATGATCAATTACCACCTACTAATACAACAAAAATCACCAAATTGATTTGTAATTGACGAAATACTCGCGTAACAAAAAAGAAAACACACAGGATGATTCAGTCACAAAAACATTTCTTTATCTGCAATCAGTTTACTATGTTAGCAGATTTGTTTAGGAAATTTCACGTACCTATATGAGAATTGTATTCAACATTCCTTTCTGAATTACCTTTTCTTTATAAATTATTAGTTGCAGTGTATTTAAAAGAAGTGTAATTTATTGAGAAAATCATCTCAGTTATTTTGTGGAAAGTGGGAGAGCATACATAACTGTTTAGTCTATGTTGTATTATAATATATAAGATCATTGCCCCTTTGTTTAAATTTCCTACTATTGATAATACATATGACAAATGATTAAAACTATTCATAACATTCTTTGATATACCACTAGTTCATTTGTTTATAGCTTGCTAATATTTATACTGATATAATTAAACGGAATGGTTTGTTTGTTTAAACGCGTCAACATCTTAATCTACCACTCGGATAAAGGAAGATTAAGAAATTCCTATCATCATCATCACAACTCCGTGTAATGACCCCACTGCAAGGGCTATGAGGCTCTCCTCTAGGTGACGAGGAGGTTTTTTAGGCCGTAATCCACCAAGCTGGGCCGGTGCTGGTTGGTGGATGTCAGATATTTCAGGGTGCCGAAATGGCTTGTGACGAACCCTAACGACTACTGTATACAAGTATACAGCACCCGGGACCGACTGCTTAACGTGCCCCCCGAAGCATGGAAGTCGTCGTGAGAAATGAATGGTCGGCGGTCACCCATCCTAATACCGGCCGCACCGAGCGCGCTTAACCTGCGATATCGTTTGATATGCACAGTAACCACGGCGCCACGACGACTTCTTATATAGTACCCCAAAAATTAGGATATCAACTGAAAAAACGTTTCCTTATATTTGACTGGTATATTCTTAGATTAGAGTGTTGAACAAATTCTTGAGTTTTATTATTAGTACCTATAGAAATGCGTATTATACAGTGTGTTTTATTTTATAATAAGATTTTAATACTTTTTGTTTATCACCCCGAACAATAAAAAAAGTATATAGTGTAGACAGTTCACTTTTATCTTGTTTGATTGCGTACTGTTTTGGGCTTAACTTAAACCCTAAACCAGTGTTTTTTCACTTAGTATTATTTCCCTTTCCTTAGAATTCGCTCTTGTGGTAAAAGTATTGATGCTTTCCGATAGATGGCATTATTGTCAACATGGTAAAGATTATGTTCCATTTTAAACCAATAGATGTCACTTTTGCTCAACGGTTCCTGAAAAAATATATTGTGCTGTAAGTAGTTGATACAAAATTAATATTATTTTATCCGCTATATAAGATGATATATTTAATATTTAAATTGAATCATAAATGGAAAAAAATCGTAGATTTTTCTAATTTGGTGCGTTCTACGCAGTTAAAGTAACTAATTGGGTGCGTTCCAAGCATATGAAAATTTCTTTTTATGACTGCAAAAAATACCCAATACATTATATTAAATAATAGTGACATGTGGATAGTGACATGAAATAGATTTTATGCAACGATTTAAAGTTAGGAAAATCTTGAAGTTTTTTGTAATACTACTACATATATAATACTAGTTGTCAAAACATTGACAGCTCTACTATGTTGATGCACAAAATATCAAAACGAAAGTGATTGAGAGACTGACATGAGTGAAGAATAAATTTTTTCATTCCGTTTCTCCCGTGACTCGTGAATGTGCTCTGGATTGTGTTTTATAAATCTACAACTGTGGCAAGCTCCCGGACTCTGAATTCTTCGCATAATACATTGGACTTACGCACATTACAAGGACACCAAAAAAGAAAACCTAATAAATCACGCAACTGTTAAATTGTCTTTTATTTACTTCAATACATAGACTTTGATTGAACTGCTGGATTCATCATACCCAAACCTGATTAACCCGTAATTTTATGAATCTAGCTATTCCAAAGTCTTAAGTTATTGTTTAAAATTACCCTTCTTGAGAATACAAGCTAGAGCGGCGCAGCTGGGTTTTGGTTTTCGAGGTACGGTTGTTTTCCGCTAGATCGCGCTAGTATCAAATTTGTTAGTGACGACTCTATACAAGTATATAAGTTACTCTATGCCCTAAACCAATGTCATTGGTTAAATAGTTTTTGTTTTACTACTTTAACAAAGTTACCTTGCTAATTCCGCGACTTGTACTTGCACTAGTGATGCAGGAATTCCTTGCGTTGGTTCACCGCCCTCCCTCCCATCATACAAAAGGCAAGAAAAGCAACGAACACGCACTTGGAATACTGTAACCCACGCCACTAGCTATCACCGACACGTGTTTCGCTTCAACCAGAAGCATCTTCAGGGTACAACGACCACCACCGAACTTAGTTCAAGTAGCAAGTACAAGTCGCGGAATTAGCAAGGTTAAACTTTGTTAAAGTAGTTGCCATGGATTTCCGCAAAGTAACGCCTGATTCAATCAGTTTTTGTTTTATATTCTTACAAAGTATCGGAATAGAAAAAAGAAAAATTCAGTGTTCGGCTGACAAATTCAAGTAAAAAACAATGACCAGGAATTCCTTAAAAACTTCTCTGTTTCCTCTTTCCAATGATATGCCACATGTTATAAAAATCACTTTAAACACCGGATAATTTGCCTAATTAGTTAAAGGAGTTGCGAAAAGCTAAATTAAAAATTCTGGTAAAAATATTCTTTTTTGCATAATTTGACACATGGGAAACAGGTAGAAGCTGTTATCTCACTATTACGAAAGAAATCTTTCTTATATCTCTTTCTTGCATAGGATAAACCTGTTTGGTCAAATCGCGCAAAGGTAGACCGACGAGGTGAAGCCGCGCCAGAAGGCCCTCTCTTTGGATTTATTTTACTCGAGTCGCACGCGCACTCAATCCGAAACGCGTATACAAACATGTGCGTAAACAGTACGACATATTACTAGAAATCGGACTATACTCTGGCAAATAATTCAATGCAGTAAGTAAACTGAAAGTTCGAAACGTCAAATAGAAAAATAATGATACCAGTTAAAAACTTCGTAGTGGATGAGAATGATTGAAAATGAACGAGTCTTTGTCATTCGTTTTGCATAAATTTTTAAAGCAATTTATAAATAATTGAATTTGAGGTGTGTATCGTTAAAGTAACTTTAATGAAAATAATTAATTACCAGACATACCTAGTGTTAAATCGACTTATGGTGGGGTGATTTTATTTAGCATATTTTTCAGTTATTAAACAATATTATTATCTTTTTATATTTTTAAACCGAATGTTTCATCCCGCAGGGGGCAGCAGTTTCGGCAGTCGCGGGGGCTACCGCGGCGGGCGCGGCGACTCGGTCGGCCCCCACAGCATACATATGAGGGGGCTACCCTTTAAGGCTACACAAGCTGATATTGCTTTCGTAAGTTATAATTGTTTAATAGTTAAACTTTATAAAATAGGTACCTATAGCCGTTAAAAATTATGTAACTGATAGGAATTTTATAAAGGGGATCGATAAGTTTTTGGTTTGACGCAGTTTCATTCGCGTAGTTTGACTTTAAGGCATAGTAATTTCTTCATAAAATAAAAATAATGAATTAGTAATAGTTTATTTTATTTATTTATTTATTTATTTATAACAAAATCCACAGCTCATAATTATAAAAAAAAAATACACATTTAAAACGATACCGACAGCCAATTACGGATTTACAATTTTTAGGTTTGCCTTCAGGCACACAAAATAAAAAATAAAAACAAGAATAAATACAAAACAAAATATCAAGAAAGTACAAAACAAGAATATACTCAATTAATAAAAACACAAAGGGAAAAAAATTAAACAAAGCAATAAAAATTAAACTACTGGCTAAATTAAATTAATAGTAAAATTAAGTAAAATAATATTTTGTTAAGACTCCCTAGTTAGTGTTATGTATAGGTAATTTGAATTTTATGTCAAAAGTAGTGTTTGCGTTGCATGTGAGTTTTGACCATAAAATAAAAGGTAAGAATAAAAAAATTAAAAAAAAAATGATTGCGATAATACTTAAAATAATAGTTATAAATTTTATTGAGTCTCCCTTATTTATGACGGGAAATATATGATGAGTGTTTGGTGATGTTACATGTTTAAGTGAGTGTTAGTGTTGTATGTTTGTATACGTGTTTGTGTTTGTTTTTTAATGCTTATCATTTTTAAATAACATATTTAATATATTATGCCGAAACTTTGCCTTGCTGTCATTAAATATATCACAAATACGTGAGAATTGTTTATTATAAATATTATGCATCCTGTTTATTGGTGAATTTTGATTGTAATTGGTTTTGGCGAGTTGTGTGTAGAATAGTTGAGTGTGCCGTGTTCTGGAGGAGGGTGTGTGTAAAGTAAGAGCGAGTTGTGTCAAATCCATACAATCTACAGAACCGTTACATAATCCATATAGAAATATCATATCAAGCAAACAACGTCTACTTTCTAAGCTTAAAACATGATTATGTTTACAAGCTTCCGTGTACTGCATGCTACTCAATTGCTGCTTATAGTTTACGTGTTTTAAGAACTTATGTTGAATCAACTCAATCGCATGCTTATAGACTACATAATGGGCATTCCATATGGGGCTACAGTACTCCAGAACGCTACGAACATATGAGTAGTATAGTACTTTTATACATGTAATATCGGAGAATGGTGCAGCGGTCCTTAACACAAAGCCTAGATTTTTGTAGGATTTGGTTACAATATTAGAAACATGTTCACCATAAGCAAGCTTTGAGTCAAGGAGCACGCCCAAGTCACGAACCTGATTAGATCTGGGAATAACTGTGCCGTTAAATGAGTAACTGGTCAATAGGGGATTCCTTTTACGAGTGAAGGTGATATGCACACACTTG
The DNA here is from genome assembly GCA_944452665.1 of Stenoptilia bipunctidactyla. NCBI lineage: Eukaryota > Metazoa > Arthropoda > Insecta > Lepidoptera > Pterophoridae > Stenoptilia > Stenoptilia bipunctidactyla. The sequence goes on along the minus strand of OX101722.1, from coordinate 29,747,626 downwards.
TCAATGTTGATACTGATACGATTTTTATTATAGTAATTAGATAGTCGATCTAAATCTTCCTGCAGCCTCAGGCTATCTAAAGAATCATTAACTTTTATATATATTTTCATGTCATCGGCATACATAATGAAATTAGAATTTAAAATAGATTTACCAATGTCATACAGATACACAGAGTAAAGTAATGGTCCCAAAATTGAGCCCTGTGGTACGCCTGAAGGTATAGATATATAATCTGATCGAAAGCCGCCTACCTCTACAGCCTGGCTTCGATTACGTAAATAAGAATCCAACCATCTTAATAAATTCCCGCATATACCTATTTCTTGAAGTTTACGCAAGAGTATGATGTGATCTACACGATCAAAAGCTTTTTCAAAGTCCGTGTAGATCACATCAACCTGTCCTCCCCCCTCCATGTCATGGAGGACTCTACTGGTGAACATGGCCAGGTTAGAGCACGTAGACCTGTTTTTCATGAAGCCATGCTGTTGGTCAGGGATCATTTTATAGATCAAGGGATAGATGTGATTGTATATAACTCGCTCTGCGACCTTACTCAGGATATTTAGTTTCGAAATAGGCCTATAATTTTCAATGGAAGTTTTGGGTCCTTTTTTGTGCACTGGCGTAACATGCGCTATTTTCCATAATGTTGGAAAGAAGCCATCAGCAAAACTTTTATTAAAAATCAAAGCTACAGGTTTTGACAGCGACTCAGAACATCGCACGAATAAAATAGGTGGCAAGCCATCGCTGCCCGGGCCCTTTGTAATGTCTAATTCCTTCAAAAGTTTTTCAATGTCTTCGGTACTGATAGTCAGTGTGCCTAAACTATCGGTTTCAAGAAATTTCGGTATAGTTTGTGAAGCGTTGTATGTATCGAGAGGCACACTAAAGTTTTTAAAAAAGAAATCATTAAAAGCGGAGCAGATTTGCGACCCGCCACCCACGCTAGCATCCCCATACTCCATGCAACTAGGGTAAGTCGATCGACATCTTCTTTTGGAATTTACATATTTCCAAAAGAACTTGGGAGACATTTTAATTATTTTTTGCGACCAGTCGACATAGTTTTTGTAGCATTCAGTTTGTAACTGTTTTTGACGTGTCCTTAAAGTCGCGAAAGAATTATAATCATTGGGATTATTGTAGCGTTTCCATAGTTTATGGTATTTAGCCTTCTCCTTAGTAACACGAATAAGTGCTTGACTATACCACACCGGATAGGTATGAGTACCCGATACCAATGCCTGAGGAACGTGCTTGTCAATTAACCTATATAAATAATCGTAGAATATATTAATACATGTATCAATGTCAGAATTTTGAAATAAGGCATACCAGTCACAATTAGTAAGCTCTAAATTTATAGCGTCAAAGTTAGCTTTCCTAAACATATATTGCTTCCGAGACTTTGGTTTCATAGATTTGAAAAGAATATCGGTTACATAGAACTCAAAAGAAGGGTGATGATTATCCTCCCGCACAAGCGGGCTCTTAGAACGCGATATTTCTATTTCAAAATTTGAAAACACTAAATCTAAAGTCGTTTGGTTAAAATTTAAAATTGAGTTCGACTGTTTAAAGTTATAAAAGTATAAGCTATTTACCAACTCTGCAGCAACTTTTTGAAGCTCTATAGACCCTTTATGTAAAAATATTGGGTCCCGTGAACTCCAATCTATACAAGATAAATTAAAGTCCCCGGCTATAATAAAATTATCATCTGGGCATGCATTGATAATATCATTAAACAAGCCGACAAATGACAATAATCGGTCCACCATAGATCGATTCGGTGGGACGTAAACTAGGCCTATGTGTAAATCCGGTTCCGAAGGGGAGGAGGGGCGCGCGGCGAGGTTGCGGCCGGGCACGGAGACCCACAAGCATTCCAAGTCAGCGCGCGACCACTCCGGACGCGCACGCGCATGCAGTCGTATGTCACATAGCGCCATGACGCCGCCGCCCTGACCGCCGCCGCCGCGGTCTCGCCTATACACATCATAACGAGCATCACAGATCTCAGTGTTCAAAATACCATCACATAACCATGTTTCCGTGATAAGTGCAATGTTATATTCATGTGAAAGCAAGTTATTGTAGAAAGTGTTTGTTTTCGTTCTTAAACCGCGTACATTCTGGTAAAATAAATGTAGTTTGTTAACATTCACTGACATTGTGAGATCTGAGATGTTTGAGTGACACTCTATAGCCGATCATACAAATATCTATAAATAACAACATTTTAAAAACATAACTAAATAATTGCGAATAGAAAATTAAATTGTATGTCAGGTTATAAGGCAGTTTAAATATGTGGATGCATGTGATTGTTAATATATAAATGTGACAGTAGTACATAAAACAGATATTCAATTTAAGAATTAAGTACGGCCCGAGATTGAAGGATATGTGTGTTTTGTTGAGTGTAGATATGTGGTGTGAATGTTGCATTTTTTTTTGTATTAGTGTAGGTGTAGTAAGTAACATGAGAGATTGGAAGGGATGTCTTATTTTGAGGTTACAAACAATTATCAAAGACAAATAACAATTAATTTCAAAAAGCAAAAAACAAAACGTTACTTTTAAATAATCTTTTTTAAATCGTTGGTTGTAAAAATATGGATAGGTGGGGACGTCTCATTTTTTCTTGCATATATCGTACAATTTTTAGTCCATACAAATTTATAGTTTAACTCCTGCGCTTTTTTTTTAGAATCTTTAAGTAGCTTTTTGTTTGTGGGAGTTAAGTGCTCATTAATATAAATTTTATTGGAGTGGATGTCACCGCCAAAGCCAATATCTTTAGCAAAGAAGCTACGCGTTTTTCTTGCTGCAGCGACTACGGCGTCCTTGGTGGAGCGGTACCTAAACCGGGCCACTATAGCTCGAGCGTTCTTAGTAGCGGCGGAGGGTCGGCGCGGCTGCACCCTATGTGCGAACTCGACCTCTTCTCGAGTCATTGTCAGGCCGAGGTGTCCAGCAATTTTGACAACAATGTCCACGGTACTTTCTACATTGGATTCCGGGACGCCTACAATTTCGACATTCTGTAGTCGAGACCACTGCTGTTGCCGTGCCATGTCGATCTCGATGCTACTAATGCGAGTCTCACACGCAGCTACTTCAAGGCGGAGAGTATTATTCTCATCCCGCAGAGACTTTATTTCCGCAGAGCTTTTTTCCAAACGCTTTAGCATATCGTCGTACTGCGTACTGATAAACTTTATCGACGATTCTAGGTTGCTTATTTGCTGCTCTAATGGCTTGAGTGCAATCGCTATAGCGTTGCATATAAGTTTTTCAAGTTCCGCTGTGTGTGATGGTGAGGAACATGAAGGAGAAACAGTATTGACTGGGGACTTATTTTGCCTAGTTGTGACATATATGGGATCATCAACCGGGGCTAAGAGACGAGAACCGTGAGTTATCTGGTCGTGATGTTTGACTGGAGTGTTACTATTATCCCCTTTAGGAAGTTTAGAGGCACATGCAGGACAGACCCAACTTACTTGTTTTTTGAAGGTACTAGCAGTAAGGCCAACACAAAGATAATGGTATGGCTTAGAACATACCGAATTCTTGCATAATATTTTTTCTTTTGCTAGAAGGGTAAGTTCGCAAGCGGCACAAACGGTCATCGTTACTCGTTGGTTCGGTTGTTGTCGTATGAAGCTCGAGTGTTGACGCACGAAGCTCGGGCGTTGTCGACGAAGCTCGGGAGATGTCGCACGAAGCTCAGGAGGGAGACAGCTACTTTGCAAGTGAAAGTAGCAGAGACACAGATGGTTCCTCTCTTTCTCACAGGCGGGGAAAGGGGTAGTCGAACGGTACTTCAACACGGCACATTTAGTTCACACACCACGCGAAAACAGTACTTAATACCAATGAATTAACTCAGGTTAAAATGTATATTAGCTTGAAAGTAAGTTTATATTCGAAAATTAAAATTGTGTATGCGTCTGCTTTGGAGAAAGGTCGGAAGACGAGTGTAGTTAATAAAATATAAAATAATTGGTCCAGAAGTTTTTGAGCTTATCTATAAAAAAATATATATATATATATATATATATATATATTATAATTATCATAACGAAAAATCCAAACTTTTCTTTTTATAACATGGCTGGGTAAAAACATTTAACCGGCCTCGGCTGAAAGTGCATTGCAAATTAACTGCTCATACATGGTAGAATTTTCAGTTTTAAGATCGAGAATTGAGTTTTTCTATCCAAATCCACTAGAGTGCGGCCGTTGCGAGAATGCGTTCCTGACAGCTCCTTATGTCCACTGAATGAAGTTTATTTCCGATTCGAAAGTTAAAAAAGCTATGATTTTGACAGCTGTCAGAAACGCAAACTTCCACCGGCCGCACTATAGCAGTATAGTTCGGCCGTTGAGAAAATGCGTTCCTGACACCTGTCAGTTAGTCACGACTAGTGATGGGCACAACATAACACTGAGTTCGTTACCGTTCCTCCAAAATGAAACGCCGCGTTATTTTTAAGATTATTTTCGGTTTTAAATTGGCGGAATTATTTAAAATTTGTATTTTAGTAATTTAAGTGGAAACCAAGAAAAGGTAATATTAATTTAATAAAATTGTTTTATTTATTTTTTGTTACAAAGTTACAATCTGTATTTCTATGCAATAAAGTATATTGAATTGAATGTGCGTACAGAATATTACTCAGACTCCGATTCGCTTGAGGAGGTAGTTTCTTCATCATCATCTTTGCCTACATGTATAATTATTTTATTATCAATAACAGTTTCAATCCTAATATCTCGGTCAAAATGTTCCATTATCAGGTTTTTAGTCTTTCAACAACCTTTGTTATCTTATAGTCCATTATTTTCAAATTCTTAAAAAGAAAAACGAAACGTATTATTTCATAAAGTATACCTGTTTAAGAACAGATTACGATACTGTTATTATTAGCACAGCACTACAAATATAAAGCTTTGACATAACCTTGTAATAGCGCAGTATAGATTTTAAAAAATATTGTTTACCAAGTTATTTGACACTCAGTTTGGCACAAAATTATAAAATTCATTGATTATTGATATAATAATGTTGTTTTAATGCTCATCAATTGTTAAAACGGTAAACAACCAGCAAAAATATTTTTTATCGTAACTGCAACGCCATTACAAAGTTACGTCGTCAGTTCAATCGCGATGTGTCAGGAACGCATTCTCTGAACGGCCGAACTATAGTTGCTATCACGTTAACTTCAAATTATTTACTTTATTTTAATAATATATTTACAGTTCTTCAAACCCATGCGGCCAGTGAACATCAACATTCTATACGACAGCAGCGGCCGTCCCTCTGGAGAAGCTGATGTTGATTTTGAGAGACACGAAGACGCTATGCGGGTACACAATCATAATATTATTTACCACTAGCTATTGCAAGCGGTCTTATCTATCGGTAAAAAGTAGCTACTCTTCCATGCTGGACTGGGAGCAAAGGAAAAACATATAATGTGCCAGCTGCTTCGCTTCCCGGGCATACTGTAAAAGTCAGTTAAGGGACAGAGGTTTTATTGGAGCTTTTTTTGTGGGCGATAGGCTGACCCCCTGTCACTGCAATATTCTCTCTCCATCATTATAATACCTCAAAATTTATGAAACGTCACATCAGATGGTTTTATAACGTCTAGTTTTCTGCCTACACCATAAGAGATACAGGCGTGAAGTTATGAAACAATGAAAGTAGTCTATGGGCTATTCCAGACTAAACTATCACTATGGCAAATTACATCCATCCAAACTTTTATAATATTAGTAAGACTATGTGGCTGCTTCATTCATTACAAACAAAGGTCTTAAATAATAATAATAATCGAGAATCGTTCGCCGGTTTCTGTCTCTCTTGCCCTGATACCCGACCGACTGGTCCGATTGTCGGGTCTTTTCTTTATTACTTTTTTTTTAGATTATTACTAGCCCTGGGTGTCCCAAAATTGGGCAAAGGCCTCCCTTTTTTCTTTCCATTTTAGGCGATCAGCTGTTTCCGCGGGCCAGTTTGGGCTAAATGCGTCCTAATCATCCTTCCACCGACGGCGTGGTCGTCCGCGACGTCGTTTGGTGTCAGGATGCCACGCGGTTGTTAATTTGCCTCAAAGGTCTTCTGATATTCGACATACATGATATTGGTTTTGGAGCGTAGCGTGGTGTTTCTTATTTATTTGTAATTTTATTATGTAGCTGTACAGATACTTAATAAAATTAAATTCATTATTGTAAGCCAACAGCATAAAAAAGAAAGTAAAAAAAGACGTGTGGCACTCGGAGGCTGCCGCGGTAAAGCTATTGCATAGCATTTTTATCAACTTATGCAATTATAATTATTTATTTAAATAAAACTACTTTTTAACCGGATTAATCGCGTATAATTTATATTTTACATTTTAACTCGACGTTTCGGTGTCTTTGCAGACCCCGTGGTCACGAGCGACTGAGGCTCAAATTTTTTTCGCGGCTTGCGTTGCATTTTTACCTTTTTTGTAGTAAAATTTTAAAATGTATCGAATTTCTTCATTAGATTCACTCATTTTGACAGTACGAAAAACAAATGAAAATCACTCATTTTCCTAATTTGAATTTGGAATTATGTTCTTTAAAAATTTAACTTTCAATGATACCAAAACCAGCCAGATACAAATACTATAGCCAAAGAGATTTTATTACAAGTTCATACATACTATATGCGAAAAGACTTTTTCCCCAACCTATTATTCAATATGGTTTATATATTTCTTAAGTACTTCAGTTATCTAGTATGCATAACACAAGTTCTTTAAGAAATTTAATTTGGGCTAGATAATGTTGTGTGAGTGTCAGAAATATTTATTTATTTAAGTATAACTGCCGGCACGTAACTTGGCCAGAATCGTAAGATGCGCAGAAGTCGATTTTTAGATCTCCTTGGGTTGCGGGACGCGGGGCGGGTGACGCGAAGTTTGACGTAACATCGTTCCGAGCGCGTGATTGGTTCGCCAGTCGACCTTTGCCTCACGCACTGTGTTTACTACCCGTTCGCTCCCGTGTACACTTACGTGCATCAATATTGTACCTCTTGTTGTAGTTTCTTTATTGTTAAGTTTTTGTTTTCATATTGTATAAAAAATTCAATTTTATTACAAGTAAACTTTAATCGTTCAAAACTCAGACGAGACTAAAACAATATTCAAAATACAAAATTATCACTAACATCGAAATTACAAAATAAACATTAAAATTAATCGGAATTGAAGCAATCCCACAGTTCGTAGGGTATTCCGGGAAACTGCTTGCCGGCGATCGTAGGAATTGCTGACTCCATGGGATTACGCGCACGTAACTGAAGACATAAATTTTATGATATATTATTCAGACGGGTTGTGTTTTTTCAGTTCAGTTCTCACGGAGTCCACGGGCATTAAGCGCTTTAATTAATATAAATGTTACATAGTAATAAAATGTTTAATGACAATTTGAATGTAAATTAATGATTATATAATTTTATTTTTGAATTTTGTATTTTATTTACTATCTATCTAATTGATTGCTTTTCCTGGTTAAAAGATTGTTTTTAAACTTTATCAATGTTATTCAAATAAAAGTGACCAAGACCATATATTAATGAGTGTACATACGCAAACTTTCCCCCACTACGCCATAACGTGGCCAAGTTATCTGCAGAGAACTGTATACGAAATTAGTAATATGTATCACTGATTTGCGGCCAGTCTTAGTTTTTTTTCACCTTGCTGGGGTGACCAATAACTCCACTATCCTTTGACGTTTTGACCTAACTAAGGAAACATTATTTTTCATGAAAAATGTTAAGACTTGCGGGAGAAGATATCATTAAAAGTAAAGCATTTCTTTTTTCGTACATATATGTTTTATTTTCGAAAAAAGATAGTGGGGTGATGGGTCACCCCTATATTCTTACGTGTATTCACTAAAAGCCTATCTTACAGAAGGTTGTTCCTCTGGAGAAGCTGATGTTGATTTCGAGAGACACGAAGAATAGTTCTCATAAGAATACTCATGCATAGGAACAGCGAGGCATTCCCAACACAGCTTAAGATTACTTTCTGGGAAGCCCCGGCAACTGATATGTAAATAATTTACTGAAATAAACTAAATGTAATTTAATTCTATTTTTATTTTCAAGGTGACATCAGATGGTTGTATAGCCTCTGGTGTTCTGCCTACCCCATTAGGGATACAGGCGTGAAGTTATGTATGTACTGACATTAAACACCACATAATAAATAGCATTGTAGCATTGCGAATATTTATCTATTTACTCATTTTTGCATATCTTTACAAAGTAAATACAAGTATTTATTTAAGTGGATATTTGTATTACGTAGACGGGATTTACAAGGAGTGTGAATTGGGTTTTTTTTAAGGAGTAAATCTCTAAAACTAAGTTGAATTAAATAAATATTTTTGCATATTATAGCTCACTAGCTGTGGTGCGGTTTATCACGCGGGAATATCGAGATAAAAAGTAGCCTGTGTACACTATCACTATGCCAAATTTCATCCAAATCCGTTGAGCCGTTCTCCCGTGATTGAGGAACAAACATCCATACATCCAAACTTTCACATTTATAATATCAGTAAGATAAGATAGTAAGATTAAAAGCCAATATTTATTATCCATAATAATATGTCGCTTGATTATCATAACTATGGCAATCATAAAATTATTAAATTGATTTACATACATACATCACGCCTGTATCCCTTAGGTATGGGGTAGGCAGAACACCAGAGGCTTTTGGGGTAGGCAGAAACCATCTGAGGTCACGTTTGACCAGTTAGGAGGAATTAAAAAGATGAAGAGAGACTATTGTAGTGAAAGGGGGTCAGCCTATCGCCCATAAAAACGTAAATAAAGCCTCGGTCCCTTAACTGACTGTTAAAGCCCGGGAAAGAAGCAGCTGGTACAGTCTGCAACAGAATTATGTACCACCCAGTCTCAATATGTCATATAATATGCATGCATATTGTATGTGTGCGGGAGATTAGGTGGTATACATAATTCTGTTGCAGACTGTACATTCTATGTTTTTCTTTCGCTCCTAGTCCAGCATGGAAGCAAAAAAGTTGATTTATTTTATGTTTTTTACAGGCAATGCGTCGTGACAAAAACAACATGGATCACCGCTACATAGAACTATACCTGAATTCGTCTCCCAGCGGAAGTAACGGCAGCGGTGGAGGCAGCTTCAACAAGAGCCGAAGCTTTAGAAATAACTACTGAAGAAATACTACTCTATTCTAAGCGATTAAGGTTCATTTTAGTTATGGCAGGGTGTGTAGAATTTATTTGATTTTATTATTTGAGCTTTTGATTGGATATTTAGTTTGGCTCAGATTATTTTTTTGTATTCATGAAATGGTTTTAACTGTCGAGAGTTAACCTTGATATTGTACTCGGAGTTAAAAACTATTTATAACTTGTTAAATTTACTAAATGAGTTGGTTAAATTTAGATTACCCATTACAGTATTTATTTTTTATTGTATCACTGTCCAGCAATTTCTGTCAGGCACATAAATTTACTTTTAGTTAAAAATTTATATTTAGGTAGTTACTTACTGAGATTTGGTCTATAGCTTATAGATACAACTTATATTTTGGTTATGGTTTTGTCCCTTGAGGTCTTTGTCTATAGATTTTTCGTTGAGAACATGAATTTGGTTATATTTAAATCTCTAAAGCAAGGCATTTTTCACTTTCGTTATGTCGTATTATTTTATAGAATAGTGACATCATGTTTTTGAAAATAAGACAATCAATTTAAGCAGCTTTAAACATTTGGTCAGACTTTAATAACTATAATGATTTTTATATTAACTGTAGAAGTTTCTGTTGCACTATTTTGAAGAAGGAAAATATATTGATTTGTGTAGAATAGGAATTTCTTTTAACAGTAATTCGTATTAATTATGTATGTTTAATTATTTAAAATATTTGAATTAAATTGTAAAGTCAAGATTTTAATATATTTTTAACTAAAATTTCTCCACTGATTATGATTATTGACTAATAAAATTTATGCGATAAGGTTTATTATCAAATTCGAAATTCTTGCTGATACAGGTTAAAGTGTTAATTATTGATCACTAAACAATTATCAATTTAATTGGAAGCATTCAAGAATCTTGTTCAGTTTTAATATGCCTTAAAGCAAATTATTAATAAGTACACACATTATTTTGTAGTAGATTTAAAAAGTATTAGGATTAGAGGGATTGTGTTAATCTGTTAAATGCAGTTAACTATTTCACCGCCAACCTCTGATATGTATAATAAAAATATTTCCTTTGGCGACAAAGATCACATTTAATAAAATGGAGATTTATTATGTCAGCCCTGTACAATGCATAATAATATTGCCACGGCTCAACATATATCATTTTAGATTTAATTTTATACTGTTAGTTAAAATTGTTCCTTTGCTTATCATAAGCAACTTTGTGAAGTTAACGAAAAACTGTCATTATCCAGCCCAGCACTGATCTATGCTATAGATATCATATAATAGATATCAATTAATTGTTTATACCGAAAGTACCTCGATTTTTTTCATATATTTTGTAAAATTAAGTGAGCAGAATTAAACTAACATTTTGATAATAACATAATGACAATATGAAGAAAAGAATAGTTTCGTATCTGTGTTATTCTTACTCTTGATTCAATATAAATTTGAAGTTTTTTTGTCGCATCTGAAGTTTGTAATGTACTGATAAAAGGTTCACTATGTGACAATATACTGCTAAGTATATAAATAAACATTTTTTACAAGATTATCGTGTGTTTTAATTTAAATTTGGTACTGAAGAAGGTATCTTGGGTAAACACTATTGACAATACGGTATGGTGCAGCGCATATCCGTGACGCAGTTTACCCAATGAGTTTACTCTGTGTTCCCATTTATTCTATTTCTTTTTTACATACAGTTCTACCTAAGTAATGTCATGCGTTTTGAGCAACACTTCAATTCCGGAAATATATGCGTTTCGATTGTTCTGCGAAGTAAACCAAACCAGAAATGAAATGCACCATTTTTTTACGAAAGGCGATTGGCGGACTGGGTATATTATATATAAAAATTGAAATGTATCAAAACTGGGCTGTATCTAGTTAAATGTCAATTTAAGGCACATATACTCGTAGCTCATGTTTAGAAATAGATGTCGGGAGTAGGTACCTACTCAAAATATAACAAAATCAAACTATTACGGAAACAACGCTATATTTTTCTTATGGCCCCAAAAATGCGTTACTTATGAACGAAGTTTTTGTAGGTAATATTAATCTGTCAAACCTTCAGTTATAGTATAGAACGAATAGTATTTTAGAATGAGAATGTGTCGTGATTGGATAGACTTCGTTTTAAATGTGGCAATATATTCGACTCTTTATTCCCAACTGCTATGTAAATCTTATAATTATCATATTAAATGACACTTCATCCTAGCTTTCTCTCGCCTCCTGCTTGACGTCTCACGACTGTCTCAGTCTTTTAGTCCCCAACCTTTAGTCGTAAGGCTAGCTAAGTCCGTTAAGTCGTTTTAAGACTATACGTCAACTGACTGAGTCGCATTATTTAAGACATTATTTTAAAGCAAATCCAAAAAGGGGCTAGTCTTATTTTAAACGACTTAAAGGACCGAGTCTTTTATCACTATTTCAAACCCACTTTTTAAGTTTTTGATACGTGCATGCTCTGCACTAATAAAAGTGGTACTGGCTATGCATGGTATTTCGCCTTTTTTATTTGCTAAACTAGAAGCCTGAAATAAAAAAAAATTAAAGCATAAACAGTGTTTAAAGTTGGCCGCAGACTCGAAACGCGGAAAATGTCGCTCCCAATGAGGTCTCGATGGCAAATTCTGTTTAGGATTTTTGTCAAAACAACTTCTGAAACTAGAAATATTTAAGAAAATACGCGCTTTCGCGTGTGTTCTCCTGACGGAAAAAGTTCGTATTTATTATTTTGAGTCTTACAGGTGTTTAGTGTGTGACTTCGTGTATAAGTTGGTGTAATTGTGCCTCCACCATTGGGAAATTATTCACCAAAAACAGTTTCCGCTGGGACAGAGTTGTCCTGGCGAAACATTTTTAAACATCCATTTAAAAAGCCAGGATTAACTACGTTTCTAACGTCATTCCAGCAAAATCTGTGTTTCCGAATCATTGAGACCTGTGAATTAGACTAATTTTGCTACTAATCATCAAATAATCTTCATGATGAACTAATTATCTGTCTCACTCACACCTCTTGTGTGAAAAACTTGGAAAATTAACCCTAGCCCTTCTTATCTACGAAGATATTAACTGATAAATAAATACAGGGTAATTTTTTTGGAGATGAAAATATTTTAAGAGAAGGATAAGAATAAGAATAATCCACATATTAGGATTCAATTTATGACAAAAAAAATTGTTTTTAAATTGACAATTCTTTTAAGTGACCAAATTTTTCTGACTATTGAAAAATCGGGGCTCAACGTATTTCTTAATAGAAATAGTTGGAAAAACGCTTTTATTTCTTGCTATTTAGTCGTTAATAACAGATTAAACTAAAATGTTGTTAACTTATGAGTACTAAGTAAAATATCAATATCAACTGAACTATCCAAAAAATTTTTTTTGTCATAATTTGAATTAACACGTCATTCTTAACCTTCTCCTAAAATATTTTGATCTTCATAAAAAAGATCCTATATATAAAAACTTTTTTTTGACTGGAGGAAAACGTGCAATCACGTCCCTGGCCGCCCAAGGAGGAGCGGCGGGGTATGTGGAGATGCTCCGGCAGAAGGCCGGACCCATCCACTAAAAACCTCCAGTGGGGCTAGCATGCGACCGTCGACAACACGGAACATAAAACACAAGAGGAAGAGACGTGTGGGCGTGGCGCACGTGCCAAAGTTAAGACTAGTGAGACTTAACTCGAGTTAGTCGCTCTCGTGATTACAACGCTTTGTGACATCTTTTGCCGGTGTGTTCCATTACAAAAAAACCCATAAAATGACTCGATGTTCTGTTCTAGAGTGTAAAAACTATAGTGGTACTAAAACGTTAATACGATCAGGTGTTTCCTATCATCGGTAAGTCGCTATTTTCGTTTAATTTCATTTTTTATGTTTCGTTAATCGTTCTTGCCAATTAATTCGGAAAAAATATTAGTGTTAATGAAAAATGACATGTATTTCATTGAAATAAAATCTAAAATTGCATAACGCGTGGTTTGATAGACATCTATCGTCGAAGAGCATAACTAAGTTGACAGAATCAACTAAAAGCATGCAGATAGAATTCTGACATAAATCACTAAGTGTTATTACTAACTTCTACTCTATTTCAAGTGTACTATAGTTGATATTCTTTTATTCGTAATAGTCCTTATGTCTTCTTGATTTCACCAAATTATGACCGCTCTAATTGGATATATTTCAGTGTGCGTAAAATGTAAATGTGTTAGTTTGGCGACAGCTATTCCTAATAGAGTAAGATCCCAGAGCGATAAGACATAACTTATTTTATAAAAGATGAAACTTTAAGTTCTCAGTAGTGTCTCATGTACTTTGTGTACCTGCGTGTTTGTGAAGTTTGCCCAGTGACACCTGGGCAGGTACCAGGTGAGAAAGGTGACTAAAAATAAGAGTTACTTTACTTAAATTTAGATGGCTGATTTTTAGATATATTTTATAGAATATCATTCTCAAATGGTATCGCAAGTATCAGACACTTTTCATGGACCAAAACTTTTGTCAGACGCTTTAAAGCTCTACCAAAAATAAATGAACTTCACTTATTTTTTAATGTCTGATTTTTTAATATGTTATCAAGATAACTATTACAAAATTATATTTAGTCAGTCAGACAAATTGGAATGACCAAAAATCCACTAAACACAAAAATTATTCGGCCGTGAGTACGAACGCGAGAGCACTATGCGCATGCGTGTCAGAGCGAAGAATTTAAATATTCCAAAAAGTACTTACTGCTTTCGATAAAATATTTCTGCATCTCTTTTCAAATAAAATGAATTTCAACATTAAGGTAATAATTAATATTTTTTAAAATTAAAATAATTTATTGCATATATTCGGTAAATTAATTTACCGAATATACATATATGGTTGTGGAAATTACTGTAAGTGTCATAGGGATCAAGGTTCGCCGCGCCGGGTATAATGTATACTATACATTGCGCGCACATACACAGTAGACTGAAACAGAATGTGAGTTAAAGAAGGAGAACCGGGTTACTATGGACGTCTCACTCGCTCTGAAACGCATGCATAATGCTCTCGCGTTCGTACTCACGGCCGAATAATTTTTGTGTTTAGTAGATTTTTGGTCATTCCAATTTGTCTGACTGACTAAATATAATTTTGTAATAGTTATCTTGATAACATATAAAAAAATCAGACATTAAAAAATAAGTAAAGTTCATTTTTTTTTGGTTGAGCTTTAAAGCGTCTGACAAAAGTTTTGGTCCATGAAAAGTGTCTGATACTTGCGATACCATTTGAGAATGATATTCTATAAAATATATCTAAAAATCAGCCATCTAAATTTAAGTAAAGTAACTCTTATTTTTAGTCACCTTTCTCACCTGGTACCTGCCCAGGTGTCACTGGGCAAACTTCACAAACACGCAGGTACACAAAGTACATGAGACACTACTGAGAACTTAAAGTTTAATCTTTTAGAAAATAAGTTATGTCTTATCGCTCTGGGATCTTGGACTATAATGAGTTATTAAGCGATGCCCTTTCCTCTTGTGTTTTATGTTCCGTGGTCGACAACGATACATCGGACCTTTTATCGACATTTACTAAGAAATAATATTTATCTTGTCTATTCGAGTATTTATCGATGCTAGCCCTGCAGGTATACCTCATCCGCCATAAGTGAAGCTCGCATTACCCGTGAGAAATATAAAAAAAAAACATAATTTGACATGTTTAGGTGACCTTCCGTGATGCATTTTTTAAATCTGTACAAATAGAACATATGCGTGTAAGTGTAAGTACCTAGTTCTGTAAAATTTTAAAGAGCAGCTCATTAAATATGTATGAAGATGTTCTTTAAAAATTAGAAAAAAGTTTCCGCGTTGAATGTTTAATTACTGTCCTTTCTTACACCTCCGTACTAAAAACTAAAACTCGACTACTAAAAACATGAAGTCGTATGCCACCTATTGTAGCAATGCAGATTTATTATAACAATATAATCAACGAATGCAAAGCATTAAAAAACCCGACTTCACGTCAAAACTTTGGCTGAGTTGAGAACGTCATCAACGTAAACATTCTCCGAAATCATACATATTTTTTAAAAGTTTAAAATTTTGAATGAAGTACATACCTACTCAATCGATTTCGATGAAATTTAAATGGGACCAACTATGAAGCTCTATCATATGAAACGACAATTTTCAAAAATCAATTCGTGATTGTCCAAAATATCGTGTAACAAAGACAAAAAACATACAGAATTGAGAACCTCCTCCTTTTTTGGAAGTCGTTTGAAAATAAAATCAAAGTTATCTTTTTAGCTATCCTTTAAACATATCTCTATCAGTACGACGTATAAAAATACATTAATATTTCAGTATTTTCTTGTTTCGTACTTTTAGAGCATGTTTTTAGTACTTAGTCAGGTTTTAGTTTTTAAACTTTATATTTTGGGGAGCTACTGCAATTCATATTAAGATAAACGTTACAATTTTTGTTACTAAAACTTAGGCACTTAACTAAGTATTTTATTTAGAACCTACATAATATTATTAATATCGAGCCAGTTAATCTCAGGTGAAGATCGAAAACAAACACATTACTTATGAACTTATTTCATTACTCCTCTTTCACCATTAAAACAAGTTATTAGGCAATAAAGGCTTTTAACGGAAACATTCTTTGTCTACCCCTGTATTAAAGTTATGTGTCCTATTTATGTCAGTAGAAAATAACTATAGGTAGGTACTACTCAAGTACCTATTTATCTATACAAGGTGTGCCGCTTGATTTCCCATAACTCTAGGGTATTAATAGGGTAATAGAATGAAATAACGTGTGAATATATATATTTTGCGTTTTAATTTTTCATTCATTTTACAAAGGTGATAATTTATGAACTCATTATATTAAGATTGATGATATCTTTGGAAAGTATGTACTTTTGAACCACATATTCTTTGACAAAAAATATGATTTTTTAGTAAGGAACAAAAGTTCAAAGTACTCAAAGTACTCGTAGTTACGTAGAGGTCAGTCTTAGTTGGCGTAAGTTTTTCACGAAAACTAAACTCGCATTTAACATGATCGAAACAGTAGGTACTATACCACACTATACAACTATAGGTACCTACTAGTGACCATTACGGTAATTGCCCCTATATAAACTTATCATAAAAGAATACTAATCCTGTCGACAGTCTCCTATACTGTCAACCCTCCCACGCGGCACTCCTGCCGCAGACCGAGAGACGTACTCTCAGACCCCCCTAACCAGTTCACCGCAGACCTGGTCAACCTTTTGGGCTCCCAGCCCTAGTCATTCTCTACACTTGCCATTGAGCTTTATAGTATCTTACTACGGGGCATCCGTCAGGATGACTGATGCGCGCCCCGGACCCACGTGGTTGTAGCTCATTACACGATCTCGGAATAGCTCTTGAGTTACGGATCGGAGAGAATGTTTAGTGGGTAAGGCTTTGCAGTGGAAATTGAAAAGGCCTGAACGCCATATTTTTATAACTAGCCTGGGTACGTGATGAAATTATCTTTTAATTATAAGTACAATAATATACTTAAATAAAAACAAGCGCTCTTTTCAGCGATCTCAGCCAATTAAATTCCCACCGCCAATTCGTAAAAAACACTGCATCTGACAACTTACAAATACAGCAGCTACAAGATAAAGCGATGTTTTCGTATTATTTTGTCAAATAGTCGCCACTGATGCGTCATGCGGGCACAGCAAGGAGCCATAAAAATGGCCCCGAATAAGTAAATCATGCACATCATTAGGGTACTTGGCGGCTATGGGGCAAGTTGAAAGATGAAGCGATTTTTTTTTTTCTTTTTGTTTAAATAAATAAATAATAAAATCCCCCAACAATCACACCAACTACATTACCTTAAAGTAAGCAAAGCTACAATGCAGCGTTCTAGGGGGGAACCTAGAATATAAATACATATATAGATAAACCCGAAACATTTTTTTTTCTTGTTCCGGGCGGCAATCGAACCCGCAACCACTGACGTCTGAGGCAGATAGGTATACCCCATTGCCAAAGTGGTCGTTTGTATACATTAATACCAAAATCAAATCTGTGATATCTAAAAAATACACCGAATTAATATTATATAGTCAATTCATTAAACTTCAAATCAAAATGTATCATATCATTTACAATTTTATAAATTACAATTTGAAAATGTCCAATACAAGGACATATTTTATATTTGGCAACAAGTTCGTGTTTGGACCTCAATCTTATCTTAACTGATGGTCGATGTCTTAGTAGATTGAGCATTCGAGGCTGGAAAAAAATAGGTTATTTATAATATTTATGTCAAAGAGCAAGCGAAGCGCAACGTTGATACTTGATGGCAGACTTACTTATTTTAAAAAGATATGGATTACACATTCTTACCGTATAGACAAACAAAACTCCTAAAATAGATTTTAAAATTTTTAAATAACATCAAAATAACCTTAAAAAATTGAATTCCTGTTCAGATCTTACCCATTGCTATCGATTAGAACGTAGATCCAGATCCAGCACCAAATGGAAATTTCAAAGATTGTCTCATACTGTCGCGTCCACCCGTGTCTTGCGCCGGGCCTGGTTCGGTCTGTGCGGCGCCGGCGGCGTCCGATGGTGCCGCGCTGCTGCCGGCGCGACGCGAGCCCGCGAGGGAAACAAATAAGGGGCTTGCTGGGAGACTGGCTAACTGGTCCTGTTTAGTAAGGGCATTTAGGACCCCCGGTGGTAAGGACTTATAATTCCTTAATTTAAGGGATATTTCCTTTCTAAGTGGTTTTATTAAGTTTCTGGTTAACTGCTAGTTTTTAGCAGTAAGGACATTGAAGACCCCTGGTGGCACGGACTTTATTTTTTTAATTTAACGTATATTTTACTCCTACATCCTTTTATCAAGTTCTATGTTGAAGAGGCTATTATCATTGATACTCTGAAAGTTAAATAACAAAACTCCTAAGTGTTCAGGATTCTTCACAAAAAAATGATGATCGCGTATGATTTCATTTTACATAAAAGAATTGCGCGTTAAGTTTTAAAAGACACCGGAACATGGGGTTGCTAATAAAATTTCAAACTTAATTTAATTATCATAATATTGTCCGTTTGTTTATTTTTTCTTTGATTAACAGAGTGGTTGCTAAAATATAATGAGATCACGCTATATAATTGCTCCATTGCGTCCTAAAATACCAGTGACGGCCACAGTGTGACTGGATCCCTTGATCCCTGGTTAAGTAATTTAATAAGTTTTATGTTAAAGTAATTTTCATTTTCTTGCAAAGTTCATATAATTCCGTTCCCACCGTGATGTTATATGAAGATCCATTTTGTCCCTGTATCAAATATCTGCGGCCTATAAATGCATTCGGCTAAATTGTTCCGGTGATATTTTTTGTAGAGCTGATTTCGCCCCACACTTGCGTGCTTGGACTGCTTTGTACCTAATTACCTTTTCCTCAGATTGAGATAGAATGCGGGTTGCATTAAATTAAAAAAAAAGATATCAAAACAAGATAAAAAAATTTCACTCATCGACTCTTTTTCATAAGTGCCAACATCCATTCTCTTTGCAGAACATTAGGTATGACAACTATGGTGCTTCTTGGTATTACAGACTGAAAAGTATAATAAGTGCGCTGGACAATTAAGCATTTTTTTCAAACCAACCAAGAAGTATTACAAACATTACCTATTAATACGTTCAACAAAATAAAAACAAAAACAAGGTACTTTAAAGCAACAAAACAATGGCCGGCTAAAAAAAGAAACACTCGCAACTCATTGAAGATCAAGAATATTATTAGCACTGGCTAGTAATACGCTCGATATAGACAGGTCGGTAATAAAAACAAAAAAGTTTTTTTTTTCCTTTATAACACTCTGGCCAGCTATAAAAAAAAAACAATTGAAGACATTAATACTACCTACTAGTTCGTAATAATACGCTCCACATAGTAAAAAAAAACTTTTTTCATGAATACACTGGCCAGTTAGAAAAGATGTGACTGAAGATGTAAGTCTCGCCAAGTGAGGTTGTCAGTCGGGCGCCCGCCACCGCCGGCGCCGTCGCCGAGGCACCGGCATGTCGCCGATGTCATAAACTATCATCTCAATAATATTCCATTGTAGAATATTAAGATAATTCACTAAATTACCGTCTTTCGAACCTTTAAAACTTAGGGCGAAAATGTGCTTGGCGCCTTAAAAAGACTTCAACGGTCGGTTCAGGTGTTTTGGATGGCGAGTTAATATTTGAATGTAATTTAAGTTTTTTTTCTTTTTAATATACAGTAATTTGAATAATTGTAGTAAAATTACTATATCTCAATAATTTCTCTGTTTTTAATCGTATTTTGTAAATAAAGGTCCGTGAACGACTCTACCTTTTTGAAAGTTGTCTTATTGCATCCAAAATTGTTACTAAGTTTTATGTTA
Organism: Stenoptilia bipunctidactyla; assembly: GCA_944452665.1. Lineage (NCBI taxonomy): Eukaryota > Metazoa > Arthropoda > Insecta > Lepidoptera > Pterophoridae > Stenoptilia > Stenoptilia bipunctidactyla. The sequence continues at coordinate 29,727,872 of OX101722.1, read as the reverse complement.
AAGTAATTTATTTTTCAAAAAGCATTACCTTACCTTTACCTTTACCAATTACGAACCTTCGCCGGCACAGTTGGTAAAGGTTTTTTACGTACAAAAATACCTTAATTGAGTGTAAGGACTCGCAATAATGGGGTTAAAGACTAAAAAATAATAATTGGAGTTATTAAAAAAATAAGAAGTATTTGAAAATGCCCTTGTAAATTTATAGTCTAGCAACGGAATCTCCTCTTCTCCTAAAAAATACTGTTTATCAATTTTATTCAAAGAATGATATTAAATCACCTTTCAGAGCAAAAACAATAACTATATTTAATTGCAAAGAAATATAATCTAAATCAAATCCAAAGAAAAACAAAAATAGACAATATAATCATTACATCCCGAGAATAAACACTTTCCACACACCACACAAGTAAATACTATCTCACTTACTTACCATAAAGATACAACAACGATACATCTTCCCGCCTCAATCAATCAATCATCAGTGACGTCACGCGTCAAGGTGCAATCATCAACCCGCCGAATGGGCGCGCCGCCTTAGGCTCCGGCGCGGCTGCCGGGCCGGGTAGCCGGCGACATCTTTATCTTACATTTATACACACAGTACATTCGACTATTTATGTGAACATTTGGAATCGGTGTTTTTTTGACGGATTTCGGGATACGTTATTAGGTAGATATTTAATGTTTTGAGGTGGAGTAAATTAGAGACGACTTATAAATAAACAACTTGTGTTCTTTTAAATCTTTAAATTTATCAACCATCACAACTCTTTTTGTAGTGAGCCCACTGCAGGGCTAAGAGTTTCTTCCCTGGATAGAGAGGAGGTATAGGCCATAATCCACCAAGCTGACCCAGTGCTGGGTGGTGGATATCAGAATTTTCAGGGCGTAGAAATGGCTTCTGACAAACCCTAACGACTACTGTATACAAGTATACACCTTCCAGGACCGACTGCTTAACGAGCCCTCCGAAGCACGGAAGTCGCAATGAGAAATGAATGATCGGCGCTCACCCATCCCAGTACCGACCGCGCCGCACGTTGCTTAACCTGCGATATTGTATGATATACACAGTAGCCACGGCGCCACGACGGACGAAAAGCGACTCATATATTTATGTTTGCCCTCAATCTCACCTGATATTAATTATGACCTTGTAGATAGAGTATGCACCTACGCTAGGAGGAACTTTAGTCATAAAACAATGCCGGCACGATGATATTTGGCGGCAAACTTGACACGAAAGGATACTAAGAATTCTGAAGTGACTAATAAAAATATTTCCACTCTGAGAACTTCTATTAGTTAACTTCTAGTATGCCGAGGGATAGATCTGTGCCAAGGTACCTACGTGCCGTGGGACAGATCTATCCTGGAGCACTTCCGATTATATTTTGCAATATTAGTCTCTAAAATTAAGTAATAATGCCTATAATGCCTTGAGAAACAGAAACTAAATTAATGCATCTACCATAAACAACAAGAAAGTACTGCTAAATAAACGTAAGTTTTCGCACCGTGGTGCACTGGTTGAGTGTTCGCTTACCTCGTGAGAAGCTCTGGATTCGAGTCCAGCTTAAAACACGAACCTTTTTAATCTAGGTTATGTCTAGGTGTATTCTATTACCTCCTTCTAAGAAGCTAAGGGTGGTCGCCATAATACAGGCTTATTTATTAATTGGGACTCACATACCTAGTGGAAATTACCTAATTTATTATTTTTATCATAATAATTTAGAATTCAGATTGGGTTAGGTACTAATATGAGCCCTAGAACAAGTGCCTAGAACTGTCCCAGTTGACACTGCGTCGCTATCGAACTGTTTTACCTAATATGTTAATCGCACCACAACACTCATTATTTTTTTGATTGATACAAGATACTGAACTCTAGATTAAAACTTTTTAAAAGACTTTCTGGCTTTTAGGTACTAATCGCAATCCTTTTTAAGTTATAGTTTATTATGCGGCTTTTACTTACACGTTATTGTCAGAGGTGTGACTAGTTTCAGGCTCTTATGGAGTCTTTTTGACCTTTTAAGTTATCATCATCAGCCTGGCCACGCTCCTGCTGGATAAAGGTCTCCCGTAAGGCTCTCCACGACGACGCTCGGTCCCGCGCCGCTTTCATCCAGACTTTACAGGTGACCTTAGGTAAAGAAGAAATAATGTAGATGGTAGCCACATGAATTTTTATACTTTCTTGTGAACAATAACACAATTTAATTTACAAAAATCTTGAAGAATTTCTCAAACAAAATTTAAAATCTAAGAACCATAGAATCAAAGGCACCGATTGTCGTTTGCTTTTAACGAATAGTGTTTACACTCATTTCTATCCGCGTAATATTTTGCCGCCAAATGCAAAATACTTTTCGGTGGTGGTGTTTTCCAGCAAAGTTTTGGTTACAAAGAGCATACCGCTCAAAAAAAGGAATTTTCCCAAACTTACAATTAGGTATATGTATAAACAATCTCGAAAAGCAAGGACTATTTTAGTTGATTAGTTTCTGGTGGATGGACGTGGACGAACACCTTTCTCTCCATGGTCGCTTTTCAACCTAATGAAAAAAACATCTCATTCTCTACGCAAAAAACCCATTTAAAAAATAAAACCTATACTCAAATTAAAATAAAAATCTCCTCTATTGTAGCTACTTGCAGTCACATTCTTAGTTAAAATATTGAAATGAACTGCAAACTTTGGCACGGACAGGACGGCGCTCTCGCTCCGCGCCGCTCCGTCCCGACACCGTGGCGCTGCTTACCCGTGGGGCATATCACTGAGATACTATTGATAGTCTGTAGGTATAGATGATTTTGAGATGATAACACAACAAAAATATTTATGTTTCGGTTTTTTTCGGAAACTTAACAACAGTTTAATAGTTAAAATTAGCAGCTTTGCGCAGTTAGAGCCGCGTAATCTTTGATGCTGGAAGAACTTCCGAATAATCCAAGGCTTTTAGTGTTGAAGGCAACTTTAGGTATCTCTATACCGAAATAGTGGTATATTAAAAGTGGTATAGTAAAGTATATTAAATAATTAGATTTACAGCAACAGGCAAAACTGGGTATATAATTAGGTTATGTAAAAATAAAAAGAAATAAGATAGAAAATAGGAGAGATGAAACTTAGGAACCATTTTGGTGTAAAAATTATTAAATACTATTAAGAATGGACCGACGATGGACCGACGACCTGGTCAAAGTCGCCGGTAAACGCTGGATGAGGGCGGCGCGGGACCGAGCGACGTGGAAGACCTTGGGGGAGGCCTATGTCCAGCAGTGGACGTTCACAGGCTGTGGATGATGATGATGATGATTAAGAATGATTGTTTCAAAAAGCTCAAAAATTTAAGATTGTGGTAGACTTTTTAGAGAGCCTTTCGAAGTTCTATAGGTTCTTCGAATAGCAACGACACATATCTTTTGATGGCTGTCGTAAGAGTCGTCTCAGATATGTAGCAGTGACTTACTTGTTGAACATACGGCCATTATGGTTGATTAGGAAAGCATAATACTCAAAATATATAAAAACTATTATGTTTTTAATAATACTAAAGTGCATTTTCCAACAATTACAATGTGCCTTGTTATGAAAAATTATAAAAACGAATTATTTATAATATGTTATTGCTTTTTGCTTTTTTTTCAATTCTTGTTTTATTTTTTTATTGATCACGAAACTAGCGTGTATCTCTATTTACTATCTCACCTGATAGTAAATAGAGATTAGGTCTAAACTCCGGCTCTTCGGAAAATATTGCCGGAACACATCACTGCCGGAGCGGTGTTCAGATTTTATATGAAGGGTGGTGTTGGCGGACCTTGGAGGGTTCTACCGCCAAGCGGGGTCACTCGAGTCGCCTTTCACGACTGCTTATTCAGGCTGGTAATGCCATATTAAACCACTTTTTCGATTTACATTTTTTCGAGTCGAAAAAACGACCACTTTGGCGATGGATTCAACCTGTCTGCCTTAGACGCCAGTAGTTGCGGGTTCGATGCGTCTCGGGTTGACACGAAAAATGTTCCGTGTCTGGGTGTTTATCTATTTATGTATTCTAGGTTCCCCCCTTGTTCGCTACATGGTATCCCATAACACAAGCTATGCTTACTTTGGGGCCGTGTAGTTGGTGTGATCGTCTGGGGATTTTATTTATTTATTTATTGCTAGACTCTTTATTTAAAATCTACTGACAAATATGACATTAATGCTTCGTGATTTGCTTCGGTTTTGTTTTATGTAGAGCGAGTTTCTACTATTAATTAATTATTTATTTTTTCTTTATTCTCACATCAATATACTTTCTGCTTTTATTTCCAAACTTGTCTGGCTTGGCGTCAAACATCAGACCTCTAAACATTCTCCATTGCTTCAAATATTCTTAAAGTAGAGTCAATTACTAGCTTATATTTCTTATAATCAACATCATCATGTTTTGAATCAGTGATGAATGATGGCAAATCTAGAAATAAATTTCCAAGTAATTACCTATATGACAATTACGGAGTGCCCATTAATTGTCCTCCCAGAAAAGTCGAAAGGTACTCAGATAATCTTACGAAAAACAACATGTTTTCGAATTCATATTGAAAGACAAAGCTTAATCAAAGTTACTTCGACACAGCTATCAATAAAACAGTGGTAAACACATAGGTATCAGTTCATTACTATAGTTATCTGGCACAAACGCAGAACAGTCGCCAGAGCGGCGCGCCTGGCCGCGCCGGAGCCGCGGCGACGCGACGCGACGCGCTCGGCGGGGCTCGGCGATCTTCGGATGTATTCGGAAAAGTTACTAACTTTTTCGTTTTGGTAAGCTGCGGTAGGTAATATAAGTAAGTTTTTGTTACGATTCCAATTGAAACGCAATGAAATTGTGATTTTGTTTGGAATAAGATTAAGTAGAGTTTGAAAGTGTAGGTAGTAGCTAACTTTAAAGGCATAGTGTGAAGTACTTTTTGGTTTATGTCCTAAAATAGCCCTAAGTTTGTTTTTTTTTTTATGGTGAGAAAACTTCACGGTTGCCCTTAATAGTACCGGATGGTAATTGAACATCAGGTCATTGACGTGTTTAGAAGGGAACTGGTTTTTCTTAAAATATTTCCGGAACACATTTTTCTACACTTTTCTGCAAGCCATTGACTTCGACATGTTGACATATTAAAAAAAAGTTTGGAAAATAATTTAAATAAAACTACTTTTTGACCGGATTAATCGCGTATAATTAATATTACGAGCGACTGACCACGAGGTCTGCAAAAACACCGAAACGTCGAGTTAAAATGTAAAATATAAATTATTCGCGATTAATCCGGTCCAAAAGTAGTTTTATTTAAATTATGAATCGTGAAAACTTAAGACAATATTTTGGAAAATAATGCTAAGATTGACAGAGCAGTAAAGTTTCACTTAGTATGGCTTTACTTCGTCAAAGATAATTTATCTGTAATTGCCTCACAGACAGAGAAATATTATTTGAGAATACTTATCATAGCCACTTATGAGAATCGCTTGAAGATTAAGACTTAAAAAAGATTTTAAAGTTGTTAAAAAATATATCTATAAACGACCACTATGGCGTTGGGGAAAACCTATCTGCCTCAGACGCCAGTGGTTGCGGGTTCGATCCCCGCACGGAACCAGAAAAAATAAAGATCCGTGTCTGGGTATTTATCTATTTATGTATGTATATTCTAGGTTCCCCCCTAGTTCGCTATATGGTATCCCATATCACAAGCTATGCTTACTTTGGGGCCATGTAGTTGGTGTGATTGTCTGAGGATTTTATTATTTATTATTATTATTATTTAAAAATATGAATCGCTTGTCAACTGTCGGAAAAATCTATACTAATATAAAAGCTGAAGAGTTTGTTTTTTTGTTTGTTTGTTTTAACGCGCTAATCTCAGAAACTACAATTGGCATTTGAAAAATTCTTTTTGCATTGATAGCCCAACTCTTGAGGAAGGTTATAGGCAATATTTTATCCCGAAATTCCCACGGAATCAAAAGTTACGCGGGTAAAACCGCGCGCGGTGGCTAGTAAATAAATAAAATTAAAGCGAACACAGTATACTCGTACCACGTAGAATTTTAAGTTACTATGTAAAATGTTTCCATTCCAAGTGTCTTAATTATCCAATATATTTTGTTTCTTTATCTGTTGGAAAATACTTTAAAAAAACGAGTGACATGGGTACATGTAGGTAAAAAAATATCTCACCTGTAGGTGAAGATGAGGTTAAAGATGACAGCGTGCGAAATAAAAATCAATGAGGTGAAAACAGTGAGATTGCGGTTACCGTGGGTATTAATGGTCCTAATTATTTTATATCTTTTGTATTAACATTACAGCATTTTATCAGCAAAAGCGTTTTGATTGCATCTTATGATAAGGTTCGTTAGGTGATATTTTAATTCATAAAAAATTGGACCTGGAACACTTCCCTGAGACATGCCAGTCGCAATCGTCTTTAATAAAAAAAAGACGTGTGGCACTCGGAGACTGCCGCGGTAAAGCTATTGTATAGCGTTTTTTGTCAACTTATGCAATTATAATTATTTATTAATTTTATTAATGCAGTAATGTTTGATCTAATATGAAGTTCCACAAGTTACTAGTAGATGGCGCTGATTGTTTATTAAAGCCCGAAATCAAAGTATCACCGCTGTGCCGGTCGAAGGGGGGGGGTATTAGGTTTTTTTTGTTACGGAATTTCTGGATTCGGTCCCCCCCCCCCCCCTTGTCAAAACAACACTTCCCGTTTGCGTTCGCTCCCGAACGGTCGTGTCTGCGGCCGCTCCCGAGTGTTCGTATTGCGCTGCCCTTGTTCCCTCCCCCGCACTCGTGCGGGTCAGGTGCCAAGTTAAGCTCTTTCGGAAAGTTTTCTCTTGTGGAGGCTGTGTGGTGTCGGGGCTAATTCATCTGCCCTTTTCAGGGCGGACCCGACTGCTGCCGGCCGAAGCAACGCTGGTCAGGTGGATACGTAACCGTGACAACTAAGCCTGATCGTCCGCCGTTCACCGGCAATAGGTCCGTACTAGGTCGTTTTTTCTTACAGCGCAGTTTGCAGCAAGTTCGCCGTTCACCGGCACGTAAGGTTTTTGTTAGGAATAGGCTTCCTTTCAGAATAATTCAGACTCCCCGGGTTCGATGGAGGCCCCCACCGAATCCGGGGCTCGGCCCGATGAGCTCCAGGAACCGGTAAGTCAGTATCAATTCCTTCAATTCCAATTCGAAATGCATCAGACGCTCAAGTCATTAAGTCAGCAACTCGCAGCAGCATTCCCGGCCATCGCGTCCCTCCCGGCCACTCCTCCTTCTCTTAGTTTCCCAACTGATTCTCCGGCGTCCCCAGATGTCGAGCCTGTCGATACTATGTCAGATTTCATGTCGGTCGATTCTTCCGCATGCAAACGGAAAACTACCCCACCGGGCAGTGATTCCGACTCCGCTCCATTGATTCCAGAATCTCCTGCTCCGTTCACCGAGGTTCGCAAAAAGTCCAAGTCCAAGAAGAAGAAGAAAGATTCTTCTTCGACTTTATCTCCATCCGTTTCAGCTGCTCCAGCCGCTGTTCCTGCTCCGCAAAATGTCGCACCGGCGTCTGCTCCTGCGCCTTTTGTTTCAGCGATCCCGGCATCACAGCCTGCGTCGCAATCAGATTCGGCTCCGCCGAAAGTCAAGTCTCCGCCCCCCGTCTTTCTACGGGACAAGAGCCGCTGGACCGAGGTCTCAGCTCTCTGCGGTAGACACAATCCCAAGATCCAGTATAGTAAGGCATCCAACGTGGGTGACTCTATTAAGGTCGTTGTCAATTCCATTCCCGATTTCAGGAATCTCACTCGGCTTCTTGCTGATCAAAAGCTCGAGTACCACACTTACGCCCTCCCTGAGGAGCGTAAGATTCGTGCCGTCCTCAGGAACGTGCCGTTCGAGCTCTCGAACGAGCAAATCCAAGAGGACTTGTCTTCTCAAGGCTTCCCCGTCGAATCTGTGCACAAAATGCACAGCCGCCGAGGCAAGCAGTTCCCACTAGCGCTAGTAATCCTAGCGAGGAGCCCGCAAGGGCAGTCCATTTTCAGAGGCAAGCTCACCGTGTGCGGTCTCTCCAACATCCGCGTCGAGGTACCACACAAGCGTGGTTTTCCAGGTCAGTGCCACCGCTGCCAATTGTATGGTCATGCGGCGGCAAATTGTCATGCTTCCCCTAGGTGCGTCAAGTGCCTAGAACCGCATGGGACTAAGGAGTGCTCTCGCACTCCCGAATCGCCCACCGCTCCGTCCTGCGTCTTGTGCGGCCAGTCAGGCCACACAGCAAACTTTCGCGGCTGCCCCAAGGCACCGCGTGCTGCCAGGGCTACCGTGAAGCCCATCGAGAACTGGAGAGAGCGACCGCAGCCTAGCTCGGACGCCCCTCCAGTCAGTTCAAAGGCCCCTAAGGCCTTTACTTCTATCGTTCCAGGTCAGCGCAGCCGGGTAGCGACTCAATCGCAACCGGCCGCCAAATCGGCTTCCCAGTGCCAGAATGCAAATGGTTCTCAAGACCGCATGGCGTTCTGGATCCAGCTCGCTCCCATCGACGAGATCCTGGCTTTCGGCGCCGCTCTCGACGCCAGCCCAGAGGGTTTCAACGGTGCTCTTCCGGTCCTAACCAAGTTCGCTCCCCTTATCAGGAAACTCCAGCAAGCTCAACGTTTCTAAACGTAGTCCTTCTTTCCAGCATTCCTATCTCAGAGTGAGTCTGATCACTCTAGATAATATCTTAGTTTCAGCTTTGTCATTTCTGCTAATCTTAGCTTTATTTTTTCTCACTTTCAGTTCCTTTTGGTGGCAGCCGTCTGGATGCCGCTCACTGCGCAGCCTCTCTCTCCAATTGGCTGTCGCTCCGATAAATGATCAAGAACCTGGATTAAGGTAGGTCGTAAAGGGGGATGTTTAGTGGGTATGCTCGGCTTCACTGAGTGAGTCTCCACACTGTCTGGGCATTCTATTTGCCGTTAGCCACTGGGGTTAACAGCTTATAGAATGCCCATTCGTCCGTAATAGGATTCATCCTCCTCCCGCTAAAGCTTGCTTTACTGGTTAAAGCTTGTTTTAGGGGGTGCCCAAAATTTTCTGTGGCGGAAAAACAAAAAAAAAAAAAAAAAATCGGTCCCCACGCTCAAGGCCCGCGATAGAAGCTATGCAATAGCTTAAAAACTATGATGTAGGTAATATCATATTTGATAAAGTAGTACTTAGCGAAGATAACTTGGTGGTTAAGGCCTCCTCCTCGTTCTTTTAGGAAATTCATGTCCGTTCAGTGGAATAAAAAAGAGTTTGAAATGATATGCAAATTAGGTTTAAATTATTTTTTGTAATCTCTTTACCTCTGTAACTCGGCATTAAACTTATTGAGTACTTCTCTGAATTCCTTGGTTGGAAGCATTAAGATGATTTAGATTTATAGCGAAGTTTCAGTTTTGCAAGTAACTCTGGTTTTTACTCAGTCCTGAAAACCGAGGACAGTTTTTGAGCTACCTGTGTGCCTTTACGCCAAACCCCTGAGCGTTTTAGAAAAGTCCTATGAGCAACTACCATTTACATGTATACAGGGTTAATTTTAATTAGCGTTTTACCTTTTACAGGCAGCTTCTCTACATCAATCTCAACAACATTTGTTCTACGACTTTTTAAAATTAAAGTTTTCCCATAAAAAAATACTTATTGTCTCTAAACTGGCGTCACTATATTTACACTGATGCCACGCACCTTGCGTTACGCCACGTGCAGCGGGGCATGGGATTGCGGGCTGACTTACAAAATACAGAGTAATAAGTAACAGATTGAGCAAAAAATTTTTTGTTTTTCTTCTTTTTGTGTTATTTATCAAGACTTGTAAAAAGTCATGCTGGACTGGGAGCGAAAGAAAAACATAGAATGTGCTAGCTGCTTCTCTTCCCGGGCAAACTGTAAAAGTCAGTTAAGGAACGGAGGTTTCTCTCTCTATCATAATAATACCTCCAAGTTTGTCAAACATGACATCAGATGGTTCAGATGGGGTACCATCTGATACAGGGATACAGGCGTGAAGTTATGCATGTATGTATGTCATAGAACAAATGTTGTTGGGATCAATGTAGAGAGGCTGCCTGCAACAGGTTATGCGCTAATATTTTTAAATTAAAATTTATTTAAAATTAACCTTGTATAAAGACTTACCAGATAAAAGGTGAGGTTGTTTGTTTGGTCGTTTAAAGCTTTCAGGGTCCACATGGCTAGCGATCAACAATATAACCATAACGGTAGTGGTGATGTATTCTGTCAGTGTAATATGAAGAGACAGCCTCTTCATAAAGCCGTCTGTTATCACCTTCCTTTGTAAGTGAAAAAGAGAATTTTATTCGAATCTGACTTGTAGCCATATCTATCAAGCACGGTGCCAGGTTGAGGACATGACCCCCCCAAAATCATGAAAAGATACATAGGTACATAACTTCAAAGTCAAAGTCAAAAGAATCTTTATTTCGTAAGTATTTAAATACATTTGAAATAAGTCAATTTACAAATTGAACGGAATCTACCACCACTTCGGAAAGTCGATCTGTTGAGAAGAAGTGGCTTCTTCTCAACAGATCTTTTAAAAATACACAATAACAATTTACAATCTTCTTGCATCCTGATATCTTATAATAAAACTTTATGCTTATCCTTAAATCTATCGAAGGGTTAATCTTAAATATTTTGGAATTTTATTATAAAAGCGTGCACATTGACCCATGAACGAGTTGGTGATCTTCTGGAGTCTACTATTATATTTATACGCCCCTTCACGCCCGTCTCCCCTTGGGGTACGCAGAGACTAGGGAACGCCATGAAAAAATGAACCCCTTAAAAGAGAAGAAGCTAGAAAAAGTAACTCGTGATTAAAAATTTTGTTGTGACCCACCCCTAAATTCAGTGTTGAGCCCCTACAATTTTGGTCTGCGACCGGGCCTGATATCTATCTAGGCTACATGACAACAAAAGACGTGACGCATTTCCTACACCACTCTCTCAAAGTTTTTGGGGCACGGAACTTTCAGAAAGGCGGACGATCATCGCGGAGACGAAGAATAGGGAAGACCTGGAGCGATATGAAACGCGAAGCTCAAGACCAAGCGGGATGGCGAAGCACTGTGGAAGTTCTCTGCCCCAACTATGGGACATAGGAACTTAAGTCAAGTAAGTCAACTTCCTGAAATGATCATTCCGTGGGCCGTGACCTGCTATCCTTTCTCTTGATATAAAAGCAGTTTTTTAAATTGTTCGGTGTTACAAACATAAGTAACTCCTAATATCGCATTAAAATATATGAAACACCAATTTTATTAGCACTATCTTAAAACAACAAGGTACCTACTAGCTAAAGTTATTTTTGTTTTGCCATTCGTGAACCATATCAAGCAGCCAATTAGCACAGTACATAAAATCTTATCGAAACTTTCGCTGCAAACTTCAAACGACTTATCGGTATTTGTTATTCGACATTTTAATAGTTTTGTATAAAAATAAACTTGATTATATCGGATTCAATGTCCGTGTTAAAAATTATCGTGGGGTTACCTATTTACATGGCCATTAATATTATTGTCTTAAGATTTGAGACTTTTATCATTTATGTTATGTTATAGTATTAATATATGTTTGACGACCACTGTGGCGATAAGGTAAACCTATCTGCCTCAGACGCCAATGGTTGCAGGTTCGATTCCCGGCCGCAACAAGAAAAAAAAATGTACCGTGTCTGAGCGTTTATCTATATATGTATTTATTTTCTAGGTCCCCCCCTAGTTCGCTACAGGGTATCTCATAATACAAGCTTCGCTTATTTTAAGGCCACATAGTTGGTGTGATTGTTTGTTTTTTTTTATCTGTATCTTTGTACCTATGTTACTTAGTTCTGATTCTTCCCAAATTGAGACAATTCAAAACTATTGCGCCGATTTATATATATACTAGCTGTTGCCCGCGGCTCCGCTCGCGGTTTTAAAATGTTTACGATCATTACATAAACTTATGTAAGTATTTAATTATGGTATGCCCGAGTTCAAGTATTTTAATAATTCGTAACATTTACGCAGTGCGAGACGCAGCTTGATGTTCTCGAACAGAATCAAGTCTTGCCTAACGTTTTTATTAGATTCTTGGGACCTAATGATCCCCGATCTTTTAGCTGCTCTTGAATATTGTGAAAGATTTGACTTTCTTCTAGGTATGGTTATTACTGTTAAAAGAAATACGACAGATTAATTTTTCTTTTTGCAATTGAAATCTAATTGACTTCTCCCCTGCGTTACCGGGTAGGCTACCATGTCACGAAGATCAGTGAAAAAAATAATACTCAAAACAACATAAGCCCGAAGGCATCTTATGTACATGAATGGGAGTTTTAGCCAGTTAAACAAAGCTGATGATGAAAGAGATGATATTGAGCTTTAACTATTACCGCCTTCACCACGTGGAGGTACTCCCAGCTTATTTTATTATGATTTTAGAAATGTTATTTTTGGAAATACTTTATACATACATACATACATAACTTCACGCCTGTATCCCGTATGGGGTAGGCAGAACACCAGAGGTAATAAAACCATCTGATGTCACGTTTGACAAATTCGCAGGCATTATAATAGTGGAGAGAGACTATTGCAGTGACAGGGGGTCAGCCTATCGCCCACAAAAAAGCCTCCCATAACACTTCGGTCCCTTAACTGACTTTTACAGTATGCCCGGGAAGAGAAGCAGCTGGCACATTCTATGTTTTTCATTCGCTCCCAGTCCAGCATAGAAGCAACTATTGCGCCGATTATAAAGTATGGAAATACTTTATATTCATTATAATTAAGTTTCATTGTCATCCGATCAGTGATTTCTGTTTGTAGCGTGTTCAAAAAGGCTTTTTTTATTTCTTACACTCAGGAGTAATTTTGTTTTGCAAACTAGGTATTCAATATACGGACACTTCTTATTACTCTTTTGTTGTGATTGGGAGTGTGCACGATGATAGCCACGGACGGAAAATGTAAGTTCTTGATTTGTTGATATTTTCATTTAATAGGTAATTTAAATATTTAATAAAAAGTTATTCGGAATTACAAAAACATATTTTTATTTACTCATACTATGTATTATGTATGTAGGTATTTCATTTACCAAATATTGAGGACTGTAATAAACTAATGCACAAACATACATGCAAACTAAGTATTATCACCACGGTCAACACTGTTGAAGTAATTATGAGGAACTTAAAATTCGATAAACTCTCAATATTTGCATAATTCTTTCCACGTGGGTTCCTACTCGAGCTATCGCGTAATTTTGTTGGGTTTCATAATAATCACTTATTGAGAATTGGCATATTTTCCATAAAAATTGAGGTAAGAATAGGTAAATTTGAATGAAACAGATTTGACAGTCCCCAGTCCCCATCCCCACCCCCACCACACCACTAACTTTGCACATAGTGAAGGATTTAGATTTATTGTTATTTGTAGGACACATTACAATTCGGAATAAATTAAGGGATAAATTAATAAGGTAATATAACCTCACCGAATCGAAACCATATCGAGTTTTAATATGGGATATCGCCATCTATCGGTAGGACTGAATTTGATTTGCATACAGACAAACTTACAAGCAAACATACAAACAGACCAAATTTTTTTATCAGAAGAGAGAATATTAAATGTTCAGACACGTTTTTATTACTCTTTTAATATAATGTAAAGATGTAGTAAGGGATAGTGCCATTGGCATTTGCCTTGCCATCTATCGTTAGGATTAATACTAATAAATTTATTCGATTGCTTTCTGTTTCAACAACTCAATAAGGTATCATATACTTTCACCATAATGAAACCATATCGAGTTTTAATGAGGAATATCGCCATCTATCGGTGAGAAGAAACACTAAATCACAATGTTGACTTCAAAAAATTAATTATTAATCACTAATTTTCCAAAATCTCGATTATTATGTGTCACAGATGTCAGCAGAATAGAACAGCAAACAGACAGATACAAAAAGACATTTTTTTTCTTTCAAATTCTTACTTTCTTTTTCATTTCTTAATAACCTTTATTAAGAAATGTTAAAAATATTTCATGTTCACACGTTATTGTTTATTGTTTTATATATACATATATGTATGTAAACATAGATGTATGGTAAAGATTGATACATAATAAAAAAAATATACTAAAAAAAATTACGCGAGTAGGATCGAACCCACGACCTTAGACTCATGGTCGGTCTACGCGCAACTGAGCCATGAGTACTTCTGATCTGTATGCGCAACATCTCCACCATATTCTAGTAAGTTTTAGGCATAACTTTTAAAAATCTATTACAATTTTTTTAGATCCTAGATTTTTTTTATGTCTGCAGAATCTGCTCATCATCCTGGACAACTTTTGTTAAGGCATCATATCTATATTTCTTAGGGTTTTGATGATCCCTTAAGGGTTCTGCATCAGGTGTTCCAGTAACCGAAATAAAATATACCCTATATGTTGCCCCGGCTTCACAGCTATACATCGAAAAAAGTTTCATTCAAATCCGTCCAGCGGTTCCAGAGATTAGCGTGTGCAAACAGACAAACTTACAAACAAACAAACAGACAAAATTTTTTTTTCAGATTCTTACTCTTTTTTCATTTCTTTATAACCCTAGATAATTTTTTTTGTAAAAATATTAAATGTACAGACACGTTTTTTTTACTGTTTTATTATATGTATTGATTTTGGTTTAATAAATGAGGCCAAAATGAAATGATTTAAAAGGGTAGATTATAAAAGATGCTTCTGGTCTCCTGGTTGATGCGAAGCACGTGTAGGTCATCACCTACACCTACACGACCACTATGGCGTTTGGGTAAACCTATCTGCCTCAGACGCCAGTGGTTGCGGGTTTGTCCCCGCACGGAACCAGAAAAAAAAAATGTTCCGTGTCTGGGTGTTTATCTATTTATGTATTTATATTCTAGGTTCCCCCCTAGTTCGCTATATGGTATCCCATAACACAAGCTATGCTTACTTTGGGGCCATGTAGTTGGTGTGATTGTCTGGGGATTTTATTTATTTATTTTTATTACACCTTTGAGGTGTTCTTTGTGCATTTTCGATTGTAGTGCTTGCTTCTATTTATTTATAAGTTATCCAAAAGCGTAGTACTAACAAATAATTTTAACCTACAGTTATAAAATATCTAAGCCAGTAATTGCTTCTATGAGGCGTAGCACCAACAATAGAAAAGCCTGCACACTCATCGCCGTACTTGTGATGGATAAGCGCACAGTAACGCGTGTATTTGTAAATATTTAAGCTTTTATAGATTTTATACAGTGTTCATTTTAATTAACGCATCACCTCTTAAAGGCAGCCACTCCACATCAATCTCAACAACATTTGTTCTACGTCTTTTTAAAAATCTTGATAAAAACACAAAAATTAAAAAAAAGGGAAGCGTTTTCTCCTAACTCTACATTTTGTAAGAAGTGCCTATTATTATTTTAAAGCGATATTTTACTACGCAAGGTGCGTGGCATACCTGCGCTCAGAGTAAATAAAGCTACGCGCCACTAAACCTAGGCTATAAATATTCTTTGTAGGTATGGGAAAACAATGATTTTTAAAACTATTAATTTAAAAAAGTCGTAGAACAAATGTTGTTGGGATTGATGTGGAGAGGAAAATTAACTCTGTATATTGTATAAGCTTGTAAGTCGTCGTAACACCGTACATTTTTCATACATTCAAATTTCAAAATTCCTCTTACTGATCGAAATTTAATATTGACCTGTAGTTTATAAATACACAGCAAGTAATAAAAACGTTTCCATCTAATTGTATGTAGTTATAAAGTGTAGATTAATCTTAAATTTTATTCACGGAGAAGAATTTTGAATTCATGAAAAATATATAAAAAAAAAACATTTTTTTTTCGAAATTCATACCCACTCATCATTCCTAATCTGCTATTAAAATATAATTGACTATTATAAGCGGACCCTGTATATATCATACGAAATCACAGGTTAAGCAACGTCGGTATTTGAATGGGTGACTGCCGACCATTCATTTCTCACGGCGATTTCCGTGCTTCGGTGGGCACGATAAGCAGTCGAACCCGGGTACTGTGTACTTGTATACTATCTTAAGGGTTTGTCAGAAGCTATTTTAGCGCCCTGAAAGTTCGGACATCCACCACCCAGCACTGGGCCAGCTTGGTGGATAATGGCCTATACCTCCTCTCTACCCGGGGGAGAGTCACATGTCCTGCAGTGCACTCATTACAAAGAGTTGTGATGATGGAAGAGCGCGTTCAGACTACAGCTCGCCCTGCAGTTTGCGTCTATGCTAAAACAGCTGCGTTTTTCGGTACGGTATCGCTACGCTACGCTACGTAAGTTTTAGAACCATAGGCTACGTTAACACCACTATATTACATAAATAAAAGCGATTTTCTATTTCGCGACATCTTTAATTTGTTGATCAATAAATAGGAATTATTGCAGGTTTAATACAGGGCTGTGACTTCTGTATTACTACACTAAACGTCTTTGCTGTGTTCCGGAAAGAGAGCCTCATATGCAGTTCCACTGGAGTTGCAGGTATCCATGGTTGTTGATTACATAGTCTTGGGTTACCAAAATGATAATAATAACATCAAAATACAGTATATTATTATACCTACTTAAATATAATAATTTTCTCATAGGTATCTGTGTAGGTAAACATCTTCCGGACATGAAAAATCAAAGACAATAATAATGCATTACTCAGTAGGAGGTATAATAAAAAGAACACCACTCCAAACCATCAAACAACTATATTCATTCAACCTAACCTATCATCTCCTTTTTACTACAATAAATAAAAAAAAAACAAATGAATAAAATGTTATTGGCGGGATCTCGCGGCTGTCAAGTTGGCGTCCACAAGATGGCGTCCGCAGTTTGGCGCCTAAAATTGCCGCCTGCACGTCGCGTCTTGTGCTGCGACCCCGGCGCGGCGGCCGGTCGCCGGCGCCGGCACCCCCTATTCAGTAACCGGCAAAACTGTTTCCTGGTTTTCAATGTCAATTGATGATACATCCTTTAGCGTGTCAATTGATGATACGTCGGAAGCAAGACTTTCTTTAACTTAGTATAGGTTATTAGTTTTCAAATTTGATTACTGCTTTGCATTTAAATAGCCTGCCTAAAATAACTAAAATACTATTTGCAGTTTTTCTGATTAATACTTCTCAAAGAACCTAAATAGCTCTAAAAGTTCGTTTTCTAACCCACCTGCGCTGGAGCATGTAAAATGAGTCTTGTACACGTTACAACAACAAATACAGAGCAGTAAAGATCGGGGTTAACAATAATTCCTTGAATATTTTAGGATTTTTGTCCTTGTGATATGCAAATCCTATCGTAATATTATTTTAAATATCAGGTAATAAACTTATAAAGACATATCACCTTTACACATTCGATCACAAAGGAAACTTTGCGAATCCATTATTATTTACGTTTTGTCTGTTCTCTTTCATGTCAGTTCCTGACTCTGACACCTTCAATTACAGGTAAGGCACGCGTTCGGATATAAAATAAGTATACAAATAACAATATAGAAAAAGCTTTTTAAATCCTTACTGTTGCTGATATTCTAAAATACACAACAAAATACTCTTCATACTCCGTTGATTGTTAATCTCTACATCATAAGAGGCACCGACTGTCTATCAGTATCTTCGATCGAGGAAAACTTTGGAACTACAGAACATATTTTAATCTCGTTTTCATCAGACTTAGGGTAGTTCTATTTCAGGCTATAAAATATCACGACACGTTGCCTACGTACCGAGTTATCACTGCACTCGGTCGGAGCCAGGTACACCGACTATAAGAAGAGTTATAGCTTTTTGTATGTACGATATTAATTAGGTAGGTAGTAGAACAAAAGTAATATCAATGAAAACATCGATTTGTAAAAACTGCAACTGCAAAGACAGAAAAAACTTAAGCCGAACTATAGCCGAGCTATGTTAGGGCACATTTAAGGACAGTCAACGGACGGACAACGGATAGTTCCAAAGTAAAGCCTACGATATGTAGTAAAAACTTCCTGTCCTTAGTGCCAGCGCTGCGTCACGCCTTCGCACGCGCGTTTCATACAAAACTGAAACGTCCGTACCATACGCACATTCGATACAGACGTTCGGAATACGCCAAACGCCGCGTATGTTCGCGTAAATTCAGTCGGCAACGCTCCGTGGTAAGTGTCACACGCGCGTATGAAAAAAAGTTTTGATACAGAGCGACTTAACTTTAAAACAAATTCCCCGCACAGCAACCTCGATTCCACAAACGGACTAACTGGATGTCTTTTTTTATACTAATGTCGTTTAGCCAAATAGTAATAAATTTACATTCCATTGACACGACAGTACAAGCACACTTATGAAATTGTACTAGCAACGCTGCGTTCCGCGTTCGAATTCGCGAACCGTACGTCCGGACGTACATCCGTATGATACGGACGTACGGTATGCGCGTTCGAACGCGTAACGCAGCGTTGGCACTTAATCGTGCCCTTATAGAGCTAGTTTCTTTTGTCATAAAGTAAGGCTGGAACGTTTATATTCCATGACACCTGGTGCTACGAGATCTTGAATAAAGTGGTACACGTCCATCGAGAATAAATCTATTTATTCAAAGCTTAAAAGTACCAGAACTGTAATGTAGTAGTCAGGAAAGAAAAATAACAACTAAATCTATACTAATATTATAAAGAGGAAACCTTTGTATTTTTGTATGTTTGTATTGAATAGGCTCAAAAACTACTGGACTGATTTCATAATTTCTTTTACCATTACTTAGAGGGATTCTTCCGAACCCGTATAGGCTACTTTTTATCCCGAAAATCCCGCGGGAATCGAAATTGCGCGCAACGGCTAGTAAATAAATAAAACAGAAAAAAGTAGCGGTCGTAAAGAAAACAAAGCGAGAATAAGGCTGCCGGTAAACAGCATTTTGTTTCTGTTTTGTTGTGTGATTGATTTATTTTTGTTATCAAAATGTATTATGATTCTGTTGGGGACGTTAAGTAGATGGGTGTCAGAGCTCTGCAGAAGGAGATAATCGTATTTGATGGCGCGGCGGACGATATAGTTCAATTCATTTTTGTCATGAACGAATGAATGAAGTTTAGTTCATTATACGTTAACAACTATTTAGTTTTATTTTGTTTTGCTAAGTACAGGGATGTTTTAATTAAATTAATTAATGTCCTTTATTATTTATGCTCCTTACTGTGACAGATGGGTGGAAATTCATTGTTTCTACATAATTACGTGCAAAAATAAGTTTTCTATCAAACTTTAAGATTCTAACTTTTTTAAATGAAAAAAAAACAACAAGAATATCAACCATTCACATTTTTGAAGTATTACTTGCTATAGTTAACAACCAAGGAGTTTTGGCGTCAATAGTCTTAATTAGAGTTGCTTCTGTCCTGTATAAAGAGCTCTTAAAGCATACCATTAACGCAAACGTAAACCTGAGAAGGTATTTTATGTATACTATCGCACCTCTTTATTTCAATGCATTTCCCATTACATCCAACCAACAAAAAAAAACAAAAGAAATCACACCATATCACTCAATCATTACAAGTCCAATATTCCGCTCTTACTCACATCAATCAGTTAACAAAAGACGATCAGTGCAATCGATTGAATCCTGATCAGGACGGATCCCGTACATCATACCATACTTACCACCGTCTATTGCTTATTAATGGCCCTTGGTAGGCTGAGCCGATATGAATAAAATATAAAGAAGGTAAATTTTGTGTGAAATCGGCGCCGACGAAGCAAGACAGGATGTTTAATGTGATGTTGGAAAAGTAAGATTGTATTGTGTTTAATGTTGCTTTTTTATCTGTGACTAGTCACGTTATTGCTTTAGTTTAGTCTGGTTGATAGATACAATGAGGTGTAAATAGGTTTAAGGAGTTCTTGTTTTGGTGCTTACCTAAAAAACAAACCGTGATATTCCTACTTAGGAGTAAGACTAAATTATAATTTATATGAAATATATACTTACTTACATTATACTTATATTAATCAAAACTAAACTCTAAATATGAACTCTGAAATCAAGAAACTTTCATTTCGCAAATTGAATTTTTGGTATTCTCAAAAGTCGTAAACCAGCATATCTTTATGAAAAATTGTCTTGGTCTTCTAGTACCAGAGTGATTCGCCTTGATGTACCACAGCACAAAATCGCTGCATACAGGGGATCTCTTGAATATACCGCTGCAAAAATTTGGAATACGATTCCACCACCTCTGCGAAAATTTTCCGAAATTTCTGTTTCGCTGTTTAGGCATAGAATAAAAAATTATATTCTTGAGCATCAGTTGAGTGATATTACTTTATATTAGGTGTTTCAGTTCACTATTATTACTATAGTCAAATAAACATATATTTTGTTAGTGTTTTGTACATAATTAATTTTATTTTTTGATTTTTATGTTTATGCATAATTGTATTTAAAAAAAATTGTTTGATTCGAGTACCTATAACAATATTGATCTTTTGTAGAAACATAGTCATAGCATAGTTTACTCGCCCTCCGGCACTTTGTGATGGTGACAGCTGAAAATCAGCGTCGCAGTCTAGGCTGCGACATAATGCTGAGCTGTGGCCTTTTTGGCAATTTAGTATTTAAGAGTAAAAATTGTATTGTAAGTGCTTTTCATTTCATTTCTAAATCGTTCTGCCGCCATATTGTTGCTGTTCCGGTAATGTCGTAAGTATGAAGACAAAGTTTCTTCCTAAATCCGAGTGCCAATAAAGGTCAAACGCGGTGACCAACCGAGAGACAAAGTTCATTGTATGATAAAAAAATAATAAATAAAATCCCCAGACAATCACACCAACTACATGGCCCCAAAGTAAGCATAGCTTGTGTTATGGGATACCATGTAGCGTACTAGGGGGGAACCTAGAATATAAATACATAAATAGATAAACACCCAGACACGGAACATTTTTTTTTTCTTGTTCCGTGCGGGTATCGAACCCGCAACCACTGGCGTCTGAGGCAGACAGGTTTACCCCATCGCCAAAGTGGTAAATGGTATGGGAATGGATAAATAGACTATCTATTATTAAATTATCATTAATAATGTTTAATGATTTTTCGAGATAGTGAAAATAACCTCTAAAGTTTAAATCAGTTATTTTAATTATCTCTATTCTTAAATGGCCTCATCGTCATCAGATGAGCTATGAGATCAAACGCGATTAAATGTAAATCACAGCTTGGCTATGATATTACTGGCTATGAATGGCTGTATTGTATTTGTATTTTCTTGCATTAACCGAGTTGTATTTTTGCCCATTTATATTGTATAATAAACACTTTTGAAAAAGTGTGTCGCCACTACTATTTTCTGCCGGCTATTTTTCTCTCGATACACCTTTCATTCGTTTTTAAAGCCAAGATGATATAATCAGACGTCAGAGATGTTATACACCTAGTTTGAATACTTATTTTGAGTTTAATAATTAGTTAAAGTTATCATACTTTGAAAGCAGTTATCTAGTTAGTTAGCCCTTGGCAAAATGGGAAGTCGTCGTGGCGCCGTGGTTACTGTGTGAATCATGCGATATCACAGGTTAAGCAACGTTCGGCGCGGTCGGTACTTAGATGGGTGACCGCCGACCATTCATATCTCACGACGACTTCCGTGCTTCGGAGGGCACGTTAAGCAGTCGGTCCCGGGTGCTGTATACTTGTATACAGTAGTCGTTAGGGTTTGTCAGAAGCCATCTTCTGACGCCCTAAAAATTCTGGCATCCACCACCCAGCACTGGGCCAGCTTGGTGGATTATGGCCTATACCTCCTCTTCACCCAGGGGAGAGACTCATGCCCTGCAGTGGGCTCATTACACATGGGAAGAGTCATTTTGCAAAGGGTTAATCGTTATTTTCCTCTATTACCGACTCATTCAAAACTCAGACGATCTACTAAACAAACGATAGGAGTTTGCTGTACCTGATAATATACACGTTCTGACTGAAAGTTGACAAAGGGTTTGCGACCTAGAAAATGACCCTCACCTAAAAATGTTGAGTATTATATTGGTTCTATGCTTTTTCTTCACTTAAGGTCAGCTAATAATAGATCGGCCGCCAATGGATGAGCGTGTAGGAACTCTTTAGGAAAGGGATGGCGGGTCAATGGTTGTTGACGGTTGGGAAGTACAACTACATCTCTGAAAATGTCTTTTTGTATCGTATTAATTTATGTTAAATTACCTATTACTATTTTAGTCCAATGTGTAGTTTTTTTGTCCATGATGCTGGAATGGGAGCGAAAGAAAAACTTAGAATGTGCCAGCTGCTTCTCTACCCGGGCATACTGTACAAGTCAATTAAGGGTCAGAGGTTTACTTGGCGTTTTTGTGGGCGATAGGTTGACGCCCTGTCACTACAATAGCCTCTCTCCATATTTATAATACCTCCAAATTGTCAAACGCGACATCAGATGGTTTGATGGCCTCTGGTGTTCTGCCTACCCCTTAAGGGATACATACAGGGTCAGCCTATCCCTGTCCATGTATGTATGTAGTTTTTTTAAATTGTCAGGTTAATATTGCGCACTGTCTCCTCTGATACTTTGTATATTTCCTCGCATTCAAATTTTACTGTAAAAGATCGTTGCTGTAGACAGAGCCGCCTTTCCTGCCGTAGTAATAAGTTTCTCGTTTTATTAGCTTTTTTTTTATAAATTATGGATTGTTTTCCCCGCCACCTGATGTTAAGTGAACATAAAGACTAAGGTGGTACACGTCCATCCACGAGAAACGTATTCACTCGACGCTCAAAAGTACTAGGACTATGCTGGTCAGGGAAAATAGACGCAGGCAGTTCATTCCAAACCTTGGCGACCCGTATCAAAAAGGAACTGTCAAAGCGCTTAGTTCGACTTTTCGGAATATCTAGCTTTCATTTGTTGAGTCACAGTGTTTCGATTACTATATGCAATTAAATGCTAAGTATATCAATGTTAAAAGCGCGATGTAGGGATATTCGTCAAATCGGTTACAGGTATAAAAGGTGAGATTTCGCTACAACAGTAGGTATTGTAAAGGTTGAGTGATACCTACCTGCTTAGCTATATGACCCTGGCGTGGCCATCGATCAATAACACTCTGCTCTTGAATGTCAACGCTCTGGCGTTGAACTGTTCTGGTCAGATTGTATGAACATTGAACACCCAGAGCCTAAACTAAGCCCATTTGCTGTTTTAGCCTTCATCGTCACTTATAAAAAACTTCAATGACTTTATAAGCAAAATGGCGCCGCGGTGGTAATTTCTTTATAAAATATAGCCTAGACCAGTGATTCCCAAAGTGGTCCATATCGATCCCCAGGGGTCTATGCCAACGTGCAGTGGGTCTGCGTCATCGAAAAAAAAGATTGGAGGTCCATGATATGAAAATTGGGGCCACATTAGTTGGTATTGCTTATTTTATTTCATGTTTTGTATATTTTATACTAGCTGCTGCCCGCGACGTCGTCTGCGTGAACGCTATGCAGCACAAAACGCACCTACGATTATAACACTGCTAGCGTGATAATATGTAGCCTATATGTTGACCCGACTTCTTAACTATCTTCATGCCAAATTTGAAGTAAATCCATGCAGTACTTTTTGAGTTTATCCCGGAAAGACAAACAGACAAACAGACAAACAGACAAAAATTCTAAAAACTATATTTTTTGTTTCTGTTTCGATTGTAGATCATAACCCAAGTATTCTTTTAAAAAAATATTCAATGTACAGTTTTGACTTTCCTACCATTTTATTATATGTATAGATAACATATACAAAACTTTATTTTGAATAAGTACCTACTTTTAATTTAAATTCAAGTAATAAGAAAATGTATAAAATTTAACATGTGCTTTTACTTTAAGTTTCTAACACAAAACTTTAAGACGTTTAAAAATTAAATAGTTAATATCAGCTTAGTCTCAGGGGGTCTACCTAAAACCCATAAGACATGACAAGGGGTCTACTACACAAAAAGTTTGGGAACCTCTGGCCTAGACTATATACACAAGAGTCATCTATCTCAATTACTCCTTTCCATTTAAATTTCCATTCTGCGAACATACCGATTTATTAATATACATTATATGCTCTCAAAGCTTGCCACCAGGGGGCTTGTGATGTTAACACGAGTATCACCCCTTATTAGGCGTCTGTCAGGCGGTGCGACTGACAGCGCATTGCATCTACAACGCCACCGCCCGTCGCCCGGAGGCGTAATAGGTGCTAATGTTGACACGTACACTCGTTCGAGTGGGTAGTACAATACGATTTAGTATTTTAAGCTCTCTTGTTTTGAAGTATATCTAATGTAATAATTATGAAGAGAATGTTTTTTTTGAATGAATCTTTGATAATTACATTTTAACTTAAAGTTTCGATGTTTTTGCAGACCCGTAGTCCTCGTGTTTTATTCCGAAAAAACATTTCAAAATCATTTTAAAATTTATGCCCAATGCTAGTCAAAGACCTCCCCCAGGATTCTCAACTCCACTATCGCTCACAGCCAGCGTTTACTGGCGACCTTGATCAGATCGTCGGTCCACCTTGCGGGGGGCCTACATGGTTGTCACTCGAGAACTTTACTGCCCCAAATTGCCATTCCAGCTGTGAAATCCTTCAGGCTGATGTGGGTAATTTTGGTTCGCCTGCGAATCTCCTCATTTCTGATTCGGGTGACAAATTTTAGATACTGAAGGAGAGCACCTTGTACTTGATTCTGATCATAATTATGTAATAAAAGTAGGAACTTAATTTTTCACCAGAAATCCCTATGAATAAATCGTTCTTCATTTAATTCGTTTTTAAAGTCAAGGTCGTATGTAATGCCGTTAAATAGGCATATGTTATATCAACAGTGAGTAAAAAACATGTTGCTATTGTAAAAAAAACAACTAATAATTTTCATGAAAGATTTCCTCTATAATGCTCTTATGTCCAACACATACAGTCTACAATTGTTCAAATCACAGGACTACTTTCGACACACGACCTTTACGTTCATTATTGTCCGTACCTCCCCGCCCACACCACAGTTCACAGATTGTTTTTCTCAGAGTTCATTCACAAGTTTCCGAACGCACCCTACTATAAATGGCGCGCTTTTCTCATTTTCCCGTCATTTTCGCGGCAAAACGGGGTCGCGACGCACGCCGCCCGCCATATTGGTCGGCGGACGATCTTACGAACGAAATTACGACAATAAATACAAAAGTTATTTTAAATGTTGATTATTATAAATTTTATGGATATATGTGATAGAAAAGTGATAGAAATAAAGCAAAGGATCTTATGAAAACTTTATGCTTACAGGATTTTGAATGAAATCAAGGTAATAATATAGTAAATAAATGTATGTTCAGTTTAATATGTAGGTAAGTCGCTTAGAAAGCAGTTTAATATTTTGTGTTTTAGTTTTTATTCTATTTAAAAGAAATAAAAATAAGAAACAAAGAAACAAGTAATAAAGTGGATATGTATTTCATACGAAGGGGTGATTTTTCAATCGCCGGATATAAGTTATCTGATGAATATAGTATTTTTCGCCGGAATAATGTTGTTTTGCGATTTTTTAATGATTGTGGTATAATGATATAGAGTTAATACTTTATAACTAGTTTCATAGATAACTTTTATCTGACCATTGTAAAATCGGGCTTAAACATTGGTATTTTCTAAATAAATTAACTTTTGCAATATATGCTTCAAGTCTATAAAATTATTTAGAAGGACAAATTTCGTCCTTATTAATAAATACTATCTCTACCTACTAAACCTAAATACTATCTCTACATAAAAAATGTACGTATTCGCAAACAAACAAAGAAATTTTGTTTATATTTTGGAAGTAGTTATCAATTTTTATTTATTATAATTTTATTAAAGACTAAGTCCGCGTTTGACCTCAATTTCACCTGATGGTAAGTGAAGGTGAGGTCGATGATGACAGCACACGGGCTTAGGAAAAACTGGCTCTTCATAAAATGTCGCCGGAGCACATCACCGCCGGAGCGGTAACATTTGGCGGCAGATTTTATATGAAGGGTGGTCGCTAGCCAGTCGGACCCTAACGGGATCCTACCACCAAGCGGGCTCACTCGGATTAGTCTCCTTTTACGACTTTTTATAGTTTTTATTACTTTTAAAATCGTTATATTAGATTGAGTTTTAATTTCAAAGATATGGAATTTCCTTTATTCACAATGAGCTAAAATTTCAAGAAAATCTGTCTCTAAATTATAGACTTACATTTTAAAACTTCTGCAACTAATCGTAGATCCTCCTTGAACTTATCAATTAGTAAAAAAAAATTAAATTCTTTTTGCATTTGATAAAGAACATACAACATATTTTTTTTAAATAGTACTAGTAAAATTTCAGTACCCTTATTAGTGTACCTACTGCTTCATCAAACACAATACCTGTACAAGTTATTAAAATCTAACTTAATTATATCAGTACCCAAATAATGTATACCGGATTAATTTCTGTAGATGTTTTTAGTACAGAAATATTGTAATCTATTTATTTTCTGTACCGAAATGTATAGGTCAGCATATGTCCCTACGCTTCATAG
The DNA here is from genome assembly GCA_944452665.1 of Stenoptilia bipunctidactyla. Taxonomy (NCBI): domain Eukaryota; kingdom Metazoa; phylum Arthropoda; class Insecta; order Lepidoptera; family Pterophoridae; genus Stenoptilia; species Stenoptilia bipunctidactyla. Next base: position 29,701,130 of record OX101722.1, on the reverse strand, counting down.
GCTTCAACTAAACTATCGAACATTAATATTAATACCGGAAAATTTCAGTTAACTGAAAAAGAAATCAGTTATGCTACAATAATAAAAAAGGCACATGAATTATTTCAGTATGAATTCCTGTACTGTTATTTTTAATTTTAAATTGGGTATTTAACGGTGTGACGTCATTCAGAAAAAAAACTCATTAGAATTACAACTTATAAAAATATATTAGTTATATCTGACTCTTATTTTTGATCCTCATTTGATAAGATTGGTTACTGAGGACTTGACGAACCTTAATTTTGTATATCATTAGTTTTTGTTCTATAACTGTCTAAATACCCTAATCTTACCAAAATAATGACTATGTTAAATGTTGACCCTGCAGGCTACTTAAACTGCACCCCAGGTGGCGTCTAGCCTCTTTCATAATGTATATTTTTATTTTTTAATCAAGCCAGAAACATGAAACACAATTGTACCACCTTTACAAAAAAAAAACCGCCAAGCAGCTGCCTATAGGCGCCGGCGCCGCCGCTCGCTTCCTATGCAATTAGCTCTTTATACATCCGTATTTATAGAATTGAAGAATAAATAATGTCTTTGAATGATTTTTTAAATCGGTAAATAAGAAACTTGTTTAGTGGGCCAGTTTTAAAAGGTGTTTTCGTATTTTGGATCGATTTCAAAAGGTTTTGGTTCTGAATTGGACTGAAGAATGTTTTTAATTGTATTTTTGAAAGGCGATTATTGTTTCGCTGTTTTTAAATATAGTCGTTTATTGCAAAAAAAATATATACGCAAAGGGAAAATTTTGGTTGGTTTTCTTCAACAAAATTTTGGACATGACATACAAAAAAAAATAATAATAATGTAATTCTTTATTGTACACCAACAGAAAAAGTATAATTACAAAATTACAATATATTTTCATATTTGTACAAAGGCGGCCTTATCGCTGTAGAGCGATTTCTGCCAGGCAACCAAGTTGTGACAGGATTAGGAAGTGGAAATTAGGATGGGCGTTGGGACAAAGTTAAATTATTAGAGTCAACAGTAAAAAATACGTAAAATTATTAGAGTCAACAGAACATGTAGAGCGCTGTGGAAACAATAAATAGCTACGTTATATAAGCAAAGAATTTAACCAATTTTACCCTTATTCTATCCAGAGCAAATTATTCCTAAATCTCACAAATCACTTGCCATATTAAATGAGATGTTAGCGTCAAAAATAAATTATCCAAAATTAAAACAAAAAAGAAATACACCAAAATATATTTTACACTTCAAACCCGGACATACTCTTTTTATATTATTAATTATTTATATTATTAACTAATTATACTTAAAGATTATAATAATTACCTATCTAATCATTTGTTTTCTTTATTCATGGGCAGAAGTCTACACAAGAACATGGTGCTTGCTATAGCGACGCAATACCTGGAACCCGAAATTATTAAATATCGCGGTAAGAGAAGAATTATTTCTTATTCTTTGGTGTAGGAACCACGCTGATTATCCTAGGATCCATACATATATAGAGTCTGCCTAACGAAAGTAGACTTGTTGGTGGTTTTGGTAATTGAGGTTTTGGAATTTTGGTATTTGAAAATGAATAAAAAAATAAAAATTTTGATAGTTTCACAATCAATGTACGAAACAGCGATAGCAGTGACTCTGACTATTCATTCCATTTAGAATTGCTAGGTTCAGATTTTGATTACAATGACAAAAGATAATTATTGTATTTTTTTTGTTCTATTTTTAAACCTGACTAGCTGTTGCGCGCGGTTTTACCCGCGCAATTTCGATTCCCGCGGGATTTTCGGGATAAAAAGTAGCCTATACGGATTCGGAAAAATCCCTCTAAGTAATGGTAAAAGTTTTGAAATCGGTCCATTAGTTTTTGAGCCTATTCAATACAAACATACAAAAATACAAAGGTTTCCTCTTTATAATATTAGTATAGATTAATACTAGTTGCCTATCATTTTAATAGTATACTTCTCATCAAAAAGTAGGACAGTAGCTTAATTGTTATTTTTTTAAGAAAATTTTATAAAAAAAAATTAATTAAGTATCAAGTTTGTTAAATCCATTTATTTCGTTCTATTACGGGGTTACCATGATGCTATTTTTTTGATTCGCCATGTTTTTCCAGTCTCTACTTTCATATTTTCAGCTTTGTCGTTTTATAAAGTCACTGTCTATATAACTTAAAAACTCTATATTTACACTCCTGACAAATTGAAACATACAGTAAGAAAAACAATTATTAGCTTCAATATTGACTGAGATTCAATGGAAGCTGAGTATATAAGAAATATCTGCTTTTGTTTCCGCTAAAAAAGTCTTTTGACAAACTTTTAGGAAAAAAAACCCACACTCAAATAGTTACATCCATTTGGAACTAATAGTCCATGGATATATACATAAAGACACTTTTATTTATTTATTCGTCACTGTACACATTGAGTTAAAAATAATTTTGATAACAATATTATAGGTACAGAGCACAATAGGTGACCTTTTCATCTAACAACGATCTATTCCAGGCAACCTTGTGTATGACATTTAACATTTATTTATTTATTTACATTGTTTATCTATTTATTTACACCAAGATGTTACGTTAAAAGTAACGTCATTTAACATATCTTATTCCCTAAATAGTATTCCACAACTAAATCTACAATCCTGCACTGCATAGTCAAAGAGTACCTAAGTGATGACGTCATTACAGCATGACGTCACTCAGCTGTAAGTATAGCTTCAGGTGTAATGTAATGCACTTTGTTCTACTAACGTTTTAGGTACGATCCTAGATTTCCTACTTATCTTTTTTAGGAACAAACTTTTCATGACGATTTAACGTATATTTTCTAATATTTGAATTTTATTATTTTATTTATTTTATTGAACGCGATTGTCGTCGTTAGACGAAGAAGGCTGGTCGTAGGAGAGGCTGGCCAGCGAGAGTTTTTTATATAGAACTAGCCACCGTGCGCGGTTTTACCCGCGTAACTTTTGATTCCGTGGGAATTTCGGGATAAAATGTAACCTTCCTCAAGAGTTGGGCTATCAAATGCAAAAAGAATTTTTCAAATCCCACGTGTAGTTTCTGAGATTAGCGCGTTCAAACAAACAAACAAACAAACTCTTCAGCTGTATATATTAGTATAGATTGTTTTTATATGTTTTATGTTTTTGAAGTTGAAGTTTCCTATTTTTTTATATGACATTGTGTGTCGAGACAGAACATGTGAAGTTGTATCCTTCTGTTTTCAAAATATTTGTTAAAAGCATACAGTCCATTACAGTTTGGTCCTTGTATAAAAATTCAGAAACAACATTCCATTCAGAAACAACAGGGCGGATTTGATAAAGTATTTTTTGCATTTGATACCCAATGTCCTTAGAAATTAACGCTGTCCTTCTTCGAAGAGCACTTAAACGGTAAGCCTCAGGTGCTTTATACTTGTATAGGGAGTCCGTTTAACACAGGAAGATAGTGGAGACTGGGATAAGAGCACAAGTCTAAATCCTTAGAATCGGATATTGCTGTGATATTGCGTGTATAAATGACTGTCAAGCGATATTACAATGAACATCAATCACCAATTATTATTACCATGAATATACAGCGATCGTTAAGGTTTTTCAAAAGCCATTTCGACGCCCTGAAGATTATGAGATCCACCAACCGGCCGGCACTTAGCCAGCCTGGTGTTTAACGTCATCCTCGTTACCCAGGGTCACATCATGTTCCTGCAGTGGACTCATTAAAAAAGTTTATGATAATGGAATGTCTTATTTCATTTAAAAACATGCGAAGATTGTTTACTGAATAGGAAAAGTTAGAAAAAAACGGTATTAACAAAATAGGAGTGTTTTAATATGGTTATATGATTTCCGCAAATCGGCTTCTTAGGTTGTATAGCCTTTATTACATATAAATAAAGTATATTATGTGTCTGACAATTCTAAAAGTATTTTGCCTTGTTTAGCTGTGAAATGCATGATAACAGTTCTTCAATTGTTATTTATTTTGAACGTCAACCGATTCTTGTTGGAATCAAATCAAAACATCATCCACAGCCTGTATACGTCCACTGCTGGACATAGGCCTCCCCCAAAACATATTTATAGTTAAATAATTGAAAAAATGTGATAAATAAATTTCTTCCGACCAGGACACGAACCTGGGACCTCTCGTTTGCCGGACGAGTGTTCTTCCACTGTGCTACCAGGGTCTGGCGGTACGCCTCGAAATTACTTACCACATTTTTGTTTTTACGTTATATTGCTAACGTAGCTCCATCTAATAAAAACTTTGCAGCTAAGACCGCCCGAGACCAATTTCTTTTCAGAAATTGTGAATCCCAGTTAAAGTTAAGCATTGCAATGTTAAAATCTGGTCGGGAGATTTTTATTTATCACATTTTTTCATTTATTTAAGAATAATTGAGCATTTTAAATACAATAACTTAAAAACATTATATTTATTGTGTCTATTTATGGAACAAGAAAAGTTTGTACATTATGACGTTCTTGACACAAAACTGTTTAAAAGCATGCAATCTGAAGGTAGGTACTGTTATTAAAAATTAAATGTACTAATCGAAAAATTATTTTCGAACAAAGTTTTCTCCAGGTAACCTTAACCTTAAAATTTTCTTGATAAACGAAGTCTAGATCTATCTTTATCAAACATCAAATTATTAAAAAAAAATACAGGAAAATATTAATTGCTGCGTTTCCAAAGCGCGCTTATAAGCGGATAAGCTATATCTAGCGCGAGGATAAGCGGGTCTTAAAAAGCAACTAATCTCCAGTCACGAGTGTTTTATAGAATTCGACCTTGACCACGAAAATATTAAGTAGGTATAATATTTTCGCGTTTAAATTTGTTTACAAAGTCTATTTAGTAATACTACAATCGCGGAAACCTAAATATCAGTATCAAAAAGTGATCAACTAATTATTCAGACACCGCACTTCTAATTTCCCATTCTCTATATGGAATGGCTACTTATTAGACGCACGGCATAAATACGCGGCGTTGGTAGAGATGGTACAATTTTCGGTCACGTTATCTCGTAGAGCCGTGTATAAATTATGTAGTTGATGTGTCTTTCGACTTGTGCATTCCGTGCGAGGCAGCCGGCATAGAGAAGTCGAGTGCGCAGATGGGATTAGACGGTTGAAAGTTCGTGCTAGGTACTGTTTGGCGGATGTAGAATGGTAGCGAATGTATGTGTAATAAACGATATCTTGTTGAAATTAATAACGTCGTATTTGAATATTTGGAAATTAGATAGCTAATAGAATAATTAGTTTTAAGAATACCTACGAAATGTCCTAAAGAAATAATTAAAACTTAGGTTAAGTTATTGTGAATATGCTCTACATGTTGTTGTTTTGAACAAGCATTTTGTGTTTACTGTACCTATTATCGCACTAATTCACTAAAAACTTTTCCAACGCCTTTTTTAAACGACTCTACAAAATGCTGAGAATAAACACCACTCATTAGTTTGTAAGCAGTAACTTACTTAAAGTAATTTATTGATTGACTCACAGGATTGACTAATAAGTTAAGCAATAAGGTAGTTTTGGTAATTTCATTAATTAACTTAATGAGACTCGCTTGTTAAGGAACCGAGAAAACTAACCACATTTTACTAATAACTTATTAACTATACTTATTGAAGTCGGTAAGTTAACAGTGTGAATAGAATTTTATCAGCAAAAATAGTTATTTAGCGACTAAATTAAGATTAAAGGTATCTAATGAAAAATTCAAATGTCTATTATACAAAACTAGTGTCAACTAATTAGCAAATTGGAATAACGGTCGAAATATAAATTGCTCAAAATGTTCATAAGTTTCAATAAATAATATGGGATAAAGGAATTTATGTGAAAGAATCGCGTGAATTTTGAATTGAAGAAAGATGAATTAACGTGAATTAACCATACCTAACAGAAAATAAAAGTCAGGGCAACCATTTTGTAAATAAAACCTTTTTAAACGGATTTATAGTGTGAAACAATGTGAAGAATATTATACATTTTAACTCTACATTTTGGTATCTTTGCAATCCTTGTAAAGAGACGCTTTTGTTTTATTGAAAATTATGAATCCAGAATATCTAAGACAAAAGTAACCATTTCATACTTAAGAGTCAACAAAAAAGTTAGGCACAATTTACATGCTAACTCTACATTTTGTTACCTTTGCAGACCCTGTAAAGACTATTTCTTTATTTAATATTTTGAATCGTGAAAGCTTAAGACAATTTTCATTTCTATTTAAACTATAAAAAAAAGTTAGGCACAATTCCAGCCGCTCGCCGTGTGGTGGCGTGTTGTCGTGTGGGGGTGTATGGCGCCGCACGCACACTGCCGCGCACCTGACGCCGGCCGCCGGTGGCGCCAGCCTCGCCCGCCGCGCCGCCGGCCAACACACATGCCGGTTTTAGGGAACTCATTACTTTACGCAATTGTCTTGGGCTTAGGTTTTTTGAGATGATAGGTAGAGTTTTGGTCTAGGGCTAGGAAAAATTAAGTTGAGAATGTAGAGTCGAAAGTTTTCGTTTTTCATGAAATGTATAAGTACTGAAATTTGTAAATAAAGTGTTATAATTGCACGAAGTGTGTAATGTGTTTGTTAGTTAATTAAAGTACAAACACTTTCACGTAAAAAGTTTGTTGTTTGAGCGACAGACTCGAACTAAACTAAACAAGAAGTTAGAGAAAAAAATGTAGAGTGTAACGGGGAGCGGGGCGCGCGCGGGCGTGCGTCGGCCGCACGCACGAGTCCGTCAGTAGTGTCGCGGCATGCGGCGAGTACAGACGTGTTGTTGCGGGCGGAGCGCGCGCGCGCGGGCCCGCGGGTCGTGACGGCGGCGGCATGGCATGCTGAGGCGCCGCGCGCTGCGGCGGCGGCTGCTGGCGGCGGGCGCGGGCGGCGTGGCGGACGGCGAGCTGCGGCGGCTGCAGCGCGCGCTGGACGCGGGCCCCGCGGGCGCCGGCTGCGTGCCCGCGGCGCCCGCGCTGGCGCTGGCGGCGGCGCGCGCGCTGCGCTGGCCCGACGCGCGCGCGCACGAGCTGCGCCGCCTGCCCGCCTGCGCCGACCCCGCCTGCTGCAACCCGCACCACTACAGCCGGCTCTGCGAACCTGGTACGACTCCGACCGACCTGTTGACCGACCGCGTGTGCTATCAAAGTGAATGTGCTTCCAGTTACTCGTGTTACGCATGCCGGCTTTCTTCACGAAGCCCTGCATCCTTATCCGATTGCGGTGGAATGGCCTTATCGTGACATAACTGCCTCGTAACCTAACCTAACCTAGCCCCTTAGGTACCAATCTTATCTCACTATGGAGCTAGTTTCATGTGCTAGAAGGAAGACAGTAAGACCTGTCGGTGTGGACTGGGTCTCGGCGGCGCCGGCGCTCGTTCCGCTATCTCCGCACCGTTATCGCGGATTACCGCTCCTGTTTGTTTCTCTATCTGTTGCGTTCGTCGCGCGTGACGTCACGGTCCCATGTGAGCCTCGCGCGCGGTCGTATCGCACGATTATCAAACTTATCCTCGAAACTAACCGCGGAATCGAAGTCTAGCCGATGTTTAGTAAATATTCGTAATATGTGATCTATTTTTAGGGCTGACATCAGCAGCTCATTAAATCTATTTCTCGGTTTCTTCATTTTGAAGTACCGAGCCTTTTTCCGAAGTCGTAAATCTTAATTGGAATCGAATCTATAAAGTTGGTAGAGTTCGCTCGTGGCAGCGCCTACATCAATCGAATTGGAAAAAGAATGTCAGATTGAGTATGTGCAGCCGCGGCTGGTATTTATCACTTTCATAACGGGCGTCGACATAAGATCGGTACGTGTGTGGGTAATGTGGGCACTATCGCCTAATCTGCCGCCGCGAGGGTCACACGCTCGCGATAACTAGACAAGGTCACGGCGCCGGCGCCGGCGGGCCGGGTGCCGCCGCCGCCGCCGCCGCCACACACAACTACTTTTTAATTCCTCGGCTCCGCGGCTACCGACAACAAACACATTAACGTCTCATTGCCGCGTCGCCTTTTACGTATTATATGTGAAGCTCAATAAGGATAGAGATCATTAAAATTAAAACTGAGGAATTGTACAGAAACTTCCGCTCTTCAACTCAGATCTCAATATCTGCATTGCAATAAAGAGTTTATAAACTGTAATCATTAACGTCAATGCCAATATCTAAGTATCAGAAGAAAGAGAAATTAAGTTACACATTTAATTACAAACTCACGCACTAAACAGTAAAAACGCACGTTTAAAATTAAAATAAATTAACAAGCGTGACTAATAAATTGGAATCGATAGATTCGTTCCGCACGCTACGTTCATTCAAGAAGTCTAAACAAGAATCATGACATCGTCTAAGTAGAATATGCCTTCACATGAAGGTTCCAAATGAAGTGTCCCTGACCGGCGCAGGCGCATCCCACGCAGCTTGTACTACAGTACTTACTAGACAGCCGTAGGCGTATTGACAATGCCTGTTAGCATATTAATTAAGAAGAAAGGCTACAAAAATATGAATATTAATGTTTCCGTATATGGGACTCAGGGTTTCTAGCTGTGTTCTCTCCATACGTCGATTCTAATCGCATAAAAACTTATTAGCTTATCGTTTTAACTCCTCGATGTTTTTTTTGTTGTCAATATTTAATTGCCTTCTGTTCAATGTTTACTGACTTTATTTGCTTCCTGATGGCTTCTCACTTTCGTGGAGCCACATACCTATTTACTTAGATTTGAAGGTTAAATTGCTCAAGTTAGCCACATGTGTTGCGTTGCGCAATTCTAAAGTAAATCAAACATTCTTCGCAAGCCGCCACTTATCAGAACCATTTGTATGTTAAATGTAATATAGAGGCAATTTGTAGAGGCGGCAGCTTTGATGGCTCTTTTAAAGCATTTAATGTATCTAAGCTGGAGTATATCTGGCGGAAATTCCTCGCGAAGTTGAATAGCAAGGGGGAGAGTACTGACGTTGAGACAGTATGTGGATCCAATTAGTAAGATAAATAGTATTTGGAATCGTCCGCCGCACGCAGGCACCTGTCTGCTTCATCGCAGACCTCACCTGTATATGTTTTTTGCGGTGACTCGCTCGTCTCGCCGGCGGGCGCGTCACCGGTTTTTTGTCAACTTTCGCGACGGCTTCCCACAGCCCCACGCACTAAATATAGCCTGCACTGACGCCGACTTTTATTCGGCATTCTTTTGATTTATGCCCAGCTTAACTGACTTTATCATTTTTGTCAGCAATAATTGCGGCAATTATTATCCCAATCGCGATTGGCGCTACAGTTTTTTGACACTCTTTTGTGGTTTTTATTTTAAGGTTTTATTATGAAACTGATTCTTCTTATAATCGACTTTGTTCTAAAGACGTTGCAGTTGAGAAACTTAACGAGTAAAGTTTAAATATTTGTAAGCTTAACTTGTTTGATGAGTGAGTCATACGACCGCTCATCCTAAAATTTAACGAGATTCCTCGAATTCCATGCTCTGAAATATCTCAAAATTGTAAAACGTCTTGAGTTCCGAGCGTGAATTCGAGTTTTATGTGAGGAAATTAACTATGAATGTCAAAAGAATCGTGCGCATTAATCTTGAGAACACAGTAGGCGCCTGCGGCGTGTTTTACCGAGCGGCGCCAATCACAAGACGTCGGCCTCTCGATGTTTTTACGCTCGTCTGTGCATTGAAATAACACGCAGGAAGCGAAGAATGCTTATCTTATCGTGCAGCCAGCGACACAACGCCGCCAATTTGCAGGATCAGAGATTGAAACAGTTTGCGCAAATCCTACAAATTGTGCCATTGCTGTAATCACCCACAGAGAGCAATTAAACCCACACCCGCCTGGACCGGCGTTATCACAGATGTCTTACCACCATTTACTATTCATTCTGATCCCACACAGCATTTCACCTCCGAGGTCTGAAATGTTGTCTAGATAGAGAATTTGTTTGTGATGGTAGCGCCGCGCCGCGCCGGGTCGGAGGCGACGGCGGCGCGGAGTGGCCGATATTTATTTAGCCATAATTGCTTGTCGGCTGAGTGGCGCCGGCGCCAAGTCGCGCCGCGAGCGGGGCCGGGGGGGGGGGGGGGACACGAGCGGGGGCGCGGGAGGGGAGGTACTTGCGTCGCCGCAGGTACACGCGCCTCTGCGTAAGCCCTCTCGATTTCGTGATCGGTTTTTTAAGGCCTTCGTGTTTTTAGGATGCTTTGTTAAATTTCTGAATGGTTGCGTTACAGTTTCCGTTCACAAATTATACGGCGTTTGTAATAAATCTTTCTTGTTTTTAAAAGAAAGATTACTTTGTATTGGCGGTTTTAAGCAATCGGAATATTATGAGGCTGTTCTTTAGCAGTTCCTTAAGTTTGGATGGACCGTAATCTCACTACCATCATTTATTAGTGGATATCCGAATATATCGCTTATTTATCTGGTGAGCCTACCTCGTAACTCACAACTGAACATTGAACGGCGGCACCTGTGACGGAACCGGTTGCTCCTGCCACCAACGAGGCTAAACTGGAAAAATCACCTTCCAATGCAACAACACTACGCTAGAAATACCTTTAAAATTACTTGGAACCTTTTTGAAGCCATAAAGGTTCAAGTCAAAATACAACGAAGAATTTAAGGTATGAATGGAAGAATGAATGCGCATTGGATCTACTATCAAAAGAAAAAGAAATTTTGATATCTGAGGTGTTGACTCAGGAAATATTATTTCCTAATGTTAGGTACTGTTATCTACAGATAAAATTAAAAACGTCACCATTTTTGCAATTTCTGTTTCCCCGGTCTGAGCAGCCGAATATTATAAAAAAAAGTGTTGACTCACTCAAATCCTGTTTTCTTAATAGTTATTAAGAGATTCGTCTGCGGTTATGTAGCGGTGAAGAGGCCTTTTAGGTGACTTCAAATTAAAATATTGATATTTTACCTATAACTTATCGATAACTAAGGAGACTCGTAATGGCTTTAAATAAATATATCATTAATATCAAAATTTACAAGGATTATGGAGTATCAATGGAAATTATAAATCAAATGGTTTAAGACGAACTATTTGACAAAAATGTGATTTCCTATTGCCTTTGGATTATAACTACAAATGAAAACAAATCTGAATCGTATTTTCAATACGATAAGCTACTTTTTAAAAAACAAATTCGCACTTAATTTGCAAGTAATTAGTTCATTACCGTCAGATTTGTAGCTAACGAGGCGGTTTTGTGACGCATCGTTACACGTACTGTTTACTATCACTTTTATTTCTCGGTCATTTGTTGATGTGTTGGTACTTCCTAATGATTGACGCCACAGATTATCGCTGCATTTGCATTGTCTAAATTCCCGTTCCGCGTATGATGTCGGCGTCACTATGGCGTCTTCCGGTAGACTAAAGTACACGTTGACAGACAAGGTCTACGGCGAATGTAGACGTTTTAAATTTTATTTATTCGCCCAGAAATAGAATGCCCCTGGAAATTCTTATTTTAGGAACAATAGAACTATGGAGTCATTTAAATATATTTTAGATTTTAGACATTTTTGATTTGTTGTTTTTGGTTTTGGGAATACAAAGGAGGTTGAATGTCGAGTGCATCGTTGGGCTATGAATCATACTTTCTAAATGACTTCCGTCCATTGCTTGTAGTAACCGCCTACAATGGACATTCTTATAAGTTCTTTGTAGAGTTTATTCGTTAATTATTTTATTGTTTTCACAAAACTTTTCTAATTTCGGACATTGACGATGTTTTTGCAGATATATTGATTATGTATGGTTGAAATAAAACACTTTTTTGACCGGATGTATATAAGTATAATTGATGTAGAGACACTCTAATGAATTATACGGGATCATATCCGGTCAAACAAGCGTACTTTTTTTTTAATTAATCTTCTAAACTTAAGACTGATTTTATGGTTATTTATATTTCGGTCAAGCCTTGTATCGTAATTCGAAAGTGAATTAACAGACAAAGTTAGTGAGCTAGGAAGCGACTACCGCATCTGAGTTCTCGGCTCGGGTCGGGTCTGCTCGGCTCGGACGGTCGGCGCCGAGCGCTGGCGCCATCGCGTTACATTTCGGACGCGCTATTTCTGTCGATTCACACGCGCTCGTCGACTATATAAACCGTTTTTATTCGATTTTTGAATTGTTTGCTGCATGTCTTGTTTAGATATCGGAACAGTTGTGCATTGTAAACATGCGTTCTGATTTAGGTTAGGTTTTTTCTTTTGTTCGCTTTGGCGGTTTTATGCTCTTATTTTAAAAATTTTACCAATTCTGAGAATGTTAATTCTTGTCCACCATAAATTTTAAAAGTACTTAAAATTTTTGCTTTTTGATATTTCTGTCTTTCTGTAGCATCATTTGTGGTTTGAACCTGAATTTCAGCAGCTTGATATGACATAATTTGGAATTCTTAGATAAAATACAGCCATTACCTCCCTCAAGGCTGTTAAATGCAAAGCGAATTTTACATAGTTGACTAGAAGTTTTACAGATTACAAACTATTCAGATTTACCACTTTTTTTTTGTCGATAGGTATCTTCCAACAGCGGCATTTAAATTATGTAGAGTTCTCAATCAAACACTTTTTAACCGAATCTATCTCGTATAAAATTTTACATTTTAACTCGAAGTTTCGGTATCTTTATAAGTAACTAAGCGAACGTACCTTACAAATATGTAAAAATTTTATGTAGAGTTTGTAAAAAGGGATCTAAATATTTGAATAAGTGAAAGTTCTGTACATCCTACAAAAATACTGTGTATTCTCCCGTCTTTATATCCACTGACTTTTATATCATTAATTCGTTGTACTATCTACATCCCTCAACATATTATTTACCCTGGACACAACTTCTAGCACTAAACGCCGCCGCCGGCGGTAGCTTTGCTGGCAATTAATTCTTCACTGTATCCTTTCGTTTATTACTAGATCGCCATACAAGTTCTGTCGATAGAGCTATGAGAGGTAGAGCGACCGGTCTACCAGTTGCATAGTAATCGAAGGACATACAGACAACGTACGGTATTTATTGGTATAGATTAAATGTTCAGATTAATTACACATGCCAGTATTCTGCCTCGTACTTGCTTACCGAAGTACTTATCTACCACATCGGTCCACATTCCAACGCGCCTGAAGCTAATATGATCCCTATCCAAATTAACACAGGATCTATTTTCTATTAATTGAACCTTTTAATAATTGAAGCTCGATTTGTAATGGGCAATAATTGAAAATGTACTTCAAAAGCTGAGTCATATGACACACTTTGGTTTGCACTTGTCGCGTGTTTAAGCTTTAAAGCAATTGAAGTAATGGGTCGTAATTATCGTTTCCTTGGAAGTTGATCTTTGTGGTTATTGATGTAGAGTTTAGTATTGACTGTTAGTGGAGGGCTCTTATGATGTAATTCGTTTAACACAAATTTCAGTCACGCCACTCTACTATATTTATATTCTAGATTTTTTATCATATCCTAAAGGTTGGATATCATCAATGATCAGATGTAGAGTGTCATGTTTATAAAATATCGCAACACAACCATTAATGTGATAATTTTTTTTTCGCATAATAACTTGTTTTATCTCTAGTAAACATTAGTTTGTAGATTGTAGAGTTTAGGTTTTAGAGTTTTTCAGAAATAAATTTTCCTTGTGATAAGTTGGAAGATATGAACTTGAATTAAATTATCTATTGGATTAAAAATATGACACAAGATACATAATTTCTTTTCAAATTGCTATGATAGTAGATAGATATAATATAGAAAAAAACTTTTGTAGTTATGACATATTACAGTCAACGTCACTAAAAATGTATTTTATCCGTTAAATCCCAACTTCAATTAATGAATTCTATTTATGAATTTATCGACACAGCTGACTTAAAACTTTATTGTTTTCTCTCCGCAATAAATATCACAGGATACTAATAAACCACACTATAGACCAAACAAAGGAAATTAAATTAGAATTCAGTTACCCATTTCTTAGAATCAAGTGTCTCGATGCAATAAAACTATATTGGGTTCAGTTACGAACGAATCATTGTCATTGGTATTCGGAGTTCAAACCTTGTACAATAACATTGGAAAACAACTCTTTGACACGTAGCGCGCCGACAATGTCGATGGCGCCGCAGTGCAAACCACAATTTGCATTTCGTATTAAAAAAAAAACGTGTCAACTGTTCTTTTTTTAAACAGTTAACGGTTGTGTTCGAAGACTCTTAATTCAAAATTCTTTTACGCTCATCCACGGTTTTAAGATGTAACATCAAAATTTGATACGAATGTTATAGTTGAATTATTTTCCCGCATCCACCACCTTTTCCTTATAAATGCGCATATAATTGCCGTAAACTACCCACAATCGTTCGAAATTACACAGGAGTACGACAATCTTTATAATTCTGAATGGGATCATAAAATTGTCTTTATGAGGTCAAAATATAGCTTAGCGTTAGTGATGGCGGGACCAGCGTCCAGCCATACATAATTGAGAATTCTACCTGTGCCAGTTATCTCCATGTTTGTTTTAAAGGATTTCTTTTTTTTTTTTGGCCTGCGGGTAACGTGGTTGATGATTAGTTTAGGACCCAAAAAATAACCATTAAGGTTGAATATCTGAGTGGTTTGATGCGGTCGAGCAAATTCTGAATACTTTTTTTGTTGGTGATTTTTTGTTGTTCTGGAATTTTTGGATTTTTGTTAGGCTTTTGATCGATAAGGCAGAGTTTTCTTGTTTATTACTAAATCTGATATAAAATAAGTTTTTAGTCAGATCCTATCTATGTCCAAAGGTACTTTAGTTTGTAATGTTTTAAGAATTTTAGTCCTAAATTATTTGTATTTCTTTGTCCACAGAAACACCACCTCCACCATACAGCCGGATAGCAATGGATGACGTAAAATCAAAAGGTAAGCTCTACAAAAATTACCTAAAAAATTACTTTTAATTATTCAAAATATTTCCGACCGAGTAAATAAATCTCCCGATTTCAGAATGTAGGTCGACGATTAGCGCTCAGGTCTTGCGAATCGAAAGTTAAATGATAAGTGTAGATGTAGTATTATATGGAAGTGATATAGATCTGATGCCAAGCTTCGTATCGGGAAAGATTGTGGAATCCGACCGAGCAGGCGCCCGTGTCTCTTCCAGGAAATTAGGGATGCTTAGAGCTGTCAATACGCTGTCGATAGTTTCAATTTTTTTTTCAAAATTGTGTTTATATGAATAAAAATTGACCAAAAAGCTTCACCAGCCATAAGTTGTAGCCGGAAGAATGAACAACAAGTCAACTAACGAAATATTCGTCGTTTAGTAATAGTATACCTATTTTGCATTCAGCGCAAAGGTTTAACATTTTGCTTTCTCTTAAAAGGCTTACCTACAGTTACGCGTACATATGTACCTACGTTGAACAAATATCGTAATTATGATAACGACTCACATTTAAGTTCACAAACAATGTTATCTGGGTAATTAAATAGTGCCATCGATATCTGGAAAGCAGTCGATAGCACTGTTCTGGGTTACTTGAGGTCTAATTATTTGGCGTTATAATAATAATCGGAGTTGCAGTTTATTTTGGTTGAATGAATCGATATGTGTGCAGCCCTATGAGCAGAGAGCTGGTCCCACAGGCACAGCCGCCCGCGCGGCGCGTGCACATTCCACCGTCGTCCGCCATCTTTAAACTACATTATTAATGCTTACGGCGACCGGTAAACGTCAGACTGGCTTTTTTCCCTGCCTTCAAATGCATCACACCACACGCTGCGATGACAATATATTTGTTTTTAATAAAGACCCTCGCGGTGAAAACTTTGAATTTGTTGTCTGTGCGCCGATCACTTTTAAATAAGTGGTGGTCGGAGTTTTAATGTAAAAGTTAGCACGTGTATCGTTCTTGTAAAGCATTTTTAAAATTCGAACACGTAGGCGTAGCCTATAAACAATATATATTTTATACTGACAATGATATTGGATATTTGAGATTTTAACAAAGCATTTAATTTGGTGATTTCAATATTTTATATGCAGTTGTTTTGTGTTGTTAGGAGCTTTGAGGGAGGTCGGTAGTTAGTTGGTTGGATATGGCGTTATCTTCCCACACGCCACAGGAAATCCCATTATTGCAATCGATGTTCACGACGGCGCGAATTTCTTTATGGCGGCGCCGGGATTCCCTCGGGACTCCATCATAGGATTTTCCATGTTCACCTTCAAAGTGCGAACTCCCCTAGTATTATTTTCAAAAGGGCCGTCTGGCGCCTACTCGCAAGTCAGACTTGAAGCCTAATATATTTTATTGGTTAAACACTCGGCACTCCCCCTTTTATTTAACAATGTAATTAACAAAGCATGTTAAACTTGTGACTTTAAAAATAACGTAATCATTTTAAGAACGTAAAATTCTAGAAACCTATCAGAACTTTTTGCTTTGCTTCTGCTATATTTTTCAGTGAATGGCCGGAGCGGATGCCATTTTAGGTTTTTGTTTTCTGATCCGTTGCTATCGAAATGCCAATTGGATCCATTACAGTGTTTCTCACGTGCTTCCTCGAATTCATTCACTCCATTAAGGAGAGACAAATTTAGAGGCGTCGCGTTTAGCTGATTTTGTTCAATTTTAGTCCTTAATTCTTGAGGTTAGGGTGGTTTAGATGTTTTTGAAGGTACAAGGGGAGTTGTTAAGTGATTCGGTCCGGGCTGCAAAGCATCGGAGTGTCGTGATAACAGCGGCGTCCATTAACGTTATCGTCAAGTTATCGTAGCGCCGGCGCCACGCCGCTGACACACATACAACCGTCTCGCTATTTGTCTTTGTCCACGCTTATTAGGTGGGTGTTCACTACCCTTTTATGATCTTATTGTATCATTGAAACACGCAGCGGCGACGGCTGTATCATAAAACATTTCTCTAGAAGAAAGCCAAAGTTGAACGTCCGATGAACGATTACTAGCTATAAAGGCATTCACAATAGAATCTGTTTTTTGTCCACCGATATTACGACATAATTAATGTGTTTTCGGCGCCGCATAATCCTCTCAATATAACCTTTGGCTTGATTCACTCTGGGGGTTTTATCAGGTGTCGGTAAAATACCGATATTGCTTTCGGAAATGGAACTGTATCCGTCGGGTTTTTATCGCGTCGTGAGAGTTTTTTTCGAAGCTCTTAAAGGGTCGTGTCAATGTACGGTGTGCTTTTAAAGTGAGGCTTTAAGAAAAGTATTATCTAGTGGAATAATTCTAGAGTTGTTGATATGCAAAATTCTTATTGATATTCTTCTTGTTTTGAACGAAACACATTAATATTAAAAACTCTTACGATTCATGGTCGTTATTGTTTTGTAAGTGTTATTGTCTTTTAAGATGACTTCCTATAAAGATAAAGTTTTGTTTTTGCTTTGAATTTTGATAATCGTAATGTTTTGTTGAAAATATCATAGTTTCAACCGAATTCCAAAAAAGGAGGAGGAACTCAATTCGTCTGTATGTTTTTTTTTTTATTTTTTTTTGTGTTACACGATATTTCAGACAATTATGAATTGATTTTAAGAATTATTGTTTCATACGATAGAGGATAAGTACTTCATAGTCGGTCCCATTTAAATATCATCGAAATCGGTTGAGTCTTTCATTAAAAATTTCAAACTTTTGAAAAAATACGTTGATGACATTCTCAACTCAGCCAAAGTTTTGACGTGAAGTTGGTTTTTTAATGCTCTGCATTCGTTGATTATTATAATTTGGAAAATCGTTTTCTTTTTAAATAGAATTTACTTTTTAACGCAACACATGGTGTACTGTTATTATGTCAGTTACGGAATTATCCTTTGCATACAAACATACACGTGCTTCTTTCAGACTAGGGCTTTTACATTAGGATGCAGTTACACAGTTTTATTTGGTTGTTATGTTTGTTGTTTATTTTTAAATTGCTTATTAAAAGCGACAAAACTTTCAAATCGTAACATTTCATACTTCTTTAGTTAAATAAAAATAAATAATATCCCCAGACAATCACACCAACTACATGGCCCCAAAGTAAGCATAGCTTGTGTTATGGGATACCATGTAGCGAACTAGGGGGAACCTAGAATATAAATACATAAATAGATAAACACCCAGACACGGATTTTCTTGTTCCATGCGGGAATCGAATCCGCAACCACTGGCGTCTGAGGCAGACAAATTTACCCCATCGCCAAAGTGGTCGTCATGTTCTTGCAATTGCTAAGAGAAGTGCAACTGTCTTGCTTGTTATTTATATGCAATAAATTCCATTCCAAGCGTTGATCGGCATTCGTTTGATGATTAGTGATTACTCGCAACTATGTCAAGTATATTATGTACTATATTATGTAGTGTTCAGAGTACAAACTATTTAAGGCTGGGTGTAACTACTATGCGCCGATAACAGTCTATTGATATGCAAGAAACAAGAATGGCATGTACTGTAGACGAGAGATCTTTAGATTGAACTGGAAATCTTATAAAGAATATATTACCCATTGAGATTCTTCTAGACGCTCTTTGAATATCCTTAAAGGAAATATTTGAGAAGCGTACTCAAAATACTATGAAAGTAACGCTTCAAGATCTTTTGGCTTTATTGTGAGGATTATTAATTTACATTTGCAGTAGGTCACATGTTAGTTATTGTATTTATTGTTTAATAAGTATTTTTTGTCAGTGCTGTTGCTTTTGTTTTTATTTTTTTCATTGGAATGTATTGAAGTGTAAGCATATCAATATACTGGCTACATTTTCATGATAACATAGAAGGATTTTTCTGGAGAGAGGGGACTAGGCCCGTGGAGCAGACTATATTAAATAGTTTTGTTAGGGCTCTAGTGGCACTGTATTAAAAAAAAACAATAAGCTTTAAGAAACTTTTAATTTCAATATGAACACAGCATCTGTGTAAGTTATATTATAATAATCGTAAAATTTTTTTTAGCATATAAGCTTTTTAATTTTTTTGTGTGGCATGAATAAAGAATTTATTATTATTATTATATTAAAGATGTCTTCCATACTGGACTGGGAGCGAAAGAAAAACATAGAATGTACCAGCTACTTCTCTTCCCGGGTATACCGTAAAAGCCAGTATAGAGGAGAGAGTATAAGGGATAGAGGTTTTATTGGCGTTTTTGTGGGCGATAGGCTGACCCCCTGTCACTACAATAGTCTTTATCCATCATTATACTACCTCCAAAGTCAAACGTGACATCAGATGGTCTCAGAACCTCTGGTGTTCTGCGTCCCATAAGGGACACAGGCGTGAAGTTATGTATGTATATTCAAGACCTATATAATCTTCTTGTGGAAACCTGTTTCAAAAACAAATGGTCCACCATCGGCTCATCTACATTTGGTTACATTTATTCTTCGTGTCTGAACCCGCGTATGACCTCAATCTCACCAGGTGGTAAGTGAGGATAAATCCGAAGGTGGGCCAGCAGGTTTAGGAAACAGAATTAGTAAAATGTTCTTGACCATAAAAAAAAACTTTATCCAAAACTCAGTATGCTTCTCATATATGTATAAGTTTCGTAAAGTTTTTTTATACTAAGGGGTGTTTTTTTGCATATGAAGGACATTGGCCTTTTGTCTTTAATGACTCTTGGTAGACAGTGATTATGAAAGCTGAGGTGCTACATGTCTATCCATGAGAAACCTATTCAAGCGATACTTAAAAGTACCAGGACTGTAGTGGTCAGAAATAACAGACGCAGGCAGTTTTTAGAGGCAGCGACTCTTAAGTACCAAATAGGTACTATTGTTCGACTTTTAAATAAGTTGCAGTTTATTTTTGGTATCAATGTACACTGAAGGAGTTGTTAAATAGCAAAACCTACGTCACAAAGCTAATGTTTAGACAAATACGTCTGGAACAGTCGTTCCCAACGATGATATTGTTATAGAAACATTAGTTTTACGTAAACTCGCTTACACGTGGTAAGCTCAAATGTAGGAATAACATGATTGAGAAATGCAAACATTCCGGTCTCTGAATAGGGTTAGAGTGCCTCTGTGAATTGTCTATGGTAGATGAAAGAATCTTTTTTTTTTTTAGCTCTCGTGATATTGTATTTATTTATCTAAAGATTAATCAAGGGTTGACTGAGTTGAAGTGAGTGTATTTTTTGCGGTAAAAAGAATTTTTACATAAATGCCGCAAATGTTTATTACACAAATTGAAAGAAGGAAAGTCTGCAAAGACTTATTTCGTTAAAAAAGTTAAATACTGTATGAAACGCATTAATATGTATTCCGCATATAAGACATTTTCTTCAAGTATGTATGAAAGAGTTTCTTCACTTTGCAATGTGGAGAATAAGCCAGAGATAAACAAACGAAAATCTCAAACTTATTCACTTAAAACTACAGCAACAACCTTGGTTATCGATTCAACAACAATTAACGAAGGGACAATAAATAAGCCTACTGACGAAGGTATTTCAACTAAATCCAAAGATTTATACACATGCCAGTTAAGCTGCGTATTTCCTAGACAGGTCCACGATTCGATTCTAATAAATTACATAGACACACCTTTACTTTATAAAGTATAATGGCGATGGCGCGGCGTCGGCGCGCACGCAGGTGCCCTCGAGTGATGTCATACCAAAACTAGATAGACTGGTCCTTAAACTCTTCGGCCGTTTTACTTTAAAGTTTTTCTAAATGATTTTCCACTAAATCGACGTTAATAAAGATTATGATAAACTACTAAGTTATTCTATTTTTAATTTGTGTTTTATGTTGGGCTATGATTCATCGTTTGTTATTTTGTGAGACTGATTTTTATGTTATTTGTTTCTAAGTCTTGTTATATTCAGATGTTTTTTTTAATGTTTGTCTTAAAATAATATGCTACTATGAAAGACGATTTGAACTAATGATTTTGCATACAAAATTGCCACTATGAAGGGTGTTAAGGTATACTTACCTATATATGATTTTGTTCTTTCTTTGAAAGCATTGTTTTCTGCTAGTTTATTGTTACAAAATACTTTATTTTATTTTATTTTACTTTATTAAGAAAACCAACAGCGTTACATAATACAATAATACAAAGTTTGATAAATACTAAAAATAAGGCTAATTATAGGTTTCCCTTAAATACAAATTGGACGTTACATACTTACGTTAATACATACTTATACTATTCTAAACAAACTTATTATTTTTTCTTTTACTACATCACTTCTATACCTTCTCTTACTTATACTTTAAAAAAATTTTGGAATGCTCCATTGAAGATTATTTTGCGTGCCAAGACAAAATACTTGCTGCTAGGCCTCAATACAAACCTTAATTTATCTGCAATATATTGTTTTCTTAATTCCAGAGAAAGGCGATAGTACTGATGATGCAAGGAGGACAGACCATGAACGGCTACCAACTGGCTCCCTCGCTACTGATGGCGAAGGTAAGAATCTATGCTAGTTTAAAAAGAGAACTTAATAATGTTTTTAAGTTTTTGCATTTAAAATGCTCAATTATTCTTAAATAAATGAAAAATGTGATAAATAAAAATTACCCAGCCAGGATTCGAACCTGGTCGAACATGGCAATGCTTCACTTTAACTGAGATTCACAATTTCTGTAAAGAAATTGGTCTCGGGTGGTCTTAGCTGCAAAGCTATACCATAAGATGGAGCTACGTTAGCAATATAACGTAAAAACAAAAATGTGGTAAGTAATTTCGAGGCGTACCGCAAGGCCCAGGTAGCTCAGTGGCAGAGCACTCGTCCGGCAAACGAGAGGTCCCAGGTTCGAATCCTGGTCGGGTAATTTTTATTTATCACATTTTTCATTTATTTAAGAGAACTTAAATTGAAAATGTAATCTGTATAGCCTCTTCTCTACATTTTCTAAAAGAGGATTGTGTTTTGGAAGTTAACTGCTGCACTACTAAAGAGTAGTTCTCTAAACTCAATTTAGATTACATCACGATACATATCTATGATATGATACCTATGAACCGAGTTTTTATCAACAATGTCTTTGAAAATATCGATTAAAAAACTTTGCTACTGTAGCTAGAGCACTAGAGATATTTTACGACAATACATTCAAAAACAAACTCTAGGCCTATTGATATAAAATGCTTAGTAGATAAGTAAAGAATGAGTTACTAGTATCCTAGTCCTGGCATTGTTTCTACCTATTAGAGTCCGCCTAATTTCGTCAAATATTTTAGATCATATCGTCACTCACGAAGAGTTGAAATCAACTTTAAGTCGAAGACCGAAGAGTGCATAATGTAGAAAAAGACGATTAAAAGTTTGTTTCTAGTGATATAGAAATATTTACAATAGCGAACTTAAACAAAATTAATACATAATAACTTTTTGACCTGATTTTATAGCGCAAATATTTTACTTTTTCACTCAACATTTCGGTACGATTTAGAGAACTTACGGGATTCTTACCACGATTTCTCGAATTTTAGGACCGTCATTGTGAAAATAACCGCTATGGTTTAAAATAATTAACATTTCGGTGTCTTAAAAGACATTGTCATCTAGTTTACAAGTGAAGAAATTAAAAACGATTGATTCATCATGGCGAATGAGCAGGTTCGTTCAACTGTCGACAATTGGCGACCAAGGTAGTGATACACTCCAATCAAATACCTTGTTAGCTGCCACTGTGTATATGGATCACTGGCCATACGGTGCTCACAAATTGTTAATATCCAAGAGTATTGTAAAAGATGTCGTTTGTTGAATTTTGTTGGGTGTATTTAGTTGGGATAGTATAGAGAAGGTTTGTTATTAATTTTATATAAAATTCGGTGTTCCTGCGAAAGTAAAGCTTTATATTATGGATAAGGCTTCTTATAATGTAGTAAGGTTTAATTTATTATGAAACATCGGAATTTAAGAGATTTTAACCAGATTTTGTTATCAAAAAAAATCTCTCGATAATATTTCTTAGCTAATCAAGTGGGGTTGGACATTTGTGTGAGAAACACAGCTGTTAATATGTTTACTGAAGTTTATTTCTAATATTTATAAATTCAAAATTAAAGTTTATATTTTTCTTAAGTAACTTTCGTAACACAACTTCCTTAACAGACATACAATGTCGTATTAAGAGGTTACATTTTCCCATATTTTCATCACCAAGTATAAGTCAACTTAGTTTTCCAAAATTGTCCTAAAGTTTACTTATCTATATTCTGTTTAGATTCGTAAAAGTAACCGCCTTAATGGCTAGACTGTCTTTAATTTTTGTGTGTAGAGGTTACACTTTCCCATATTTTCATCACAAATGAAAGTCAACATGGTTTAGAGGTTACATTACTCCATATTTTCATCACCAAATCACCAACTTGGTTCTCCAAAGTTACCGTCTGATACCACTCCCATCCCATGGCTGAATCCCGAGCTGGCGATCGATGCGCGCCAGCCCGGCGCCACCAGCGTGGGTTAGTGGGGCGGAACCACCGGCGATACCACTATTGTAATTTTTACCTAAACTGGGTTTTGTTGGCGTTTTATTTTTGAGACAAATTGAGTTTGGATGTGGTTTGAGGACGAGTGGAAATGGTATCTAATTGTGACATATTTAGTGATAACTGTAACGATTTACAAATCATACTTTAATGTAATGCAGGGGATTTTAAATATCTATATTTAACTATTGATTAGCTAATACTATTTTAAATATTTTGGATTTTTAGTAAGACATCGATTTTCTATACTTAACGCTCTTTGATACCTACATTATTTTTTTTGTATTACTTACCTCACCGAATTCACCAGTAATTTTCAACTTATAAACATGTTCTGTGTTCTAAGCAAGGCATAAAATGTTTCTCGTCAAAGTGATGCTTAGCTCCAATGCACGTTTGACAATCTTTTGTTAGATTTATCGATTTAATATCTCATTAGCAAAACAAGTCTTAGCTAAATAGCAACTAATTCTCAAATTAAATAAAGAAATTAACAAACAACACAAAAGCAAATTTTCCATGAATCTTTTTGAAATACTTCGACAACGCATTTTTAGCTTCACATTTCAAACAATTCTAGAGCTAAGTACAGTTAGTAATAGATTTCAAATTACTGTGAAAATAGGAATTCGTCAAATATGTGATGGAAAGCTGCTAATACTCTGTTGAGTAATTGGCAGGCGCAGTCACAGCCATCGACGAGTCGAGCCAAGTTCAGTGATGCAAACTACGTAAATATATTGTTTAAGTGAAAACTATTCGCTATAGGAAATACATTCTTTAGTTTGCGGGTCATGGTCGTAAATAAACTGAAATATTGAGTTTGAATGTGAAATATAATTAAACGCGAAAATCTGACTAGAAAATTATCGTTTTAAAAATAATAATAATTCATTCAAGTTTTTAGTCTGTATTTCGGTGAAAATTTAGTAATATTTTTAAAAATCAATTTTTATGCTCCACCATTGACCGGTTTCAAAACGGTTTCAAAACAAACCGAGAGTTAAAGTAAAAGTAAACAATAAAGTAAAGATAGGTATGTACAAAATTCTATTGGTACTATTTTGAGGTCAAATGATAGATTTGACACAATCCATGAATTTCTATCCTTACTGCTACTTTAACTCTTTCGCAAAGTATTTAAGTTATCCAAATATTCACAAGCGATTACTTAGTTGTTACTTACTGTAACGAGCACATTTCTCGATACTCGAAGTTTTCAATTTGAACTGCCCCCTGAGAAATAACTTGATGCACCTAAGTATAGTTGGCCGCTTAACTTTGTTGCTTAGTAAACATGCTCGTAAGTAGGATAAGTGATGTTGTTTAGCGTAAGTGATGGCAGAAGTTGTGTAACTAAACAACAATACAGCATATGCTTTTCTTTTACAAATGTATACTGTTTACTAAAACAAATACTGTAGCTCTAAAACTCTATCCGTCTCTATCTGTATTAGTCATAGCTTTTGAAATAAGCAGGATAGAAAGAATATTTAACTTTCTTAAGGGGATATTGGTCTTTGTTTAAAGTATAAAGTAGATGTTATCAGCTGTATTCAGCAAGTTTGATCTCAATTTAACCTAATGTTAGTGTAGGTGGGTTCGAATGACGGAACTTGGGTTCAAGAAACTGGCTTGCGCAAAACATGGCCGAACACATCACCGCCACCGCATACGCAGGCAGCAAACTGGACGGCAGCAACGACAGCATTTCATACAAACTCAATACTTCCTATCGTGTTGCGGAAATCGCTGCCCGCGCCGCTGCCCGCGCCACTGTCGCTCTCGCTGTCGCCGTCGCTGCCGTCCAGTTTGCAGCCTAAATGTAAAGTAACTTATCCAGATTAGGGCTATTTGAAGCTGACTTATATTCACGAACACATTGCACACCTTACTTAGGTTACCTACTTAATAATACCCTTCAAGACAGAAACTTTTATACATATCTAAAAAAAACATTCTTTTATTCCAGAAAAACCAGGTTGGGAGTCAGAATGGTGCCGCCTTGCGTACTGGGAGCTGACCCAGCGCGTTGGACGCCAGTTCGGAGTTCGTCTCCGGACCGTGGACGTGTTCGGGGGCAGTGGGGGGGAGTGCGGGGCGGGGAGACACGGGCTATGTTTGGACGCTTTGGATCATAGAGACGGACCGATGACTGATCAGGTAGGGATAAAAGGCAGTTGATGGTTTTATGTAGAGAATGAAGGATTTCTAAAAATATTTTATTTGCGTCCTTGCTATAGTGTCTTGTTCGAGACCGGGAGGTCTGTAAACGTACCGAAGCGTCAAGTATGAAAAAAATAGAATGTAGTTCGATAAGATTAGCAATATGTATTAAATATAATATGAGAGCTAGAAATGTCATAGGATATAATAGTTTAAATTAATGATGTAACAAACCTTTACTTTACCTCCGATGAAACTCATTACTACCTACCTAATTCCTTTATTTAAAAGATACTTACTTGAAAGAGTCTGGACTAAAATAATTCAGATTCACTTTGAAAACTCAGAACATATATTTCTTATCAATAATCCTTCTCTACATTAATATAAAACTTTTAATTGACAACCCTATAACTGCACTGTACCTACTACAGTACCTAGGTACATAACTTGTCAGCTTCTGGTAACAGGCCTTCTTCAAACTAGTTTCAAACAGCACGAGTCAATGCACTAAATGGCTAGCTCTAAATTGATATTAGAGTAATAAACGCTGCTTACTATCAGTACTAGGGTAACATAAAACAGACGCAAGTCGACTGCGCGTACGCATTCTCGTTGCAACTTTAGGGTTGACAGATTCGAAATTTGAACGCTGCTGGAAGACTTTTTATTTTGTTGAATTAGATGTCTTCGTAATTTGGCGTTCTTTCATTTTTGAAAGAATCAAAACATAAGATAAATTTTGGCCTTGAGTGCATTGTTTTCTTTTCGTACTTAGGAGCCTGTGAATCATATATCCTGTAGTTTCGGCTAATGTCTTAGAAAATATATTGCTTTTGTTCGAAAGTATTAAGCATAAAACTCTATACAGTTTGTGTTTTGCGAAGCATGAATCATTTCGTCGGTACAATGCCCGTTCCGGTACCCGAAAATATTCGAAAAGTTCTAATTAAAATGCTTAATTTAAATGCTCAGGTCAATAGCTATCAAATTTGACTCTTTATATGACGTAGAATTCTAGAAATCAGGGTTTATTATAAACCTTTCTATTATCCTAACCCTGTTTCCTTCTTACATATCACAAAATAATTGAAATCAAAACTATCGAATAATTGTTAACCCTGGTGTTGATCTCATGTATATTGATTTAGCGATCACACAGCGGGTCATTGGCAGATAACCTACCGATAACTTTACTGATTACGCCAATTATTGAGACAATTCATTCTGAATTCTATTTGCAATACCTACTTACAATGCACGAATCTCAAAAATAATCTGATAATACTTTTAGTACAAAGCAACAGCGACCACCTAGAGTTACATTACAGGTGAAAATACATTACTTACATTTGAAAAGCAGTGAACGTCCAAAAAGTTCACGGATAATCTAAGAGATGGCGTTGTTATCAAAAACATTTTGAGCGGCAAAATTAAACTTTTTTTTACATTACATTTACATTGTATATTAATGACTCACATTTTCTTTGTTACAGGTGCGAAAAACAAGAGCAAAAATAGGCCTTGGGGTGACCATCAGCCTAGAAAGTGACGGCGTCTGGCTCTACAACAGAAGTCAAGAGCCAGTTTTTGTGAGCTCTCCAGCCTTAGACGCCGCTGCAGCCAAAGCCTTGCTCGTGTGGAGGGTAGCTCCCGGGCATTGTTTGTGCATTTTCGACCCTAATGCGCCTCCCCCTGCAACCTCACTACCTCATATAGGGCCTGTAGACCCTAGGTCCGTTCGAATCTCCTTCGCAAAGGGTTGGGGACCAAAGTACTCTAGAAGAGACGTCACTGCTTGTCCCTGTTGGTTGGAGGTCATGTTAGCACCGGCTAGATGACGTACGTAACTTGTGTGTGATCGGGTTAATCTCACCTCGTATACGACTTTAAAAGATAAACAACAGAATTTTTGAGGATAAAGTTCAGTTTAACAACTTTATTTGTGATATTTATAGGGCATAAAAATTCTATATTTATCTTTTAAAATCTCAATTGTACAGGTCATGATTTTAAACCCCAAAACATTAAAAACTGTGGAAAAAGGACCAAAAGTGAAGTGAAAAGACAATTTGAAATGAACTTTTTAAGAAATTGTGCAATTTTTTAAATGTACTGTGTACACATGCGTGCAGTGATTGTGCTCGCCATTTTAATCACATTAAGATTTTAATTAAATAATACCTAAATTTTATGTATTGAATGATACATTGTTGCAATTTTAAATTATTCTGTCGACTCAGTACTTAGTACTTCCTTGAAAAGTGGATCGAAAACAGTAGTTGAATACAAAATATTTTATTCGGTTTAGAAAAAGAACAGTTAAGTACAAGGGTCACCTTTGAACTTTTTATTCCATATAATTGTTAAGTTACAATAGTTCAAGGTTAACTCGATTGCTGATGATTCTTAACTTATTTTCTGTCTACAATTCTTCATCTTATCGGTTGTGTATATATCATAGTGAATAACTTAATGTTATATACTTTAATTACTCATTACTTATATTGTTTTATTATGCATTTTGACACTATTCTAGTAGTCAATGAATATGTTTAGAGATATATTGGGAGATGTTAAAAGACTTTCTTGTTTTTTCTCAGTTTATTTGAAAATCAGTTATTAAGTTACTCCCTTACAATTGGAAAAGCTAATTGTAATGTGGAGTGCAAAATTGTCTCCCAATTGTCTCTATTTGCCAGATGCCATGAACCTGAGGCCTTAATAGTTGCAGGCGAATAAAACTATGTATAGCAATGTATACAACTGTTTGAAAATTTGTAAAATATTGTATAAATGTCGGCTTTAAGACAACGCGAGACTGTATATATAAATTAACAACTATGTGTACTATAAAAATATATAATTATTTATATATAAATATGCCTTACCCTAGGATTAATATAACTTTAGTGTAATATATAGTTATAGTTCGTTTTTGTACAAAATATTCGACACAATTTTGTATTGCGAGTTTATGATTTGGTATAATATGAGAAGGCTGTGTGTTAAGCATTTCTGACTTCCGAAAGATGGTTAATGTGAAATGTATCTCAAATCATGTCTTCGTGCGTTCTGGGAGCAATTCGTAGATTGTAATTAAACTCACAATATTAAAGATATTCTAAGTTTTCCTATTCTAGAAAGATCTGTGAACAATGGCATGTGTACTAATGATGATTTAATAATGCAATCAAATCAGTTGTTTAAATGAATACGTGAGATGTGTTTAGTTACACTTAGTTAACATCGTGCCTTGTGTTGTATTCAGTATATTTAATATTATGTATCCAAGATATAAGTATAAATTCTGTCAATTTCACTGGCCTATACAAGGACTTGTTTGTACATTTATAGTTATGTATACAAATCGTATTGATATTTTTTTAAAAACCTCGAATTTAAGGTAATTCGCTTGATGACAAAGTGAGTTGAATTGACAATAAGCTACTTTCATTCTAGTCTTTAAATAAATCTTGCTTTTTCTTCACGCGCTGATTAGATTAATACATGGCCAGTTTTTTGGGTATCTAGGTTTAAAATAAAATAAATTGTACCAATGAACCATAAACAGAAAGCTCATAGCTCTAGCTATTTATTTGCTAAAAAACCAGTGTTACACAGAAATCTGTACGATACAACAAATGTACATAGAAAAGCGTCACAAATGCAAACCAGCATAATTTGTTTAATTTATTACAAACACAGCACGAATAGTCATCGCCTCAGACTGATATAGCGCCTTAAAACTGTCATTTTTTAACAAAATATAACTTATGTTTCCATATTTTTGTCCGAACTTGTGCTTAACTATAATATATATAACGTTATAGGAAATTATACAGTTGTTGACACATAATTATATACTTACTTAAAAGATTGAACCAAGGAGTTATGTGTTGTTAAAAAATGCTGTAAAAATATTATAAATTTTATAACATTGTAGATAGTAATTTGTTCTACCCGGGTCGTCGTTCAATGACTGCCTCCTGTAGGAACTGTTTAGGTTATGATAAATTATGAATAATTAAAGAGAATATTTTTAAACTTGGAATCTTTTATTTTTAATTGCATTAACCTTATTATCTAAAATTTAAGAAACATACTTACATGTTATACTTAGGAAATTATACCTACATAATATTTTTCACCTATCCCAGCTAAGTGAAATACCCACAAGAAATACCTTATACCTAACAAAACTATACATTATTAAATAAATACCCTTATGTTATTCAATTCTATAAGTACAATTAATTATGGTCCACAAAGTTATACCTACTTGAAATTTACTTTCAACAATTATACAAAAAGTACGGAGAGTAATACACCATTCAAAATATTCAGAAGTTTGTAAAGATATTTTCAATAATATACGTAACAAAAATACATCAACACAAAATCATTACTCAAATACTCTCTACTATTATTAAGTTTTATTATAATTAAAGCTTTCTTCATACTTGCACAGTTTCTTACTCTAATTTCTTCAAATTTGTATTTGGAAGACAGAACGTAGCAACTCCGATTACTGAAAATTTTAAAGATTAATATTTAATACCACGCCATCTATGTAAAAGTAAGTGAAATGTGATATTGAGTGTCCGTCCTGTAGTAGTGTAGTAGTCAAGTAGTCGTGCTCGTTCACACATGGTCCGTTTACATGATACGTTTTACCCATAGATCTCTAACACTAGTTTTACCGGATACGTTTTTTTTCATCGATTGCGCATGGAGTTTTATGAGCGACTTCACATATATGGCACAGTATTCAGTAGATACACGTATTTACGGTACAAAAACGTATCCAGCCAGTAAAACGGACCATGTGTGAACGGGCTGTTAGCAAATCATTTATATCGTGTGACAAAACTTGATAAACAAATAACGTTAACATCTCAAATAACGAAAAACAGAAAACAAGCTACTAGACTTGCAAAAATATTTTGATTACAACGCCATCTAGGCACTTAAAGTAGTAAGTTCTGTGGAAGTTTGCTTATGAAATAGTACAACACAATTACCCTAGATGTCACTTAAATAGACGACGACGTCCAAAACATTTTTAAAGGAAAACGTTAGTGGAAACTGGCTCTTTTTTAAAAAAGAACATTATAACCGCGAGGCTAACACTTAAAGTGGTCCTAGCAGATAGCGAGGGTAACTCAGATTAGTAGTCGTATACGAAACGTTTATAGCAGTAGGGCTTTTCTAAAACGACCCTTCTCGAAGTATCAACATTTTTATCAAATTTTTAACTTACCAAAGAGAACAGCAGCGATGGTGACGAACGGCGGATAGCACCCAAAGTCAATAAGCGCGGGAAATGTGATCGTGCCGCTGATGGTGCCCAGACGACCACTCATGAAGAAACTTGCCATCGCCATGGCTCTGAAAAAGAAAAAAAAAACATTATTGCTGTCTATGCAGTTGATGTATTTTTAAGTCGATTTTTCCCCCGAGATGACTTGGCTCCTAGTAATAGTGAGCTCCGAGAACTAGGTAGGTACTATTAGAACGGTAAAAACTATTCAAATCTGTTCAATGCTTCTGACGATTACCCCGATCAAACAGACATAAAGATATGACTGTTCAATTCGATCAAAGTACTGTTACTTTTAAAAAAATATATAAAAAATATCTCATTAAACTACAGAAATCGAATACTTAAAATATATCTATCTATATATATCTATCTATTATATCATCTTATATGTGTGTATGTTTAGTGTTAAATTACTTTTATATGCAAATCGAATTGTTCTGTATTATTCTAAGGAGTGAAATTTTATATTGAGCCAGGTTAGCTTTTTTATATTGAATTTATGTCATAATAGCCTATTAAAATAAGATCTTTTTAATGTAATTCTTAATATTATATTGATATGTGTAATGCACAGCATGTCTTTTCATTGTGTCAACTAGGCGTTTATGGAAGATCAGCGTCTTGGTACGTCCTCACTCCATGACTATGCTGAGTAAATGCCTTTTCGGTGCTTTGTTATGTTACAATTTTATGTTTTTTTATTTGTATATTTATTTATTTTTTGGCACCGAATAAATTTCTTTTCTTTCTTTCCTTCTTTATTAACATTAAAATAATTCAATAAATACAATAAAATATTCCAAAACATACCTCAAAGAAGTAGGAAATAGATCCACCACGATACTCGACAGGGAAGCGCCACACAACGACGTCAGAGCAAGCGATGACGTTACCATGGCAACCACCGTAAACGGCCCTGACCCCAGCAAGGGCAGCATCATGGCAATGGCCGCACTCAGGATCCCACAAACTGCAGCAACCGTTTTCTTGCCACACCTGGAAATAACGGTAATGACAGTGAAAAATACAAAAAAGTTTATTTAAATAACTCTGCCTAATACAATTTCAAGTAGTTGGGGCAACATTTTTAAAATCTACAAATGAAAAAAGCATAGCGTTTATCTCACTAAAAGCAGAAGTATTTTTATTTATGTTTCGGAAAAACGCTGTGGGATGACCGGCTGGTGTAGTGGTATTTATTGCCTTCTATACCAGAGGTCCTGGGTCCGAATCCCGGCGGTGGCGTATATTTGTGTGATGAACTGATATTATTCTTCAAATCATGGATTTTATATATTAGTAGAAATATGTATTTATTCAATATTTATGTTCATATATTTCTTAAGTTTATTAGTTATCTAGTAAAACACAAGTTCTTTAAAAGCCTTAATTTGGGCAAGATAATTTTGTGTGAGTGTCAGCAATTTTATTCGATACATAAAGGTACCAATATTTAAAAATTCCAAATATCTCTTTAACTTAGATTTATTACAATATGAAACGAAGTTTAGAGTACAATGATCGGAGCAAGTTATCGGTAGCCTACTCAAAAAAAAACACAATGTTGATGATCAATGTAATTGCTATTAAAACTTGTGAAGGCGTGAAGCGCCATAACAACAATATTTTATTTATTTTAAAGAAAGACAACATGGTTTGTAAGGACTCCGAAACAACA
Organism: Stenoptilia bipunctidactyla; assembly: GCA_944452665.1. Taxonomy (NCBI): domain Eukaryota; kingdom Metazoa; phylum Arthropoda; class Insecta; order Lepidoptera; family Pterophoridae; genus Stenoptilia; species Stenoptilia bipunctidactyla. The sequence continues at coordinate 29,668,381 of OX101722.1, read as the reverse complement.
AGTTAAACGCGATCGTGAATTACAGAAGAACTAACCTGTTAATAAGAACACCTCCGATTCCATACGTGAGTACAGATCCAGCTCCAACAATAGCACTTTGAAGATATGTCAGCATGTCTGTTTCAATCGGCGCGCAGTTTTCGTCAGACATGGGGACAGCTGATGCTGCGATGGCAGAGCACAGGGTCTCGTTATTGCTAGCGCCAATCATGGCCGCCAGTTGCGGAAACCAAAGGCGGATCGTGTTCGAACTGTGTGGCATAGGATACAAATTGACCATTACTGTGTAAGTTCTGATTTTGTGGGGATACCGAGGAAGTAATTTCACGAACATTGTATAACTGATATTCAGTTATCATTCAACAAGATCTGCATAGTTTGAGGCTAGTTTTTTTTTCTTTTAGGGTGCTTACATTAAGAAACTGGTTTCCAGTACAGATAAATTATATGCTAATCAATTTTGGACCGTATACATGCTAACATAAGAGTTCTTTCATAAAGGAACAGATTACCAGTACGGACAATCCTGTGCGGGTTCGGGTCTGGTTAACCTCAATGTCACCTAATGATAAGTGAAGATGAGGTCGAAGATGGAAAGCATACGGACCTTGGAAAGAACTGGCTCTTACTGGTAATATTTAGCGTCAGATTTTAAATGAAGAGTGGTTGCTAGCCAGTCGGACCCTGACGGGATCCTACCACCGAGGAGTACCAGCTTATCCAGGGTTGGAAGGGCTATTCTCAGCCAACCGTACACTGACAAAAAGGCTACTTAAGGCATGCTTAGAACAATTTTTTATATGTGAAAGAAAAAAAAAAGAAAATTTATTTTAGACTTCTCCAGAGAGGTCGACTATGAGACAGCCTCCCGGTAACAGTATTGGTTGTACTTACTTAAAAATGCTTGTATATTTATGTGTCCTGAGCATAAGATAGATTCGCATCAGTACTCACCCAAACATCAGACCTATATGTATTCCACATGTCAATGCCAGCCACGGCAAGTGAGGGATCTTGAAAAGCGGCAAAAACTGCTGACCACCAGCGCGCAGTGCCGCCAAACCACTCGCTTGTCTCTCCGATTTCTCTTCTACTAACGTTGTTATCTGAAAGGAACAAACGATTTTAATTTTTATACTTGCATGAATAAATAACCATTGTTGTAAATGTTTTGAATAATTTACTTAAACGCTGGGAAACAAAAATTTTGGTCGTGGATGCGGTTAAGAGTAGCCTTTCTGCTCATGGATAAGCGCGTCGAAAACGCGAGTAAATAGAACGACGTTCTTTTCTTGTTTACTATACAACGTGTAACAAAATGGAGAGATTAAACTTAAGGGTTAGCTTCTATACCATACGTAGAATATACAGTAAAAGAATTAGCATGATCTGTGCTGGTATAGACTTTCATACAAATTTGTTTAATTATTTTACAACAAAATATTTTGAGAACCCTAATCAACCTAATAAGCTAAAACAAGACTTGTGACGCAGTCAGTGACCTTATGATCTGTCTTAAGGTGGTGATAGAGGTACGAACTTAAAGTCTGCGGTTTTTAAGATCGCGAACTTACTTGGCTCGACGTCGGCGATACACGCGCCAACTTACTCATACCGTATCGCGATGTCGTCCACTGAAGAAGCTTTGTGTTATTTAGGAATTATATCGTATTACATTTCAAAAACTAAAAACAATAGACGAAGGCGAAAAGTGTGGGTTAAGAACTGGCTTACAAAAAGAGAGCGTTTATCACATATGAATTTAGTAAGAGAGTTACGTGAAGAGAAGGAAGATTTCCAGAATTATTTCAGAATGCCTGAGCCTGTGTATGAAGAACTTTTGTGTTTAGTCACACCAATTATAGCTAAACAGGATACTTGCATGAGAGAAGCTATTTCACCGCATGAACGTTTAAGTGCAACATTACGATTTTTGATAACTGGTGGAACATATAAAGATGTAATGTATTCGTCAGCGATATCAAGACAGTCATTGGGGTACATAATTCCTGAGACATGTGACGCAATCTACTCTGCACTGAAAACATATTTGAAGGTATGTATCATTTATTACATACTTTATAAATAAAATAACTCAGTACAAATAATCAGACTTTATTTTGCAATGGCACATTAACATTAATGCTTAACAAATAAATTTATTCTTGAACATATACAAATGTAACGTACTATTTTATTTATTTTTAGTTATTATTATTAAAGTTTAAATATTCAACCAGGGTGTCCGGGATACTAATAGTTTGCGAGTCTTGTGTCAAGTTAAATGCTTGTGTTTCTTGCAGCTGGGCTGGAACAGCTGGCATGTGTATCAATGGTCTTTGAGGTACCTGGACTGGAACTGGATTATGTATACTTGTATTGAATGTTAATTTTTCAAACCGTCCCAAAAAAATAACTTCATTGATGAGCTTTTCAGCTATGCCTTGTTGAATAGCAGTCATGTTGCGGAGTTTAATTGCGACATTTTTTCCTATAGCATCATATTCATCATCTGGGTTTTGTAATCTTTTACCTATTAACGATATTGTGTCTTCAATGGCGGCATTGCCGTGTCGCTTACGACGTGCAGATGAAGCAGCAGATGTTGCAGGTGTCGCGGGTGATGACACGTTGCAAATGGTACTCTGTAAATAAAAATAATATCATTTATACTGAACTATGGGTTTTTTTGTTACAGTTCCCGAGTTCAGAAGAAGAATGGCTAGCAATTGCTGAAGAGTTTGAGCGTATATGGCAATTTCCAAATTGTTTAGGAGCCGTCGATGGGAAACATGTAGCTATAGTCCCTCCTGCCGGAGCCGGCTCACTTTTTTTTAATTATAAAGGGTATCACAGTATTGTACTTATGGGAATTGCAAATGCAAATTATGAATTTATTTATGTAGATATTGGAACAAATGGACGTATTTCTGATGGAGGTGTATTACAAAAAATTACATTCTTTCAAAGATTGAATTCCAAGCGCTTAAATCTTCCTAGCCCCAGAAAACCAAGCGGACATTCAGAAGAATTGCCTTATGTATTTATTGGCGACGAGGCTTTTGCTTTGAGGACAGATTTTATGAAACCGTACCCACAAAGGCAATCACAGGCTAGCTCAAGTAAGAGGATATACAATTATAGAGTATGCAGGGCTAGAAGAATTATAGAAAATGTTTTTGGAATTCTGGCGGCAAGATTCCACATTTTTCGATCGCCTATAAATACCAGTGTGTACAATATTAACAAAATAGTTTTTGCGTGTTGTGTATTGCACAATTTTTTAAGGAAAAAAGTAAGACAAGTTTACAGTCCACATCAGCACTTTGATAGTGAAAATCACGAAAATGGAACTATTGAATTGGGGCTGAGACCACAAAATGGAGAATTACAGTCACTACAACAAACACATCGTCGTAACCCCACTCAAAATGCAAAAATTATCAGAGAAAAGTATGAAACCTACTTTAATACTAGTGGTGCAGTGTCATGGCAACAAAGAATGATATAATAATAGTATTTTTACCTGGGTATCATTTTCACTATGTTCAGCATCAAATGTATTTTCATTATCATTAGCTGTCTCCTGTTCGCTGCTGTCTATATTGTCAGTTGATTGTTCACCTGTAATTAAATAAAAACCCTCTAAATTAACTTTTGGTTTTAATGTTCAACATCACAATTCAAATTCAAAATTCAATTCAAAATATATTTATTTTCTCATCACAAACATAAAATATACTTAAATTAGCTTAAATTAAGTAATAGTAGGTACAGATTATAGTGCGTTTTAAGTTTGTGTGAGACTGATGCCTGAATTAGGCGCAAAGCACCTGTTGCTACAGGTCATCAGGCTCCCAACTCACGGTTATCGAGGTATTCGATAGTAACTACTTAGTACTTAAAGTTGTTACTATCGAATACCTCGATACAATGTCATTATTGTAATGAAACAAAGTGCTATAATAGGTACTCTATTTTAGGTACCTACCTAATTTAGGCACAGGCATAACAAAGAATACGCACGTATAATATAATAGTGTATAGAGAAATTCTTTAATAAATAATTAAACTTACCTTGGCCTTGATCTTTGAGAAATTCAAGCTGACTGTAATACCATAATTTTGGCACGTATACCTGGTCAGTTCCTGAACCTGTCTTCTTGCTATCTTGCACTTTTTTATGTTCTTTTCGGAACCCAGCCCTTAATGAATTAATTTTTTTTTGACGTTCTCAATCGTAGAATCTCTTTCTACCTTCCGTATAATTTCTAATAAATTATTGTATGCTTGAAGCTTCAAATTTTTGTCTTTGTAGTCGTTGCTTCTAATTTTCCAAAGACAAGGGTTATTTCGGAAAGCTTCTATAAATTCGGTTAGCAGTTCATGCGAATAAGTTCGAAAATCACACATTTTGAGAAATTTCTGAATCAAAATTGACAAAAATTGCAATTTAAACAAGCTTGCGCGTCCACGGACTGGCGAAACAAAATGGCGACTCGCGGCTCGCAGTGCTGCCACACGTACGAGCCAAGACGAGCTACGAGTAAGATTTCAAACCGGTTGGATCGCCGACGAACTTACTCGGCGGTTTTAAAGTACGCGTACTTACGGTGACACACGAGCGAAAAAGGTCGTCGAGCCATAAGTACGCGTACTTGCTCGCCCGTCTATCACCCACTTTAGTTACCCATCACTTTATTTTTACGCCGTCTGTTACTCGTATCGAATAGATTCCATCAAAAGCTAACAGCTGTTTTTAGGGTTTATATATTTTGATCTAAACTTTGAATTTGTTTTTCGGCCGAATCGTAAGGATAACAAATTTATGTTACTGTTACTAATAAACTACATCACCAAACATACAATCTAAGAATTATCTCCTCATTATGTTACACGTTGTATAAATAATTTTATATAAACATGACTTTTAATATTTTATGACGAGCTAGTTCCTTTCTATATCCGTGTGTAATCCTCAACCTCCTCTGCACTTAGCATCAGGTGTGATGGAGGGCAAACGGGGTTAGTACTCGATGATTTATTTTCATAGCTGACCTGTCAGATTTTTGACAACTCATGAAATGCATTAAAACAACATATAGTGCAAATGTAGCTCTATGTTCGGTTTATTCCAATACTTACATACATAACTTCACGCCTGTATCCCTTATGGGGTAGGCAGAACACCAGAGGCTATAAAACCATCAGATGTCACGTTTGACAAATTTGGAGACATTATAATAGTGGAGAGAGACTATTGCAGTGACAGGGGGTCAGATTATCGCCCACAAAAAAGCCACCCATAACACCTCGGTCCCTTAACTGACTTTAACAGTATGACCGGGAAGAGAAGCAGCTGGCACATTCTACGTTTTTCTTTCGCTCCCAGTCCAGCATAGAAGCAACAAGGATTTTAATATTTTGCCCTCTTAAGTCACTCAATAGACTACTAGTATCACTTGAAATGAAAATCCCGATATCGTTTTTAAGAAATTAAATCAGGTCTGCACCAATAGTTTAGATAGCATTTGGGCAGCATTTCAATGGTAATATCATTTATACAATCACATACCTAACTAAAAGTAGTTTGATAGGTCAGAAACTGAGAAACTGTATGGACCGTGAACATTACTCTTTATAGATAATTTACAAATACTTTTTTCAACACACTTGCTCGTAAAGTGAGCGTTATTCTATTGAATTTAGAACTATAAACTGGGCTATAAGTCACGCGTGCATAATATATTATACCCTAGTGCATAATATAATGAATCCTACAAAGTTGAATTGCACCTTTGTGCAAATTACATGCGAATAAACAGAGCATATTTTATTGGTCCGGGTTATACATTACCTATATATTTTCAGAAACAACAAAGAGGTTTCAAATCCATATACATTTTTAAATGTTTGCGCCTTATATTAGTAAAACAAATTTGTATATCAAACAAATTATTCACAATTTACAATAATTTGATATAAAATATTAAAATATTTGCATTTACCACTCCAAATTAAACATTTTCACTTAAAATAGGCTGTATATGCTATACAGACATTGACACATTTGGCGGAAAAAAAAAACTAAGCGAATGCGCGAGGTTCGGCGCCATTTTTCAATCACAATTCACAGCTTTGTTATCAAATGACCACGTATGTCTGTCTTTTACTCACAAGTGTGTTGAAAAACGTCGTATGTAACTCGTGAGCCTTGCTAATTACAGTCTCGGCTCATTATTAAGCCCTCGCCTGCGGCTCGGGCTCAAATCACAGCCTCGACTGTAATTAGCAACTTCGCTCACTTGTTACATAATATACTATTCTTTGTGAAGTAAAACAAGTAGATACCGAAAACTCTTCCTTCGGTCGTCCCGTGTTCATGGAATAAATTTTGCGAAAGACTTCTAACGCTTCCTGGTTTCGTCCTCTTGACATCAAAAACTTCGGACTCTCCGGCATGCAGAAGAATGCTAATCCAGTACAGAGAGGCACCATTGCAGTAGTCAAGAGAAACAGGTTCCAAGAGTGGATAACTGAAAGTAAAAAGGAACATGAGTTATTGGTTGATGCAGCAAATGAGTCATAAAGGATTAAACTTTACGATGTGTTCTGGCAATGTCTTCAGCTTTTCTGAATATTCTCAGACTGCAGACTTATACCGAGGGTTACAAATCTTGGAAGGGCCAGCTTCTAAGCCAGTGCTTTCCTTTTTCGATCTTATCGTAATTTAGCACAAAATAGTCACTTATAAATAAAACGACGATACATATTTCCTGTTCACGACAGTCGTCCTTTCTAAATTTATTACACATAGTAATATTTTAACGGTTTTGCATTTAAAATGCTTAATTACTCTTAAATAAATGAAAGATGTATTAAATAAAAATCACCAGGACTAGAACCTCGGTCGCAAGTTTGAGTCCTGGTCGGGTGAAGCATTTTAAATGCAAAACCTTCAAAACATTGCAATGCTTCACTTTAACTGGGATTCACAATTATGTACATCCGGATGGCTGGACCATTTGGCGTATAAAGCTGGCTCTTACATAGATCGATAAACAATCGTAGGTGACTGCAATCTGCCTACATTTTATCGTTTGTGACTGGTTAGTTTATTCAAAAAATCAAAAAAATGGTGTCCAGCCAGCCAGAATTTCGTAATTATGAGCATCTCGGATCTCAGCCCCAAGACGGTTTTGAGAACCCAGTTCTTATTAAAAGTATAGTGACTGGATATGTGACTGCAACCAAAGTTGTTTCATTCAATTTGATACGATACTTTTCGAGAAATCACAAAAACAAACTGTCCAGCCAGCCATAATCCGGTCGGCTGGACCATTTTGTTTTTGTCGATATATCAATAATTATAACACTGAAAGCAGCTAATTTAGAAAAAATCCTTAGTGACTGGATATGTGACTAACATTATATAGCTATAAATATGAATGATTCGTGCATTTATGAGTTATTGGCAAAAAGATTTTGTTGACACCTGTCAAACTTCCGGCTGGCTGGACCACCCATTCCAGCACTTCTGAAAGGCCTTCGCAGTTGGAATCTTATAAAACGGTTAGTGACTGGGACGAAGAACACAAATCTTCGTTTGTGACTACTCTAAATGCAGTCAATCAAAATATATAAGCAATTGTTTTTTTGACATGTTTTGTTGAATTAGGGTGACCAAATTTTAGAATACTTTTTTTAGAATTCCTTTATTAATTTAATTTTAATTGTTGAAGTTTGGGAAATTATTCTTAACACAGCTTGGTTAGTATATATAAGTGAGTTTTTAAGTACATTCGTAAATAATATTTATTTTATTTTGTTGCATTATAAATACGTTTTTACAACTGTTAATACTAAAATGTACCTACTTACAGTGTTTTTAAGTACCTATAATAGTATATAGGGTCCAGAAATAATAGTGTAAAATATTTTAAGGGGGCATTAAGAACAGTGTATAGATTCGATGTATGTAAAAAGATTTTGTTTTTAATTCAAAATTCTGTTAAGTACCTCGACGCGAGGTCACGCCCGAGCGGGCGAAACAGCTGTTATACGTCATAGGCGCGTAGTTACCGTGCCACGTAAGAGGGTTATTTAGGTTTTATTTTTTGCTAGTAGTCGTATATTACAATTTAAATTTTGTTAAGGTAAGTACCTACCTACTTAGCAGAATTTGAAATGATTTTTTTTCTTTTTACTTATATCGAATCTATACCCTGTTCTTAATACCTTCTTAAAATATTTTACACTATTATTTCAAAACCCTGTATAATATTTATTTTATTTTGTTGCATTACATACATTTTACAACTTTTAATACTAAAAGTACTCGAATATCATTATTAAACACGTTTAATCCCTGTTTCAACCAAAAATTATGGTCACCCTCAGTTACATAGTATGGCATAAAAATAATTGCTTATATATTTTGATTGACTGCATTTAGAGTAGTCACAAACTAAGATTTGTGTTCTTCGTCCCAGTCACTAACCGTTTTATAAGATTCCGACTGCGAAGGCCTTTCAGAAGTGCTGGAATGGGTGGTCCAGCCAGCCGGAAGTTTGACAGGTGTCAACAAAATCTTTTTGCCAATAACTCATAAATGCACGAATCATTCATATTTATAGCTATATAATGTTAGTCACATATCCAGTCACTAAGGATTTTTTCTAAATTAGCTGCTTTCAGTGTTATAATTATTGATATATCGACAAAAACAAAATGGTCCAGCCGACCGGATTATGGCTGGCTGGACAGTTTGTTTTTGTGATTTCTCGAAAAGTATCGTATCAAATTGAATGAAACAACTTTGGTTGCAGTCACATATCCAGTCACTATACTTTTAATACGAACTGGGTTCTCAAAACCGTCTTGGGGCTGAGATCCGAGATGCTCATAACTACGAAATTCTGGCTGGCTGGACACCATTTTTTTCATTTTTTGAATAAACTAACCAGTCACAAACGATAAAATGTAGGCACATTGCAGTCACCTACGATTGTTTATCGATCTATGTAAGAGCCAGCTTTATACGCCAAATGGTCCAGCCATCCGGATGTACATTCACAATTTCTGTAAAGAAATTGGTCTCGGGTGGTGTTAGCTTCAAAACTATACCATTAGATGGAGCTACGTTAGCAATATAACGTAAAAACAAAAATTTATTAAGTAATTTCGAGGCTAGTAATTAAGTAATGTAAGTAAGTAATTTCACTTCCATGCTGGACTGGGAGCGAAAGAAAAACATAGAATGTGCCAGCTGCTTCTTTACCCGAGCATACTGTAAAAGTCAGTTAAGGGAGAGGTTTTATTGACGTTTTTGTGGGCGATAGGCTGACCACCTGTAACCGCAATAGTCTCTCTCCATCATTTGTCAAACGTGACATCAGATTTATAATCTCTCGTGTTCTGCCTACCCCATAAGGGATACAGGCGTGAAGTTATGTATGTATGTAATTTCGAGGCGTACCGCCAGGCCCCGGTAGCTCAGTCTCACTCACTCGTCCTGCAAACGTCGGGAGATTTTTATTTAACACATTTTTCATTGTATTACACTAACTTAAATGCCACAATATATATCAGAAGACAACCAATAATAGATAAAAAGCCTACTCCAAGATCACCTCTTAAAGTTGCCACAATATCTGGCAACTTTTGAAGATGCTTTTGAAGGTGTTTAACAATTCGATATTGACAGATTAATCTACACTTCAAGAAAATGCTGAATGCACTATTCTTACCAAAGCTTCCTCCAAAAAGATACACGTCATAATCCTGCGTGAGCAGTGCCCAGGCCAATAACGGCAAGGTTGTGTTGGCGATGGTGTAGAACAGGCTGGTCAGCAGAATCACACGCGCCCGGTGCTCCGTGCGGTGGACTTCTGCCATGTATGAGATTAAAACTGCGAATGGTCCGTTGAATCTGGAAGAATGATCTAAAATTATTGAGGTCTTTTTAGTGATCTACAAAATCTATTCCTGATAATAGAATGCTTAACCACCTTTCTGAAAAAATTAAGATATTTTTAACACATATGTAATATCTTTGGACAAAATATGATTATATCTAGCTATAACCTAAACCAGATTCAGTACATAGACAAAATTTTATGTCATTCATTACCTACGCCTACGGATGTTTGAAAACTTTTCTCATGAGATTTTTCTTTTCCTAATCCACCATAACCAGGCTCACCCTACGTAACCCGGGCGCCACACTTAGTTTCAAAGATTTGCACAAATCTTTGACGACTTTGCAAAGTCATTTGAACACATATTGACTAACCTGCCAGACTTGCTTCGCAAACACTTTTCTCCACAGTATGCTAGTAGACAACAAACAAGATGGACAACGATTTTGTAGACTCAGTTAGCCTGTATTATTTGTATATATGTAATTAATTTTTTTTTATTTGTTATTTTTCGGGTTCCATGTACATAGTTGCCCCTGTAACAACTCTACAAATTCCAGAACGCACTCGCTGCCCCAGTCCATTATATGGCCGCATGCAGTGTAACATGCACACAACCGTCCCGCTCAACAACGCTCGAGCAACTGGACACTGAACAAGTGTGGCAGGGCACGCAAACATTTGCACACATTCAACTTTGAACGCTTTGATGTGTGGAAAAAGACCGACACCGGATGGCAAAGTGCAAAGCTTTGTGCAAACGTTGAATACACATGCAAAGTCCAGCGCCACACATTTGTGCAAACATTTGTTCAAACATTTGTTCAAACATTTGAAGCTAAGTCTAGCGCCGGCTTAACAATTATCACTAATCATACAGAGCGACATTCTGTGAAGTCGCGAGACATGCGCCGGCGCTGTTTAACAAGTGACAATCAGTCGCTAATTGATCTGCGTGTCAATGGTCCGGTGCAGTGCGGAATTCTTGGGAATGCTAATGAAGGCAGAAAGCTGGGTACTCGTAGCTTTTTCGAGATGATATCGTTATGTTTGGTTAGGTTTAATTAACATTTTTCTACCCAATTAATATTGAATCTGAATCCAAAACCTTTCAAAAAACGTTGGTTGGGGTGACTTTAGACAATTACGTGTTTTTGCTGATTCACTCGCCATGAAAATCATAAAATAAATATAAGTGTAGATAGAATATTTCTTTGTGAGGTCACTCGCTTAACACCATTTTGTCAGCGTCAGAATTTGCTACCTCGGCTCTACAAAAACGTTAGGCTGCAAAATGGCAGCGACAGCGAGAGCGACAACGGCGTGAGCAGCGAGCGACGCGCGGAATTTGGGCCGTTCTCGACACTAGCGGACGAGAGAGCGATTTATTGCGGTTTAATACAAACTCAATACTTTCTATTGTGTCGCGGAAATCGCTGCCCGCGCCGCTGTCGCTCTCGCTGTTGCTGTCGCTGCCATTCAGTTTGCATCCTTAGAACTTTTTTCTTGGCAGACCAAGAAAAATATTGTCTCGGCATTGTTTTGAGAAAAACTGTTATTTTATAAATTAGCAGGAAATAACAACAGCATATGGCAGCTTTGTAAACAATCTGGACTTTCACTCATATCAGTAGGTACATATTAAGATTTGTGAGGTCTCACACAGCTAAGAGTACTGTCGCTTGAAAGAAAAACTATAAAAATAGTTTAAAACTTACATAAATCCACACGTAAATCTGGTGATGAGCAACATCGTGAAGTTCTGACTCATAGAGGCGCAGATTTCCACCAGGCCTGAAGCCAAGAAGCCCCACATCATGATGCGCCGTCTCCCAAGAGTGTCCGAGAGGAAACCCCACATCAACGCCGATGATATCATGCCTGAAAACAGAAAGGATTTATTAGTAAAAACGAGGAGACAGCGATCCTGGTTATTTACATGACTAGACAGGCGCAGTCCCATTGGAGGTCACAGGGGATATGACCCCCCCTAAAATCATAAAAAGATGAACCCCTTAAAAGAGAAGAAGCTAGAAAAACATACTTGTGATTAAAAATTTTGACCTCCCACAAAATTCATTTGGGACCCCCTCAAAATTTCAGTCTGCCACTGCGCCTGCGAGTAGATAGGCAGTTTAAGTATCAGGACTAAAGGACCAACCATCTTATATGATTAGCGGTAAAAATGCATTGTTCGCTTGGAGTTGCAAATGTATATGAAGGATGGTAATTACTTTAAATTAATTTAATTGACGACCGGCTGGTGTAGTTGTAACATAAATTGCCGTCTATGCCAGAGGTCCTGGATTCAAATCCCGGCGGCGGCGGATATTTGTGTGATGAACACAGATATTAGTCGTCAAGTCATGGATGTTCATATGTTTATTTAAGTTTATTCTAATAAAACATATGTATTTATTCAATATGTATGTTTATATATTTCTTAAGTATATCAGTTATCTAGTGTACATAGCACAAGTTATAAATGTATATAAGTTGTAAATATTTTATTTTGAAGCTTGTGTCACAAATAAAGTCTTTTTCTTTCTTTCTTTCTTTCTTTCTAAAGAGAAATGGCTTAGGTGTTTGATATATACAGGGTGTCCCGCCAACCCTATATAAAACCTTCACGGAGGATACCATTAGGATACCAACCCATAAGGATTACTGAAAAACAAAGAAAAAATTGAAATTTATTTTTCAAATTTAGTATGAAAGAAACTGTCGAAATTTGTTGCTTTAATACAAAAATTGAAAAATAAAATATTGTTTTTATGTCTAGAATACCTCTGCGAAGGTATAATAGAGGGTAGATGCTGCATATGGAAAGAAATTGTTGATCATAATCAATTAGTTAGACATGTTTTATCAGTTTTCCGATTTTATCTTGTCAAGAGGAAATGTTATTCAGAAAATCGTCTTCATAGACCATGAAACGAAAGCATAACTTAATATTACGAAAAATATTTGTTTTTGCTGTTGGGGTTTTCCATAGATCATACTTAGACAAAGATGTAGATAGGTTTGGTATCATCTATAAGGCATAAAGTGGATTCAGTAAAAAAATATATAAAAAAAATACATAATATCCCCAGACAATCACACTAATTACATCGCCTCAAAGTAAGCAGAGCTTGTGTTGCGATACCAGGTAGAACGAGGGAGGAACCTAGAATATAAAATACACATACTTGGTGAGTGGTGGGTCACTTTAGAAATTCGAGGACGTGATAGTTAGAGAGCAAACATGAAGACAAAAAATATTCACTGAGTAAACTTAATGGAAAGTTAGAGAATTCATTACCCAACGCAAGGTTGTCTAAGCATAATACAATAGATAATTAGCGGGCGGTAGATTGTGTGGCGGGAACACTACTGTGTGCATGTTGACTGAGGTGGGAAAAGTGTATTAATGTATCTTTATTTACTTATACGGAATTCTGGTGAGAAATTAAGTAACATCGAGTACAGAGTGCTCTCTTTCAATATCAAAAATTTGTCACCAGTTAAACGCCCAGACCCGGATAATTTTTTTTCTTGTTCCGGGCGGGAATCTTACCGCAGCCACTGGCGTATGAGGCAGATAGGTTTACCCCACCGCCAAAGTGGTCGTCATAAAAGTATAAAAGCAATTAAATTGCAGAATAAATTTTTGAATTGCGGCCTTCTTTTTATTCATTAGTAAATATGAACCCAAAAACGATTCACCAACATCGTGCGATGCCACGTAACCAATTATGACACTTTTATGTTTGCGAGGAAGCCGTCAAGATAACGAAATTAAATTTTTAGACTTCTTTAAATATTTACTTGAGGGTTAATAGTCAGCTGCTTGTTCAAACAATCAGTTATTTTGGAGGTGTGACCGGCTCATGCTCAGGCAATGTTTGTCTTCTATAACTTTAGATGTATGTGTTTTTATGGACTGAATTGCGACAGAATTAATTAAAAGGAAACCTGATAATTGGCTAAGCGAATATCTAATAATACCTATCAAGCTAAACTGCACTAACCTTAACCTTTTATCTCAATGGAACCTTGTGAATCTCTTTGGCGATGATGCGGTAAACCTGTCTGCCTCAGGTGCCAGCGGCTGCGGATTCGAATCCGCACGAAACAAGAAAAAAAAGTTCCGTGTCTGGATGTTAATCTATTTATGTATTTATATTCTAGGTTCCCCCCTAGTTCGCTATATGGTATCTCATAACACAAGCTATGCTTACTTTAGGGTAGTTTGTGCGATTGTCGTGGGATTTTATTTTTTAAGTTACTTATGAATTAACTTTAGAAACGGGAATTTAACCATGTTTTTTATTTATCTGGATTTCTCAATATTTCGGCACTATTGCAAGCTTCATTATCACGACGATACTTCGGATCTAATGAATGGCCATGATCATTTAAGTTTAAAACTTATATTCTACCTGCACAGAGTTTTGTACGTGACTTCAGAGGAGACAATATTTTTTTCTCAGGGAATGATCTATATCATACTCGCTTATAATACGCTTACTTGATATGATATTTCTTCATAATATTTGTAACGGTTCAGTTGATAGCATTGAACTCACCAGTACAACTTTAGAACTTAAAACACCACACAAAAGAACTAGACACACAAACTTATTTCACATTAAACACACAAAAACTAAATATGCTCAAAACTCAGTTATAAATAGAATTCAACAAACATACAATACCTTGTTTGCTGAATTAACGGACCTTTTTCACGACCCTAAAAGGACTTTTAAAAGAAAAGTAAGTAAAGCCCTCAATAACTGATTTCACTTCAAAACACACACTCACACCACTACACATCTTACACTCACTCAATACCATTTTTTTCTTATACATTGCTGTGCATTTTAGAATTTTAGAATTTTTAGAATTTTTGATTTTAAATAATGTAAATCCATAATTGGCTATATGTACTATTTTTATGTTTGTAATAATTAATTATTAAGAGCTGTGGACTTTGTTATAAATAAATAAATAATTTGAAATCACAATGAGGGCGAAGATGATGCCGATCTATTTCGCAATTAGCTCTTTATAATTCACTACTGAAACACACCACTTTTCTGATCACGAAAAGTATTTGCTGTCAGACTTGACATGAATTGCGTTCTTCAGTTACACCCTTCCCTTAAAAGATCCTACAACTCACGAGGGCCTATCATATGAGTCGCCCTCAAAGATACGCTTTACCAGTCCTTCAAATATATCACTTATACGTTGTTATCATTTTATATTATGGAACTTACTATGTTGGTATAGATAAAATAAACTGTTAATTAAATAAATGAAAAAATGTGTTAAATAAAAATCACCCGACCAGGACTCGAACCTGGGACCTCTCGTTTGCCGGACGAGTGCTCTTCCAACTGAACTACCGGGGCCTGGCGGAACGCCTCGATATTACTTAACACATTTTTTGTTTTTACTTTATATTGCTAACGTAGCTCCATCTAAGGGTGGTTTTAGCTGTAAATAACTTTACAGCTAAAACCACCCGGGACCAATTTCTTTACAGAAATTGTGAATCTCAGTTAAAGTGAAGCATTGCAATGTTTAATAATATTTTAAAGTTTTTGCATTTAAAATGCTTAATTACTCTTAAATACTGTTAATTATTCATAAAGATCTGAAACAAAATACTAAATCAAATCACTTGTTTAGTTTATTATTATTCTTTTTCTTCAAATTTAAGAGCTAAACTTTTGTCGGTGGAGTAGTTTCCATTCTTCTTACATTAATTATTACATATACCAAATTTTTATATATATTACATAGTCACCTCCATACGTTATGGCATTTATCGTCCCCATGTCAACCAGACTGAGTTGCATATGGCACTGCGCCCTGGTGAAGATATAAGAAGTGGAGCTGGTCACGGAGACAGCACTCCAGAAGGCTGGTAGAGTGCACATCATCAGCAGAATGTTGAACTTGCCGTAGCCCGTGGCAGTGATGGCTTGCTCGAAGTCAGCCGGTGGCTCTGCAACTGAATTGGGAAGATTTATGACTATTTATTTTATTTTTTCTTAGTCAAGTTATAGTCAAATTATACCTTAAGTATGCTATGTGTGCATACTTAAGGTCTCAAAGCTTAATAGTCCATTGAAAAGTTACATTTGGGGTTAATGGTAAAAACCATTTCAACCCTTATTTTCAAGATGGCGGCCGTAGGACAAGGGTGGCGACCCCACAAACTTGGTTTTAGCTTTAAACTGAACCCCCCTACACATTAAAAAAATGAAATTGCGTCCTCTGAAAACCGCAAGGTTAGGCCTAAAAAATGTAACATTTCAATGGACTATAACTAGTAGAACAAATAGGTATTCTAGTTTATGCCCTTCGCGAAACCAGCTTATAAAAGTTAGTACTGTTTAGTTTTAACTTGCCAAAGTCAAATTTAAAAGGCCTAATCGAAATACAATTGGCTGCAGAATACTTCTTGCAGAGAGCATGAGTGTTCTTTTTGAATTTGAACCCTAGACGGGAATAGAACTTTTATGTAACAAGGATATTCCGAAAGGTCGTTTGCAAACATTGCTTGTTTTCATCACAAAATATGTACAGACTCGATCAAGACAGTTCAGAAAAGTTCATTATCCGAAAAGGCCAGAGTAATTGCCAATCGTAACCCCAAAGTCAAAGTGTTGTTAATTCATAGGTAAACATACGCACTCGAAATAAGTGACATTAAAGATTAGTTCTAAAAACCTCTATAGATGGCACTTTTAAAAAAGCCGAAGGTGTTAAGCACAGAACAGTTAAAGTGTTAAGTCTGTATACTATGATGTAGGTAAGTGGTATCTACCATCTATGGTTATTTATAAGTTCAATTTCTTTACAGACGTCAATTAATTTATTTTACTTTTAAAAACACAGTGTGGAATAAGTGGCTGTATGACAGACAAGACTTCGCCTTTTGTAAAGCGCCATCTATAGAAGCCTTTTGTAGCATTTTTGTACCGTTTTGTTTTTTTAATGAGCTGTCAGAAAACCTCTCATTCTAAATCTATCTACCACTATTTCAAAAAGCCGATCTCCTGACAAAAAGTAGCACGAAAGTTAACAGCAATCATCTTTCCCAGGAAAGCAGTGCGGGGCAAAAACTAGACTTATAAACCACGTAATCCATAAAAAACCCTTCTTCGCTCGTTAATGCTAAAAGCAAATGTTGACTATAATTTAATGATTTTCAAACGTTTGTGTACAACGAAAGAACAGTAAAATAAAGTTAAACATTCAAACAATAGCTTGAAAAGCACAAGGTCATTATTTTCCAACCTATAAATAAATACGGTATCGTTAAAAACAGACATAAAATTACAGTAATCGTAAACTTCAGAAGTGACATTACTGTGCGCAGACGCAGCCAGCTGAATTTTGGCGGTTTTCCAGAAAATGCGGTCGAAATCAGACTGGTCTGTGGCGTACTTTGTTTTGATCGTTATTTATTTAGCTTTCCATAATGATGTGATTTAAAGATGAGCGTAGCGGCGTCTACTCATAATTTGAGCGAGATGAAGATTATTAAGTCTTTGACTTTAAATTGACCGATTGGTTTGTCTTTGGTCTTTTTGTCTGCCTCGAAAAAAAAATGTATGGCATGCAAAAACTCGGTCACGGATTTTTCACAGTCCCAAAGCACATGACGCGCATCTTTGAACATTCATTCGGCAGATCTGTAGGGAAAATACTCATTGTAGATGTTGCGATAATAATTAGTTACTCAAAATTACAGTAAAAAAAAGACGTGTGGCACTCGGAGACTGCCGCGGTAAAGCTATTGCATATCATTTTTTATCAACTTATGCAATTATAATTATTTATTTATTTTATTAATGCAGTAATGTTTGATCTAATATGAAGTTTCACAAGTTCCTAGTCATCTACTAGTTAGTCTGATTGTTTATTAAAGCCCGCATGTAAAGTTATGAAATCAAAGTATCACCGCTGTGCCGGTCGGAGTGGGGGGTGTTAGTTTTTTTTCGTTACGGAATTTCTGGATTCGGTCCCCACGCTCAAGGCCCGCGATAGAAGCTATGCAATAGCTTAATTATAAAAAAAATATACGGTGCAGTGTGGTCGCGCGTCGTATAGGTATATAGGTTCTATTTTCACAGATTAAAAAGTGCGTCATGGATAGTCTGTCGTCTAAGATGCATCGTGACGTCTGTGTCTAAGAATAGTTCTATTGTCTCTGGATAAGCATGCAGTAAAATGAGCGGGAACAAATCCAAGAATCAGTGGTGAGATTTTTAGGGACCACTTCTAGCTTCCATTTTACCATTAGACCACTTTCACTGAATATATCATTCAGCAATGACGTGTTCCGTATGTGGGTGTATCTAGTTATGTATTTATATTCTAGGTTCCCCCCTAGTTCGCTACATAGTATCCCATAACACAAGCTAAGCTTACTTTGGGGCCATGTAGTTGGTGTGATTGTCTGGGGATTTTATTTTTATTTATCCATTATATATTTCACTTCGACTTCATCGTTACTAACCATCGGGTGATTGAGGTCTAATATGGGCTAAGTAGGAAATGGCAGTATTGTAAAATGGAATCAAACAAATATTTAAATTCTTAACAAACTGTTCAAAAACTTTTTTGACCTTTGTTGATTAGGTTGAAGATATAATAAGTATAGGAATATTACTGACCTTGACCCATTTTCTCCAAATTCGAAGCCGATAGACCCGTCACTCTGAAGAGGTGATCATGTGGTATCTCTTCCCTAGCAGCCGGAGCCTCCGCATCATTACGTTGCACCATCTTTACTTTAACACTTTTATTACAATAAATACTTTAACGCATATATAATAAATATGTTTTTGCCCTAAACTGCTAATTCATTCTTTAATCTATTTAAAGATGATACCGATTGTCTAACAGTTCGAAATTGTCCCGGATTTTTCTGCACTCTATCAGCATTATTTGGGATTTTCCTGTATAGTGCGGTAACACGACTTGCTACTTTATTTTATACGATGTTCGTTTGTATCGTATCTCCAGAGTTTGCCGAAGGATCAAGACGGTGCGGTAAGTAAACATGTTCAGCGTATTTCTCCACGCCGTATCAGAAAAGGCAAACAAATTGCCTTTGCTAAAATTGTTAGATGCAGATATAATGAGAATGGGAAATCAGTGTTATTATTGGAATAACAGAGTAAATATATGTGTCTTTGCTGATCGAGTGATAGTTCTTTGTTATGTTTGACGTGGATATGGTAAATTTATTTTGAAGTCATGATTAAAATGATTTTTTTATTTTTGTTGCGTTATTTTTGATTTTAATGGTTGTTCTAAATGAAGTTAAGACTTGTTTTATTTGTGTGCTAGTTCCAAATCTTATATGGAACGAGTCACTATAACAACAGATGACATTTAAGAGGTATGACGTAAAACCGTTGTCAGGAAGTAGAGTCAGTATAATCTAATAATAAGTGCTTTTTTTTGTGTTTTTCACTGAAGGAAAAATAAAAAAAAGATCTTCTATGCTATTATGTAGAACTTCTCTAATGACTTAACCGTCTGTACTGCAGAATGAAATGAAATGAAAACTTTTTTATTCGTAATAGGTAATTTTATTTCAGTTGATTCATAACAAAATATTTTAGCTTTAGCCACGGGTCGGTAATAAACCATGAATCCTAGGAGAGAACGGGTATGATTGTCTTACGGGTTAGTCGTCACAGCTATCATTGAACAAAACTGAACGAATGAATATTTCAATTACAAACGCCAAAGAAGCGCAAGAGCGCTTCACCTCAGATACTCAGGTGAAGCGGAGAGGGAGGTGTCGCTCTTGCGCTTCTTCGGTGCAAGAGCGCTTCACCTCAGATACTCAGGTGAAGCGGAGAGGGAGGTGTCGCTCTTGCGCTTCTTCGGTGCAAGAGCGCTTCACCTCAGATACTCAGGTGAATCGGTGAGGGAGATGTCGCTCTTGCGCTTCTTCGGTGCAAGAGCGCTTCACCTCAGATACTCAGGTGAAGCGGAGAGGGAGGTGTCGCTCTTGCGCTTCTTCGGTGCAAGAGCGCTTCACCTCAGATACTCAGGTGAAGCGGTGAGGGAGATGTCGCTCTTGCGCTTCTTCGGTGCAAGAGCGCTTCACCTCAGATACTCAGGTGAAGCGGAGAGGGAGGTGTCGCTCTTGCGCTTCTTCGGTGCAAGAGCGCTTCACCTCAGATACTCAGGTGAAGCGGTGAGGGAGATGTCGCTCTTGCGCTTCTTCGGTGCAAGAGCGCTTCACCTCAGATACTCAGGTGAAGCGGAGAGGGAGGTGTCGCTCTTGCGCTTCTTCGGTGCAAGAGCGCTTCACCTCAGATACTCAGGTGAAGCGGAGAGGGAGATGTCGCTCTTGCGCTTCTTCGGCGTTCCAACCCGTGTGATAACCATACCCGTTCTCCCCTATCCTATTATGATGATATCAATGGGTCTGGATTTTACTTACCATGACCTGATTACAGAGATTGTCTGTCAACTTTGATAACCGAAAAGAGAGCCGCATAGTCACGGCGCATATCTATACGTCTCAAGAAAAAAAAAACAAAAACAACACGACTTATTTAGCTTATTTATTACCTAAAACAACCTTTTAATGAGGCCATTGATTGTAATTGATCGTAAAATTAAGAATTACATATACTAATTACGCTATTAATATGGCGTAATGTCTTGATAAGCAGTCGACGAACTATTAGAACAGACAAAAGAATGTGACCTTTCATGAGATGCGTCTCTTTTAGAAACAATACCGAACAATAGACAAAGAAAATATATTTTTATATTTGCTATTATTAAAGGATCGTGTGAGAGGTGGTAACTTAAGACTCGACCTTCCTTTGGTGTAGCCGCTTTGGGTTGGCTTAGCTCTCTTCAATAAGAGGGCCCTAAAAGGTTATAGTGGGTGTCTGCGTCACTTTTGAAATTCGAGCACGACACTTTGAGATCATACATGAAGAGGAAAAATATAATAAAAATAAAAGACGACCGGCTGGTGTAGCGGTAACATACATTGCCTTCTATGCCAGAGGTCCTGGGTTCGAATCCCGGCGGCGGCGGATATTGGTGTGATGAACACAGATATAAGCCGTCAAGTCATGGATGTTTATATGTTTATTTAAGTTTATTCTAATAAAAAACATGTATTTATTCAATATGTATGTTTATAAATTTCTTAAGTATATCAGTTATCCAGTATCCATAGCACAAGTTCTTTAAGAAACTTAATTTGGGATAGATAATGTTGTGTGAGTGTCAGAAATATATAAAAAAAAATTTTTTTTACTGAGTAAACTTAAGCGAAATTTAAAGAATTGACTTCGCAGCGCATGGTTACACAAGCGTTGGTAGCGATCCGCGTGCCAGGTCACGTGCTGCGGTTTTTTCAGGCGTAAGTAAAGTAGATAGTAACAAAACATTTTTTATTTATAGTGACTTCTAGTGAAAAATTTACTACCTACTTTCATTACATAATTATGACCACAATCGAGTACAGAGTGCTGTTCTTCAGTATTTAAAATTTGTCACCAGTCACCCTGTGTATTCCGATCAGCCGCATTTGGTGGCAATACCTCATCAGAGAGAAGTGTGTCCTCATTATTTTTCGAAAGAAATTCTTTTTATATAGTTTTTTATATTTTTTTCTTTTATATCTTTCTAACACATTACAAATTTTCAGAAGAGGAAATAGGCTAGCCAGTGACGTTTAAAACTCGCGCAGCTTAGGTGAAATAAAAAATATTATTGGCAGTCAAAACTAGACCATTGTCCGCGTTCCATAGAAAACATCAAAATTTGTTGAAAGTTATTTGTTGGTTATAATTAAGTATTTCTATAGAAATGCTTGTAACTAATAAAGAATATTTTATTCACAATAAGGTTTTCAATCTCAATAGACATAATTCCCAGTAGAATCGGAGAAAATCCAAAAAGAGTAAAATTCTACCTCCAAAATGGTACGGACTGTTGATTATACCGGCTCCCGGTTTCAACAGATACGGCTAAAAGCGGTATTAACAGTCAACTGACCAGAGGTTAAATAAAACACTTTTTAACCGGATTTATCGCGAATAATTGTATTTTAAATGTTAACTCGACGTTTCGATAGGTACTCGTGACTACGGAGTCTTGCAAAGAGTTAAATTTTAAAATGTCCGCGATAAATTCGGTTAAAAAGTGTTTTATAAAATAGTATGAATCGCGATGCTGCGGTGCAAACACAGAACTTTATGGAATCGTATGCTTACGAATGTTCGTATAGTATGGAGTCGGTTGCAAGTTTTTAGTAACATTGTAATTTTTTATTTTATTTATTAATTTTACAATTTATGTACACACAAGTTAAGATACAATATTAAGAAACATAATCAAAATAAGTACAAAGGTACAGCTTATCTCTATTGAAATCTCTTACAGCAGACCTAAGACTGGAGAGTTTGTTCAAAATGCAATCATAGTGTGTACTAATACATAACATACTACAAACTATTTAAATTCTAATAAATATATATACAATAAATAACCGCGATAGTTTGAAACAATTATTAATATATATACATACCAATACATACATATAATATTATTACAACTTTATATAGGTACTTAAAATACATACATAATACTAATTATAATAAATACATAATTCATATTATTGTTTGCATAATTCATACATATTGTTCATGTAAGTAGAGTGGATACTATAACTTACAGTAGAGAAAATTAGTGATCTTTGACTTTATATTTGAAACTAGATATGGTTTTACATTCACGAATGACATGAGGTAGTGAGTTCCACAATCTGACTGCATGGACGGAGAAAGAGTAGGAATAAAAATCGGTTTTATGAGAAGGCATATGTAGAAGAGTACGCACGTGTGCTCTACATGGCGTATCTTGAGAGTGTGAGTATAAAAACCTTTCACGCAAATAGAGAGGAGTGAGTGGATTATTAAGGATATTGAAAAGGAGACAAAGGATTCTAGTGTTTCGACGGTAGCGTATTGGAAGCCATCGAAGTTGCTTGCGATATTCGGAGATGCGATCGAACTTCTTCAGGCCAAAGATAAAGCGAATGCAAAGATTTTGCAGGCGCTCCAACTTGTTGAGAAGTTCTTCTGTAGCATCCAAATAACAAACATCAGCATAATCAAGGATGGGCAGAATAAGTGACTGTGCAAGGGAAATTTTTGTTTTGAAAGGCAAAAAACTTTGTAAGGCTTTTAGAGAGTGCAAGGAAAAGTGGATCTTACGACTGATTTCACTGACATTCGCGTTCCATGTAAGATTAGAATCAATTATGACTCCTAAATTCTTTGCAGTGTCAGTGAAAGCAATCGTAACATTGTCCATGGTGATTGAAGGTATAGTTGAGAAATCTAAACAAGCACGAACATAACGACTGCCTATGATCATGGCTTGTGATTTCTTGGGATAAATAAGAAGACCGACACAGTTATTTTAGAGTACAGCATATTTACAAACATTGAAAATTAACAAGGCACACAATTATTAAAGCTGTCCGTGCGGCAATGGATAGATTTCAATTATTGCTAACAAACCGTCTCCATACTATACGAACATTCGTAAAGATACGAGTCGACAAAATTCTGTGCTCGCACTGCTGGACTGGGAGCGAAAGAATGTGCTAGCTGTATCTCTTCCTGGGTATACTGTAAAAGTCAGTTAAGGGACAGACGTTTTATTGACAGTTTTGCGGGCGATAGGCTGACCCCCTGTCACTGCAATAGTCTCTCTCCATCATAATACCTCTAAATTTGTCAAACGAGACCTCAGATAAATTACAATCACTCAAAGTGGACAATATTATTTTGTTTACATTTCCTTATTTGAGGAATGCTGCCGGTAAAAATCAGAAAAGGTATGATCTTAACAATAGCATGTATGGCTTTGTGGGTGCGAATAATATATGTCTTAATAGCACCACAAGCATGTTATTGCATGTACTTGACATTAATTCTATTTATAAGTTTAAATTTGTTTTGACTAAAGACAGATATAACATATCTAATTACTTATTAAAACAGATAGCAAAAGTGCTATTAAACTTTTTATTTTTTAAAACAGCTTATTATTTAGCTAATGACTCTGCTTTTATTCAGCAGTCTTCTGTATTTTCGGGCCATAGTAACGTGATAAGTAACGTTTCGCCAGGAATGGGTAAATGCCGACTATATTTTTTTTTGATAAATGAGAACTATAAAGTTATACCTATTCAATATCGAATGTATGAATTATAGTAAACTTCAATAAATATGCAAAAATCAACAATATTAATCTGTTCGTCTCATAAATACCCAATCTAACTCCGACCACCACTGGCATATACCGCAAAATTAATACCACTTTATGGTGTACAAAGAAGTTTTCATCACACTAGTTGGAAATGAGCCTTCTTATTGATGTCGTTCAGGCTCTTTCATTAAAATTCTGAGCCGGTCTTTTCTATTTAATTGAAAAATTCTATTAGCTCTTTGGTATAATTAATCCGTGACCGATATTATATTCCGGTTCTTAGCTGTTTTATTGTTTACTTTTCGTTTGATCTCTAAATTACTAGATGTGAAGTGATTTTGAGTTTGAATTCGTGGATTCATTAATTCATGATAACGTTTAATGAAAAATTATGTGAAAAAGCTTGCGGTAATAAAAGAGTAAGAAAAGAAAAAGAAGAAATATACAATCATATTTAAAGTAGTCGTCGTGGTGCCGTGGTTACTGTGTGTATCATATGATATCACAGGTTAAGCAACGTTCGGCGTGGTCGGTACTTGGATGGGTGACCGCCGAGCATTCATTTCTCACGGCACGTTACGCAATCGGTCCCGGGTGCTGTATACTGTAGTCGTTAGGGTTTGTCAGAAGCCGTATCGGCACCCTGAAAAATGACATCTACCACCCAGCACTGGGCCAGCTTGGTGGATTATGGCCTAAACCTACTCATCACCCAGGCAGGGGAGAGACTCATACCTTGCAGTGGGCTCAATACAAAGAGTTGTGATGACGATGATGATGATATAAAGTATTCGTAATATTCATTTTTGGAACGTTATTGTAAAAATCGATATAAATCGTTGAATGAGTAAATAACTTTGTGAAGTCTACTACTCGTGATATATAGCAACAAGTTCACAACTTTCCTTCCGTCAATCTCGTCCTATTGGATACCGTTAAAGTTCTGAATGAATGAGAACCTTGGACTTCGGACTTTTACTCGAATTGAACTTTGCTTGGGTTCACTCGGAGCAAAGTCCATGAAATAGGGATGCCACAAGTTACAATTATGATAAATAAAAAAAATTACTACTTTAAAATGAAATTTCGTAAGATAATTATAAAAAATGAAAAAATACAAACACTTTCAAATTTATTTATTGCTTCTTTGAAGGGTATAAGTAAAAGATTTTATGACGACCGGCTGGTAACACACATTGCCTTCTATGCCAGAGGTCCTGGGTTCGAATCCCGGCGGCAGCGGATATTTATGTGATGAACACAGATATTAGTCGTCAAGTCATGGATGTTTATTTGTTTATTTAAGTTTATTCTAATAAAAAATATGTATTTATTCAATATGTATGTTTATATATTTCTTAAGTATATAAGTTATCTAGTATCCATAACACAAGTTCTTTAAGAAACTTAATTTGGGCTAGATAATGTTGTGTGAGTGTCAGAAATATTTTTTATTTATAATAATGAATAGAACATATAGGAATATTACGGTGTACAAAAACAAGCAATGTGAATGATTTATTTGAGAAAGTATTTGTGAACTAAATAAAAAAAATATTTAAGCGGAATATGATGGCGCGAAGGCCCGGTAGCTCAGTTGGAAGAGCATCTGTCCGGCAAGCTGGAGTCCCAGGTTCGTGTCCTGGTCGGGCGATCTCATTTAGCATATTTTTCAGTTATTAAAATATTTAAGCAGATTTATTAGTGCAGAATGAAACCTCGAGTTGAAATGGAGCTAAGAAAGATATTTAGTACAAGCTTCGTAGTGAACAAATATTGATGTAATTTTCACCAGTCTAAAAGAAGTTCTTGGGAGAATGAAACGTCACGATGAAACAAACGAGCTATTAGGGTTTTTGTCAAGAAAATTGACTTGAAATGTTTTAAACTGCAAAGTCAACAACAATTTAAAGCAAATCTGCACCCGGGTACTACAAGCGCAACCAGGTGCGACCGGGTACAGCCAGATAAATAAAATTAAATTTCAGTGTATAAATTAAAGTGTATCACAGCCCTACGGTGGTGTCTGGGAAACCAAACAAGTGTTGATTGGTATACCACGGTGTGGACGCGTGACTGAATACATTTATTTATATTATTCATTAGAGCACGTAGTATCAGTGAAATCTGAAGACTTTGTAGCGGAAAAACTCATTGTTTACTAGGCCCTTGTAGTTTTTGTTTCCGTTAACCTTAAGGAAAGTTTCTTTAGGTCAACGAGAGGTCATATCTCTAAGAAACTGTTCTAACTCTCATATTTTTTGACTTATTTAGCATGGTGCAGACAATTTGCCAGGGTAGTTACTGGCTCCGGAGGCTAACCACCAATATGAAAGAGTCAGCATCTTACCGGTAGTATCCAAGTTTCGTGTGTCCATGAGTGGTTGTCATTGCGTAACGTTAGGTTTTGTAGATGATCTTCGCAATTTGTATATTGGAAAACAGAAACTATAACATAATATTGTTCTCATAGTTTCAAACACTTTGCAATTGAATCTGCTTTATATTTCAGTTAAGAAGTGCTTCTATGCTGGACTGGGAGCGAAAGAAAAACATAGAATGTGCCAGCTGATTCTCTTCCCGGGCATGCTGTAAAAGTCAGTTAAGGGACCGAGGTGTTATGGGAGGCTTTTTGTGGGCGATAGGCTGACCCCCTATCACTGCAATAGTCTCTCTCCACTATTATAATGCCTCCAAATTTGTCAAAAGTGACATCAGATGGTTTTATTAGCTCTGGTGTTCTACCTACCCCATACGGGATACAGGCGTGAAGTTATGTATGTATGTGTATGTAGTTAAGTTAAACTTTATCGAATTCAGAGTAGCCAAGTTGAATTGAGTTAGATTAACCTCACCAGCCCATATTATATTTACGTCTTGTAATCGGCTACTAATCCCATTGGTCTTCGCTTAGTGATAGGTTTCCTTTTGGATCAACCATCTGTGCCGCGCTACATAATAGGTCTGACGCTAAATTTCATCGCTCCAGCTGTCATGTATTCCGGCAATGTCTAAAATGCTAAAATCTTCTTAGAGCCCGTCAATCGAATGTCACTTATTGCATTCAGCGGCCGTCTATATCATTGTAACTTCCCTTACCATCAAGTCATATGAACTGACTTATTATCGCTAAATTATCGTTAGCTGCGAAATATACATTCTACGCATTTCAGGCTTTGACATACAGATATATTCTACGCAGTTCTGTCATGTAAGGGATAAACAAACAAGGGTGTAACGACCGAGGGTGGAGGGGCCAGGGAGGGGGTGGTTTCCTAATGACAAGTACACAGTATTGTTTACTGACCGAAGTGACCTTGGGCGAATACCCAAATAATAGACATACGGCAAAAGCCATTAAGAAAAATTGTTTAATTTACCTTATTTGATGGGAAGATAACTTTTGAGGACGCCCAAGTAAGTTGTTATTTTAAAATTATGTTTTTTAGGAATAATGACTGTATGAAAAGAAAATACAGAAAAAAAATAGAAACCAAAAAATTATATTTTAAAAATAAGGACGACTTGCAAAACAATTCTTAAACGAATCTTGAATATCGACTAATCACAACTGGCGTCTAGCATAACAAATCATAATATACAGGGTGTCCGCGCATGTAGTAATAAAACTTTAGAGGCAGTTACTTTAGAAGCTTATTGTTGGTGTTGTTTTAAAGGAAAAAAAATAGAGTTATGTGAGAACATAAAAAAATCTTTAAAATAATGGTATTTTTGTTGATTACCGAAATTAAGAAACAGCTAGTTCCAATAGCTGTTTTGTGGATTTATGACGTAAATACTAAATATTGAAATATTTTTTATCAAGAAAGTACAACAGGATTAATATAAAGGGTACGGAACCTTTGGCGCAGTGGTGAGAGGTTCTGGGTTCGATTCCTAGCCGGGGCACTAACCCACCAACCATCCCATGGCTCTACCAACGTTCTGGCTTTACGAGCCGAAACGCGGGAGGCCACACCGATCTGCTGGGCGCTCTCACGGTTCCTAAAATTTATTTATCTCTTTCCTTAGTGCCCTGATCAACTCTCCCCATTCTAGGGTTTGACAATACAATACATACAGAAGGCGACTTCAGTGCCCGGTCTGCCCTTTCTTCTTCACTGCGTCTTTTATGCCATTCCCTAACGATCTACCGTAGTTGTTGAAAGTTGCCCCGGCTTAAGACGAGATCCATAAAATATATCTTTCTTGATGTTGTCCAGCATCTTCGACCTAATGTCTTCGAACAAAGGAAATGACCACAGAATATGGTCGCGATCCTCCTCGCTTTCACCACACTTGCACTCAGCGTTTCACAGCGTGCACCCAGCCGGGACAGTTTAGAAAACGATTTTATCTAAACGATCTGGAGACTGAAAACCCACCCACTGTGTGGTCTCCATAGACACGTTTAGGCACAGGCGGCGTGTAGTTTTTGTTATATCTTCAGCTTTGCTCTAACCCAGCGGACAGTTCCATAATAAAGCCGGCGATGTATTAAAAACACACGACGCCCCGCGCGACGCGCCGGTTGTCATTAAAGGTGCATAAAACAAGCTTATACAGGGTTGATTTGAAGTCAACAGCCAAATTTTTTTTACACAATAAGTATCATTGATTGAATCAGGCGTTACTTTGCGGAAATCCATGACAATTACTATAAAAAGTTACTTTGCTGATTCCGCGACTTGTACTTGCACTAGTGATGCAGGATTTTCATGTGTAGGTTCACCGCCCTCCCTCCCTCAAGCAAGAAGCAAGACATGCAATGAACACACACTTGGAACCCACACCACAAGCTATCACCGACACGTATTTCTAAAAAAAGTATTTTTTTTACAAATAAATAAATATATCCGCTAACATATTAAGCAAACCATGGTCACTCTAAATTACC
The DNA here is from genome assembly GCA_944452665.1 of Stenoptilia bipunctidactyla. NCBI lineage: Eukaryota > Metazoa > Arthropoda > Insecta > Lepidoptera > Pterophoridae > Stenoptilia > Stenoptilia bipunctidactyla. Next base: position 29,639,293 of record OX101722.1, on the reverse strand, counting down.
ATTAAAATAAAGACGACTACGCACTACTACAAAGCATTTTGTAATGAAATGCCGCTTCGTAGTAGGTATGTTTATCAACAGCGACTATTTTTTTAAAGTTTGTGGTTCCATATTTCTACTTTTTTGTACTGAGCGACGCTAAAACAAATATGCAGGTACGTTTATATCGTATCAAAGAAACTAACATTTAAATTTGGCTGGTGACTACAAATACACCCTGTTTAAAAGCTTACTTTCATGAATTTCTCTTTTAATTTACCGTAAGTTCCATGATAAGATAACGCTTACAGCGGCTTCGAACTACATACGATCCGAATCCGATAAATCACGGACCGGCGCCGAGTTAGCCGTATTTCTCCGTATTTCTATGGTAGTTTACGTACGAAGCCGCCGTGGCGCCGTGATTACTGTGCATATCAAACAATATCGCAGGTTAAGGGCGCTCGGTGCGACCTGTATGAGGATGGGTTCCGTGCTTTGGAGGGCACGTTAAGCAGTCGGTCCTGGGTGCTGTATACTTATATACAGTAGTCGTTAGGGTTTGTCAGAAGCCATTTCGGTGCCTTGAAATATCTGACATCCACCAACCAGCACAAGGCCAGCTTTGTGGATTACGGCCTCCTATACCTCCTTGTTACCTAGAGGAGAGACTCATAACTGCAGTTTACTCATTACACGTAGTTTTGATGATGATGATATAGTGCATAACCCCTCTTTCGATACAGGTATTTTACAGAATAGGAATTGAAGTATTTGATGAAATGACTCACATAGCTTATCTCTTAACTTTATTTGGTTTATTTATCAGTTGGCGTAATACAGGCTCGGTTGCGTTTTGTATTGTTTAATCGTAAGTGGTTTAAGTGTTTACGTACATACTTGCCTATTCGAGGAAATAATGGGAAATGCTTGTAATAGGAGATTCATCTACGATGACGTGTAAAAGTTAGTTAAAGTTAATTTTGTTTTTTTTTTTTTTTTTTTTTTTTTTTTTCCAGCCACAGAAGACTACTCCTCAGAACACCCGTAGGCCTATTGACCGTACAAGTGCTCAAAGAGGAGAGGAGGAGAATACTCAGAAGTACGAAGGGGCACTTGCCAGGGGGATTAGACCCCGGCCAGATGACACCCAACAGTGTGAGACTTTTACTCACTAAACTCCCCCTGTATGGTCTTTTGTCTTTCTACCGACAATCGACCGAAGAACTGAGCGACAGCCAGTTGGGAAAAAGGCTGCGCGTGTAGATATAGGAAGCACTTCGTGCTGAATCGACTACAGTAAACCAGCTAGGGGCTGGCAGATAGGAGGTTATCCAGATCTCGAGAGAGCTGGTTAGGAGGATCAGAAAGAACATCCTTAGGTCTGCGGATAGAGCGCTTAAATGACTTGGGATTGAGTTTGTAGGAGACAGTGTTTCGCACCAGCCCGTTCGGGTGGTTTTCGCAGCGTTTGTGGTGAGATAGGGACAGGGCCTTAAGGGTCTGTTGGATGGTGGGAAGTTTGAGATCCCTGTGTAAATCCGCGTTGCGAACGTAGTACGGCGCGTTAGTGGCTCTACGACAGAAGTTGTTTTGAATTATTTGGAGTTTATCGATTAACCGAGGTTTGGCGTGGGCGAATACGGGCGCGGCGTAAGTCATGACTGGCCTAATGCAGACCTTATATAACGTGCATTTGTTCCGTAGTGACATTTTGCTTAGACGACCTATCATGCTGTTGAGTCGGCCGAGATAGAATTTGGCTAGTTTGGTTACCCTGTTGATGTGGGGTTCGAAAGAGAGCGTTTTGTCAAGAGTGACACCGAGATATTTGACTGTGTTTTGCCACGGTATAGGGACTCCACGCATGCGGACGCACGGGGCGTGGTCGTCTAAGCGTTTGCGTTTGCGTATGAAGCAGATCGCCGAGCTTTTGTCGGGATTTACTTCAATGCGCCACTTAGAGAACCAGGCGCTGAGGTTGTTGACAGCCGACTGTAACTTTGCTGTTATTGACGAGTATTTCCGACCGCTGCAGTAGAGTGCAGTGTCGTCGGCGAAAAGAGCTAATTGAACCCCCTTGGGTGGTTTGGGGATGTCGTTGGTGTATACCGAGTATAGTAGCGGGGCGAGGACGGAGCCTTGTGGGACTCCGGCTTTTATCGGACGAGGGGAGGATAGCGTTCCTTCGAACCTAAATCGGAAGGTACGATTCTTTAAAAATGACGCGATTATACGGACTATCCTATCTGGGAGACCTAAAACGTATAATTTATGAACGAGTCCAACGTGCCAGACCTTGTCGAAGGCTTTGGCGACATCGAAGAAAACGGAGGCTGTTTTGAGTCGCTGAGGGTAGAACCCGGAGAGTATGTGTTCAACGATACGGTGAACCTGCTGAGGGCAGGAGTGCTGGGCGCGGAAGCCGAATTGCTCGGGGATGATGAGGGGATCACCGTCTATAGGAAACAAGTGATCTTTCATTCGAGAGAGAATGATACGTTCGAAGTTTTTGCCCAGGGCCTTGAGGAGGCTGATGGGTCTGTGGTTCGCAGGGATATGATGGGGCTTACCGGGTTTGGGGATACCTATAACGATTGCTTCTTTCCAGGCTTTTGGAAAGTGACTAAGATCAAGGCAAGCGTTATAGATGATTGCCAAGATGACTAGGATTTGATTGGGCAGGTGCTTGAGCGCCTGATTGGAGATACCATCCGCCCCCGGAGCTTTTTTAGCTTGGAGACGTTTGATATGAGAGCGAATCTCGTCTACGGAGACCTTGACGGGTTCGCTGGTTGGGGGTAGGGAGTCCTTGAGGAGGACGTCTTCCTCGACCGCCTTGAGGTGGACGGGGTCGACTGGCTGGGAACTAGGAGAGCATTGTGAAGCAATGCTGTCGGCGAAAGTTTCGGCTTTTTCGTCATCCTCGAAGGCTAAGGTGCCATCAGGACGGGCCAGAGGAGGGACGTGAGAGATTGTGTCTACGCGGAGACTACGTGCTATTTTGTAGTAGGCCGTGTGAGAGGGAGTAATATTCTCCATAAGCTCGTTAGCTTGGAGTTCTCTGAATTCCGCGAGGGATTTTTTTACTTTACGTTGAAGTTGGTTTGCCGTTAACCTATACTCGGGAGTTGGGTAGCGCCTGGCTCGACGAAGTGCCACATTTTTCTGTTTAATGAGGGAGAGGATATGAGATGGGAGTTTGGGTTTTGGGACCGGGACTGTTTTGACGTTCTCACTGATGGCATTGGTGATGGCATCAGTGACAGCGTCAACAGCGCTGTCGATTCTTTCCGGACTATTGAGGTAGTCCGTCGGAAAGGCCAGCGGAGAGACAGGATCGATTGAAAGGAGGGCAAGGGAATTTTTAAAACCTTTCCAGTTGGTAAAGGTTTTAGTTGAGGGAACAGGATCGGGTTGACTACCAAGGATAAGTCTAACGGGACGGTGATCGGAGCCTAGGTCGTCGAGCGAATCTATAGAACGTAAGTCTAAAGAGACGTCCTTGACCAAGGCGAAGTCTAAGATGTCTGGGGAAAGGTTGACGTTAGCTGGATAGTGAGTGGGAGAGTTTGGACATAAGATATTTATATCTATGTTCATTGACTCAAGAATTTCATTGAGTTTGACTCCATTACTGTTGGTTGTGTAGCACGACCAGTCAGTATGTTTGCAGTTGAAATCTCCAAACATAATGACTGACTGGCCCAACCCCAGTATGGCTTCAAAGTCGCTGAGAATGGGAGGTTTACCGCTGGGAAGGTAGATGGAGGCGACAATGATGGTTGGGTGGCCTGTCATGGCCACCTTACATACTGTCGCTTCCAGGTTGATAAGGGGAGGTGTAGGTATTGGGATACAGTGAAGACTTCTCTTGTAATAGATGGCAGTGCCGCCACCTAAGGCGGATGGCCTGTCATCCCTTACAAGAGAGTATTTGGGGATGGAAAAACCTCTGCGATTCCTGGGGCTGAGCCAAGTTTCTTGGAGGAGGAAGAGGTCAAAGTCGTTATTTTGGAGGAAGTGTTTTACTTCTAGGTGGTTGGGACGAAGCGAACGCGCGTTAAATGAGCCAAGGGTTAGGCCCTTTGGTTTGGTCTTGGAGCGACCAGATGTGGCTGTTGGAGCACGGGGGATACTATTGTTGACCGCCATTAAAAAGGTGTTCAATTCGTTTAAGGATGTGTGAGTATTTCGCGATGGTTGCGGGCACTTTGGAGAAGTCATCAAGGAGTGCTAGTTCTTGGTCGATTGCCGCGATGGCTAGGTAGTCATCGACGCGCGCGATTCCTAGTAGGTTTTTAACATTAATTTGACTCGTTTGCTGCATGAGAGGTGGGGGTTGTGAGGGGGCCGGTTGTGACATTGAGATAGGCTTGGTCCACGCCGATGATGTCGGCGCTGAGGAGGGTATGACCTGAGGGGTCGGTTGGGACGACGGAGGTTCGTTCGAATTTTGTTTGGGATTGGAGACCGGCTTTTTGGGCACAGCCGCTGACGGAGTCCTTGGCTTGGGAGCCTTAGGGCAGCCTTTGTAGTTGGCTGGATGGCCGGATTGGCCGCAAAGTACGCAGGCTGGTTCGCCTGGGGAATCGGGAGTTCGCGAGCATTCACGGGTGAAGTGGTCTCCCAGGCACTTGACGCACCTGGGGTTCGTGCCACAGTTGGCTGACGCGTGGCCATAAGACTGGCAGCGGTGGCACTGGGCGGGATAGGCCGATTTGCGCGGCCCCTCTACTTGGATTTTGTGGATTTGGCAGACTTGTTCTAGATCGCGAAAGATGGTTTTGGCTTTAGGGTTATTTTGGAGAATGACTAATTTGAGGGGGCAAGGATTACCGTTTCTAGTTTTTATTTGCTGGACGAACTCCACTGGGTAACCTTGGTCGGTTAAACTGTCGAGGACGTCGGAGTCGGGAATTTCGGGAGGGATCCCGCGAATAATGGCACGAACCTTGCGCTCGTCCGGGAGGGCATAGGTGTGGTATTGGATTTTTTTGGCTGCGAGATAAGCTGTTAGATTGCGGAAACTGAGTACGTCATTGAGTTCTATTTTAAGAAAGTCACGCATGTTGGTCGCTTTTGAGTAACTGATTCCCTGATTATTGCAAACGTTGGAGATTTGCATCCACCTATTTTTGTCTTTTAGGAAGATCGGTGGGGGTTTTTTATTGGATGTTGGAGCCGGAGCCGCGTTATTGGGGACTGCTGTTTTTCTTTTTGGTGAGCCGGGGGGAGGAGAGGCCTCTGGAGATGAGGAACGGGGTGCGTTATCGCGGCGTTTCTTCTTTTTTTTGTTTTTATTAGACGCGGTGAGCCAGCTGGCATTTCCATCATCTGATTCTGATTCGTGCCGAGTGGACGCGATCGACATATGGTCGGCTTCCGAGTCCTGAGTAGCAGGAGCCATGGGAGACTGAGTGGCGGGGGACGCGGGGGAGGAGTCGAATACCACGGGGAGTTGCGACAATTGTAGGGACTGCGCGGTTTGGGTGAGGCCCGGAGGGCTCTGTTTGGTATCGCGAGTTGAACAACGCGATTTAATGCGAGAGTTACGTTTACGTGCTTTGGATGAGGCGTTTGACACCACTGAAGGTGGAGCCTTGGGGTAAGGTGCGGAGGAGGAGCGGAGGTTGGAGCGGGACCGGGCGCGTGACCCCGAGCGGGAGGTGGCCTGAGTGACCGGGGGAACCTGAGAGGTTTGAGTAAGGGAGGCCTGAGGGGCCGGGGGATGCGAGACCTGAGGGGTCAGGAGGGACGCGGATGGTGCCTGAAGGGCTGTTGCGTTTTGCTGAGTTAGTGACATGACTATTGATATTAACTGGTCGAGTTTAAGCTCAAACTGACTTACCCGAACCGTGAGCTCCTGGAACTCATCGGGCCTAGCCCTGGATTCGATGGGGGCCTCCATCGAATCCGGGGAACCTAACCTACTCTGAAAAAGAGCCCTAATCCTAGCTGGGGGGGGCCTACGTGCCGGTGAACGGCGAAGTGGCTGCACAAACTGCGCTGAAAGAAAAATCGACCTAACACGGACCTATTGCCGATGAACGGCGGACGATCAGGCTTAGTTGTCACGGTTACGTATCCACCTGATCAGCGATGCTTCGGTTGGCAGTGGATGACTACCTTGAAAGGGCAGAAAGTCCACTCAACTTCCGCAGAGAACTTTCCGAAAAGAGCTTGACTTGAGACCTTACTCGCACGAGTGCGGGAGAGGGAACAAGGAAAGCGCAGTACGAACACTCGGGAGCGGCCGCAAACACGACCGTTCGGGAGCGAACGCAAACGGGAAGTGATGTTAATTTTGTTATAACTGTTTGAACAGATAAATAAAGCGTTTATATCTTGCAAGGTTACTACATACTCCAGGATAACACATTGGATTCAAAAGTTTATTCATTAATTAAAGAAAAAAACAGCTTAAAATATTACTTATAAACAGAATTAACAATAAATATTTCACTAGCCAAAATAGTTTCCAATTTTAATTTAAAAGTCGTAATAAGATAATATTAATAGTACCTAATCTGATACAATTTCAATTTAGCTCTGACAATAAAAGAAATCTTTTAACTCTACTAAATTTTAAATTACTTTAAAGAATAAATCGTGTCGTATTACTCAGATGAGAGTTACAATTTTTTTTACAGATTTAATGAAGCCGTTTAAATCAGTATTAAACATATCTATAATTTGGTAACGCTTATTATGTGCGATGTTTAAGTCCTTTTTAATACCTAGATGATTAAAATGATGATTGACCTCACTCTTACCTTAGCGTTTTATATGACACTAGCTTTATCCCGCAACTTCGTATGCGCTTAACTACCCTTCTCGAGGAAATTTCAGAAACTATACAACCAGACACCCACTGAAAGAACCTTTATACCAAGTATCATGCCCATGCACTCAAGGAATAAGTTTTTTTCATACAAACTAAAAATCATATATTTCCCGTGCCCGTGGGAATTTTGGGAATTTTTTTCGTAGCACAACCAGTCATTCTTTGAAGAACCTTCATGCCAAGTATCACATCCGTACACTCAAGGAATAAGATTTTTTATACAAACTAAAAAGTTCAACCTCTTCCCGTGGGAATTTCGGGAATTCCTTCCATAATACAAACAGACACTTATTGAGCAACCTTTATATCAAGTATCACATCCGTGCACTCAAGGGATGGGATTTTTTCATACAAACTAAAACATCATATATTTCCCGTTCCCGTGGGAATTTCGGGAATTCCTTTCATAACATAACCAGACACACATTGAAAAACCTTTATACCAAGTTTCACATCGGTGCACTCAAGGAATAAGATTTTTCATACAAACTAAAAAGTCCTACATTTCCCGTACCCGAGGGAATTTCGGGAATTCCTTCTTTAGTGCACCCCTACATCCCCTAAAGAATGTATGTTCCAAATTTCAGCTCTCTACGCCCAGTAGTTACGGCTGTACGTTGTCTGTCAGTCACTCAGTCACTCAGTACCTCAGTCACTCAGTCAGTAACGGAACAGTTTTATATATATTGATTAAAGGCCAGTAAACGAACACGGGGGCCACCTGATGCTATGCGATATCCAAGCCCATAGATATTGATATTCGGAAGTGCAATGATTTAACAATTCGTTGCTGACCCAAGGCCTGGTTAAGGATGGTTGAGACTTTTGTTCCAGTAATTACGCTGGCTGTACTTTCCCTTTATCTGGAACATAATTAGGTACGCATAATCACGGTTAATATGGCGGTTAAAATACGGACTACCGTCGTAGGAAAATACATACGGACGAATTGAGAACCTCCTCCTTTTTTGAAATTCGGTTGAAAATGGGAGATTAGCCCTATCTGGGAATTTTTCTCCAAAGCACTTTTTGAACACCTTGTATATATTGTTTTGTGAGTCAGATCTGTGTTATTATAACAAATAATTACCCAACAGCCTTAGCACTGTCATAACAATGCTTCAGATCATGTTTTTTCTACATTTTTCAAAATTAAAGTATGTATGAAAATTACTAATTAAACTTGTATAACTTCACTTAGAGACACCATAAAACTTTTATACCATAATAGCTATTGCTCAGAACAGTGAGTACTAACGACACGTACCATTTAATTTTGTTGGCCGGCACTTTTGAAATAGGCCCAAAATATATGGAGCCAAAACGATCTCCTTTGTTTTTTGTTTTTAAAAAATATGAAAAACTATCATATTTACTAAACTATAAGAAATAGACTTTCATGCTGAACTGGGAGCGAAATAAAAACATAGAATGTGCCAGCTGCTTCTCTTCCCGAGCAAACTGTAAAAGTCAGTTAAGGGACGGAGGTTTTATTGGCGTTTTTGCGGGCGACAGGCTGACCCCCTGTCACTGCTATAGTCTCTCTCCATCATAATAATACCTCCAAATTTGTCAAACGTGACATCAGATGGTTTTTATAGCCTGGTGTTCTGCCTACCCCGTTAGGGATACAGGCGTGAAGTTATGTATATATGTATAAGAAATAGGTTATTGTACTCGAATCAAGCATGTTCAAAATGGGCCCACCTACCCCCATTTCAATATGGCCAACTGTGTACCAACGCACCCTGTATAAAGTAAGTAATGAAGCTTAGTACTAAACCGTTTATCACTAGACACAAATTAATTAAAATTATTAGGTCACGAAATCTTGTGACCTGATGTTAACACCGTTACAGATTACATAGTCTTTGTAGTCGCCCGGTGGCCCGACATGAAACTCGACGATGTATTTTTATCTTCGGATAACCCAAAAACAGAGGCGTTAATTAATCAAATGAAGCTTCATAAAACTGAGTATTAAATAGCCTATATTTTTGTTATTTCGTGACAATTTGGACGTGTCTTTTAATTGAATTTACTGTGTATAAAATAAACGTATTACTTTTTTTGTACAAAATTGGATGAGAGGTTTGTCCTTTACCTCACCTTGTAAAAAGTAATGGCAAGGAGTAATATGGAACACATATATCCATGAGGTAATGGGGGCGATGAGATTTTAAGGTGTATGGTCATTATAAGAATTATTCCTCATTCTTATTTAAGGCGACATATTGAAGAAATGCATTGACTTTCATCGCATACTATGAGAATATGACAATATGAGCTGATCTTAAATTTTGATATGTGTAAATACATATTTTTATCTATACTTTGGTAGTTCAAAAACATGACTTATTGATTTGACTCGATATTTTTCTTAATAGAAAACACCTCCCAAAAATACTCTTTCTTAAATTACCACGTAGTTATGAAATCCATATGCTTAGAAATAACTTAAATACAATCTTCACATTATTTTCCGAACTTTGGTTGCTCAAAATTTACATAGCATTTACCATATTTCTTGGTTTTATCGATTTTTGAAACGATTTTTATATCTGAGCGACTGTAGAAAATAGCTACCGAAGTGGTGCAACGCAAACCGGGAAAGGCTGACTACAAAACCCCTAAATCCTATAGACCAATTGGACTACTATCAGTATTACTACTATTAATAATTACTACTATCAGTAAGATCTTTGGGAAACTGTTGATGTCTCGCGTAAAATACCATCTCGTTCCAAAAATCAGTACTCGCCAGTACGGGTTCATGCCCCAGCGCAGCACCGAAGACACTCTCTATGATTTAGTGACACACATACGCTTAAAGCTGGATCAAGAGAAAATTTTAATACTAGTGTCACTAGACATAGAGGGCGCCTATGATAGCGCGTGGTGGCGTACACCACCCCGAGACACACCCGCAACTAAATCGCACCAATCAGATAAATTATCATCAAGGCGGACACGCTGCGAGCGGCCTCGGAGGTAGGAATCAAACCAGGATATAGCAGAAGGTGAGACGTTTATAGATTTAAGAACGCCAATAAGGATGTCAAATTCCACAGCATTAAAGGCATTGCTAAAACCTAGTAGAATAAGCAATGTAAGAGATTTTTCCTCCATAGCATAATGAATATCATCGGTAACAAGTAGCAGTGCCGATAGAGTGCTGTGGCCTTGACGGAAACCGGACTGGAATCGGGAAATTATTTTGTTTGAGGATAGGAACGCAGAGAGTTGCTTATGAACAATTTGCTCAAGGGCTTTAGATAGGAATGGTAGAATTGAAATCGAAATGACTTATGAAAGTAGGGTTGAGAATTTAAGGCAAAGGAATGACATGTGCACGTTTCCAGGATGAGGGAAAAGTAGAAGAAGTCAGGGAATAATTAAAGATATGCGTAAGAATGGGTAAAAGGAAAGGTAAAATAGGAGTTCTCATTCTGGAGCTCAAGTTATCTTCACCAACTACTGCAGAGGAGATTGAAAGGAGAGAGTTTTTGACTTCATCTGTCGAAACAGCGGAAAAAGAAAATGGAGAATTTGTAATAGGGAGTTTCGGCAAATGATTTAACGTATCAGCTTTGATGTGAGGTTGTAAAAGCAAAGGGGGTTGGGAAAAATTACTGTTTAGAGCACTCAAATCAAGTACTCGAAGCAAGCATGTCCAAAATAGGCCCACCTACCCCCCATTTCAATATGGCCAACTGCGTACCAACACACCCTGTATAAAGTAAGTAATGAAGCTTAGTACTAAACCGTTTATCACTAGACACAAATTAATTAACATTATTAGGTCACGAAATCTTGTGACCTGATGTTAACACCGTTACAGATTACATAGTCTTTGTAGTCGCCCGGTGGCCCGACATGAAACTCGACGATGTATTTTTATCTTCGGATAACCCAAAAACAGAGGCGTTAATTAATCAAATGAAGCTTAATAAAACTGAGTATTAAATAGCCCATATTTTTGTTACTTAGTGACAATTTAGACGTGTCTTTTAATTGAATTTACTGTGTATAAAATAAACGTATTACTTTTTTTTGTACAAAATTGGATGAGAGGTTTGTCCTTTACCTCACCTTATAAAAAGTAATGGCAAGGAGTAATATGGAACACATATATCCATGAGGTAATGGGGGCGATGAGATTTTAAGGTGTATGATCATTATAAGAATTTTTCCACATTCTTATTTAAGGCGACATAATGATAAAAATGCATTGACTTTCATCGAATACTATGAGAACATGACAATACCAGCTGATCATAAATTTTGATATGTGTAAATTCATATTTTTATCTATACTATGGTTGTTCAAAAACATGATTTAATGATTTGACTCGATATCTTTTCTTATACTCTTTCTTAAAATAACACGTAGTTATGAAATCCATATGCCTAGAAATAACTTAAATACAATCTTAACATTATTTTCCGAACTTTGGTTGCTCAAAATTTACATAGCATTTACCATATTTTTTTATCGATTTTTGAAACGATGTTAGTATCTGAGCGACTGTGGAAAATAGCTACCGTAGTGGTGCTACGCAAACTGGGAAAGGCTGACTACAAAACCCCTAAATCCCACAGACCAATTGGACTTCTATCAATATTAGGTAAGATCTTTGAGTGCTTGCGTTATACTCGTGAACGGGTGCTGCTAGCGGTGCCAGGTCGTTTTGCTGACGATACAATGACTATTTTATTCCATTCTTGTTTAAATACTCTGGTCCCAGTTTGTCATGTTCGTTTTGTGCATCCATAGCTCACCTACTCCTACACCTATTATGTCCAGACATAGCTCTTTCGCTGTGTCTGGACATAGCTCCATCGTAGTGATTGGCGTTCCCTAGTCTCTGCCTATCCCAAAGGGAGACAGGCGTGAAGTAATGGGCAAGTATACCCTTGAACGAAATGGTGCGAATGGAAATGGACTACATCCAGCAGTTTCGGACTAAGAGAGCTACAAAACACACAATAATTCTCACAGACTGTTACTTTATTATATAACTTTGATAATAATAATTTATTATTGGCAAAATAAATATGTTTCAAGGAGATAATAAATAGCGGGGATTGAACCCTTATCACTTGTGTTTGAGCTGGCTATTCCTCGACTGCATCATGACAGTAGTTAACAGTCCTTTTTACCCGACTACGGCGAAGCAAAAAGGAGGGTTATGATTTTGACGTGTATGTATGTAAGTATGTATGTGGGTATGGATGTTCATCTGTTCCCTCAGAACTTCTAAGCTACTAATCAGAATTGAACAAATGAGGTGTCGTTGGAAGCCTCTTTATTGTCCGCTGGTTATAGGTTACAAAAAGTTATGTTAAATTGACTACAGCGCCCTCTAGGGGACTTAGAGTGAAGAACTAAAAAAAATTTGAACTCAAATATGTAAAAATTATTACTCCAAAATAAGTGAAATAATAATAATAGCAAAGAATTACAAAAAAAAATTCTTGACGGTTTCGTGTGGGATATCACATAAAAGAACTTCGTTAGCACATTTCAAATATTTAAGTAGGTAAACACTAATACTCCAAAACGTGTGAAAAAAAATAATTTCAAAAACTAAAACCCGACTACTAAAAACATGCTCTAAAAAGTAGGAAACAAGTAGATTATAGTCTCCGCTGCAATATTTATGTATTACGTCATATTGACAGAGATATGTTTTAAGGATGGCCCTACCTCCCTCTTTATCATCGCTCATGGGACACAATTGGCTTTCTATTGTAATTAGCCCCAAAGGGCCCGCGCCGGGACAGAATTATTAATACCAGTATGTTCGATAAAATACGTTCTACACAAATAGCACAAAAAACAAAACAAAACTTTGTGTAAAAACTCATTGATAAGTTTCGTCGTCCACGCGAACGAAGTCGCGGGCACAGTTAGTAATAAAATAAAATCAAAATGGCATACGATCACGGCTACCCTTTCTACATATCTCTATCAATAAGACGTAATACATAAATATTGCAGCGGAGACTATTACTTGTTTCCTACTTTTTAGAGCGTGTTTTTAGTAGTCAGGTTTTAGTTTTTGAACTTATTAAAATAGTATAAATTCTACAGTAATAAGTTGAGATGTTTCAGATACTTTGTTAAAGTCAATCATCATATTTTTTTCTAAGCACTTTTCTACATAATTTATATGTAGATTTAAACATAGTTATTGACTGTATTGTCAAAGAAGTCTTCCAAACTTTTGTATCTATACATATAATAAAATGGTAGGAAAGTCAAAACTGTACATTGAATATTTTTTTAAAAGAATACTTGGGGTATGATCTACAATCGAAACAGAAACAAAAAATATAGTTTTTAGAATTTTTGTCTGTTTGTCTGTTTGTATTTCCGGGATAAACTCAAAAAGTACTGCATGGATTTACTTCAAATTTGGCATGAAGATAGTTAAGAAGTCGGGTCAACATATAGGCTACATATTATCACGCTAGCAGTGTTATAATCGTAGGTGCGTTTGGTGCTGCATAGCGTTCACGCAGACGACGTCGCGGGCAGCAGCTAGTTCATAATATTTCTAAGAGAAGCATCTTCATTTTAAGCACTAATAAGGAGGTCGAAATGGAAGCTAAAAATAAGAAAGGCGGACCCCACCATCAGACGGGGATAATAATTGCCATAAAGAGAGAGTGAGAGGGAATAAAACATACATACATACATACACACCCTCACGTCTGTCTCCCTTTGGGGTAGGCAGAGACAAGGAAACACCAATTGCTTCGATCCAGATATACCTCTTTCGCTTCCTCCACGTTCATTAATCTTTTCATACATGGTCGCCGGTTACGGGTACTTTTAACTAGGCCCTTTTTAAGAACGTCGCCAATTTGATCGGCATACGTTCGCCTAGGGCGGCCCATTCCGACAGCACCATCCATTATTGCTCTGTACACCTCTTTCGTAAATCTACTTTTCAATCTTAGTCACTACATCTTCTTTCAATCCGCATTTCTTTCTTATTTCACTATTGCGCACCCTATCACTCAATTTCACTCCACACATACTGCTCAAAGCTCTCATCTCCACAGCATTAATCTTGCTTTCATGTCTCTTCTGCCACACCTAAGATTCACTACCATACATAAGCGTTGGCGCCAAAACTCCCTCAAGTACGGCAAGACGAGCCTTATTTGGTATAGTTTTGCTTGACACTATCGAGTATATGGCGCCATTAACACAGGCAATAAAAGAGATTCAATAATCAGTAGTAGTAAATATTGTATGTTGAATAAGAAAAGCCTTCCTAAATCAATTTGCAAACAAAACAACCGCAATAATACGGTTGTCAAAGAAAGAACATTTCAACCATCTATTTACGTGCCCGTGGACACACAAGCAAGGCATGGCATTTGATTATGCTTCGTTATTACTGAAACAATGAACTCCAAGGTTAATAGTTCTGTAACTAGGCATTGTAGAGATAATATTGTCCTCAGTTTTCACGATTCGTTATATTGAATAAAATTAATAATTTAAAAACGCCATAATATCCGGTCAAAATAATATTCATTCAACAAAGAATATTTTTTCGCTTCCATGCTGGACTGGTAGCGAAAGAAAAACATAGAATGTACCAGCTGCTTCTCTTCCCGGGCATACTGTAAAAGTCAGTTAAGGGAAAGAGGTTTAATTGGCGTTTTTGTCGATGGGCTAACCCCTTGTCACTGCAATAGCCTCTCTCCACCATTATAATACCTCCAAATTTGTCAAACGTGACGTCAGTGGTTTTGTAGTCTTTGATGTTCTACCTACCTCTTATGGGATACAGGCGTGAAGTATGTATGTAGGATATTTTTTATTTATGCTTGTATCTGCATTTAAATCAAAGATAAAAAAGAGTTTTCGAAAAACTTCCTTATGCAAAGTGCCAAAGGTAACTGCTCAGTCGAATATTTTGTAATGAACACCAATCTGAAGCTTTACGCCGGTCTTCAACTATTACTAATCAATTAGATCATCTAGAGAGTGCTCTTTTTGACCAAATTGAACCCACTCCTTTTTACCACCGGACTACCAGACGCAGACAGAACTTCCATCCCTATATAGTGGATTTACCAAGAAGTCGAACAAAACGCTTCGATAGTTCCTTTTTGGTACGGATTGCCAAGGAGTGGAACAATCTGCCTGCGTCTGTTTTTCCTGACCACTACAGTCCTATAACTTTTAAGTGTCGAGTGAATAGGTATCTCGTGGATGGACGTGTAACACCATAGTCTTCATGCGCACTCTCCATCAGGTGGCATGGAAGACAAACGTCCTATCCTGACAAAATAAAAAAAAAAGTTACTCTGCAGATAATTTGATATGGCAAGTTTTAAGCAACGTTCGGTCCGATCCGCAGATAGGTCATCGATATCCGTTGTCGAGCCTCGGTCTTGCATACTCGTATACAGCAATAGTTACGGTTTATGAGAAGCTATTTCATACATACATACATAACGTCACGCCTGTATCCCATATGGGGTAGGCAGAACACCAGAGGTTACAAGACCATCTGATGTCACGTTTGACAAATTTGGAGGTATTATAAAGATGGAAAAAGACTATTGTAGTGACAGGAGGTCAGCCTATCGCCCACAAACGCCTTTAAAACCTCCGTCCCTTAACTGACTTTTACAGTATGACCGGGAAGAGAAGCAGCTGGCACGTTCTATGTTTTTCTTTCGCTCCCAGTCCAGCATGGAAGCTATTTCAGTGCTTTGAAAATTCTGGAATCAGACAAACAGCACTAGGACAGCTTGGTGTTTCGCGTGCTTTTCCTCATCGTCACTTACGTACGTTATGGCCCCGAAGTGGGCTCACTAGAAAATAAAAAACATTAAATCTTGGCCTAATCTATGAATTCTGAAATACCTGTATGTGAACCTTTTATTTTGCCAACTTTTTAGGAACTTTTCATTTCGTACAATATTCCTGAAGAATTACACCATCGAATGCAACAAGTATTTATCAGTTTCATAGATCAGCACGTTTATTTATTATTTATTGTACATAAATATTTAGAGGACCTAAGTTTGTAACAATACGATAGAGTACAATTGGCGGTTTTATCGTCAAAAGATGATCTCTTACAGGCAACCTTTTCACAAGATAAGGATAACCTTAGGGATACCAAAAAAAGTTACTTATAACTACATATATATAACTACCTATATGTATTATGTATAGATATATACATATTAAAGATATATAGGACTATTACGTGACGCTTATCCAGGGGCGATAGGGCTGTTCTCATCCGATCTTACACGGATATATAAATACATATACTATTTAACTAAATACATATATAAATCCCATATAAACACACATGAGATAAAAAATATACCAAAGAAAAACAAATTATAAGATAGATTTTGCATAGAAATGTGATTTGACTAGCTTTTTGAATTGCTGAATTGTTTGAGCTTTTTTTTATTTCCAGAGGCAGTTTGTTCCACAGTGACACAGCTGAAACCGTAAACGATTTATTATAAAATTCGGTTTTATGTACAGGTGTGGATAGCAAAAAGTTAATAAATAAAAACAAATAAGTATTCTTTACAGCTTTATTCTATTCTAAGTATACCTAGATTATAAAGTCAACGCCTTAATGGAACCTAATATTAATGAAATTTCTTAAGTACAGAGCTTTATTTAGTAAGCGCTTAAATTTTATCGGCCACTTAATAGGAATGCCCTAGGATCGATTTTATCTGAGTTACCTTGAATTAACTGAAATCTATATCTTTTTATCTGTACGTAAATATTATATTCTCCATATTAGAAATTCATTCACAAGTACATCCTTCCTGTCCAACCAAAGCTATATTAACTTTACAGTTTTCACGATGCAAAATATAATTATAAATAAAAGAGTTTATAGAATTGTATTTAATTCCACGTTTTTCTACTTAAAGAGTTGGTTCGTTTGATTGAAAGTGCTAATCTCTAAATCTATTCTTATGGTGCGTACAGTAATGCAACTAGTAATGTAACCTGCAAAAAAAAGTTCTATGATATTGTAAACAACCAGAACTTTTAAAGTTTTTGTTATACTTTAGTAGCAATTTCTTACGAAATCAAAAGTATCGCTATTAAACTACGCTAGTACAAAAATGTTTTAAATAAAATCAACTTGCAGAAAAATGTATGTTTGTACTACGAATATAAATATTTAGCTGTGTCTGTGTACAAAACAATTTTCTCTGTTTCTAATTACTAAAGAATCTCCCACCTTTTTAATTTTTTCAGAGCAAAGCTGGCAAAAAAACCCTATCAGTTACCTTTGGCTTTAAGAGGGAATCATATAAATTGTCAGAAATACCAATCGGCTTACTTGACATGAAAAAAACAAAAGCACGGTAAAAGATACTATACTATAATTACGTTTAATTTGGGGATTGTTTATACTTTAAAATTTAATAATACATCTTTTCGTATGTCTCAGTCGGGACGCCAGCATTTTTCGGTCGCTAATTTATAAGACCGATTTGTTATTCAAACGTAAACATGTTTTTTTGACACAAAACATATTTTTGTTGAACATTACCTATTTAATTCACAAAGTATTTTTATTGCTTGTATAAAAAAAGTATATTTGCAGTCACAAAAATAATTGGAAGTAAACACAAAGTAGGCAAATGTAATTTAAACGCTGAAGGCGGGCAGCCCTATCACATGTGAACGGACTGCGGCGCTGTAGGCATTTATTTCAAAGATGCGGCCGAGTTGAATTACTGTAGATACACAAGACAAGTCGTGTGTACTAATTTCATATTACGGCCATGCTGCTTACAAGGTGATTTACATTTATATGTAATTATCGGGAAATACTTTCAGCCCTCGCAGGGTTAGCATGGAATAGCCCTACTGGCCAGCGACCACCCTGTATATAAAGCTGCTGCCAAATGTCACCGCTCCAGCGGTAATGTGTGCCATCAATATTTACGAAGAGCCAGGTCCTTCCTAAACCCGTGTGCTGTCATTTTCGACGTCATCATCATTTACCATCAGGTGAGATTGAGGGCAAACGTGTTCAGTCACCAATAAAAAAAGAAATCAATTAGCCGGGGAAAGCCTGCATTCAGCAGTCTCTTGACAGATAATGATAATCATCATAATGATAATCATTGACGACCTGCTGGTGTAGCGGTAACATACATTGCCTTGTATGCCAGAGGTCCTGGGTTCGAATCCCGGCGGGGCGGCGGATATTTGTGTGATGAACACAGGTATTAGTCGTCAAGTCATGGATATTTATATGCTTATTTAAGTTAATTCTAATAAAAAATATGTATTTATTCAATATGTATGCTTATATATTTCTTAAGTATATCAGTTATCTAGCCTACATAGCACAAGTTCTTTAAGAAACTTAATTTGGGCTAGATAATGTTGTGTGAGTGTCAGAAATATTTATTTATTTAATCATTATTTTTCAGCGGATTTAATTATGATGTTCCTGTAATCGAATTTAGAAACTCTAGTATGTATAAGCGTTGTCATAACAACCAAAATCCAGCTTTTTATTGTTTCTGAAATAATCTTGAATTATTAAATAAAACACTTTTTAACCGGATTTATCGCGTATATTTACATTTTAAATTTTAACTCGACATTTCGAAGTCTTTGCAGACCCCGTGGTCACGAGAGACTGAGGTGTCAAGCGTCGGATTGATAGATGGAAAAAGTTGATGATGATGATGTATAACTAGTCTGCGTCAGTCACGGGGTCTGCAAAGACACCGAAACGTCGAGTTAAAATTTAAAATGTAAATATACGCGATAAATCCGGTTAAGGTTTTGCTTTCAAGAATCTTATGACTTTGAAGTGATTTGCTTTATTGTATTGCAGTTCGATGTTTCCAAAATTTAGAGGAATGATTATTCATATCTTTTTCTTTTTGTTGTATTAAAGCAAATTGTACTTTTCAAATTTTTGTTCGATACTTTTTTTATTTGAAAAAGAGGTGTTTTTTAGAGATTTCTCGATATATCTCTTAAACTGCCGGAGCAAACTACATGAAATTTTTCTGAGTGTAAGATATTATATCGTTTTAAAAAGCTGTCAAAAAATATTTTCAATAAAATGTACACAATCGTTACAAGAAGCAAAAACAGGTTTTGAGACTTACGTCCTCTAGTTCCGAGCTAAAAGTGTTAAAACAGAACAGGCAATTCTAACCTTTACGTCCACTGGAAAAGACCTTATATTGATCGTTCATGGGATCGACAGCTCAGTGCCGCTCGGTTCGTCGAAGGGGGAACACGTATCACTTTGTCGTCGGCAGTGCTAAGCTTACGTACGATAAAGGATTAAAATACATAGTACAAATTTATAATTGACTATAATGGGAAATAAAAACATTATATCTAAGCGGCAGGGATAGCGCGCTAGTCCATTTATCGGTTCAAAAACCAATAGTGGGTTTTGAAACTATTTATATTAAAACATGATAACTAAATTTACGTTGCAAGATGAGGTATTGACTGACGGAGGTCTACTTATAATGGACGGCATGTGAATTTGTATGAAACTGTCGATCTCTACCAGATTAGCCTGACCTATGCCTCTGACGAAAAGAAAGCGATGTGAGTAGGATGCTAATATAAAAATGCGATGTAGACATACATCGCCGTTTTTTATGCAATTCGTGACGATTTAGTCTAGTACGAGATTCAATGTATTTAAATATTATGTATCAATATTACGATATGAAAAAAATAGTTTTTATTGCCTTATCAACAATATTTTTCAGAAATAAAAAGTCTTTGGCACAGAGCTTCTTTGGCACAGTGGAGTCGTCATCTGAACTAACTAATTTACTTACGGTTAAAAGGTTAATCTATTTACTTATTTTATACTTTTACTGATATCACTAAATAATATTGTTTTTTTTTTTTAATTCACCGTACCGGTTAGTAAAGATACAATTAATTTTTTTTTAAATATATTCTTATATCAAATTAATTTTTACACAAAGATTGTAAACATACCAACAAATAGTTTTATAATGCCTAATAATACCACAGCTCCAATGAGTGAACAAGAAGTACGTGTCATAATGATTTTCTCTGTAGTTTTTACTTTTTATATTGGCTCGTTTTTCTAGTTTTAGCTAGTTTTTCTCTGTAGCTTTGATTTAGTTTAGATTGTATACGTACCTACTCTATTTGGCAGTGTAAATAAAAGTTTTTTTTTTTAATATTTATAATTTTGGTCATTACTATACAGGGTTAATTTAATTAAAATTTTATAAAAAAAATGTTAAAATTAACCCTGTAGATTATTTATTTAGAAATTTTATTTAGTGTTATTTAGTAACTTAAGTCGAAAATAATCTTTCATTAAATAATATTTTATAGCTTTTTTAGTTATACAGGGTGGATTTTTTTATTCCACCTAGAGGGAAAGTAGGTACTCTAAATAATAGAGATAAAAAATTTTACTCTAACGAAATATTCCTTTATTTCGGAAAAGAAATAAAGCCGCATTCAAAGATTTTCGAAAGTTCGCTCGCCTCACCCGAGAATCAAATCGACTAAAATCTGTAAAAAAAATTTATATTGCGTCGATCGTTAGGGTCAATTGCAAGGATGAAATCTCTCTAGCATACTTGGTTAGTTGAATGAAAGGAATACCATGAAATCTTTTTTTTTAATTGAATGAAAGGAATACCATGAATTATTTTAATTACTAACAAAATTTACAAAAAATGGCAATCGAAAATTTGTTATCTCTATTATTTAGGGTGTTACCAGACCAATCGATCTATAGTCGATCGAAGTCGAGAACTGATATGGTAATTTAAATTGATAGAAGGATACCGTTCCGATATGTCAAGTATTAATTCCTAATGTATTACTATATGTCAAGCCACACACTGCATAGTAAAAGTCTATCATCGTCAGTGAAAAATATTTGTGTTCTCATATAATAAGTTGTTTTTTAGGAGATCGCACATTTGGATACAATAGATAACGATAATTTGCTTCCCGAAATCTCATTTCAAAACAGTGGCAAAGATAATATTTGTAATACAAACATAGGCGAAAATTTACAAGAACTACTCTCTTTGACTAATTCGGTATGTAAAATTCATACGTTATTGAAGTTGTTTTTGTCCCTAAAAAATGATCATACCTATTTTTTTTTATCTGTAGTTTTAGCTATCTTTGAAACCTTTCATAGGTTGCGTAAAAGTTATTTTTTTTCAGGAAGTCAAACTCCTTATTCCTTATATAATCAACATACAATATTTTTTAGATCAGTTAAAAGTTACGTTTTTGACATTTAAAAAGAATAATTTTTCAGAAATTACTTTCCAAAAACTCAATTAAATTCAAGTACATAAGGAAATTTCACTCTTTTTCTAAACATAGTGTTCTCGTTATCAGATAGTCCTAAGGTCCATCTATCTCCAGTGTCATCCAAACGAGTCGTTTTTTGGACACCCTGTATATATAAAGTATGTCATCATTAATATTAATAATTTTTGCTGATTTTTCACCCTTTGTTTATTTTAAGAATCTGTAGTTTGATAAAAAATATACAATTATTTGCGTTAGATGTAAATATGACTGAGTTCTGATAAAAGTTACTACGTATAATGCATACGGAAGGTTGAATTCATGCAAAAAATTCATGTTCGTCAAAACTCTCCTTTCTTGTAGGGATACAAATTATAAATCCGACAAGACTCATCATAGTTAAGGCTGTACGTTGTCTGTTAGTCACTCAGTAACGGAACAGTTTTATATATATAAAACTATATTTACAATTATATTTGCGTTAGATGTAAATATGACTGAGTTCTGATAAAAGTAACTACGTATAATGCATACGGAAGGTTGAATTCATGCAAAAAATTCATGTTCTCAAAACTCTCCTTTCTTGTAGGGATACAAATTATAAATCCGACAAGACTCATCATAATCTCTTATCTTAGTCGATCGAAGTCGAGAACTGATCGTTTTTGGACACCCTGTATATACAAAGTATGTCATCATTATATAAATATTTTTTGCTGATTTTTCACTCTTTGTTTATTTTAGGAATCTGTAGTTTTATAAAAAACGAGCGTTTGCCCGCGACTTCGTACACGCATAAACTCAAACGTCCTATTTTCCGTTCCCGTGGGAATTCTGGGAATTCCTTCCATTATACAAACAGACACTTATTGAGGAACCTTT
The DNA here is from genome assembly GCA_944452665.1 of Stenoptilia bipunctidactyla. NCBI lineage: Eukaryota > Metazoa > Arthropoda > Insecta > Lepidoptera > Pterophoridae > Stenoptilia > Stenoptilia bipunctidactyla. Next base: position 29,617,247 of record OX101722.1, on the reverse strand, counting down.
ATACCAAGTATCACATCCGTGCACTCAAAGAATAACATTTTATCATACAAACTAAAACATCATATATTTCCCGTTCCCATGGAAATTTCGGGAATTCCTTTCATAACACAACCAGTCTCTTTTTGAAGAACTCTTATGCCAAGTATCATATCCGTGCACTCAAGGAATAAGATTTTTCATACAAACTAAAAAGTCCAATAATTCCCGTTCCCGTGGGAATTTCGGTAATTCCCTCCTTAGTGCACCTCTACATCCCCTAAAAAATGTATGTTACGAATTCAGCTCTCTACGCCCAGTAGTTAAGGCTGTACGTTGTCTGTTAGTCACTCAGTAACTCAGTCAGTAACGGAACAGTTTTATATATATAAAACTATATTTACAATTATATTTGCGTTAGATGTAAATATGACTGAGTTCTGATAAAAGTTACTACATACAATGCATACGGAAGGTTGAATTCATGCAAAAAATTCATGTTCGTCAAAACTCTCCTTTCTTGTACAAATTATAAATCCGACAAGACTCATCATAATCTCTTATCTTGTCCTAGAATCTATAATTCGATTTTTTATTATAATAAAATAGTTTTTTTTTCAATATTTTTTAATCTAGATTAGGTAAATACTGAGCGTTCCAGATATTGCTTAAATATTTAAATACACTTCTTAAATAGACATAAAAATTTTGGTATTAACACCTACACACTTACAGGCAAACACTTATTTATCATAAAAATGTTTGCTTACAGTTTTTTTGAGTTTCAAATATTTTGATTCAATTCTTATTCCAGGTAAAAATAAACAAAAATTCTGATTGGTATTTCCAAGTCCAAGGTCAAATGCATATCGCAAAGAAAACTAAATTAGCTATATGGTATGGGGACAATACCATATAGCTAAGAGACTACCATATAGGACGACCAGTTTTGGAAGAAAGAAATGGAACCCAAACTTGTCTCATTTTATATGGAGTGTTTGTTGCCTGAATTGGTGGATCCTCGCTACCCAACAACAAAAAATATTCGAGACCCATCAATAGTAAATGTTTCCACACCTACCTTGTCGACGATCAATATTCAACCATTTGAAGTAAATAATAGTACTGATGACGTTTTATTTCTTCATAGTCAACCAGTTCGACAACGAAGATTGGATTTTTATGAATTGTAAAAGATTGTTTTTTTTTTCTTTTCTAAAATAAATATATATAAATAATAAATATAAATATATACATTACATTATTACTACATTATTAAGTTCAAACTCTGTTTTTTTAATATGTTAGTAACTATGTATAAGTAATACCATTGAATTCAACATAAATATCAGACGTAAATATATCAAATTATTAAAGTCGATCAAATTATAATAAGGGAACAACAATTACAATTAATCACTTTAAAAAAAATACAAAAATATAACACGTTAGGTACTTATAATTAATGAAACACTGACATTCAAACATTTAACATTTTTTCACTAAACAATATTAAGCGATTATAAAAATACTTTTAATAACAGTTGTTGCGACTCCGTAGATTTCTTGTTCCTTAGGTTTGAACGCTGTTGACCTGCGATGGCGCCATTGGCGCGAAATTCAAATCTTAAATGTTTAATGACGAGTGTTAGCGTGAGGGGCGCGTCAGGGGCGCGCGGAAAAGGGCAGTGCGTTATGAAGTTATATTTTTTGACAGTGCGCTCTTAAAAAGTGTTTTATTTAATAGTATGAATCGCGAAAACTAAAGACAATATTAAATTAAATTACTACAATATTAAATTACTTTTTTCAAAAAGACAATATTAAATTACTTTTTTCAAAAAAACATTCGTTAAACTTCATTGAAATCAAGGACAATGGTTTGCCTTACGATCAATTCTTGTTTATCAATACAATAGTCATGTGAGTTGCCAATAACTAGACTCGCTTAGTATGTGCCCGGCTATTTAGATACAATAATTCAAGTCCGTATGTCTGTGTGCCGAGAGCTCTGAAACTGAAGCGCAGTATGTGAAAGGTAAGACAGTAAGTCGGATTGACTGCTTTGGCAGAGTTTTTGGGGCGTTTTGAAGTTTTTTATTGGTGATATTAGGTTGAGGAAATAAGAGTTAATAATAATACAACGACATTTTTTATTTGTTGGATATAGCGTATTTGAGCTTTGTTACGAAGATTTAAGTGTTTAAGTTGAATGTAGTAGTTTGGAAGTCAAGTTAGGTAAGTAACGTTAATCCACTGTAAATAACAAGATTATCAAAAAGTGTAAGATCAGGGACTAATAGATCCTGATAAAGATAAAGTAAGTTGGGGACTAATTTTCTTATAAAAAAATCGTTTTGATCTTATTTTGAAAGAAACAAATAATATTTTTATAATTTAAAACATAAAAAAGAGAGGTTGGTAAAAAATGAAATTGTTGAAAATAAAACTACTTTATTATTGTTTAGTGATTTTTTTTTAAATAATATAATTAAACCTTTGTATACAGGGTTGATTTTAATTAGTGCATCACTTCTTGCAGGGAGCCTCTCCACATCAATCCCAACAACATTTGTTCTACAACTTTTTAAAATTAATAGTTTTCAAAATGTTAGTTTTCCCGTACAAAAAATACTCAGTAAAAAAATATCGCTTCATAATAATAATAGGTACTTTTTACAAAATTCTCAAAATGAGTAAGGAGCAAAACATTTTTTGTTTTATTATTTTTTGTGTTATTTATCAAGATTTGTAAAAAATCGTAGAACAAATGTTGGGACTGATGCGGAGAGGCTGCACGCAAGAGGTGAGGCGTTAAATAAAAAAAACCCTGTATATCCAATGAAATACTTTAAGCTTTAAAAAAGTTACATATGTATTCTTATTTTAAATTTAGAGGTTGTACAACTGCATCATTATTTCAAGGGACAAAAAAAAAACGAAAAAAAAAAAACAGAATACTTTACTACTGCAATCAAGTATCAAAGAGTGCAGTTTTATGTATACATAATAATGATTACTTTTTGAAACCAACAGCATAACCAACAACATGATACAGTATCAATGTCAATGCCGCCCCTATTAATCTGAGTCCAGTTCTATTTTCTGTACTACTCCCTGCGTATCTTACTTACTACACATTGTTTCACTGCGGGCACTTGTCCACTGGTCTAGTATCAACTCGCCCGTCGACACGTTATCACGTCACGTAAATGAGGCACAGCTTTAGAACTCGAGTCAAGTTAAAGTAAACAAATAAATACGATTTCAAAAATAGAATAACAACAAATGGGATAAAGTGAAAGACAGTTGAGAATTGCGTTGTTTACGAAAGAAACTTTTTTTTGTGTGATATTAGTGATAAGTTGTTTTTGTAGTTAATGTTGTGATAGTTATGGAGGAACACGGAACAGGTAATTATTTAATTATTAATTTTATTTGTTATTACAATTTAATTTCAATAAAAAAAAAATTGCATGATAAAATAAAAAAAAATATTCTACATTATTACTACGAACTTTTATCGATCGATCAAAACCTTAAAAAACAAGTGCCCTTAACATTTGTTTTCTTTTACTATCGTCTATTTTTCACCTTCACATACTCCCAGCACATATTTTACTACAAAAAATACACTCATATGTTTTATACTTTCTTTCATAGAAAAACGTCATTCACATGTTTTCATATTATTCAAAACTAGAACTAAATATTGAACTTCTATATTTAATTATCCAACTTAAAGTCATACTGAATCATGTAATTGTTTATACAACATCGCATACTGGCGAGTTTCGGTGCAATTTGTCGCCCGCCCGCCTTTCCATTTATCTGTAGTAGAAGGCGGTCGACCGTCCTGAAGTTTTGGCAGTGGAAATATATCTTTAGGCTCATTTAAATCTAATTTTAGAAACTAATTTGGTATGTATTCTGAAATAATATTTACATTAGTTAAGGACGGTTTTAATTTTTACTTGGCTAGGTGTTTAGCAATGATCGGAAAATGATTTTGGTTCGAAAGAAAAGGTCGGTATTTAGATTTTACTTTTCAGAAAAGTTTCAGGAAAAACCTAGTAAATTTGGGATGGGTTATAGACTATTGTTGTAGTTGTGATTGTTAGACATATGACTTAAAAAAATAACAAAAATATATTTCAGTACATTATTTACAAATCAGTTGCCGGGGCTTCCCAGAAAGTAATGTCAAGATATTTGTGTTGGGAATGCCTTAAATACTTAACTTCAACTTGAACACTTAAATATAAATAATTGTAATATAAATAGTTTTACAGTATGGAAAAGTGTGTTTCTGTGGTATTCATATGTTTTTTCTTGTATTTTGAGTCTAAAGAATCGTAATTACACATTTTTTCAAGGGTAGCCATGTTGTTTACGGATTAGGACACACCCTGTATTCTATATTGATACCATTGCTTGCGTGACCAGGATTAATTAACCATTCGAAGATATTCCAAAATAAAATTTAAAAATAGTGTCATAAAACAAGAATTTCTCTTTAAGAAGTGTTTTTCTAACACTGAAACTTGGGACAAATTAAATGGTTAATGAATTGGGTTTTACCATAATAAGAATCTCATAGCAATATCGATTTGTTTCGTGCGTGTGAGAACTACCTACAGATTGCGGCTTCGTGCGTTAAACCTGAAAATTATTGCAAACGATCTTATAACCAGGAAAAATATACATTATATTCATATGAGTATATACTTAGTAAATAAATAAATATTTCTGACACTCACACAACATTATCTAGCCCAAATAAAGTTTCTTAAAGAACTTGTGTTTTGGATACTAGATAACTGATATACTTAAGAAATATATAAACATACTTATTGAATAAATACATATTTTTTTTTATTAGAATAAACTTAAATAAACATATAAACATCCATGAATTGATGACTAATATCTGTGTTCATCACACAAACATCCGCCGCCGCCGGGATTCGAATCCAGGACCCCTGGCATAGATGGCAATGTATGTTACCACTACACCAGCCGCTCGTCAATAAGTGTAGGAAATTTCGTCTAAATTCAAATATGAATGAATGATTTATTTATAATTAAATAACTTATTTTGTTATTATAAAAGTACTTATTGACTTTGTAAATAAATCTTTAACTATAAAAGAACTTTAAAAGAAAATAAACTATAGAGGCTATTCTGCAGTGCGATCACAGAACTTTATCGAATCGTATATTAACGAATGTTTACGAATGCTCGTATAGTATGGAGTTGGTTGCAAGTTTTGAGTAACATTGTAATTTTTTATTTTACAGATATTAATGAGTACAACATGTTTACAAACATTCAAAATTAACAAGGCACACATTTATTTAAGCTGGCCGTGCGGCAATGGATAGATTTCATATTTTTCTTAAAAACCGTCTCCATACTATACGAACATTCGTTAACAAACGATTCGATAAAGTTCTGTGCTCGCACTGCTGCACCACTAATAACATGAAAGATTTGCGATCAATCACCAATCACTCACAAATCTTCAGATAATGTAAAAGTTTATATGACTGGCTGTATACTAACTGTGAAGACAGCTGGATTAAGCTGAATTTTTTCATGCTATACATATATCAAATTCTGGAATAACACAGTAAATACTTTTTATCCTGATAGTCCCACAGGTTAGGAAAGAACGAGACAAAAGTCGTGGTATCTCCTAGTGCATCATTATATAATAAAAAACTGGACTGGGAGAAAAAGAAAAACATAGAATGTACCAGCTGCTTCTCTCCCCGGGCATACTGTAAAAGTCAGTTAAGGGGCGGAGGTTTTATTGACGTTTTGTGGGCGATAGGCTGACCCCCTATCACTGCAAGTCTCTCTCCAACATTATAATACCTTCAAATTTGTTAAATGTGGCATTAGATGGTTTATAGCTTCTGGTGTTCTGCCTACCCCATAAGGGATACAGGCGTGAAGTAATGTATGTATGTAAAATAGGATATTATAATCATAAGAAAGTTTCATAAACAGTCCATAGGTTTATAAAGTTTTTATTATAATTTGCTGGTCGTTTATAAATTAGCCGATTGGTACCTACTAGAAATGTTATTTTCTGGCCTAAACCAAGTTTTGGCAATTCATAATTCAGCGTACCATTTATAAATAAACTAGCTTTATCCCGCAACTTCGTATGCGCTTAACTACCGCTTGGAAATTTCAGAAACTATACAACCAGACACCCACTGAAAGAACCTTTATACCAAGTATCACACCCATGCACTCAAGGAATAAGTTTTTTTCATACAAACTAAAAATCATATATTTCCCGTGCCCGTGGGAATTTTGGGAATTTTTTTCGTAGCACAACCAGTCACTGTTTGAAGAACCTTCATGCCAAGTATCACATCCGTACACTCAAGGAATAAGATTTTTCATACAAACTAAAAAGTCCAACCCCTTCCCGTGGGAATTTCGGGAATTCCTTCCATAATACAAACAGACACTTATTGAGGAACCTTTATATCAAGTATCACATCCGTGCACTCAAGGGATGGGATTTTTTCATACAAACACAAACATCATATATTTATCGTTCCCAGGAGAATTTCGGGAATTCCTTTCATAACACAACCAGACAAACATTGAAATACCTTTACACCAAGTTTCACATCGGTGCACTCAAGGAATAAGATTTTTCATACAAACTAAAACGTCCTATATTTCCCGTTCCCGTGGGAATTTAGGGAATTCCCTACATCCCCTAAAGAATGTATGTTCCAAATTTCAGCTCTCTACGCCCAGTAGTTACGGCTGTACGTTGTCTGTCAGTCACTCAGTCACTCAGTACCTCAGTCACTCAGGCAGTAACGGAACAGTTTCATATATATTGATGATATCCATCTTTGAGTGCACGGGTGTGATACTTGGTATAAAGGTTCCTCAATAAGTGTTTGTTTGTATAATGGAAAGAATTCCCGGAATTCCCACGACCGGAAAATAGGAAAATAGGACTTTTGAGTTTATGCGTGTATGAAGTCGCGGGCAAACGCTCGTATGTTAATAAAACCAACATTCACTTACAATTTTAACAATAAATCCTCCACACCAAAAGAATTAAAAACGTAGAATTGATGTATTAAAATAACTATCGATTAGGTATTAACTAACTCCTTCGCTATGTATTTATAAAAAAAAACCATCAATTGTGGACTTGTGTCAATTCTGGTTGTTAAAGAAACAAATGGCCGACATTCGCCCATTGTCAAATCGATATCATGTCTGACAGTAATAGTCAATTAGAGTTGCGTAAAATTAATGGGTTCCGTACACGTGCTTGGTATCTTTAGTGCTTTTTATGTAAAATTTATTATTTATTGATAGAAAGCGGGGTATATTTTCAAATAGTCATAAAAGAAATGAAGTAAACTGCATGTATTTCTCGTAAGCTATATTAAGAAGACCGGCTGGTGTAGGGGTAACATACATTGCCTTCTAAGCCAGAGGTCCTGGATTCGAATCCCGATGGTAGTAGATATTTGTGTGAAGAACACACTTGTATTCATTACTAGTAGATGAGATATCTTCAAGTCATGGATTTTTATGTGTTTATTTAATATTGTTTTAAGTCAGTCGCTCATGACCCCGGGGTCTGCAAATACACCGAAACGTCGGGTAAAAATTAAAATGGAAAATACAAATTATACGCGATAAAAAAGTGTTTATTTAAGTTTAGCTTCTTAAAAATTAGGTTCATATTCAATATGCATGTTATACATACCTATATTTCTTTAATAAATTGTCCGTTATCTAGCATCCACAATACAAATTCTTTAAGCAACTTAATTTAAGCTAATGTATAAATGCTAGAGATATTTGTTTATTATTTATTTAAAGATGTTTATCAAATCCAAGCACGTTCAAACCAGTAATCTTATAGAATATAGATTAAATCAGTGATTTATTCTCACCTACTGCTACCTACAGTCAGTAACGATGTCTTTAAACATGAAAAAATACGGATTTTCGGAAGGAGTACACTTATCATTTGTGCAATTGTCATATCAGTTTTATAATATATTTTTGACGAGTGTCATCTAGTCTTTAGTTTAGCCATGTAATTGATTTAAAAAGTAAAAATACATTTGTTATTTTACATACATACATAACTTCACGCCTGTATCCCGTATGGGGTAGGCAGAACACCAGAGGTTATAAGACCATCTGATGTCACGTTTGACAAATTTGGAGGCATTATAATAGTGGAGAGAGACTATTGCAGTGACAGGAGGTCAGCCTATCGCCCACAAAAAAGCCTCCCATAACACCTCGGTCCCTTAACTGACTTTTACAGTATGCCCGGGAAGAGAAGCAGCTGGCACATTGTATGTTTTTCTTTCGCTCCCCGTCCAGCATAGAAGCATTTGTTATTTTACTGTTTTAAAATTCAATTGCTCAGCGATACCCTGCCGGGGTTAATACGTCTTTATAGGCGACACATTGACGTCCCGGCGATACGACACCAAATGGAGTTTTATGATCACTCCTTCAGCTTTATAGTTTAGTGGTTGAGAGTTAAAATACTGAAAGTCTTGGGTTTGGTTTGAGATGGACAAGTTATCCAGCAGATAATGCTTTTTAAAAAGTTAAGCAGCATTTCATTTATTATTTAGACGACCGGCTGGTGTAGGGGTAACGTACATTGCCTTCTATGCCAGAGGTCCTGGGTTCGAATCCCGGCGGCGGCGGGTATTTGTGTAATGAACACAGATATTAGCCGTCAAGTCATGGATGTTTATATGTTTATTTAAGTTTATTCTAATAAAAAATATGTATTTATTCAATATGTATGTTTATATATTTCTTAAGTATATCAGTTATCTAGAATCCATAACACAAGTTCTTTAAGAAACTTAATTTGGGCTCGATAATGTTGTGTGAGTGTCAGAAATATTTATTTATTTATAAATAAAATATATGTAATCACCTTACGAGCACACGTGTTACTTATTACTCCCTTATACTGCGTCTGTTTAAGAAATGTTTTCATGGATTTAGAGTTTATTTCTGTTTTGTCTAGGTGGGGCTAAAAAACCTATGTTCCCTGAATAAAATTATTGTTACCTAGTCGGGTCATAAGTTCTGTCAAAACCTCATATTTTTAATTTTCGAATACTGGCCAGAAATACGCTTTCTAATTTTAAAAATAGAACGGTTGCGATTGTTGAAAATAAAAAAGAAATTATATTTTATTCATTTTCAAATATGGAGTGGTCGAGTAAAGAAGATAGAATCGCGGTTATCGCGTTGCACCGCTGCGGTTACGCGCCAAAAGAGATTTTCAATATTCTACAAAAATTGAAAATAACGTTACGGTTCGTTAATCGTACTATTAAACGATTCACTGAAGAATCAAGCTTCGAAGATCGTAAAAGAAGCGGCCGACCTCGCACAGTTAGGACACCAGCGGTCATCAAAGCAGTGAAGGCGCGAATCGAAAGAAATCCCGTGCGTAAACAGAAAATCCTAGCTCACCAGATGGGGCTAAGCAGAACCACGGTCAAAAGAGTGCTAAATGAAGACCTAGGACTACGAGCTTATCGTAAAAAGACCGGACATTTCTTAAACGAGCGTTTAAAAAAAATTAGGCTAGAAAGATCCCGCGCTTTGTTACGACGGTACGCGGGAAAAAAATACCGCGAAATTCTTTTTTCGGATGAAAAAAATTTTAACATTGAAGAAAGCTATAACAAACAAAACGATAAGGTGTATGCCCACAGTAGTGAAGAAGCGAGCGCGCGTATTCCGAGGGTCCAGCGTGGCCATTACCCTTCCTCATTCATGGTTTGGCTTGGAGTCTCATATTCAGGCATAACTGAGGTGTTTTTCTGTGAAAAAGGTATGAGAACCAGTGCCGTGGCTTATCAAAATACTGTCCTGACAAGCACAGTGGAACCTCTTTCTCAAACAATGTTCAAGAACAGACATTGGACATTCCAACAGGACTCTGCACCGGCTCATAAGGCACGAAGCACGCAAGACTGGTTGACCGCCCGCGGAATTGACTTTATCCGGCATGAAGACTGGCCATCTTCTAGTCCAGACTTAAACCCACTGGACTACAAGATATGGCAATATTTGGAGGAGAAAGTCTGTGCTAAACCTCACCAAAATTTGGAGTCTCTGCGAGCATCTCTGGTTAAAGCAGCGGCAGAAATAGATATGAATGTGGTGCGTGCAGCGATCGATGACTGGCCGCGTAGATTAAGGACATGTGTCCAAAATGGGGGAGGGCATTTCGAATAATGTAATTAAAATTATATTGTACATTTAATAACCTTTCATTTCATATATAATTTTTAAGTAATTGTCTAAAGGTGTATCAGTAATAACATTAAAAGTTTTTGACAGAACTTATGACTCGACTAGGTATACATAACTTCACGCCTGTATCCCTTATGGGGTAGGCAGAACACCAAAGGCTGTAAAACCATCTGATGTCACATTTGACAAATTTGGGGATATTATAATGATGGTGAGAGAGTATTGCAGTGACAGGGAGTCAGCCTATCGCCCTCAAAAACGCCATAAAGCCTCTGTCCCTTAACTGACTTTTACAGTATGCCCGGGAAGAGAAGCAGCTGGCACATTCTATGTTTTTCTTTCGCTCCCAGTCTAGCAAGGGACTGGGAGCGAAAGTTTGTTTGATAAAAGTATCTAATTTGAGATACTTTAATTTGAGTAACCCCTTTAGGCTCCACTGTCGCTAGTCAACCCCACATTAAATGGCTGCCATATATTATTATTCAGTGAAAGATTATTAAGAAAAGTTTTAAATCTTCGACCTTATCATATTACAGATCATCGAAAAAAATAGGGCAAAAGCAAAATTAGTCACTTGATAAAAATAATAAAAGTATGAAAAATTTCCCATTCTCCTAATTTTCAAATCACAATGTAATTAAAGAACAAATCGCTAGGGGAGTGTACACAATATGTATCCCCAAGGTTAGGCTAATAATAAACTATTAGCTAATAATGACTAATTGACTTGACCTTTCAATGTCCAAGTTATTATGTTTCCGGTACCATTACTATCCTTTTAAGTTAATTCGATATTTTCCTGATTAAGTCCAAAATGCCCATAACTGTATCTAGGTTATATACAAGGTGTACTCCAAATGGGGACGAGGCTGCATAGCTTTGCCTATACAACCGACAACTTTACTTTAATATATCTAAGTATTATCAGTAAATTTTCTTTATAATTTGACGTATGAATTAATTAAATTATTGCTTATAAGTAATTATAACAGTTACTTTTTTTGTTATTTTTCAACCGACTGAAGGAGGTTCTCAATTCGTCTGTATGTTTTTTTGTGTCTTTGTTACACGATATTTCGGACAATTATGAATTGATTTTGAAATTGAATTGATTCGTATGATAGAGGATACTTCATAGTTAGTCCCATTTAAATTTCATCGAAATCGGTAGGGTATGTCATTGAAATTTCAAACTTTTGAAAAAATATATATGATTTCGGAGAATGTTTACGTTGATGACATTCTTAAATCAGCCAAAGTTTTGACGTGAAGTCGGTTTTTTAATGCTCTGCATTCTTTGATTTTAAGGCACACATTTGACATAAATCTCACCTTATTTTAAGTGACGATGAGAAGATGACAGCATATGGGCTCAAGAAGTACGGAAAAAACTGGCTCTTCATAAAACATTCCCGGAATACATCACCGCCATGTTTAAAAGCCGAATCTAGAAAGGGTTCTAAAATCAAGCAGGCTTGATTTGATTTTTACCACATGCTTGTCCAAGTCCGGTATTGCTGTTTTAAGTCGACCCAACGTGAGTATATTTGATTCTGCCAGTGTAGAGCCTACTTAAAACACCCTTTACGCTCCCGGATGAGTATATTCTAGAGGGTCTGTCTCGTTATATTTCTCCAGCAAAAAATAGAAATCCAACCCTCATTCTTTAAAATCTCCATCACTAAGTAGTTTAGTTTACCAGGAAGAAATCTCTGTACATATACGGCCGCCTTTGTACTTATTACTACTTAGTACTTATTCTGTACTTATTTCTACCTACAATTTTAGGGCAGTTCACTGGAAAACTGTTCAATTAAGACTTTTTTAACAACAAGCTCTAAATAAATTGAAATGCCATGTTAAAATATACCATATATTTTTTTATACTATAATGATAGGACGTTTGTCTTCCATGCCACCTGATGGAAAGTGCGCATGAAGACTATATGGTGGTACATCCACCATCCACGAGATACCTATTCACTCGACACTTAAAAGTTCCAGGACTGTAGTGGTCAGGAAAAACAGACGCAGGCAGATTGTTCCACACCCGCGCAATCCAAAAAGGAACTATCGAAGCGTTTTGTTCGATTTCTTGGTAAATCCACTATATAGGGATAGAAGTTCTCTGCGTCTGGTAGTCCGTTGGTAAGAAAGAGTGGGTTAAATTTTCTCAAAAAGACCACTCGCTCACTCACCAAAATGTGGCCGATAAAATACTGTCAAACAAGCAACCTTATGACGATGCTCCAGCGTCTGCAATTTTTATTTGTAAAATTGTCGTTATTATTCCCAAAGGTGACTACAGTACTCCATGCACGACCTCACTTGGGCTGTGTATAGATTGAGTAGCCGTTCAGGGCCGAAGTATCGCCGGACCTTCCAGATGATTCCTAATTTCTTAGAAGACATTTGAGCCATAGACTCAATTTGTTATCTGAAGTTCAATTTAGTCGATATAGTAACGCCCAAAAGCCCTAGATGGTCGGTGATGAGAACAGATACATTCTGGAAAGTGGGCGTAAAAGTATAGATGCTCTTTTTTGCGGAAAATAGACACACCTGTGTTTTGGAGGCGTTGAATTTGACCAGGTTGGACTCGCCCTAATTGGAGTCGAAGGAGTCGTAATCAAGGTCGAATCAACGCACTCAATAATACACTCTTATAACCTGGATTTCATAGGCGCTCTTTCACGCATTAGATATGCATCTCTCTATTATATATTAAAAAAAGCTTTTAGGTTTTTTTTGGGTAGTAAATTTTAACTTATAATTCTTATATATAGGGTTGTTTTTAAGTCACCAGCTAAAATTTAAATATTGTTTTCTTTGTTACGATATAACTTACCTGCGTATTTATTGTAGTAACGCTCAGTAGAAAAAAATAAAGATATGACAACACAAACTATTTTACAAATAATCGCTGTTCATGAACACAGCTACAACGATGCGGCATTTCATTGTTAATACTACGAAGTAGTACTACAAGATGTTTTGTAGTAGCTCGTAGTCGTCTATATTCTTAATGGTTTTCATTCATAAATTAGAGAACCATGCTTTGCTTAATATGTTAGCGAACATATTTATTCCTCTGTAAAAAAATACATACCTTTATTTTTGCAAAACTTAGTTCTATAAATGATACTTATTGTGTAAAAAAAATTGGCCGGTGACAAAAAAAATAACCCTGTGTGACTATAAATTTAATTATAACTTATAATTCATATTTCTTTAAAATCTACTTATCAAGTCCTTTCATTTGATATCCACCATGGCATCATTTTCATTTTTACTAGAGGGCGACGTATGAAATTCAGAGTCACATTAAACCGATAACTATTAGAATTCAAGACGTTTTAAACGATATCTCATTTTCAAATTATGGTAAGTAGTTTAGGAGTTATGAGGAAACTGAGAAACATACATACATACATATACATAGGTAATAGTTATAACCCACCCTTTCGTCTATTACCATTAATAATTATCTTTAAAACTCAAGTTTATGCTAACCGTAACTGAAATTTAGCTAACAAAGCAAAAAATATTAGTGAAATTTCATTTAAATTTAACAAATAAAATTAATTCCATAAAAAAAAAAAAACAATAAAATGATTGTCAATATTTTTTATAAATTGAGATTTAAAGTAATATAAAAGTTACCTTTACTGTAATTATCATGCAATAATTGCAACCTAATAATTATCATGCAAAACATAAAAACTAAGTACAAAGAACTTTTATCAACAATTACAAAACATTGAAGTGACAGACATTTTAAACATGACATAATTGGAGTTAACCACCCTAGATTACAAGAAGAATTAGTAAACAACAAGATTTAATACGAATATTGCCCTATTGTTGATAACATGTAGCTTAGTTGAATAATCTTAGCACAGACTTTACTGTCATAACAAAGAAATAAGAATCTTAACCAAAATAACCAAATAAAAGCGGTATACGTGACCCAGTGGGTAAACAGCTATTTTACAACCGACTTTCAAAAGGAGGAGTGTATGTTGTAGAGAGTGTATGTCAATTCGTGTGTATGTTTTTTAGTCTTTTTTACAAGAATTTTCGGACAATTAAGAATTCATTCATTCATAACTTCACGCCGGTGTCCCTAATGGGGTAGGCAGCACACCAAAGGCTATAAAACCATCTCACTATTGCAGTGCCAGGGGGTCAGCCTACCGCCCGCAAAAACGCTAATAAAACCTCTGTCCCTTAACTGAATTTTACAGTACGCCCGGGAAGAGAAGCAGCTGGCACATTCTATGTTTTTCTTTCGCTCCTAGGATTTAGAAACAAGACTAGTGCTGACAAGGGGCTTCATAGAACTTTACCGGAACACGTCTCCATTAGATCGGAAATATAAAGTCTTTCAATAAGGACGAGTCGATTTCAAAATGGATTAAAACAGGCTATGTGTGAGATATTACCGATGTTTTTCTGTTATTTAAAAGATCCATTCATGCCATTTTGTTTTGAATATGACATCATTGAACTGTCTGCTGCGTCTTCGAATGGTGGCACAAATATGGGAGGTTCAATTTTCAACAGATAGACAATAATAAACAGGCAGATCCATTTTAATCCAATTTTTGAAGCCTAAATTGAACCTTATGGATATGATATTTTCTTGTGGGGGTTTTAGAAGTCTCGAATGACCAATTGAAATGAACAATAAGCCGCGTTAACCTGAAAGTTGACATAAACTAGGCCATCAGTTTCAGTAGAATTATTGAAGCGGAGTCATTGAAAATTGGACTTCCCTGATCCGTACGAAACTGGGTACGGACATTTGAATTATGTTATATTCAAATCAAAATGGCATGAAAGGGCCTTTAAATTAAATGATGATTTCGCTAATATCTTACACATAACCTGTTTTATTCCATCTTGAAATCGACCCGTCCTTATTGGAAGATCCTATATTTGGCTGCAGGCGTTATACAAAGGGTGGTCGCTACCCATAGAAAAACAATCCGTTTTTTTTCTTTGAGTTTTGAAATAAAGTAATTAATAAGATTTAAAGCTGTAAATTTAGAATATATAAATGAAACACATAGCTTGTGATATTTTGGGCGCAGATTTTGTAGGTACGTCTACGTTAAAATGCCATATTAATGCCTTAACGTAAGCGAAAAAGGTTTTCTTATTTCAGTATTCATTTTCTAACATGTTGAAATTAAGTGTTGTTGACTAACTGTAAGAAACTAACGTTTCTATAAAGTCTGTTTTGTTAGTTATAAGGTGACGTGCGCAGTGAACTATCTGAAAATAATTTATTTTTGAATAACGATGCCTTACCTAAAAAAAAACTGAATTTAAAAACAACCAATTCCTGCTACTAAGTGAATAAGTACAAATACTACTACTTCCATCATCCAAATACGAATTTTATAAAAATTCTGTTAGTTATTTGAATAAAGAATTCACACAGTCATTTTAATCATTCTTGTTCAAAGCCGGACACAGACAAACATACATAAAAGGCTACTAAACATTAAACGAATAAACAATATATGAAGAATTTTTGGTCACGTAGCTTACCTAACATATCATATGATATAACGACTTTGTCACCTGTGGTTTATCCCCGATTATTACTGGGATAAATTCTAATATCTTTTCTATAATATGGCGTACCCGTAAATCTATAGACCAAATTTAAATTCAAAGTGAAGACTATTCCACTGCTACATTCGAACGAACTGAAATACATACATACATTACCTCACACCTGTCTCCCTTTGGGGTAGAGACAAGGGAACACCAATTGCATCGATCCATACATACCTCTTTCTTTTCCTCCACGTTCATTAATCTTTTCATACATGATCGCCGGTTACGGGTACTTTTAACTAGGCCCTTTTTAAGTACATCGCCAATTTGATCGGCGGCCCCTTCCGATAGCACCATCCATTCTTGCTCTGTACACCTCTTTCGTAAATCTACTTTCACTCATCCTTTCCTTTCCAAAAACGAACTGAAATCTTAGAATAAAAAACAGACGATGATAACTTATTTCAGAGCTTACAATTAAGTCTCAAACAAAACGTTTTGATCTTTTAGGTCTACTTTGAAACAGTAATCCCTGATGGAACCATATAAATGAATTTGAAGGTTCACCTATAAATCATTGATGGCCAAATCATTTTACGTGTTTAAACATTGCAGCTTATTATTGGTAACGGGCTCTTCAGTCTACCGATTCCATCGCAAACCACGAGATGGCTTAGTAAAGTTTAGTTAAACATCTAATGCGAACCGACGAAATACTTGACTGCACCATGTTAACCATAATTTATCCCAATGGTAAAAGATAACTTAATCCCTTTATGACTGGTGGGTCACTTTTGAAATTCCAGGACGTGATAGTTTGAGATCATACATGAAGAGACAAAATATAATAAAAAAATAATATAAATTATTTACGCAAAGCATGGTTACGCTAATGTTGGCAGCGATCCGCGTGCCAGCAGTGCGAGCACAGAACTTTATCGAATCGTTTGTTAACGAATGTTCGCATAGTATGGAGACGGTTTTTAAGAAAAAAATGAAATCTATCCATTGCCGCACAGCCAGCTTAAATAAATGTGTGCCTTGTTAATTTTGAATGTTTGTAAACATGTTGTACTCATTAATATCTGTAAAATAAAAAATTACAATGTTACTCAAAACTTGCAACCGACTCCATACTATACGAGCATTCGTAAACATTCGTTAATATACGATTCGATAAAGTTCTGTGATCGCACTGCTGGTCTCGTGCCACGATCGACTCATTTGTATGTAAAGTAAATAGTAACATAGTAGTATTTATTTATAGGGAATTCTAGTGAAAAATTAAGTACTTACTTTCATTATAAAAATATGATCAGAATCGAATACAGAGTGCTCTCCTTCAGTATCTAAAATTTGTCACCAGTCACCCTGTATATTTCCATCGTCTATATTTGGTCATCAACATTTATGAGCTTAGTCACCAATTTTGATCACTTCCAGATGGATTGAATCTAGGTTCTAGAATAAAATTGGTAAACTCATATCTAATCACTTCTCAGAAACATCAAGTTATTTAAAGCATCTATCAACTAAATGAAACCTCTGAACTCACAAGTTATCTCGGATATATCGCAGTGACGACATCAAAAGGTAGATAAGCGGCAATCCATCCAGACAATGGCATTCACCTTCCTGATACTACGGCGGTAATCGATACGAACCGCGGATTACCGAAATCCAATTAGTTTACTCTATACAGTACCAGGGCTTTGTTTAAAGTGATGAAGTTAGCAGTAATGTAAAGATTTTCTTTTTCAACCGATTTCCAAAAAAGAAGGAGGTTCTCAATTCGTGTGTATGATTTTTTTGTGTCTTTGTTACATGATTTTTCAGACAATTATGATTCGATTTTGATTCTTGGTCGACTTTGATTGGTCCTATATAAATATCTTTGAAATCGTTTGAGAACTTCATTGGAAATTTCATTTTTTTTTTTAAATATGTATGATTTTGGAGAATGTTTACGTTTTAATAATGTTTTTTTTTTAATAATGTAATTTTTATTTATCACATTTTTCATTTATTTAATGTTTACGTTGATGACAATAAAACTCAGCCAAAGTTTTGACGTTAAGTCGGTTTTTTTAATGCTGTGCATTCGTTATTAATTAAAGCTCATTTACTACTTGTCCGCAACGGTTAAGTTACACCTGAAATGATAATTCTCAAAGGCGCGGGATCGAGCGACGCGAGTTAACATTAAATCTGTTTTGGTTATTAATTATTTGGTTGGAATTTATGTCGAGATAAATATTTCTTCCCGACCCAGATAAAAGTGTCGGACTAAAAGTAAGTGTGATCTAAGTAAGAGTGTGGTACTAAGTGATCTCTACTTAGTGGTAGAAAAACCTTCTTGGTTTTTCCAGCTAAAAATAACTTCCTACCAAATCCGCCATGAAATAACAATCAAATACTTACATATAAATTACCTCTAATACAATTTATATTAGTATGAACAATATGTTTTCCGATTACCTACTTTGATGTAATGTGAAAAAGATGTAGCACAAGTTTATGCTGAATTCGTCTGTATGTTTTTTTGTGTCTTTGTTACAAGATATTTCGGACAATTATGAATTGATTTTGAAAATTGTTCTTTCATATGATAGAGGATTCATAGTTGTTTCCATTTAAAATTCATCGAAATCGGTGAATCGGAGTGCTTCATTGAAAATTTCTAACTTTTGAAAAAATATGTATGATTTCGGGAAAGTTTACGTTGATGAAATTCTCAACTCAGCCAAAGTTTTGACGTGAAGTCGGTTTTTTTAATGCTCTGCATTCGTTGATTATTAGAAATAAAGTTTTTGGCTCATATATATACAGTATCTAAGATGAAAAGCCATATTGTAACAGCACAACCCCCTATAGTATACTATAAATTACTTATTCTTCAGAATTAGATTGTTTTTTTAGTCTATACAATAGGACTTGATTGTAAGTTTTTCGCTTCGACTCATAGAATCTTTCTTCGTGAGAAATGGTAATACAATCATAATCACTTACATTATTATTGTGATACTAGCAGATAACTTAGCAAATATCCACAAAGAGATATAAAAAAAATCTAAATACATATTTTAAATACAAATACAGAGGTTTTATTGGCGTTTTTGCGGGCGATAGGCTGACTCCCTGTCACTGCAATAGTCTCTCTCCATCATAATAGTACCTCCAAATTTGTCAAATGTGACATCAGATGGTTTTATAATAAATAATAAATAAATAAAAATGTTTATTAATTTCAGAAAGCATAAATTACAAATATTGGCTTAAATATACAAGGAAGGATAGAACATTGGTGCCTGAACTAGGATAATCCTGTTTTTCAGGCTGTAGGGTGCTAAAATAACATTTAAAATTCATTCAAATAAAATATAACTTCTATAAAATAAAATATGGATCTTAAATACAAACATAGTAGAATCTATTTAACTATTCTTAAGAAATAAAACTAAAATAGGAAATTGTGACAATTTTGAATTTAAGAGATTTACCTACATAACTATTTTATTTATTAAACCAAATTACACTTTTATGCTAACATTATCAAAAATTAACTTATAACAGTCAGTAGCATCTCGGTTTCATCGTACGTCAATTCCTGGAGAACTGTTTTTAAAGCCTTTTTACAATTTCTTACGTTTAAGGGATATATATACACTTTAGCGTTTATTTTGTTATACAATAATGGCCCTAGGAATTTATAAAATCGTGTAGTCAAAGTGTATTTTACCCGCGTGCGATTTGTGCATACAATATCCTTGCGTCTTTTGTTAGTAGAACTGGTGCTGTATTGAAGTGCTGTGTGCTGTTTAAGTACTGTGTTAGTTATAAATAATTGTCGGACTGTTAGTACATTGCATGATTTATATAAAAGGTTAGTAGGGTAGAGGTATGGCCTAAAAGAAGCAACCTTAAGAATTGCTCTTTGAGCTCTTTCTACAATAAGCAGAGAGGTTTTAGGAGCTCCGCCCCAGATCGTAATACAATATGTTATCACAGATTGACACAGGGCGCTGTATAATAGCATGATAAGTTTTGAATCCGCAATTGACCTGATTTTCTTAAAAACGAAAATCAGTTTACGGATTCTATTACTAAGAGCTTCAATGTGATATCTGAAGGAAAGAGTTTCATCAACAATCACACCGAGATATTTTATTTTATCTGTAACTGTAATAGTAGGACAAGCACATGCAATGTCAGCAAGGTTATTGCAGCAATGTGCATACAGTGGTCTATTAGTTAGTGCTACGTGTGATTTCCGCATTGTGAACATAATGTATTTTGTTTTGTCTGCGTTTAATGTAAGTAGGTGAAGTTTAAGCCAGTTATTCACAATATTGAGGCCATTCTGAGTAAGTTTAAAAATGTCTTGTTCGGAGTCAGCTGAAAAAAGTAAAACAGTGTCGTCGGCGTATGAAATTATTTTACCTTGTACTAGTTGAAGATTACAAAGGTCATTTACGTATATTAAAAATAATGTGGGGCCTAAAATACTACCCTGGGGGATACCGAAGGGGGTAGTTTTTTGTTCAGAACTAACTGTATTGCCTAGTTTAACGCATTGACTTCGATTACTAAGGTAACTAGTTAAAATATTTAGCTGATTACCTCTTATACCTACATTTTCTAATTTATTTAACAGGATGGGAATAGAGACGGAGTCAAAAGCCTTGGCTAGATCAAGGAACACCCCTATAGTCTGGTTTCCCTTATCTAGTTCCTGTGCAATATAATCTACTAAGTCATGCATAGCATCAGAAGTCGATAGGTTTGGCCTAAAGCCAAATTGTGATTTAGAGATGATAGACTTATTTTCCAAATATCTTACTAGCTGGTTGTTTATTATTTTCTCCAATATTTTAGATATTGAGGGTAGTATGGAAATAGGTCTATAGTTCGTTATTTGGTCTTTGTTACCAGATTTAAAGACAGGAACTACGAGGGATTTTTTAAGACAAGTAGGAAAAATTCCTTCTGAGAGACATTTTTGAAATATAAAAGTTAAAGGAGGGATGAAGAAATGCTTGAACTTTTTCAATAACTTACTAGGTATATTATCACAGCCAACAGCACAGTCATCCCTTAACCCCATTATAATTTTTTCAACCTCCGCTGCGTCTGTATTTAATATTACAAAAGAATTCAAAGATGAGTTATTGTAAGTATTAATAGTTTCATGTGTAATGGAGAATTGTCGAATCTTTTCTGTTAAAGTCTTTCCGATATTATTGAAAAAGTCGTTAGCACTGTTTGCCGCCGATAGTGGGGAGGGATGGGATAGCAATAAACTCGAGGACGATTCAGTGTGTTTGGACGTATACGTGACTTTTTTTTATGTATTTCCAAACTTTTTTACTGTCTTTTCCAGCTTTTGCTAGTTGATTTTTGTCATAGTCAGCTTTTACTTTTCTTAAAATACTATTACAAAAATTACGATAGCGCTTATAAGTTATTTGTAAAACTAAATTTCCCGGACAAGATTTGGCCCTCATGTGGAGTTTGTCCCTATTTTTCATGCAACGAATAAGCCCCGGCGTAATCCATGGTTTGATATTTAAGTTTCTACTACTTACTTTTACTTTTGATGTGTTATTAAGAATTGCTTGTTGAACAATATCAACTAAGTATGTCATGCTCGAGTCAGCGTCAGCAGAATTATAAACTGGACTAAGGTCAGTGTTACATAAATGGTCCTCAAGTTAATGCATGTTTAATTTAGAAATAAACCTTGCGTATTTTGTTTTAGTTACGTTTAGTTTAAGGGTTAGTAAAACAGCTTTGTGGTCCGTTACGGTGGAGTTAGGAACTAATACAGATGATAGCAACTGGGTTTTGAGAAAGATATGGTCCAGACAAGAACCGCTATGATGTGTAGGCAGTGTGTGCGCAGGGTATAGCCCGTGAAATGCACATCGATTTAGGTACTCCTGTATCAACCCACTGTTATTCTCTGGTCGAATATCAATATTTATGTCTCCAGCAAGCACAATATTTTTATAAGACGACAAACTTTGAAGTTGACTATCTAAAGATTCGAGAAACTCATCCAGCTTCTTAAAGGAAGGGGATCTATACATCGCTAATATTGCAACTTTATTTTTGTTTTCATCGATTTTTATTACCAAACCGCTGCATTCCCTAACAATAGAGTCCTCGACTGTGATATTCAGAGTGTTCCGAGCATAAACTACCACACCATCATTTTGGTTGTTAACTGTTTTACTGCTAAACACATCGTAACCTGTCATCTGTGGAAGTTCATAATTATTGGAAAGCCAACATTCAGTTAGTACAATTAGATCGCAGTTAACATTTAGCCTCTGAAGAAAAATATTAAAATTATCAAAGTTTTTATAGATACTCCTAATATTTTGTGTTAGTATGGTTATCGATTTGTCGCACAGAGATAGATACTGTTTGCAATCTTCAGCATTACAAGGCGTTGCTTCCGAAACAGAGATACTATCTAACTCGTTAATTATATGACGAGTCATATATTATTGAAATATTAACAATTAAGAATAAAAAAAAATATATATATGTATAAAAATTTAAAACGAGTATAAAAAGAGATATATAAAATAAGGCAAAAAATTAATTAACTAAAAACGGCGCTCTTAGGCACCTTCATAATTAATTGAGTTTATGTACCTTTGTTCGGCAATTTTCTTGGCGGGGCAATCTATTTCACCTGTTTTGTGATTATTAGGCTTATTGAAACGGGAACATGTCGCACACTTAGGTTCCTCTGCCTTTTTCTGGCACTCATTTGCTGAGTGGCCTAGAACTCCACAGTGTCCACAGGTACAAGTTTCTGCCCGGCATGACTTCGCTGCATGTCCATACTGCTGGCATTTAAAACACCTAGTAACTAAAGTAAAGTCCCTCACCGGACAGGACGACCAGTTAACAAAGACTCTTTCTTGAGAAATGAGGGCTTTTCTTATTGGGGCAGGAACTTCGATTACATAGTTACAGGTCTCTGCTTCTTTCTTTCCAGACTTATGGCTAAGTTTAATGGAGGACAGGATTTTTTCACGACTATCACTAAGTTTGTTCGAAAGATTTTGCTCATATATACACTTAAAAACGTCTTGTTCCTGCATTGATGTGGGCACCCCAATTATGACAATTCTAGGGTTTCGCTTGCTTGGTTCATCTACGGTAAGGCCACAGGATGACAGCTGGACTGACTGCTTCAGTTTTTCGACATCTCCTTTCGAGTCAGTGCTGATAATAACCCCACCATTTTTTGTTTTGCGGAGTCCTCTAACCTGCAGCTTCATTTCACCAGGGCTAATAATCTGCTGAACAAGTGATTTAGTGGCCTCGCTAGTCTTTAATTTGTCCTTGGGGTAAATTGCTACCGAGCTTACATTTGCAGGTTTAATAAAACTATTATTGGTCTTAATCATATCTGCGTAAGTAACTTTTGTCAAACTTGGTTTAGCGGACTCCAGGATTACTTCTTTAAGGTCTTGAAATTGGTTAGACAGCTCTTGTTTTTCTTTAAGCGCTTGTATTAACGTACGGCCTTGAAGTGCTTTCTGCTTGAGGGATTGGTATGTGATAGCCAGTTGGGATGCACCATGGCCAATCTTTCGACAGAGAGAGCTGATCCGAAGTTTTTGCTCGGTATTCATTTTTCCTTCACCAGAAATTGCGCAAACTTCATTGAGGCAAGCTTCAATGGATGACATCCAATTTTGAATTTCGGGCGTTGAAATTACTTCCATGTCGTCTTCATCTGGTACTGGAGGTGGCTTTGAAGAGGGCGTTGGAGGTGGGCTGCGGCAAGTTTTACCACTTCGATTGAAGGGGCTGCTATCCATTATTTTTTTTATTTAATTAAAACGTATCATTTCAAAAACACAAATAATTCTAAATAAGTATCTATTTGCAATATCTATTGTCACAGAAATTAATTTGCGCTGATTCAAATCTAGGTCGAGTACTATCTGCTTTAATTTAAAATTGTATAAATAAACTAAAAACACGTCCGATCCATTTGGCGATTGAAACTACTTATAGCTCTGATGTTCTGCCTACCGCGTGAAAAATGATGCATACAGCAAAACTCCAACTTAGTTGATTTTGGTTGGCAACTATACAAAGGAACTTGTCGATATCCTGTGCTTTTCATTGCATTATATGAATTTATCAATGTGACTTCTTTCTTTAACTAAAATATTAGTTTAAATGTGAATCTATGCTGCTTCTATGCTGGACATAGAATGTGCCAGCTGCTTCTCTTCCCGGGTATACTGTAAAAGTCAGTTAAGGGACCGAGGTGTTATGGGAGGCTTTTTTGTGGGCGAAACGCTGACCCCCTGTCACTGCAATGGTCTCTATCTACTATTGTAATGCCTCCAAATTTATCAAACGTGACATCAGATGGTCTTATTACCTCTGGTGTTCTGCCTACCCCATACGGGATACAGGCGTGAAGTTATGTATGTATTTATGTGAATCTATTAAGTTCTTTTATCCATTATACTTAAGTAACATTTTAAATAGTTACAATTTTTGTTAAAAGCTGTCGATGTCAATGAAGTTTTTAAGAAAACAGCATTATGAAGAGTGGTTCCCCAGGGTTAAATCCTAGGACCACTGTTACATTATATTGTCTTACACGCAATAGTAAATATGTCAATTGGAAAATCATAAGCTCCGGGTGATTTTTTGTTAATATAACCCGTACTATAATTTAGGTATCCTTTTAGATGATCGCTTAACTGGAAAACTTGTTGAGGTACATAAAATGATGAAAACTAAAAATATATCACTTCAGGTATATTTCCTAAGCTATTTTTCTTTTGCATCCGTCTTCTCAATTCGTCTGTATGATTTTTTTTGTGTCTTTGTTACACGATATTTCGGACAGTTATGAATCGATTTTAAAAATTATTATTTCATATAATAGAGGATACTTCATAGTTGGTTCCGTATAAATTTTATTGAAATCGATTGAGTACTTAATTGAGAATTTCAAATTATTGAAATAATATGTATGATTTCGGAGAATGTTTACGTGGATGACATTATAAGTTGGCCAAAGTTTTGACGTGAAGTCGGTTTTTTTAATGCTGTGCATTCGTTGATTATCATCTTCAAACACTCTTGGTATACTTTTTCAAAACTCAAAAATATCTACCCGCATTCTCCACTTGCATCGTCTTAACGTCAAATTGTTCAAGGGCATTCATAAAAAAATGTCACAACCAACTCAATACTTAATTATCACATGACATCATCCACGAAACATTGAAAGATCCATTGCTCTTTTATGTTTCGCTTTCAGTCTATAAGCTAAAGAATATTCTAGAGAGACCATGCGACAACATCATTGTTCACAAATGTTTTAATAACAAACGTTAAACTAAACACAGTGAGCTGGTTTATTCTGGAAAATTCTGGATCATTCTGGTTTAGGTGGCTTCAAACACGAAGGGATTTGTGTTGATCAGCTTGATTGGTGTTAATAGACAATTAAAGAATATTCTAGATCTTAGTAAGCCGACAGTTTCTTTGCTACGCGTTTTTATGTCAGTCACAATTAGCGCATTAACGAGCTTGTTTATCCATCTCTTAGTGATTTAGGCGTTTGTGGGAAATAAACAACAACATCGCGAAGCCTGCGTTTAGATAGAATATTTTGTAGACATGCGAAGTTGTGTAGCAACAAACTTCTCAAAGCTTTGTAAGCACTAGGTTACGTTTATTTTTGGACTATATCAAAACACCACACTTAAAGTACAAATAACTAATACTACCTAACAGCCTTATAAAATAACGTACAGTCACTACGTACACAATCACATATGTATACTACCTATTACTTTAAAATTAAAATCTATACCTAAGACTTATAGAAATAAAACTAAATAACTCTACCTTAAACTGTATTTAGTAAAAACTAAAAGGAATAAAAAGTTCGCACCATAAACATACAAAATACAATTTATAAAATGCTATAGTGCGGCCGGTGGGAGTTTGCGTTCCTGACAGCTGTCAAAATCATAGCTTTTTTACCCGTTCGAATCGGAAATAAACTTTTTTCTGTGGACATAAGGAGCTGTCAGGAACGCATACTCGCAACGGCCGCACACTTGACACTTTCAAATCAAATTTCAAAAAACCGTCCTTCTTATCTATGCGGTAGCGATCCGTGGCGGCCACGTACCGTACCACACGTGTGTTGCGAATGGTGCAAGCCAAATTCAACCTTAAGCACTACAGCATAACATTATAGAACTTAGTGAGCTGCTGTGACGTAACCTACGACAAACTTATTATTTGCGGCTGGTACAGTGAACGGGTCCATGGATTGAACCGCAAAATTAAGTTTGTTTTTTATTGTATATACTTTTCCGGGATAAAAAGTACCCAGTGTGATGCCCAGGATATTAAAGAATAAATACCAAGTTTTATCGTAATCGAACGGGTAAATTTTGCGTGATGCCTGAACAAACAGACAGAGACACAAATTTTTTTTTAAATCACATTTTTGGGTTCGGTGTCGGTCTAGTATTTGATATTTTCAATGTACAGAATTTTTACTTCTACAGATTTATTATAGGTTTAGATATAGATAATAAAATCCCCAGACAATCACATCAACTACATGAACTCAAAGTAAGCATAGCTTGTGTTATGGGATACCATGCAGCTAACTAGGCGGGAACCTAGAATTTAAATACACAAATAGATAAACACCTAGACACGGAACATTTTTGTTTTCTTGTTCCGTGCGGGAATCGAACTAGCAGCCACTGGCATCTGAGGCAGATAGGTTTACCCCATCGCCGAAGTGGTCGTCTCAACTTTATAAAATACTTAGATTAGACATGACAGGGCCGTTTAAAACGTAGGCGTGAAAAGGACTTTAATTTATAACGTAGTTACATGATCAGATGGGCGAATAGTTCATGAATACAAGCACTGCATCGTGGGAATCACTCTTGTCTGAATTAAATTAGCCCAGACAAAACATACCGCGGCAGACATAACAAACATCGCCATTGCTGGTTTGCCAAATAAGTGATTGCTTTCCAAACAAACACAAATTCTTGATACTTCGCGTCATAGGTCAGAATTTCACTATGTTCAATAATACTTTCGTCACAAAGTGTCTTGTGTGTAATTATTTGACTAGCCACCACGCGCGGTTTTACCCACGTAACTTTTGATCCCGTGAGAATTCCGGGATAAAAAATAGCCTATAACCTTCCTCAAGAGTTGGGCTATCAAATGCAAAAAGAATTTTTCAAACCCCACTTGTAATTTCTGAGATTAGCGCGTTCATACAAACAAACAAAACTTTATATAATAGTATAGATATACCAGGTTAAGAAATATTCAGCATGGCTGATCATTCATTTCTGATGACTACTTTCGTGCTTCGTAGGTCACGTTAAGCAATCGGTCCAGGGTGCTGTATACAGTAGTCATTAGGGTTTGTCAAAAGCCACTTTGGCGCCCTGAAAATTCTGACATCCACCAACCAGCACTGCGTCATTTTGATGGTTTATAGCCTAAACCTCCTCGTCACTCAGAGGAGAGACTCATAGGTCTAATCACAGTGGGCTCATAACAAGGGGTTGTTATGGCGATGATGACTTTCAACAAAACTGCAATAACAAGTATTCCTAGTCGTGGCTACGTGAATCCAAAATCTGTTTAGGTATTCCAACACGATCAAAATTTTTTTTCATATCTAATCAACTATGACTAATGCTGCTAAGCGTGCAGCACTTCACAGACTATGAGCCTTTCAAAAACGTAATATAGATATGCTTTCGTACTCCCTTTCTATGTATAAAGCTGAACTGAGATTATTTAGTTCGGGGTATATCTCTGTACCTTAATATTATAAAAGCTGCGCTTTATTTGTATAACTTTTTACCGTCTTTTGCTTTTATTTTTATGTATATATTACGGTATAATTGAAGATTATTAATAATTATCTATTATTATTAATAAGTAATTTTGCACAGAACCGACATATGGCAAGCTTCCAACATATGGCATACCGACCGGGCTCTGCGACTGGATATCTGATTTTCTGAGGGTACGGTCGATTCGAGTAGTCTTATACGGCTACTCCTCTGACCTAATGACAATTAATGCCGGGGTACCTCAGGGATCTGTTCTCTCTGTAACTTTATTCTTGCTGCATATTAATGACCTCCTAACACCAGGCATTATTGGATATGCTGATGACAGCACTGTTGTTGAGAGATATATATCCAATGCGCGAACGAGCGCCCATGAAATCCAGGTTTTGAGAGAGTCTATGATTGCGCGCGTTGATTCGACCTTGCGGAATGTGTCCGATTGGGGCGAATCTAACCTGGTCAAATTCAACGCCTCCAACACACAAGTGTGTCTATTCTCCGCAAAAAAGAGCACCTTTACTTTTACGCCCACTTTCCAGAATGTATCTGTTCCCATCACCGACCAACTAGGGCTTTTGGGCGTCACTATAACGTCCAAATAAAACTTCGGTCAACAAATTGAGTCTATGGCAAAAACGGCTTCCAAAAAATTGGGTATCATCTCGAAGGTCCGGCGGTACTTCAGCCCTGAACGGCTGCTCAACCTATACACAGCCCAAGTGAGGTCGTGCATGGAGTACTGTAGTCACCTTTGGGATGGTTCTGCCAAATACCTTATGCTGTTTTGTCAACCGGAATAAACATTTATTTGAGGAAAATGAGGACGTGATTGGATGGCGTGGCAGAGACAAAATAAACTTTATGCACCACACCAAAAGCTGACTCTTTTTTAGCAAAAATGTGCAATAAATTATAAAATGTATAACAAATGGTCAGACTATAGAATAAATTATAAAATGTATAACAAATTGTGAACACTTGAGACAATATAAATAAGTTGATCTTTAAAATTAAATGATAAAAATATCTGTATCCAAAAGCAGTACTGAAAATATTTAGAATAATCATTAAAATTACTAATTAATTCGGGGATTCAACGCTGAAATCTTAACTCTGCAATAGTCCGCCATGACACCTGCGCGCATTCGTCTATTTCAGTGCGCACGCGACTCTCAATGGCGTTGTCTAGGTCGCTGTATACTGGTCAAGTTCACTGAACTTCCTGTCGTTTATCAAAATGACAGTTGACATAAGAAAAAATATATCCTTCGCGGGAAATAGGTCAAGCTATTCTGATATGGCCTTTTTAGGCTCTATGGAATAAAACCCATGTTACAACCCTCGAGAAAAACATTGCCAAATATATCTGTAACTTTTGGTTGTAATTTGTTGCTGCTATGTTTTATGTAGAGATAGTTCTGACATAATCCCGTGTGTTTAATATTATTTTCAGGTTAGATTGAGGTCTTACGTAGGCTAAGTCCCAACCAGAAATTAACCTACGGTCGTCGACTTGTTTGGACATAAATGGGTTAAAAGCAAGTTTGGCCGGCCATTATCTATTTTCAATGATATCCATTGGCCTGAATGTTGCTTCATCATCGCAACTTTTTCTAATTAGTCCTCAACAGTCCACTCCTGATTGACAAGGAGGGTAAGGTCATGACCACCATCCTGGCCCAGTGCTGTTTGGTGAAAGAAGGTGTATTTTTAATAGAAGTACCTACCCAATTAAAGTCGTCGTGGCGCCATGGTTAATGCGTGTATCATACGATATCACATGTTAAGCAACGTTCGACGCGGTCGATACTTGGATGGGTGACCGCCGACCATTCATTTCTCAC
Source organism: Stenoptilia bipunctidactyla (assembly GCA_944452665.1). Taxonomy (NCBI): domain Eukaryota; kingdom Metazoa; phylum Arthropoda; class Insecta; order Lepidoptera; family Pterophoridae; genus Stenoptilia; species Stenoptilia bipunctidactyla. The sequence continues at coordinate 29,587,641 of OX101722.1, read as the reverse complement.
CGACGACTTCCGTGCTTCGGCGGGCACGTTAAGCAGTCGATCCCGGGTGCTGTATACTTGTATACAGTGGTCGTTAGGGTTTGTCAGAAGCCATTTCGGCGCCCTGATTATTCTGGCATTCACCAGCCAGCACTGGGCCAGCTTGGTGGATTATGGCCTATACCTCCTCGTCACCCAGTGGAGAGACTCATGCCCTGAGTGGGCTCATTACAAAGAGTTGTGATGATGATGACCTACTTAATTGTGTATGCTTGCATTTCTACTCTGACCAAAATGTCACGTCTATGCTATTCAAAACTTTTATCCTGTACGTCACTGACAATCATGTATATTTCTCCCCTCAAGCGAGATTAAACTAAAAGCCCTTGATATAAGGCGGTAAATGGATTGCGTTTATTAATTTGGCATGGGATGTGAACTATAAATATATTTTTTGTTGGCAGAGAATAAGGAGAGACTACAGCGGGCGCCCTTCGAGACAGCCCTGCATCATGCCGGTGAGTGGCAACCCTGGATTATCTTTGCATGTTTTATAGTGGTGATGTTAAGGAGTAGGATATGACAGACAAAACCTTTTAATTGCTTAACTCATAACCATTATTATGACGTATTAATACTTATATGAAATATAACAAGTATTAATTTTCCGCGTATAATATAATAAGTATTAATTTCATGCTGAGAAAAACCCTGCCACTCTTGAATATATCACAAGAGTTGGTTAAACCCTGTCATTCCCAATTGATGTCCTTGCCACCATACTTCATATAAAATCGGTCTCTAAGGCACGTTTAAGTACAGGTAAGGTTACCAACTTATTTTTCTAGAATTAAAGTATATTTGAGTCTCAAAAGAATATCAAACAGTATTTTCGAAAAATAAACAGTATTCAATTTACTTAATGTTTTAAACACGTATTTTTAGAACTTCTTGCACAAATTATTAATTAAAGTCTAGCATATAAAGTGATAAGCTTTTTATAAAACAGTATTTTGTATACTTTATTTTTGTTCAACAGTAAACAGCATAACAGCATAATTTTCTGCTTGGTGGTAGGATCCCTTCTGGGTCCGCCTGGCTAGCGACCACCCTTTATATAAAGTCTGCCGCCAAATGTTACCGCTCCGGCGGTAATGTGTTGTATAAAGAGCCAGTTCCTTCCTAAACCCGTGTGCTTTCATCTTCGACCTCATCGTCACTTACCATCAGGTGAGATTGAGGTCAAACGCGGGTTTAGCCACTTATAAAAAAAAAAAAAAAAAAAAATAATAATGTAGTGAAAAACATTATATACTGTTAAAAACAGTACAGTTGGCAATCCTAAGCACAGGCCGTTTACGTTACATCGCTGGCTTTCTTCTAAACCAGCGGATAGTCCAATAGTAAAGCCGGCGATGTAGTACAAAACGCACGTAGCGCCACCTGTCCTTAAACGTGCCCAATGTGAATATCACTACTCCAGCGGTGACGTGTTCCGGAAATGTATAAAAATAGGCAGTTCTTTCCTTTTTAAGCTTATTATTTGAAAAGTATAGAACCTGGACTGGGAGCGAAAAAAAACATAGCCAGCTGCTTCTCTTCCCGGGCATACTGTAAAAGTCAGTTAAGGGACGGAGGTTTTGTTGGCGTTTTGCGGGCGATAGGCTGACCCCCTGTCACTGCAATAGTCTCAATCCATCATAATAATACCTAAAATGTGTCAAACGTGACATCAGATGGTTTTTTCGCCTCTGATGTTCTGCCTTCCCCATTAGGGATACAGGCGTGAAGTTATGTATGTATGTATGTATATGTATAGAACCTGTCATGAACCGTTGGTTCTAAGTTTATACTCAAGGCTTAGATTGCATATTATAGTTAAACTTTCACAGATATCGTAAGAGTAATCGGCTATAGATGAAAGTGGTTGTTGATTCGACCAGCCCTTAGTGGCATATTGTGTCTATTAGAATGTTTGTTAGAATTAGTGTATAGTTTAGTGCCGACATACTATTTAAGTCATGTGCTTTCTTTAGGGCTTTATGACGCTGTGTGAATATATGTCAAAACATTTATTATTATAGATACAAATGACGGAAAACTACAAAGTAACAAAAGTGAATTAGGCATTTTTCTTTAAGGCAAGCTAACTGTATATATTCCCGTTAAAAATATGGTCTAGTAATGCACCGTTTTAACGCCGTAACAAACACTAATTTTAGGTTTCATTTCATTTCATTACCATTTTCTGATTCATTACTCACGTGCTCTTTATTGCAATTACATACTAAATTATTTCCAATACTAGGTATCCTTAGTTTTCACGATTCATATTAAACAATAGACATATTATCAGCTTCTTATAACATTGTTCCTACATTTACATAAAACCTTCAAAATCCTGTAACAATCTCCTTTATTTGATAAAAAATATTGCCATCACAATACACGAGTCTCACCTTGTCTATTTCTGTCGCCAATTTGCTAAACGAGCGGCTAATGTGTTCGGTATCCCTGATTACTAAACCAGTCGCGAAGGGCGCGGGTGCGGCGGCCTCGACCTTCTGCAAAGGGCTCGGTCAACAATGTAAAGACATGTGGTTTATGCGAGGTTGAAAATTAACCTGTTGCTATATCGGGGCGATCGTTTTTTATTTTGCTTTTATGGATAAGGGATGAGATGTTTTTCTTCCATTCGAATTTTTATTTATATTTGTGACTTAATGAATCTGTATCGTTCTTAAATACATTGCTGTTGGGTTCGGAATTATCAAAATTACGTTTATAATTGAAAATGTAAATGCTTTATGTTGGTGATAGGTTTATTTAAATGAGCATCAAAATATTATGTCGGTAAACGTATTTTATACTAAAGACTACTTCTAGAAATTAGTCACAGACCAAATGTGCTTTTATCGTCAAATATTGGTGAACAAATAAGGACCGAACATAAGAAGGAATAAAAAACAACAAGGACTAAGTAATGCTTACAAAGCTGTTCACTTAATAACATACTAACATCCCCCTGTACATAGTTATTAATGAATAGAAACTTCACAGGGCTGTATTTTAAAGTATATACTGTACAGTGTGTCTGGTCACCGGTGCCTGACCCGTTAAGGCGAAGTAATATGATTAATTTTATCGACAAAACCACAATAAAAAGACATTTGCCTACTGTTTAGAAATGGCGGCCATTTTAATTATTTTTTACTGAGTTCGGATGAGTTTAGTTATTTAGCAATATTTGCCGATTTAAAGGTCCTACAGACATAAAAGTAAATTCTTTTGATAGTTAAAAAGTTGGCAATAAGATAACACTAAAAATATCAAAACGTCAATTAAAAAAACCTTTAAAAATACTTGAAACGTAAAAAGTGTAAAAAAAATTGGGTGTTTTTTTTACTGTTTCAATTTTAAAAAAAATGTAGTCCATTAACATTCTTTTTTTTTTGAAGTGCTAAGATATTACCTAAAAACTCATGCCAAGATCTAAGCTTCCAACCAAACAGTTAAGGAGCTGTGACTATTTGAATGTGACCCTCTCAGAGGAGATTTTTTTCCCATAATAGGAGATTTTATTAAAATATGTCCATATTGTGTACTTAATTTTTTTAAATTTTGTTTAGCGGTATAGCTATTCAAATTAATACATAAGTAGTCGAAATAACATTTTCCATTTTCATTTTTCTTTAACTTGTCAAGTTCTTTAAATTAATGGGTCGTTTTCAAATAGTCACAACTCCTAAACTAATTGATTTGAAGCCTTGACATAAGTTTTTAGGTCATATCCTAGCGCTTCAAAAAAAATAAAAAAGGTATGTTAGTAGTCTACATTTTTTCAAAACATTGAAACATTAAAATAAACAACCAAATTTTTTAAGACTTTTTTTCGCATTTAGTTCTTTTAAAGGTTTTAATGTGAGTTTTTGATATTTTTTTAATGTTATCTTATGGCCAACTTTTTTAGCTATCAAATGAAATTACTTTTATGTCTGTAGGACCTTCACATCGGTGAATATTGCTAAATAAATAAACTCATCCGAACACAGTAAACAAAAAAACTAAAATGGCCGCCATTCCTAAAATGCCTTTTTATTATGGTTTTGTCGATAAAATTAATCATATTACTAAGCCTTAACGGGTCGGACATCGGTGACCAGACATACTGTAGATAGAGCAAACACTAAAGCTTATGTGAAAGTATCGTTTTCTACTTGATCACTCAATTAAAATGAAAATTCCTTCCAAATCATAAAACTTTTACCCTCCTACGTCCCTCTGTAGCATCACCCTACTTCCCTCCCTGAAAAGTCGTCACGAGTCGTGTGTTGTAGTTGAAGAAGTAACTGAAAAAAGTTTACTTAGGTTTAGTAGTTTTATTTGAAAATTTAATTAGTTTAAGTTTGTTTTATCTACTATAAAATAATAAAGCTGAAAGGACTGTTCAATTATTTATTTGAATGAACTTATCTCGGAAAAAGCTGATTTGAAAAAAATATTGAAGCATTTGATAGGCTGACGAAGAGGGTTATTACAATGCCCTCCAGTTCAAAAGTTTTCTGAAAACGCCTCAGGAAGCAGCTTGTACGTATTAATAATACTCAGAAGTTTTCATCACGGATTTAAACCCGTAAACAAACGCCTCGATTTGACAATGAATAAAAGCTAAACCAGCGACCTTATCATCCTTCGTTAAAAAACCCATAAATTGTCACAACCCCCGTCTCAGCAATTAATGGCGAAGCGCTCAACTGTCATAAAATAGATCGTCACGCGTCGATAACGAGGTGAAGGTTGCCTTAGCGAGGCCATCTATTACAGGGATTAATTAATTAATACGCGGAAGTGGCCAAAATATTATGGAAATTTTACATTGTTTTTCATGGGTGATTGAAAGTCAGAAGAGAAAATATTCTTTAATAACTCGTAGTTTTAGAATAGAATAGGAGAAAGAAATCTTTCTAAACCCATGGGCTGTCATCTTCGACCTCATATGTATGTAAAAATTGTGGGCTTAGTAACCGATAAAAAAAAATTAAAAGACATATTTGGTGACACCAAAGAAATGTAGGAAAAATACTTTAATAATAATTACAAAACCACGAACAGTCATGTAGTCATTATAACAAAGACGACATACACGACCACTTTGGCGATGGGGTAAACCATTCTACCTCAGACGCCAGTGGTTGCGGCAGAACACCAGAGGTTATAAAACCATCTGAAGTCACTTTTGACAAAGGAAGCATTATAATGGCGGAGAGAGACTATTGCAGTGACAGGGGTCAGCCTATCACTCATAAATTTGAATTTGACGACCACTATGGCGTTGGGGTAAACCTATCTGCCTCAGACGCCAGTGGTTGCGGGTTCGATCCCCGCACGGAACAAGAAAAAAAAATGTTCCATGTGTGGGTGTTTATCTATTTATGTATTCATATTCTAGGTTCCCCCCTAGTTCGCTACATGGTATCCCATAACACAAGCTATGCTTACTTTGGTGCCATGTAGTTCGTGTGATTGTCTGGGGATTTTATTTATTTATTGAGTGTGAATACACCAAAATGCTGACCTTCTGTAAACGCCTATAACATTCAAAATGATTGTTTTGAACTTTGAATAATATGTATTATCATACATACATAACTTCACGCCTGTATCCCTTATGGGGTAGGCAGAACACCAGAGGTCATCAAACCACTGATGTCACGTTTGACAAATTTCGAGGTATTATAATGATGGAGAGAGACTATTGCAGTGACAGGGAGTCAGCCTATCGCCCGCAAAATAACGCCAATAAAACCTTTGTCCCTAAACTGACTTTTACAGTATGCCCGGGAAGAGAAGCAGCTGGCACATTCTATGTTTTTCTTTCGCTCCCAGTCCAGCATTTATTATCATTATTGAAAATATGTCCTATCTAGGTGTGAAATTCATAGTTTCGTACACCTTTTTAGGCCCTCGGGTTGCGCAACGATATTAATAAATGGTTGTTATTCAGAAATATTACAGCTAAAGTTTATTTCATGGTACGTTCAGAGAACTACTGATCTGCAGTTCAAGCACAGAACTTTATCGATTCGTGTTTTCACGAAAGTTTATATAGTATGGAGTAGATTTATAAGCAACAATAGAAAACTAGCCACTGCTCCACGACAAGTTCAAATAAATATGTGCCTTGCCAATTTAAAATATACATGTTGTATTGAAATGTAAAATAGATAAATTATAATTTGCAACCGACTCCATATTATACGAACATTCGTAAACATACGAGTCGATAAAGTTCTGTGCTCGCTTTGCTGCAGGGCTAGCATGCAACCATCGATAAATAGTCGAATCGAAAAGATAAATATTATTTTGTTATTTTATCCTATTATGTAAGCTAATATGCGCACCATAATAGATAGAATTACTCGATTTGATACCATGATTAAGACCACAGAACCAAATATGTCATAATCTTAATAAATTACATACACTAAATACCATATTCTAAGAAAATATCGATAAAAGGCACGATTTATCGTTGTCGACGGTAGCATGCCAGCCCCGCTGGTTTGCATTCGAAGATTAGATCTCTTGGCGCACTAAAGGCTATCAAGCATCATTTAGTTCACGAGCCGACAATTCTCATAGTTGGTTAACGAAGCCTGCTCCAAAAAACACTTCGCAAAGACATCAACTGTAAAGAGCTTAAAGCCAAACAGCACCCGCGCGGTGTCGAAAACCATACCTAGTTTTCTTAAATAATGAGCTACGCCGTAGCTCTATTTATAGGCTACTACGAATCTTTAAAAATCTCTTGAGTATTTTCTGCTTGGATTTGATCCATTTTGGGATGGTTAAAGGGTAAGGGTAAAACGGGGCCCTTATACAAAGACTCTTCTGTCTGTAGGTTTATCACCAGGATGTCATGAACCGTGACATTTAGGCGGTTGATTTTTTTACGGATCGTTTATTTATATTGCCACTATAGTTAGAAGCCATACGTTAATACTGGTGCTTGCCGTTATTTACATATGGCTGTCAAACCTGGGCTCTCACGAAAGTAAAAAGTAAAAAAAGTAAAAAATTGGAGATGAGGAGCTTGTTGAACATAAGAAAATCTGACAGAATACGTAATATCACAATAAGAAAATGTACTAAAATACTTAGATGATATTTCAACCAGAGTTAGAAAACTTAAGTGGCAATGGATAGGCCATACAATAAGCGGTACTAAAAAGTGGAACATAAGCATACTATTTTGGTATCCAAGAAATGGAAAACGGAAACGAGGTAGACATTTCCGAAGGTGGGAAGAAGACAAAAAAGGCGCAAAACAGAACTGAATGGAAAGAAATGGATGAGGCCTTTGCCAAAGTTGGGCGAACAGATGAAATTGTCGGTGCCAACGGCCCAACGTAGGTGAAATGTAATTTATTAATAATTTGTCTGAATAAAGGCTTTTATTATTATTATAGTTATCAAAAAATATAAAAAGCAACAAAATAAATATTTAAGGTGGCTTTCATACAACAGACATGATTTTTTACAGTTTCACTAAATTTACTAAATTTCTAAAGAACACTTAATTTGTGCGCTAGTGCTTATTTAATTAGTGTACCTATGATTTATTATGTAAGTATTTTTTTGTAAATGCTAGTTATAATATTGTCTTTCGTTTTCACGATTCATAATTTAAATCAAACTACTTTTCAACCGGATTAATCGCGTATAATTTATATTTTACACTTTAACTCGACGCGACGTTTCGGTGTCTTTGCAGACCTCGTGGTCACGAGCGAGTCAGTTAAAATGTAAAATATAAATTATACGCGATTAATCCGCTTAAAAAGTAGTATTATTTAAATGTTATGTTTTCATTTATGAAGTCATAACTATAGTGTTTCTTTACACTATCTTTGTCTGACGACCCTTCTTGCGCGACGTCGAGTTCATTTTTTTCACATTTGAAAGTACTTAAAAGTTCCATTCAAGTTTTAATCAATGATTTTTCAGTTTTCACCTATTTATATATGAATATTTATTTCCATTAAATAGCCGAAATGGTGTCCAAATAAATGTTTGGAGCTTTGCGAAAGATTGTGATCATTTCATACACGACTGTATCAAGCAGAATTTGATATATAGGAACCAGACAACAGCTTATTACTAAATTGACCAAACCACTTCTGAAAAGTGAGCCCATCAGTTCACATTAAAGTATATTTAAATACACTGTCTATTAAAAATAAGTTCCATTAACAACATCAAAGTACTTTCTAGTAATAGGAACATCAACAGAATTTAATTATCGCCAGTGACATATTAAATTCAGGCGGGATTTTAAAGCGACCATCAATTATAAAAAATAGTCGACTGTAACAGGGAGAAGGTCAACTCGTCTTTATTTTTTAACTCATTCAAATATCAAGGTAGCTTTGTCTAGATTGGAGTGGAACAATTTCTTGACTTTACATTGACATTAAATTCAGTAGTTTTCTAGCAAGTCTTCAGCAAATTTTGCATAAGAAACCTGAGCCTTTACAAAATAACTTTATGTAAATGTCGCCTTATTAAACAGCTCACTATTATCTACACTAATAATATTATAAAGCTGAAGAGTTTGTTTGTTTGGTTGACCGCGCTAATCCCAGGAACTACTGGTTTTAAGAAACTAATGCATTGCATTTTTTTGGTACTGTGAGCTGGACCAACAACCTGTGTATATTTGTATTTATTTACTGCGATGGTATTTTTTTAAATATATGAATGTTCTTTGCCAGAATAAATGCAGGAATATATGATGTTTTTCCGGGGCCTTTGTATAATGTAGACATGAGCGACTTGTGGAAATTTCAAGTTGAAATGCAGATTATAATTACACCCGATAAGTTCGGTTAGTAATCAACGAATGCAGAATATTAAAAAACCGACTTCACTTCAAAACTTTGGCTGAGTTATAATGTCATTCATGTAAACATTCTCCAAAATCTTAAATATTTTTAAAAAAAATTGAAATTTTCAATGAAATACATAACCGGTTTCGATAAAATTTATATGGGACCAACTATGAAGTATCCCCTATCATATGAAACAAGAATTTTCAAAATCGATTCATTATTGTCCGAAATATCGTGTAACAAAGACACAAAAAAAATACATACTGACGAATTGAGACCTCCTCCTTTTTTAGAAGTTGGTTGAAAAGTGTTTTATTTGGGAATATGAATCGTTAAAACTTACTTCCATATTGTATTAATGCAATATTTATTGTGAGATAAATAATGATTAGGTTAATAAAAAATTTACAATAAACTTAAAGGCGCCTGTTTTCTTGAAATATTTCATGTAGATTGTGAACTAGATATTTACAAAATAAAATTAATGCAAAACGGGGTTAATGTCGTCAGATAAATCTATGAAACATGGACGATCATTGAACTGTCTCCCACACACGGTTGACAAATGAATTACATATGCAGTCCTATGATATATATTTTTGTCAACAGTTCTGTAATTTTAATAGCAAATACCTAGTATTTAATTTAAAGAATTAGATAATAACTTTGGGTGTTTATACATACATACATAACTCCAAGCTTGTATTCCTTATAGTGTAGATAGAACATCAATGGCTATAAAAATACACATTTGTTCTAAGTTGTAGAATAAATATGTTTTTTTTTTTTATAAATGACTAAACCCGCGTTTGACCTCAATCTCACCTGATGGTAAGTGACGATGAGGTCGAAGATGAAAGCACACGGGTTTAGGAAGGAACTGGCTCTTTATACAATATTGCCGGAACACATTACCGCCGGAGCGGTAACATTTGGCGGCAGACTTTATATAAAGGGTAGTCGCTAGCCAGGCGGACCCAGAAGGGATCCTACCACCAAGCAAAGGTTGGGATTGATGATGAGAGGCCGCTTGCAAGAGGTTATGCGCTAATTAAAATTATCTCTGTATATGTTCAGTGTAAAACGCATTTTCTATATATCTGTGTTGAAGACTTTCTAAATTTATCATTTACATACAGGTTACTTGTTATGTTCAACAACTTTTCTCAGCTGTTTTTTGTGAAACATGAGTAATTTGTGATAGTTTTTATTTTATTTATAGCTTTTCTTATCTCCTTAACTGTTATTACAATTTGAAATTCGTAATTGTAACGGCATATAAACTGTTGCAACTTGGTGTTCGTGCAACGTACAAAGTTGTACACGTCGTTAAAATAAAATAAAAGTATTTTTAAAAGACGGAAATCACGTAATATACCTCTTTCCCGGCAAGTACACCGAGTGCTCAAACAACTTAGTTATTGAGACAATTGATGATGTTGATGACGTTGATTTTAGCATTCTTTTTAACGGTTACCAGTTCTCCGTTTAAACTTATTCTTATCTGTAAGTTGAAGATGAGGCTAAGGCTTTAGTGAGGTTTTTAGGATGATATACTAAAATATACGAAGTCGTCGTGGCGCCGTGGTTACTGTGTGTATCAAACGATATCACAGGTCAAGCAACGTTCGGCGCGGCCGGTGCTTGGATGGGTGACTGCCGACCATTAATTTCTCACGGCGACTTCCGTGCTTCGGAGGGCACGTTAAGCAGTCGGTCCCGGGTGCTTTATACTTGTATACAGTAGTCGTTAGGGTTTGTCAGAAGCCATTTTCGGCGCCTTGAAAATTCTGACATCCACCACCCAGCACTGGGCCAGCTTGGTGGATTATAGCCTATACCTCCTCGTCACCCAGGGGAGAGACTTATAGCCCTGCAGTGGGCTCATTACAAAGAGTTGTGATGATGATGATACTAAAATAAATAAATAAAATCCAAGGACAATTACACCAACTACATGGCCCTAAACTAAGCAGAGCTTGTGATATGAGATACCATGTAGCGAACTAGGGGGCAACCTAGAATACATAAATTGTAGTGTGATTGTCTGGGGATTTTATTTATTATTATGTATAATAAACACTCAGACTAAAATATTGTTTCGGGTCTAGGTTTTGTTTAGACCAGGTAATGACTGCTCCACGGAGGGCGTATTAGAAATAACTGTAATGTAGTTGCATCGAAATAGGACTGTCGTTGACTTGTCAACAGCGCGTAGGTGACAGTTCAATGATCTTTCATGTTTCAGAAATTCATGCGTCGTTATTAACCTAATTGTGCACAGATTTTATATTGAAAGTATGTAGCTCACCTGCTTAGCGACATATTTTAGGAAATAGGACGCCATTTTGTTTTAGAAATTTTGTTGAAATTCATAATCTAATTTTTGATAAAATGTGGGAAGATACTTTTTTACACTAAATAGTTTGCATGGGTTCATTTTACATAGATATTCCAGACTGATCCTGAGTTTAGTTAATATCCTAGTCTTTCAGATCTTTCAGATCATAATTCTGGTAAAATTTTGACAACATACTTAAAAACTGGTATATGAATTTATTTAATTCCATAATACATGTATATAAATTAATTTTAATTCATAGTTTTTACCAAACGTCTCGATTGAATAATGGCTCATTGATAGACGTGTGAGACTACCTCATCTTGATTGTTGCTTTGCTTCAAATGATATGAAACAAAAATGTCCTTCAATTTATTTCTAAAAGGCTAATTAATCGTGAAAAGAATATAAATATCCTCGTTAAGTCCGGACTATCAACACGAATTTGCAGTGCGATCACAGAACTTTATCGAATCGTAAGTTTACGAATGTTCGTATAGTATGGAGACGGTTTTTAAGAAAAAAATGAAAGCTATCCATTGCCGCAGGGCCAGCTTAAATAAATTTGTGCCTTGTTAATTTTGAATGTTTGTTAACATAAATATCTGTAAAATAAAAAAATTACAATGTTACTCAAAACTTGCAACCATACTATACGAGCATTCGTAAACATTCGTTAACTTACGATTCGATAAAGTTCTGTGATCGCGCTGTTGCTTTGCTTTTCTTCAAAAGCTTTATTTTGAAAAATACCACCTGAAAGCTTCTTTTACTCTTTTTAATAGTTCCCACTGGCCTTGGGACTAAACAAAAGTATCAGTTAAAATTAGTAATAAACTTCAAAGACACAAACGTCGGGCATTCATTATGCCAACGTAACAAAACCCGTGTTTATGTGGGAGATATTTGTTTACGGTTGTATTTATAGCTGGTCATTGTGAAGAACATTTCTGCTAGTATTTGCTAGACAGATAAACACAAAGTCAAGGACGAACTGATGAGTTCTGTGGCGCATTTGAGTTAGAAGTGTGGATACAACATTTGCCCCACGGTAGATCTCTTGTATAGAAAACAAACCTCTACAGGGCGTAGCTGACGACAAGACATGACATAGGCTATAGACATCATTCACTTTCGATGGTAAGAATAAAAATACATTGCCAAATCGAGACTGAAGCTGGAAAAATCAATTAAAAAAAGACGTGTGGCACTCGGAGACTGCCGCGGTAAAGCTATTGCATAGCATTTTTTTTCAACTTATGCAATTATAATTATTTATTTATTTTATTAATGCAGTAATGTTTGATCTAATATGAAGTTCCACAAGTTCCTAGTAGATGGCGCTGATTGTTTATTAAAGCCCGCAAGTAAAGTTATGAAATAAAGTATCACCGCTGTGCCGGTCGGAGTGGGGGGTGGTTTTAAGTTTTATTCGTTACGGAATTTCTGGATTCGGTCCACACGCTCAAGGCCGCGATAGAAGCTATGCAATAGCTTAAAAAATTCAATGAGTCAAGAAAACAAAGCAGAAATAATGAAGTATTTAACCTGGATAAACATGTAGCAAAATCCGATATGTTTCGGCCAGGTCCTCGTAAACCGTGTACTAATATCTTCATTAATGATCAGTGAAGGTTAAACGAGAGCTTAGTCAGTGAAGGAATGGTGATTATAGTTTTTGTGAACTTATCGCTTTTTTCTCGTGATTTTGCTATATGTATGCTATCTATAATTTGAAGAGCAGCCACCTGTCAATGTGGGCCTGGCTAGCGAGCACGTTTCACTTGAAAGCATCTGCTAAACATCTTCACTCCAGCGTGTGTTGTTGCAATATTTTTTGTGGAACCGGTTTCTTTCTGAGCCCTTGACACATATTAGACCTCATCTTCACTTACTTTCAGGTGAGCTTGAGATAAAATCAAAAAAGATATCAGAGTCTGGCTAACGAAAGTAGACACTGGGAAACTTTTTATATGGCAGTACTAGCTTGAATGTCCAACTCGATTTTCTGGTGTAACTGTTGTCAATCAAACGGTTAGTGGTTTTGGTAATTGAGATTTTAAAATGAATAAAAATTGAAAATTTAGATAATTTCATAATCAATGTAGGAAACAGCTATACCAGTTACTCTGTCGATTCATTCCATACAGAATTGCTGGATTCAGATTTTGATTACAACGAATAAAGATAATTGTTGTATTTTGTTGTGTTATTTTTAAACCAGATTAATACTAGTTGCTTACTTTTTACGATACTTTTATTAAAAAAATTAATCAAGTATCAAGCTTGTTTAATACATGTATTATGTACTATTGTCGGGGTCACCATGATGCTATTTTTTTAAATTCGCCAGATTTTTCCAGTCCCTACTTTTATTAGCCAGACTATAATACGAGAGCTTTTCTCAATAAAGTCGTCATCATCGTCATCATCATCATCATCACAACTCCGTGTAATGAGGCCACTGCAGGGCTATGAGTCTCTCCTCTGGGTGTAGAGGAGGTTTAGGCCGTAATCCACTAAGCTGGCCCAGTGCTGGTTGGTGGATGTCAGATATTTCAGGGTGCCGAACTGGCTTCTGACAAACCCTAACGACCACTGTATACAAGTATCAGCACCCGGGACTGACTGCTTAATGTGCCCTCCGAAGCATGGAAGTCGTCGTGAGAAATGAATGGTCGGCGGTCACCCATCCTAATAGCGGCCGCACCGAGCGCGCTTAACCTGCGATATCGTTTGATATGCACAGTAATCATGGCGCCAAAGTCGTATTCTTTAAATATTCTTAAATTAAAAGAATGCAAAGTCGTAGTCAACGTCATTGTTAGATTTGATAGGAGTCAGCTATTTTCAATTCAATGTCATTGTAAAATAATCTTAGAGCTGATGTATGTTATGACAGTTTCAGAACAAATGAAAAATGACGCAATTCGTAGATATATTTTCTTACGGTTCGTAGCATTATTTTTTACATACAATTTGTTCTAATCAAATATTTGACACATGTTTATATTTTGGCTTATATTAACACTTACAGCCAATTTTAATTGCGTAGCTTTTCATTCCGTAGTTATTAACATAAGTCTCCATTATCAATTGTGTCAATATCAATATTTCAGGACTTAGACCGATAAGAAGTTAACTAAGTTATCGGGGTTAAATTATAAGTAATTTAGTTTTAAAATATTTGACATAGATATTCGTGCACAAATTGCTTTATCCTTAACTCCTTGGATTAATAAGAAATAGGTAAACCAGATGTAGATTGCAAATAATGTGTATTTGCAAACAAACCCTTATTATTAGTAATCTCAGGCTCTCAACCATTCCGAAACCTATTTATTTTAAGTTAAAGTCCAAATTCAATGCACATTTCCAAACTGGAGTATACAGGGTGAGTGGGATTTTCCAGTCGATTCTAAATCCGCGGGAAACCCAGCTTAGCCGTCAATACTCCGCCACCGCCATCGCACGTCATGGCACCATGGCTCGCTACATGTCTAGGCTTTCAGGCACTTTATAAGACGTATTTTCATGAAGAGGTTATGAAAAATGGTTAAATGGGTCTATTTGAGCTGATATTGGTAAACAAGTTTTATAATGCAATTTTCGTTGTTTAGACTGTGTAGGTATTATTGTTACTTTATGGTATTTTGAATACAATTTTATTTGAAAAGTTTTAGTTCCTGTTCTTGCCTTGGGTTAATAAAGTCAAACCCAAGTTTGACTTCAATCTCACTTGATTTTATTCATTAATTTATTGATTCACCAACGTTTGTTTACATCAGCACGTTACATCAATACATCACAATAAACTTAAGCTAGGTGTAACAAATAATTACAGACGAATACATCATGCGTTATAAAAAAAAGATGTGGGTAGGCTTATAAACTTTTTGATTAAAACTGGTTACATGTTTTTGTGTTTAAAATATAAGGAACTACATTATAGAAAATATTATACATAAAAAAACAACAAACAAACAAATAGAGTTGAGCATATATTATTGAAATTTATGACAAGAGCTTAACACTGATCGAATTTTTATTGAGTGTATATGGACGTCTATAAGGACCTGATGTTAATTACAGACATCACCGATGATGGTGGGGTGATAATTGACTGCAGACTTTATTTAAAAGGTGGATCACCAGAAAGAGACGCTTGAATTATGAATGAACTTTTAAGTGTCGAGTGAATAGGTTTCTCGTGGATGGACGTGTAAGATTGTAATATTTTTGTATTTGTTTTTCCTTGACAAATAATAATAAGACAATGTATTAAATTTAAGCATGCTGTGTTTGCCTTTAACTGAGGTGGCACTTATGTAACTTTTGTAATAACTGTGTACGTATATTATGAATGTAAAAGTGTGTGCCTTGGTGGCGAACCTTTTTTAATAAATAAATAAATAAATAAACACCATAGTCTTCATGCGCACTTTCCATCAGGTGGCATGGAAGACAAACGTCCTATCCTTACAATATAAAAAAAAAGAATTTGTCACCATTTACGATAAGCTTATCTAGAAGAGAGTGCTTCATTGGTGTATTATTATTATTCGTACTTTTTTTTCTGTCTAGTTTTCTAATTATACATCGCTGTGTCTTCTAACCGCTCAGCTTTATTAGATCAACTAAACACTTTGTGCAGACACTCTAATAACCTTGCAATATCGTCTTATCATATAAATAAAACTCTTTTTATGCCTCGCTGTAGTAATCCGTTTAATATTCCACGACCAGTCGATCTTCCGATCGTTAAACCGGTCATTAAACTCAGTTAACGATCACTAAAGAGATGATTAATCTCAGATATTAAAATTTGTTTATGATAATAGAGTACGTACTGGAAAATTGTAAGATTGAGTAATATGTCACTGCTATATTTTACTAGCTGTAGTAAGCGTTTCCACTCGGGTGCAGTTTTGCTTCAGGTAAGTTGTTGTCAGGTGAGGTTTTGTTTTGGACTGGGGGTGAAAGCAAAACAAAGAATATGCCAGCTGCTTATCTTTCCGGGCATGCTGTGAAAGTCAGTCAAGCTGGCACATTCTTTGCTATTCCTTTTCACGCAGCATGGAAGAATCAGATGTTACGTTTTAAAATATGTAGATATCAAGTTTTCATGATATTTCTTTTCATGGTATGGTATTAATTTAATTATATTATAAGGCGTATAAGGTACCTACCGATGTTATAAAGCACTAGACTTCCTTAAGAATTTATCTGATCACTAAGTATACATAAAGTCGTTTGGTATTTTTATACAATTTCAAGTTTAATATTAATTTTAAAATATTTTCTTTAATTTTATTAGTGTGTTTGTGCTGATGGATTAATGGATATATTCTGATCATCAAGTAGACAAAAAGTCGTTTGCTATTTTTATACAATTTCAAGAACAATATTTGAGTCATTAAGGCCCCAATGTACTATGTGTAAAAAAACATACTACAGCTATTAAGAAGCTGAATAATTTGTTGACTTAAACGCGCCAATATCAGAAATCACTTTTCTGTCAAAAGTTTTAGTCTTTATTATATCTATGATTAAAAAAAAACAAAAGTTACCCAGGTGAAACCGCGCAAAGCGACTAGATATGAACAAATTGGCAAAAGCAATGGGGAGTTTTCTGACAGCTCATTAAAAAAACAAAACTGTACAAAATTGGTACAAAAGGCTTCGATAGATGGCGCTTTACAAAAGGCGAAGGCGAAGAATTTATTCCACACTGCGTTTTTAAAAGTAAAATAAATTAATTGACGTCTGTATCAGAAATTTAACGTACAAATAACCATAGATGGTAGATACCACTTACCTACATTATAGTTTACAGACTTAACGCCTTCGGCTTTTTAAAAGTGCCATCTATAGAGGTTTTTTGAACTAATTTTTATGAGCTGTCAGAAAACTCCCCATTTGTATAAAGAAATGAGCAGTCAAACTCCTTAGAGAACATACATACATAACTTCACGCCTGTATCTCTTATGGGGTAGGCAGAACACCAGAGGTTATAAAACCATCTGAAGTCACTTTTGACAAAGGAAGCATTATAATGGCGGAGAGAGACTATTGCAGTGACAGGGGTCAGCCTATCACTCATAAATTTGAATTTGACGACCACTATGGCGTTGGGGTAAACCTATCTGCCTCAGACGCCAGTGGTTGCGGGTTCGATCCCCGCACGGAACCAGAAAAAAAATGTTCCGTGTCTGGGTGTTTATCTATTTATGTATTTATATTCTAGGTTCCCCCCTAGTTCACATTATAGTATCCCATAACACAAGCTATGCTTACTTTGGGGCCATGTAGTTGGTGTGATTGTCAGGGGATTTTATTTTTATTTTATTTATAAAACCCTCCAATAAATCCTCCAACCACTAAAGTGTTTTGTGATTCCAAGTTTGATTGACTTGCGAATTTGTAAGGTGGCTACAATGAAGTGAAAGTGCAATGCAATATGAATGAGTTATTGATATAATTAATGCTGAGTTTTGATACTCAACAGACTATCACGAGTAAAGCTACGAACAACGAATGGTAGGTATACCTATCGTTTCACGATCCCCACCAGTAACGAACATCCATGCACACCAATTATTACGATTAATAACGGATATTGAAACACCAAAGAGGACATTTTCCCCCTAAAAATAGTTACGAATCGTTATTGGTTACCCTTCTATTATTAGTCATTTATATGATAGGCTTCTATGCTGGACTGGGAGCGAAAGAAAAACCTAGAATGTGCCAGCTGCTTCTCTTCCCGGGCATAATTTAAAAGTCAGTTAAGGGACTGAGGTGTTATGGGAGGCTTTTTTGTGGGCGATAGGCTGACCCCCTGTCACTGGAATAGTCTCTCTCCACTATTATAATGCCTCCAAATTGGTCGAACGTGACATCAGATGGTTTTATTACCTCTGGTGTTCTGCCTACCCCATACGGGATACAGGCGTGAAGTTCTGTATGCATGTATGTATATGATAGGATGTTGACTATTTGGCTTTGGAAAACCACGGTTTGCCAAAGCTAAATCATCAAGTAAATGTCACTAACTACGTCAGAATTGCTTAAATCACCGGCGCATACGCAAGTACGCGCTGTATCTTTTTAGATTACACCGCGTAACTCTGCTATGAAGATCGTTATGAATGTTGGCACATTGTCAACTTGTTACTGAGAATTAATGAATATGGGACTCCTATTGGTTTGAAGAATGCACTCATCGATTGACGTGCAAATATCACACCACTATAGTCGACAAATGAGAAGTAGAGTCATTAGAAGACTCATTCATAGTGCTGAGATATGAAACATGAATACCTAACAAAATGAAAGCAAGTGTAGTTTGAGATATAATTACTATGATAAAATGTCGAATAGACAACTAAAACTACACATACGTGCTATCATCGATTGATACTAAATAATTGCATTGTTACGAAAAGTAAACCTACTCAGGAGAACTAATAAGAAATTCAGCAGGCAAAGATCTACTTCTAAGCTAACAAGACGACGCTATAATTAATATTAATAATTATTTCCAGACAATTACACAAACTACATGTCCTCAAACTAAGCAAAGTTTGTAGATACCATGTAGCGTACTAGTGGGGAACGTAGAATATTAATACACAACTGATAAACACCCAGACCTCGCAAAATTTTTGAGTTGAAATACACCAAATGAATATTATTTGAAGATTAAAACAAGCTGGGCGGTCCCAGAAAGAATCCTACTACGTATCAAGCACATGTAAATATGATCATTGATCACTAATCTAGGGGCAGAAGAGAGATATATTTAGCGACAGTAAAGATTTTGTATACTGACTGAGTTCATACAGAGTTAAGTTTTTAAATATTTTTGTGGTAAGTTTTTAAATAATAATTGTTATTATCACCATTATTATGAAAGATAAAAAAACGACTTTTGCTAATGTGATGGAAAAACAACAAAATTACAAAGTCACATTCCTATTCTGGTAGACAGTGAAATGATTAATGTTGATGATTGAATATTTTAATGACTGTCAATTAGACCGATGCCAACTCAGTCACTCGTGAACACTGCGCCTGAAAAGGAACTAGATGTTTCCTGTCCTTTGTGTGTTTAACTATTACTTAAAATAGTGCTTTTAACTATAACAGATTGAATAATTTTACGCATCTTGTTATCGATATTCACAAAACTAAGGAGGTTTACTACTTTGCATGATTACGTGCCGAGACATTTACATAAGATAGAAGATGAAGAACACGTTAGAGAAACAACTCGAATGGTATGAGGAACCGCTTGTTTAAGAAAAGATATTTATTTACTTTCACAATAAGATCTTATGACAGCTAGTTGATGGAGTCTCCAAGCAAATGGTGCCTGACCCCGCTCTTCCAAATCTACATACTGATAGGATCTTATTTTATATAAACAAAAGTAATACAGAAAGAAGGGTTGAATTTGGCAATAAATGTAATAAATTAATCCCCATGATTTGTTAGTAAAATACACTGTTTATCCTGCCCTTCTATCTAAAACAAATTAAAGTTGATTGGACATAAGCACACATCATAAAGGCCATATTCGTCATTGGCCACTAAATCCATTATGAATGATTGTTACATCGACTGCGTGTATTAGAGAAGCTGTCTCCTCGACGGTTACTGAAAAGGCCGATGGCACCTCGATACTTTTTGCCACATCTGTAACAGGAGTATTTCGATTCTCGGGGTCAAGATGCGGATTTGCCTAGCACATATTATATGGTTTTCAATGTGTCTTATAACTATATAGGCTTATCCCCAGAGAGCAAGACTTTACTAACCTGCATAATTCACATTGGATTTCCTTGGTCATCGTCTCTTTGGTAAATTTAGTTTCTTGTTTGTTCTTGCTTTTATTGGTAGTAAAATTGGAAAACTGGCTTTTTAAAAAAACTGTATAATTTCGCGTAAGAAAATATTTTATGTAGATTTTTACAACACAAAATTATTTTCTAAGAGCCAATCTACAGCTCCTCATGTCACCCTGAAAACGACGTTGAACACGAAGATATATCTGCCATCACGCATATCACATATACGCATATCATATCACGTCCATCTATCTACGAGATACCTATTCATTCGACACTTGAAATAACCAAAACTATTGAGATGAGCCGTAGCTCTTTCAACACATAAGAAAGTTTTAAAAAGAAATTGTTCCAAGCGCTTTATATTAATATTTCGGCTCTACACTATGCCGTAGTAGACGATTTATATTAGCGAAATATTTATAATATTAATATAATATAATATTTATAGAGTCGAAATATTAATATAAAGCGCTTGGAACAATTTCTTTTTAAAACTTTCTTATGTGTTGAAAGAGCTACGGCTCATCTCAATAGTTTTGGTTATTTCAAGTGGTTATTCAGTATTAAAAGTGTTAAGTTCAAATTTTCAATGAGCATTCAGGCACTTCTACAACGTATACAGGGTGGAATTTTTAAATGGGAGGAAAAGTACTCTTTATAATAGAAATTGCAAATTTTACTCCAAAGAAACATTCCTTTATTTTGGAAAAGAAATAAAACTGCATTCAAAGATTATTCGAAAATTTGCCCAGAAATCGAACCGACTAAAATCTAAAATTGTAGATTTCATGGTTTTTCTTTCATAGTATGTTAGAGAGATTTCATTCTTGTGCTTGACCCTAAGGATTGATGCAATAAAATTACAGGATGTTATTTTTACAGATTTTAGTCGGATGCCCGGGTGAAGCGAGCAAATTTTCGAAAATCTTTGAATGCAGTTTTATTACTTTTCCAGAATAAAGGAATGCTTCTTTCGGGTAAAATTTGCTGTCTCTATTATTAAGAATACTTTTACTCCAGGAGGCATTTAAAATTCCACCCGGTATATACTTCCAAAGAAGCAACTTGACGTCTACGTTCTAGAAGTCTAGACTCTGCACTCTCATCCATTGCAAATGCACTATTGATTAATGACATCAATATTACAAAATAGAAGCAACAACTGAACAATCAACGAATACCTCTCGCGTACTATTGCATCAATTTGTTTACAAGTGTTAGTATTTATAAACTCGCTAGCGGTGGTGACAAAGTGCAAAGTCTGAGCGATACAACCGCGTGCGCACGTGTTTTGCTAAAAATACTCCTAGATGACAAATTTCGATGTTCTAAAAAAGATAGTTTTTATTATTGTATTCATTGAGAAACAGTTTCATATTCATTTTCTTTAATTGAACTTGATAATTCAGACTTGTAGAGATGTTTTCGGTGTAGGAACAAATTAACTCTTTAAAGTCCAACTACATTTTGTTCTTGATTCTTGGCATATAAAAATAATCTGACATTACTTATAAAATTAGTTTTGTTGGAATAATGAGAATTTTTTACACATATCTTTTATTCTACATCATGTTCATTGAGCGTCAATAACGACTACTCCTGAGTCATTACATTCTAGTATTTATTAGTTACATCATATTTTTCAATACTTTTGCAATATTACTTTGGGTAATTTCGTGAGTGCGACGTTTTAGTTCCAGCTTTTAACTCCCACTCAGAAACAATGTAGCCTGTACGAGTAATTTTATGCAGCCAAAGCTTTTTATATAAATAGTCAATACTTCATCAAATTAAGTTATATCGTGAACCCAGCTTCAAATTTCTTTCATTTCTTTAGAAATCATAGCTATTTGTTTAAAATTAGTTTGTACATCAATTTTTGTAGTAGTGTTTTATTTTTTTCTCTTATCATCATTTGATTATTGAGGTTAACCACGATTTCAATAAATCAAGTCAATTTAATCGTTTCATTGTTGATTGTTAGCAATGTGTGGAGTAAAAGTCTAATTCTGTGGACTGTAAAAATCTCCTGAAGTTGAACAGAGCCTTGATATTTTTGTAAACAACGGTGGAATATTCTGGTGAATTCGATAATTTTTTTTTTTTATAAAATATGGATGGGAAGTTGAAGAATCGTTCTTAATTGCTTTCTTAAGAACGATTCTGGTTCACTTTCTTAATATTTTATATGCTTATATTATGTCCTTTGGAAGAGGTTTAATTGGTGTTTTTGCGGGTGGTAGGCTGACTCCAATTCACTGTCACTGCAATAGTCTCTCTCCATCATTATAATGCCTCCAAATTTGTCAAACGTGTCATCAGATGGTTTTATAGCCTCTGGTGTTCTGTCTATCCCATAAGCGATACAGGCGTGAAGTTATGTATGTATGTATGTCTGAATTTGATTTGATTTCCTTCTATTCCAGGCTACGGCTGCTTCCAATGGCTGCTGCTCATGTCATGTGGCGCCATCTATGCCGTGTGCGCGCTCAGCACTACGACCCTCAGCTTCGTGCTGCCGGCGGCTGAATGTGACTTTGAACTGTCTTCCAGTGACAAGGGACGACTGACAGCAACACCCCTGATAGGTAACGTAGCGATACTTGGAAACGATGATGTCATGAAATTTTCAATTTCGTGCAGTAATTTTTTTTTATATCGGTGACTAAACGCGAGGAAGTCGCCGTGGTGCCGTGGTTACTGCGTATATCATACGATATCGCAGGTTCAGGAACGTTCGGCGCGGTCTGTACTTGGATGGGTGACCTCCAACTGTTTATTTCTCACGGCGACTTCCGTGCTTAGGAGGGCACGTAAGCAGCCAGCCCAGGTGCTGTATATTTATATACAGTATCTATTCGTTAGGGTTTGTGTAAATTCTGACATCCTTCAACCAGCACTGGGCCAGCTTGGTGAATTATGGCCTATACCATCTCACTTGGTGGTAAGTGCAGAAGATGTCGAAGATGACAGCAAACGGGAGTAGGAAGAAACTATCCTTATATGAAAAATTTTTAGAACACGTCATCGCCGGAGCAGTGTTATTTGACGGCAGATTTTCTATGATGTGGGGTCTCTAGCCAGCGAACTCAGAAAAGGTCCTACCACCAATCGGGGGTCACTCAGATAAGTCGGCAAAAAAACACCTCTGTTGGTTACAAGATAAATAATAAATAAATAATGTGATAAACAGATATATGCCTTCATGTTATGGTTTTTTATATAACTATTTTCGTTTATTTATCTGTTTTATTGATATTCCTGGGCAAAGTCCTAAGCAAATTTTATCCAATAAATAACAATAATTCTCGGTTATTTGTATGAATAATGATATAGTATTAGGTGTTCTGTTTACATGTGGTATTTTTTGTATTCTGTGTATTTTTTTACATATGGTTAAATCATCATCAAAAAGCCCAAAAACAGTTCCCTGGTACGTTTCATTTCCCAAATTACAAGTCTTGTAAGAAATATTGCCTTTTCCCGGTGAAAATAGGATAAAAATATGAAAATACTTTTAAGAAAGCATTACCTACAATTACAAATCATAATTAATTGCATGAAACGTTAAAATCGTTAAAAAACGGTAAGTTCGTCCAGGGGAATCGTTCAGCAGGCAGCCGCCATTATGTTAGTGCTACTGCTGCATCTACTGGTGAACCACTTGGTCGTTAGGTAAAACAGTCCACTGGTAAGCAGTAACTTCACTCTTTTAAGAGTTTTAATTAATAATAATAGTTTAAAACATTTGATTAGTAAGTATGTAGCCACATTTGTTTCGTTAATTATTATTATTACTAGCCCTGGGTGTCCCAAAATTGGGCAAAGGTCTCCCTTTTCTCTTTCCATCTTAGGCGATCAGCTGTTTCCGCGGGCCAGTTTGGGCTAAATGCGTCCATTTCATCTTTCCACCGACGGCGTGGTCGTCCGCGACGTCGTTTGGTGTCAGGATGCCACGCAGTTGTTATTTTTTTCGTTAATTATATATGTTAAAATTTATATGGATATTATATATAACATCCATTCAACAAAATTTAATTTGGGCTGGATGTAAAAAATCAAAATCAAAAAAATTACTGTATTGCAAAAAATATGGCTATCCAAAAGGTGGAGAGTAATAGGGTTTGGTTCAAATATCAAACTGTAACACAGCGTGCAATAGGTAAAAAATAATAATATCAATATAAACTAAGTCCATTTGGGGTAATTAATTTCATAATTATGTCGTAAATTTTTTAAAATTCATTTGTTAAATAAAACACTTTTTAACCGGATTTATCGCGTATATTTACATTTTAAATTTTGACTCGACGTTTCGGTGTCTTTGCAGACCACAGACCCCGTGGTCACAGTCGCTCGTGACCACAGACCCCGTGTTCACAGTCGCTCGTGACCACGGGGTCTGCAAAGACACCGAAACGTCGAGTCAAAATTTAAAATGTAAATATACGCGATAAATCCGGTTAAAAAGTGTTTTATTTAACAGTATGAATCGCGAAAACTTAAGACAAAATCATTTGTCATTAAAATATTCTTCAACAGAATAAAATACATTTATCAATCAGCCACTTTTTCAGAACGTTCTTAAATTTATTTAACGAAAAATATTGTTAAAATATTTATTAATCACACCACATTACATGTATATAGGTGCAACAATTATTTATGATGCTTTGTTTATTGGATTTAATATTCCAGGAATGTGCGTTGGTTCGTACTTCTGGGGAAACCTCGCAGATGCCCGAGGCCGGAAGAAGGCCATCATTGGTGCGCTTCTTCTGGACGCCCTCGCAGCCTTCCTGTCCAGCGTGGTGCAATCATTCCCAGCTTTCTTAGCCTGCAGGTAACTGGGAATTGGGTGATTTCAAGACCAATATTTTAGTTTGTGCTCCGGAGGTTCCGTGATTTAGAGGGCAAGTTGAGCAATCGGTTTTGGGTGCTGTATACTTGTATACAGAAGTCGCGAGGGTTTGTCAGAAGCCATTTCGGCGCCATGTACATTCTTACATCCAACAACCAGCACTGGGCCAGCATGGTGGATTATGTTATGGCCTAAGCGAATCGTGCAGTGCGCTCATTATAAAGAGTTGTGATGATGACTTTAGTTTTATTCTATTTATTGGACTAGTTGACGATTGCTCTTTTTAATGTTGCCAAACGCTGCCTGCAATACACTTATTTAATTAAACTGATAATCAATTAAATAATTAAAATTTTTATGTTCCAATGTTACGATACAATCAACTTTTTATTAAGGCGAGTAATATTAGACGGTATATTTATTTATTTATTGCACACAATTACAAAAGGAAAAATATATACAGGGTGTTTGGGACATCGTGTGCCAAATCAAAATGGGAGACAGAACAGATTAACCCCCATCTTTTGTGACCCCTTAAAAAATTCCACCACTTGTAGTTTTTTTTTAAATGAAGTTTTTATCATTTTATGTAAAAAACCCAAAATTTGACATTAAAGTTTAAATTAAAAAAAAACTATTCAGCGCTACGTCAAAATTTTTATGCCATTTTGACGTGTACACCTGCGGGGTTCTATTGAATACAAAATTACTGGCATTAGTCAAGTATTTACAATTTTTTTTCAACTACAAAGTTACAAACTGATTAAAATTTTAATTCAATCCTTGACTTTACACGCCAAAAAAAAAAAACTAAAAGCGACCGGAATCTTCCATCTTCCTTAAAAGTTCTCTATTGTGTGCTCTTTCTAATGATATGCCACATGTTAGATAAACATCAAAAAAACTTCGTAAATAAGCCAAATTTGCGAATGGGAATGTAGAACGCTGATATCTACAACTCAATTATTTTATCATAATAGAAACAGGTAATGGTTACTTTCTCTCTCTTTTGCATTGAAATCTACTCTTTATTGAGGTGATATGAAAAAAAAATGTTATTTCCATAAGAATTTATTGAAAAACATTACAAATCTTGTTCAAACTGTTGCCCTCTATTTCGAATGCAGGCTCGATATCTTTTCCGAATTTCAGTTGTCGTTATCCTTAGTTGCATTTCTTGTCTTATAGTCGCAAAAGCTCCTTCTATGCGTTGGATTAATTCGTCTCTAGTCGAAACTTTTGTTGCGTAAACTAGTTCCTTAGCCCGTCCCAGACATAAAAATCCAAAGGAGTTAAGTCTGGGGAACGGGCAGGCCATTGAATAGGGCCGTCCCGCCCAATCCAAGAATCTGGGAATACATTGTCTAAGTATTGCCTTACGCTCAATCGCCAGTGCGCGGGACAGCCATCTTGTTGAAAGGTTACAAGTGTATCTTCATTGTAAACCGGGACCTCAGCCATTAATTCGGGTAGGTCATTTTGCAAAAATTCCAGGTAGTTGTCGCCATTTAGGTTGTCAGGCAGGTAGTGTGGGCCTATTATCTTATTACCAATCACACCTGCCCAAACATTTAGGCTAAATTTCCTTTGAAAGGATTTTTGTCGTTTTACCCGCGGGTTCTCGTCTTTCGGAGCCCAGTGGTGCAAATTGTGTAAATTAAGAATCCCTTCTCTTGTGAATTTGGACTCATCCGTCCACAGTATTTTTTTTAAAAAGAATGGGTCATCCACATCTTTGTGCAATATTAATTGACAAGACAGAACTCGTCTGCCAAAGTCATTATCCTCAAGACCTGCAACAAATAATAAAAATACTTAGCATTAAGAATCTAAGATTTTAGTTAAAAAAAAAGATATCTAAGGCTTAACAGAAATACTGCACAGAAATTCTTATTAAAAAACTTCGTCTTAACAGGTAAACAAAAGCAACAGGGAATACAATGTTTGTTTTGTTGAAATTTACGTACCTTGCACGGGTGTGTAATGAAAAGGGTGTTTTCCATTCTGGCGAAGGACATACCACACTTTCCATGGGCTAATATTGAGCTGTGCTGCCGCCTCTCTAATGCTAATTGTTGGATGTTCTTCAAAAAGTGCAAGAATACCCTCGTCAACTTCTACATTGTATCGCTCATTATGACCCCTTGCTTCATTTACATGGATACTGCCAGTCTCGCGCATGCGTCTGTAGGTATTTTGAAACACTCTACGGCTAGGTATTCTTCTATTAGGATAGCGATCTTGATAGATCCGTTGCGCTAAGCGAGGAACACAATTTGCAGCTCCATATACTATCAAGATGTCCGTGTATTCTTGATTAGTGAATGTCGTCATTATAACAACAGAAAGTAAACTTAACAAGAACACCAACAGTTTAAAAACGTAACAATAAATCAACAAAACTCAACGAAAATAACACTTAAGAATAAACTAACAACTTTTAACGATATTAAAGTAACGTAAAGCAGCAAACGCGTAAGGTAACAGAGGCAGTGAAGTCTCTACTAACCTACTAACTAAAGAAAGAATGCCAACGCGACGCGCCGGCGCCTCACCCGACGCGCCGGCGCCTCACCCACCTCCCCTCGTGGCTTGTGACTCGATCGGCTCAGCTAGAAAGATTTTAATGCAAAAGAGCGAGATAGTAACCATTACCTGTTTCTTTATGATTAAAGAATTGAGTTGTGGGGACGTAGAACGCTATCGCAAATTTGGCTTATTTACGAAGTTTTTTTGATGTTTATCTAACATGTGGCATATCATTAGAAAGAGCACACAATAGAGAACTTTTAAGGAAGATGGAAGATTCCGGTCGCTTTTAGTTTTTTTTTTTTGGCGTGTAAAGTCAAGGATTGAATTAAAATTTTAATCAGTTTGTAACTTTGTAGTTGAAAAAAAATTGTAAATACTTGACTAATGCCAGTAATTTTGTATTCAATAGAACCCCGCAGGTGTACACGTCAAAATGGCATAAAAATTTTGACGTAGCGCTGAATAGTTTTTTTTTAATTTAAACTTTAATGTCAAATTTTGGGTTTTTTACATAAAATGATAAAAACTTCATTTAAAAAAAAACTACAAGTGGTGGAATTTTTTAAGGGGTCACAAAAGATGGGGGTTAATCTGTTCTGTCTCCCATTTTGATTTGGCACACGATGTCCCAAACACCCTGTATAATAAAAAAAAAACATACAGATAGCCACAACAGGTGGCCTTATCGCTGTAAAGCGATCTCTATCTGACAACCTTGGTATTAGATCAAGGAGGTTAAGTTCTAGCTTTGATTGCAGTTTAGGTTCACATGGCTGATGTTTTTTAAAGTCAATGTTTAAACAAAACCAAAATATTTTTATGATTTTTTTTAAATAACTGAAAAAATACACTAATATTTAAAGAATATTTGAGCATTATTAAATGTAAAAACTTTAGTACCTATACTATGTTTTTTCTAGTTTTGTAGCCTTGTTACGTACCTACCTACTAAGAGCTCTCTTTGTTTTACTAAATAACAAAGCTGGACATACAAAAGAAGTCTATTTTTGTTTGAAATCTAAGACGAAATTCGATGACGCAAAGGCTTCAGTAATAATAGATCAGGATTTAATTTGAGATTTATTATCTTAGCAATAAGGGTGTTTATAAAAATCAGACATTAACGCCCCGAGGTGTGTTTTCTGGGTTTCATAATATTTAAAACCTAAGTTATACAGGTTGTCCTAAGGCCATGGGAAAGTGCCTAAAATATTGTAGATTTTGACGGGTATCTTGCTATATGATTTTTAATTATTAGTAATTCAGCATTTAAAGATCTCACGTCCATTTCCACTTTTTTGACTTCAGCAGTTTCATGTTTGTTTTTAATTTGGTTAAAATGATTAATTTCACGTTGTCCCTTTGTTTTAAAATACTAGGTTACTTAGGAAGAATTATAATTTTTGTCTATTAAAAAAGGGGGGTAGTTTTTTTCAAATTCTAGTCGCTTCGATTCCCAGAGGAAGGAAGTGATTCTTAGGAAATCTTTAAATGCAGCGTTACTTATATTTAAAAATCCTATAAAATATTCTTCCAGCAAAATACTCCATCTGCGATATTTAAGGTACTTTCTCTTGATGTCCCATAGCTTTGGTGCGCCCTCTATTCTACATTTAGCATATAAGTTGTCATTTGAGAATTATCCTAATTATGCGCTAAGTATTCATAAAAAACATATGTGCATAAATGACATAAAACCACGCTGACTTTTTTCTTTTAAACTATAAATCATATTTTAAACTATAATAATTTATTGATATTTTATTACTTCATAAGATTTTGATGGTTTTTTAATGTTGTTTCCGCTTCACTTTCATTCTAATGAGCAATAAGTAGATATTGTTTTTAGACCTGGCCTGTTTCCAGATTTTTCTCTGGGTTTGGCATCATTGGTGCCACTGGGCTCATCTTCCCATATTTCGGGGATTTTCTCTCGTTACGGCATCGAGATGTGATGCTGTGCAGACTTGAGGTTTTCTGGACGCTCGGCACGATCCTGTTACCAGGTAAACATTTTTTTTGCCGAAAGATAATTGTAAGCAATTAGTATATAGTTACTAAGTTCATCATTTTTTCTCGACGTTTTATTGAAGATGAGTCGTGAAAATTGTAAATTTACTTAGCTTGATAATATATTGAATCTTTTTATTATAAAATATTAACAGACACCTAACAGTTTTCTGTTTAGCATAGCTAAATAAATATAACCTAATTAATTTTACACCTCAACTTCGCTCCTGAATGATTGTGTCCATTAGTCCAAACACTGTGTGAAAATCTGTAATCGAGCCAAACCTTGATGTGAATTTAATTATGTATGACATTTGAAACCACATCCAATAGTTTTGATCTTTTTTAACCAGTTTTCACTAAACTGCCATAATTCCTATCCACAATTTATTTCCTCGCTTTCAAGAAAAGTTATAAAAATTTGAAATAACTAGTTAAGAGTTAACGACACTATACAACAATTAACTGCCTATAGCAACATCAACTGGGCTGGTTAAAGACATCAACCCCAACATGTTTGTACCCACAGTGTGACAAAAAGAACGGACTTTGTTTAATATTGATGCTAAAAAGTGAGGAATAAAATATTAAAACTTAAGCCATCATATTTTTTTAGGCATCGCGTGGGTTATCATTCAGGATCCTCGTTTCAATTTGACGGTACCTGGTGCTGACTTCCAATACCAATCATGGAGAGTCTTCGTAGCAGCCTGTGGAATACCAAGTCTTCTGGTGGTGTTGCTTCTCATTCCATTCCCGGAGAGTCCTCGGTATCTCCTCTATGCGAATAAAGCAGAGCAAGCTTTGCAAGTACTGCAAAGGATATTTGTGGTCAACACCAAGTTGGGGGCAAAGGATTTTCCTGTGAGTACACTTGGGTTGTGTCCCTGATTATTATTGTATCAAATGTTTATGGGTAACAGATAAAAGGCGTAAAATTGTAATCATATACCCCATAAAATTATTTAGAAATCTCTGAAATTCAAAATTCAAAAAGTTTTATTCATCTTAGGAATTTCACAAAACACTTGATGAAGTCAGTCATCACATACTTCGGCTTTAACTAGTAGTGATAGTTGTTAAATAAGATATGACAGTAGACCAAGAGACAAAAAAAGCTGACATTTTTAACTCGACAAATGATACTCATCATGTCTCCAAAATTTTGTATTCTAAGCTTCAATATTGTCTGAGATCCTGTTACTAGTTTTGCTGAAAGCTGAATATTTAAGGAGACAATTTGAACTTTCAGCCCGGTGCGCGGTGGGGCAAGAATGGGTTATTAAACATAACTTGGTTAAAACTGTTTGTCTCTGTGCTGTAAGCTTGTATTATTAAGTCATTTAGTTTCATCAGAAGCAATTTTAGTGGCTCTGTCTATCGACTAGTCTTGAGCCAGTGTAATGAAATCTCAGCCAACCAAAATAATAAGTCAATTTCTAAACAGATCCCCTAAAATCACTTACAGGTGGAATCAATGATGTCAGGAGATGGTGAAGAAGAAGAAGTAGTATCCGCAGACACAAATGGGAATGAGACGAAGATTGCGATGACCTGGAACCAGCGATGGCAGGCGTTCTGGGTGCGCAAGAAGATGTTGGTGATGCCACCTTATGTGGGACTTCTGGTGCTTTGCTGCTTCGTCGATTTTGGGTTGATGTTCAGGTATAACTATTAGAGCACATACAAGTACCTTTTCATTTAAGATGTTGCCTGTCTTGAAACATCAAAAGATAAATAAGGGTGATCTTTGCTAGCTGATCAAATGGACCTCTTCGCGGCATACTTTATTTACAAGAGTTCATTTGCCAGCTATGTTCTCATATGCATACGTTGTTTGGATACGAGGTTATCTAAAAGATACCCGTTTAAGCTTATTGCTGCCACTTTTTAAATGATTGTATAATTGTGATCAGATGACTTGAAAATTCATTGATTTAAGGTCCAAGATTTGTTTATACTCAATTGCAATTTACATTTTATTTTTCATGTCAATTCCAGTTACTACACTCTCATGATGTGGTTCCCTGATCTCTTCGAGCGGTTCAGTCAGTTCTCGTCTCTCTTCCCGGAAGTATCAGCCGGAGTTTGTGAAGTCTCAGCCAACGTTACCAGTGAGATATCTGTAAGTTGTGTCACCAAGTTATTATTTTTTAACAAGATATTCAACATATAATTTTCACCATTCAAGAGTCAACTTGGAATATTCCTATTGCTCCTGAATAAGCGTGCCATTTTCAAGTGACACCAGTTTATTGGTAGGGCTAAGGGTCCACTTGGCTAGCGTCCACTTATAATTTGAAGCCTGCCACCAAATACTGCTAGTACTCTGTCAATGATGTGTTTTGGCAATGTTCTATGAAGAGCCATTTTATTTCTAGCCGTGCGATCAAATCATGGGCGGTCAAATCGATAAAAAAGGATGAGATGTTATTGTAGAAAGAAATAACCTACATTTGTTTTCTTTTTTCATATGTGGTGGTAAGATATCCAATCGATCGGATTTTTGGGCATAGTAAAAACTATTGATCGACATCGACTGTTCCGTTCGTCCGTCGATAATAATGACAGGGAAATAAATAGGTGGTCATGACTTATCAGTTGAATTACAGATCGACATTCTGAAGTGATCGATTGATTTAAATTATCAATGATTGTTTTTGTTTTCTTGTTCTTTGTTTATATGTTACTACATCCGAATTCAATGTGACTTTAAGTATTTTATAAATTTGAAATTATTCTTCCCGTATTTTTACAACGTTGACATTGTTAAGTTTATTTTTATTATTAATTTTACCTATTCGTTTTTTATTTTAAGTATTTTGATTATTTAATATTATTATTAATATTTTTAGTTTATGTTAATGTTGTTATTGAATCAAGATTATTTCGACTTTGACTGACCATTTATTCCATCTCTTTTCAGAGTGAACAAGGATGCCACCTGGATGACAAAGTGTATACGCACACCCTGGTGGTGGCTCTCAGTTGTGTGCCAACTTCCCTCTTCGTAGGTTTTACCATCAACATGATTGGCAAGAAACCCATGTTAGGTAAGGCATTATTTCTTTTGTTGTAACTGCGTAGGGCTCACTTGAAATAGTTTGAAATCTTTCTTTGAATTTCTCTTTCTTGAAATATTTCGTTCTAAGTGTCGTAAAAAAAGACGACTCTAAGGATGTTAGCACACCAATAGATCGACGTCGATGGTGTGGTACACCCTTAGGGACTTCGGGTTGATGATAGGACCACTTTAAGGATACTTTGGATAGAATGAGATAAAGAAAAACTCTGTTGCCAATTATTACCTTTTTAAGCAGTTTAATGGTTTTAGTTTTGTACCGGTTTATTCAACCTCATCATTGCTTAGCAGGTATGATTGAGGTAAAACATTTATTTAAACACAAAAAAAAAAAAACATAAAAATGGGCTACCCATCATCAAGCTTCCTTTTTGATTGATTTCATGGCATCCATGGCGTAGTGGGTAAATAAATAGCTGATATACAAGTTGCGGGTTTGCGGATCTCCGCTGCAGAACATGTTTTTAAGATCTGCATTCATTTATCATGATTCTGTGTGTTTTTCTATGATATACACTGTAGAAAAATCATTAAATATTTTTTTCGTAATTTGGTTCCTTTATTACGTTAGCCATGTTGCAGTGACTCCATCATTAGAGCACTTTTCTGAACAGCAAAAAAAACAGGTTAGATTTTGTTGAATGATTCCGTAAAATATTTATAAGTAGTGATTATTATTGTGTAACCTTTGAGGCTGTAATCTTTATGGCCGCTCATATATACGATTCGCTATAGAAGATCATAGCTTATTGTCTTAAAATATCAGCATGACATGCCAATTCGAACGTAATTTTAGTTTTAGCATGCTCTAGCACGCCTTTGTGTCTTGGAAACAAAACATTTTATTTTCGTTTCAGTAATAAAGGTTCGTGGGTTTCAATATTCAATCTAAATTCTAGATCTGAGATCTTTTGATTTGGTTGCCATTTTTTCTGAGATTGAAGATTCAAATTTACAATACCAACACTTTTTTTTATATTTTTTCACTTTATTCTATACACTTTATTGCCAGAACCAAACAGATAAACACTTTAACATATACACAAAGAAGAAAACTGGATTCAAGGCAAAATAGACAGCCTTATTACTCATGAGTGATCTCTTTCAGTCAACCTTTAGTTTACAAATACAACAGTTTTTTAATAGTGATTTCTCAATAAATCAATGTTTTGAAACATATTTTTCACGAACAGCGTTCGCCTCATCGTTGACTTAAAAAAGTTCGATCACGTATCTAAATTTCGGAAGAAACTTCAATGGCTTCCAATACACTATTGTCAAATTACAAGGATCCTTGGTCTCCTTTTCAATATTCAATAACCCACGCACTCTTCCCTATTTGCGTGAATCGTTTTCAATTTAAAACCCTATAAAATCAATTATAATTACGACTCTAGTCTAATTATGAATACACGATCGCATAGTGCGCAATGAAGATCCCCGATTGTGTTATAGGTGTATTGATAGGAAGGCTTTGGACGGGTTTTTCGGAGGTTACGTTTCTTTTCGAGATCATCGAGACGCCTGTATTCGAACTGTTGTCAAGTCACGTTCGAGCACATAAGCGAAGACAGAATCCATGCAACTGACAGGGTGTCGCCCTCCAATTATGCGTCTAGGAGGACATCATCATCATCATCAGTCTAATTATAATCAGTAATCTACCACAAAGGCATAATCAGATTGCATGGACAGAGAAAGAGCAGCTTTTCTTTAGCGAGTCTAAATTTCACGAATATTCAAAGGTCTTTGATTTTGAAACTTTTCTCTACTGAAAGTTATGTAAACCCCATCACCATTATAACAATAATATTATATTATACACAGCACTGAACCTGCCACGTAGTTAACTGCGTCCTTGTTAGGATGTGTCCTATAATCTTTATTCTTATTTGAGTTGGTTACGATAATAATTATTAAAGCGTGGTGCCATTTGTAATAAGCCACTGAAGCGGCCATGAGTCTCTACCGTAGTTGACACAATTTTCAAGTTGCTACATGGCTTATAAGAAATAAATAATAAATATAAGAAATAAATATTTCTGACACTCAAACATTGTCTAGCCCAAATTAAGTTTCTTAAAGAACTTGTATTATGGAAACTAGATAAC
Organism: Stenoptilia bipunctidactyla; assembly: GCA_944452665.1. Lineage (NCBI taxonomy): Eukaryota > Metazoa > Arthropoda > Insecta > Lepidoptera > Pterophoridae > Stenoptilia > Stenoptilia bipunctidactyla. Next base: position 29,552,978 of record OX101722.1, on the reverse strand, counting down.
TGATATACCTACTTAAGAAATATATAAACATACATATTGAATAAATAGATATTTTTTATAAGAATAAACTTAAATAAACATATAAACATCCATGACTTGACGACTAATATCTGTGTTCATCACACAAATATTCGCCGCCGCCGGGATTCGAACCCAGGACCTCTGGAATAGAAGGCAATGTATATTACAGCTACACCAGCCGGTCGTCTAATAAACCTTAATGATGACTAACGTATACAATTTATTAGTACAGACCGTTCACTATAAGATGCCCCCTGCCTGCTGATGTTGGCAGCATTGTGGCAGCAGTGTTACCAATAATATGTGTCCATTTTAACCCCGTAATCTAACTTTGTTTATACCTACCACGAATAAATATATGTTTAATTTTCTAATTTGTAAATAATAAACAAATATAAGACTAGGAAGGTTTTTGAATGACGACACAATTTATATTATACGAGGGCGAATCAAAAAATTCTTAGAAAGAATACAAAAAAAAAAATTAAACAAGAATATTTTATTTTTCTACGTAATCTCCTTCTAATCTAATACACTTAGAATACCGCATCTCCAACTTTCTTATTCCTTCCGCAAAAAAATCATTTTCTCGACTATTAAAAAACTCCTCTGCGGCAGTCATAACCGCGTCATCATCGTCAAATTTAGTTCCACGAATATGCTCCTTTAATTTTGGAAATAAGTGAAAATCACTCGGGGCTAAGTCAGGAGAATATGGTGCGTGATCAAGGACTTCGAAGCCAGCACTGCGGATTGCGGTGAGCACAACTTCCGAACGATGAGGTGGAGCGTTATCCTGGAGAAACAACACGCCCAATGACAATTTCCCACGACGTTTTTCTTTAATCGCTTCACGTAATTTCGGGATTGAGTTTGCATAATAGGATCCAGTTATCGTTTGCCCTTTTGGCAAGTAATCAATAAAAAGGATTAATTCACTATCCCAGATAACGAAAACAGCTTGACAAGCAATAGCGCCAACATAACGGCAGGGGACATCTTACGATGAAAGGACAATACCCGCGATTGACTGACATGACCTTCAAAACGCGGAAGTCATCGTGAGAAATTAATAATCGGCGATCACCCATCCTAGTACCGACCGCGCCCAAATATGCCTAAGCCGGGAAAGTTTCTATTCAGCAATGGGCATCACCTAGCTGTAGGAAGATGATGAAAGGATAAAACATAATTGAGGAATTTTATTCCAGTAATAATGCTGATCAGCTCCGGCCTTGCCGCGCTAGGGCTGAACCTGGTCCGCTCGTCGCTAGAGAACCTGGTGCTGTCCTGCATCTTCGAAGCTATTGTCAGCTGCACCGAGGCGGTGCTGTTTTGCGTCATCTGCGAGATTTTCCCAACCAAAGTTGCGTAAGTATTATTCAACAAAGCTTTCACAGGTTTTAATTATTTACATACATACATAACTTCACGCCTGTATCCCTTATGGGGTAGGCATAACACCAGAGGTTATAAGACCATCTGATGTCACGTTTGACAAAGGAGGTATTATAATGATGAAGAGAGGCTATTGCAGTGACAGGGGGTCAGCCTATCGCCCACAAAAACGCCAATAAAACCTCTGTCCCTTAACTGACATTTACAGTATGCCCGGGATGAGAAGCAGCTGGTACATTCTACGTTTTTCTTTCGCTCCCAGTCCAGCATGGAAGATTTTAATTATTTGAGGTTTTAATTATTTAATTTTTTTAAATCCATTTTCTTACTTTTTTTCACTTTTTTTTTTCTTGGTTACTAACCTGGCGGTTGACCTACATGTCTATCTGATTGTGAGTGAAAATTTCGTCTATTCATAAAACATGTCTAGTACCTATTACTGCTGGGGCTGAGATATTTGATGGCAGGTTTTACATGAAGCGCTATCGCAAGCCAGACGATCAGGGTTTGTTCAATAATATAATATGGTATGGTGTCCAACCATAGGTTATGCTACAACCACTGTGGTCTGCTGCTCAACATACAGTCATGAGAGCGGGGTCAGTCCGTGTACACAAGGGTACAACGCATTGGATTTTATAGCCATTATTCAGAAATAAAAAAATAAACATACATATTAAGCTTTTGATACCCAATACCTTGTTGTGAACTGGGGGGGACCCAGAATATAGGGTATATATGGGAATACATACATACATAACTTCACGCCTGTATCCCTTACGGGGTAGGCAGAACACCAGAGGCTATGAAACCATCTGAGGTCTCGTTTGACAAATTTAGAGGTATTATAATAATGGAGAGAGACTATTGCAGTGACAGGGGTCAGCCTACCGCCCGCAAAACTGTTAATAAAACCTCTGTCTTTTAACTGACTTTTACGGTATGCCCGTGAAGGGAAGCAGCTGGTACATTCTATGTTTTTCTTTCACTCCCAGTCCAGCATGGAGAAAATGGGAATATATAAGAATATATGGGATAAACATCCAGGACCGGTAATACGGTTCAACAACAACGATCGTAACTTGCGCTCTTCCTCAAACCTTCTCCTTGCAACACCATCACATACTTCCACATTCTTAAGTAAATCCTTTTTTGTGCGATCGGTGTCGCTTTGGAATGACTTACCCTTAGAGATCCGCAAAGCTCCCAGTCCTTACACCTTCAAAAGGATGCTTAAACGTTATTACCTCGTGAAACACTGCTCATCGTAACTTATTAATAAGTATGTGTATGTATTATTAATATGTAAGTCTATATTATATAAATAATATTTATGTATATTTATATGTAATTATTTGTATGTAGTCTATTGTATGAAATCAGTACCACCGCCCACCCTAGTTTCCTGTATTCATGTCCTGTCCTTACTGGGTTGCCTGGTAGAGATCGCTTTGAGCGATAAGGCCACCTTTGTGCAAATGTTTTAAAATTTATTGTAAAATGTTATTAATGCTGTTGGTGTACAATAAAGAATTATTATTAATTATTATTACGTATTTTATTTTCTTGCTTCGTGCGCGGATCGTACCCGAGATTTACGTTGTAGCGTCTTACATCACTCCCCACGGAGATCGTCAAATTAAATCACAATACCTTCACTCCACACACATTTTGAGTTTAACATTGTGTTTTTTCCATTGCAGTGCAACAGCTATGGCAGTGACGGTAATGTGTGGTCGAGTCGGTGCCATCGTCGGCAACGTCGTGTTCGGCGCACTCGTCGACGAACATTGTGTCGTGCCCATTTACATGTTTGGAACCTTGCTTATTTGTAAGTAGATCTTGTTCTGAAAGAAATAGAGCGTAGATTGAAATGACTATCGCTTAGTGTAAGTTTAAACCTTTTTGTAAAAGAAACACGGAGGTTTTCATGAATGCGACGAACTGATAACGTACGATGATTTAAATTTATAAAATGAATCATCATTATCATAGCTTTTATTGATCTCACTAAAAGTCAGTGGTTTAATGAAAAGGAGGTTTGGGCTGAAAGGAAAGCTTACCAGTGAGTCAACCCACATTTGACTACAATCACATCTGATGGTAAGTGAATATGAGGTCGGAGATGGAAGGACATATGGGTTTTAGAAGTAACTGGCTATTTATTGCCGAAAGACATCACCGAAGGTGCGATGATATTTGTGACAGACTTTATGAGAATGGTGGTCTTTGGCCAGGTGATCGCTAAAGTTGTCTTACCACCAAGAGCAGTTTGATTAGATTACTCGTCTTTTTCCACACGCTTATCCAGGGACTGATTTGTTGGTTTTTTCGTAAATCAAACCTTTAAAAATTTCAAACCACAGTAACGCCTTTTAATAAACTTGTTTTTGTTTAATCTTATTTTAAAAAGAAATACTCAAATCCTAAGCTACATTGTATTAAGTACCTACGTAACACTATATTTAGTGGACGACAATTCTTAAAATTTCACCATTTTTGTTACAGCAAGTGGGCTGCTATGTGTGATATTACCTAAGAGCACGCGCCCGGAACGACCGCAGTGATTGACAGAGAATAAATTATATTATGTTTTATTTTTATAATAATTTTATTTAATTAATAAATTGCCTTATGTACGAGTACAGAATTTTTTGTATTATTATTATTGATCCCATGTCTAAACCATGTCTAAACCATTCAATATCTGTAAAGCCAAAGCTACAGCTTAAACTTATAGTCAAAAACTGCGAGTCTCTAAAGCTAAGTAAATTGAGAGTGTTACAAAAAATCTCAAAATTATTTATTTATTTATTTAACAATTTATGTACACACAAGTTAAGATACAATATAAAGAAATATAATCAAAATAAGTACAAAGGTACAGCTTATCTCTATTGAAATCTCTTACAGCAGACCTAAGACTGGAGAGTTTGTTCAAAATGCAATCATAGTGCATAACATACTGCAAACTATTTAAATTCTAATAAATATATACATACATATAATATTATTACAACTTTATATAGGTACTTAAAATACATACATAATACTAAATATAATAAATACATAATTCATACTATTGTTCATGTAAGTAGAGTGGATACTATAACTTACAGTAGAGAAAAGTAGTGATCTTTGACTTATGTATATTTGAAACTAGATATGGTTTTACACTCACGAATGACATGAGGTAATGAGTTCCACATCTGACTGCATGGACGGAGAAAGAGTAGGAATAAAAATCGGTTTTATGAGAAGGCATATGTAGAAGAGTACGCACGTGTGCTCTACATGGCGTATCTTGAGAGTGTGAGTATAATAACCTTTCACGCAAATAGAGAAGAAAAGAGAAGAAAAGGAGACAAAGGATTCTATGTTCGACGGTAGCGTATTGGAAGCCATCGGAAAATTATAAACAAAGTCAGAAAAAAATGTGTAATTTTAAATTTTTAATTAGAGAAAAAATGGCTTAGTGCGTGTCGTACTGCATAGAAGGTTCCGTAAAAGCATTATTGAAAGTCACTAACTACAAACTAATTTAAAGTATTGTGATTATGAATCTAAGCATTCTCGTCATAGTAAACTGAATATGTATAATTTAATTCAATCTTCCATGCTGGACTGGGAGCGAATGAAAAACATAGAATGTACCAGCTGCATCTCTTCCCGGGCCTACTGTAAAAGTCAGTTAAAGGAAAGAGGTTTTATTGGATTTTTTTTGTGGGCGACAGGCTGACACCCTGTTTCTGCAATAGTCTCTATCCATCATTACAATGCCTCCAAATTTGTCAAACGTGACATCAGACGGTTTTATAACCACTGGTGTTCTGCCTACCCCATAAGGGACACAGGCGTGAAGTTATGTATGTATGTAATTCAATCTACTTTAGAGCAGACATTGGCATGATTATAATGACAATAATGTCTTGTTTATATCGTTGTTCGTAAAACTCCTGCCAAGTCTCTAGATATGCCAGTCACTTATGACATGAAATAATATGTCGATATCGAAACTGCACGAGTATGAAATTGGTTGCCATCGACTAATTTCCATTGACAAACAGGTTGCCTTTTTCTACATCTGATTTCATGCTGATATTTTATCACCAGTGCAATCTGAATCAATAATTCAAATTTTGTTTTTCATTCATTCAAAATCTGTTTGAATCAGTAGCACTTTTGTTAGATATTGTAGGTTGTGAAGGGTATGAATATGTTGTTTAAATAAAATAGATATTTTTTTAGTTAATTATACGATTTTACCCGCGCTTTTTCAAATCCCGCGGGAACATCGAGATAAAAAGTAGCCTCTTTGCTATTGGAGACTGTAAACTATGACTATTCCAAGTTTCATCCAAATCCATTAAGCCGTTTTGCCGTGATAGAGGAACAATCATCCAGACATGCATACATCCATCCATCCAAACTTTCACATTTATAATATACAACATTTTAGTTTGCTTTTATTCGATAGATGTCGCTGTACGTCGATTGAATCGCGCAAGAAGAGTTATAAATGACTTAGCTATATTTACTTTGTAGACAAGCTTTATTCGTCCTCATTTTCACAATGATAATAAATATTAGCAGGATTATAATCTACAGCCAAATAGCTTACATAACCCACATAGCCGCCAAATTAAAGCCAAATAAGATGTGGGTTGGTTACGTCTGCTATAAGATATAGTTAGAACGCAATGAGAGGCAGCAGTGGAGGTCAACTATTGACAAAAAGTGACATAGCAGACCCCGACGACGATGGTGAAACGCGCCTTGAGCAAGACACAGCAGTAACAGGAAAGTAGCGAGAGCGGAGAAAGGCCTACAATGGCTAGGATAAGATTTTCAAGACAATCACACCAGCCACATGGCCCCAAATTAAGCATAGCGTGTGATATGGGTTACCATGTAGCGAACTAGAGGGAACGTAGAATCCAAACACACATATAGACAAACACAAATACATACCCAAACAAGGTATATTTTTTTAGTTCCGTGCGGTGCGGGTATCAAAAAATGGGTCCACTGCACCACGGAAACGTCAAACACTCTTTACTTTGCAAACACAGTGCCTAATTTGTCAGCTATTGATGTTTTCTTGTTATGCTGATTCCTTTATTTATAGTGACCCTGGCCTCCTTTAACTGCTTTCTCACAAAACTGATTTAGAAACATTTTGCTCATAGTTTTTTTAAGGGGCTTGCAAAATATAAGTCTACGATTTTTTTTTAATTAATAACGTAGATTTGTTAGCTTGTTTTGAGCATTCGTCTGAAAAATGGCACAGCTACCATAACCAACTATTCTGGCACATTTATCTTATTATAGATAAATAAATAAATAATACCTACTCTACAGTCGAACCAAACTGCGATGAATAGGTAGGTATACAATTTTGAATAAATAATTTATTAAAATTTATTTTTAATAACTTTTTGGCATTCAGGGTTTCACCTATGTGAAATCTAGATTTGCTATCTACTTTCGTTATAAAAACATATCCAGAGTACGTACGTACTCAATTTCAACAGTTATCTTTTGCGGTTGTTATTCCGAGAAACTATAACGAATATGCAAAATTATCAATGAATATTGAGTAGGTCTGACTGAGCTAAGAAGTTTTAAGCATTTTTTTTTTTTTTTTTATATTGTAAGGATAGGACGTTTGTCTTCCATGCCACCTGATGGAAAGTGCGCATGAAGACTATGGTGTTACACGTCCATCCACGAGAAACCTATTCACTCGACACTTAAAAGTTCCAGGACTGTAGTGGTCAGGAAAAACAGACGCAGGCAGATTGTTCCACATAACATAACATTTTATTTGAGTTCATTTGATTGATTGATGATAAAAGTTAGTAAGAATAGTACATTACTGCAGTGGCCGGCAAGAGAGGACTGACGTATGTGTGGCTCGACTTTTACATGTTCGTCCATCAATGCCTAGTTGCGGCCAAGGCTTGTATAGTACTTTTCTCAAATAATGCGCGGAAAATCAACTAAGTAGCACAATCCAGAACTTTTATATGAAAATACAATTATTGAATGTACAATTCTTAAAATTTAATGTGAATTTTCCGGGAATTATGTTGTTTTTTTTTCTATGTGCAAGCCAGATCGAATTTTAAATTAAATCTGTGTTAAGTTACCTCTTTGGTCGACATGTTGCGGAGTAGAAGATCTTTACATTTTTATATTACACGATCAATATGATTTTACATAATTTATTTGGCCACTAAACACGACAGATATGGATTTTCATACAACTATTGCCGGCCGCTGCTCGACCCGTACAGTAAGTTCAATTTATCTCGAAGAAGGTTGAAAAAAATCAAATTTTCAAGCATGTCTGAGAAAAATAATGAACTGCCTTATCTAATACCAAGTTTTTTCTGGAACCAACCCCGTGCAAACGAACATTGTAGGTGTAGAGATAGTTTTTCTAGCTTTGATGGTTACATATCTGTTCAGACTACTAGCGCCATCTGTGATAGCGTAGCTGTAGCTGCTCTTTTTAGTGGGGATAGCAGCTAATGACGCGACGTGCAGCTAACTTCACTCCGCAGAACTTCATACACACATTCGTTCTAATACCTTAAGCCTCTTCCCGTTTGCGTTCGCTCCCGAACGGTCGTGTCTGCGGCCGCTCCCGAGTGCTCGTATTGCGCTGCCCTTGTTCCCTCCCCCGCACTCGTGCGGGTCAGGTGCCAAGTTAAGCTCTTTCGGAAAGTTTTCTCTTGTGGAGGCTGTGTGGTGTCGGGGCTAATTCATCTGCCCTTTTCAGGGCGGACCCGACTGCTGCCGGCCGAAGCATCGCTGGTCAGGTGGATACGTAACCGTGACAACTAAGCCTGATCGTCCGCCGTTCATCGGTAATAGGTCCGTGTTAGGTTGATCTTTCTTTCAGCGCAGTTTGTGTAGTCCTTCGCCGTTCATCGGCAAGTAGGTTCCCTGTTAGGAATAGGCTTCCTTTCAGAACAGTTCAGGTTCCCAGGGTTCGATGGAGGCCCCAACTGAATCCGGGGCTAAGCCCGGAGAAGTGCAAGAACTCCGGGATCTGGTTAATCAGACTCAACTCCATTTCCTTCAATTTGAAACCAAAATGCAGAATACTCAGCAACAGATGTTTTCGTTATTAAGTCAGCAGATCGCAGCCGCGCTTCAGGCACGATCTGCGACCCTCCCGGCCACTCCGCCTTCTCTCAGTTTTCCAACTGACTCTCCGGCGTCCCCAGACGTCGAGTGTGTTGAAACTACGTCAGACTTCATGTCGGTTGACTCTTCCGCGTGCAAACGGAAAACTACCCCGCCGGGTAGCGATTCCGACTCAGCTCCTATTGTTCCAGAATCTCCTGCTCCGTTCACCGAGGTTCGCAAAAAATCCAAATCAAAGAAGAAGAAGAAAGAGGCTTCTTCGACTTTATCTCCATCCGTTTCAGCTGCTCCAGCCGCTGTTCCTGCTCCTCAAAATGTCGCACCGGCGTCTGCTCCTGCGTCTTTTGTTTCAGCGATCCCGGCGTCACAGCCTGCGTCGCAATCAGATTCGGCTCCGCCGAAAGTCAAGTCTCCGCCCCCCGTCTTTCTACGGGACAAGAGCCGCTGGACCGAGGTCTCAGCTCTCTGCGGAACGCACTCCCCGAAGATCCAGTATAGTAAGGCATCCAATGTGGGTGACTCTATTAAGGTCGTTGTCTGCTCAATTTCTGATTTCAGGAATTTCACTCGGCTTCTTGCTGACAAGAAGCTCGAGTACCACACTTACGCCCTCCCTGAGGAGCGTAAGATTCGTGCAGTCCTCAGGAACGTGCCGTTCGAGCTCTCGAACGAGCAAATCCAAGAGGACTTGTCTTCTCAAGGCTTCCCCGTCGAATCTGTGCACAAAATGCACAGCCGCCGAGGCAAGCAGTTCCCACTTGCGCTAGTAATCCTAGCGAAGAGCCCGCAAGGGCAGTCCATTTTCAGAGGCAAGCTCACCGTGTGCGGTCTCTCCAACATCCGAGTCGAAGCCCCACACAAACGAGGTTTCCCAGGTCAGTGCCACCGCTGCCAATTGTATGGTCATGCGGCGGCAAATTGTCATGCTTCCCCTAGGTGCGTCAAGTGCCTAGATCCGCATGGGACTAAGGAGTGCTCTCGCACTCCCGAATCGCCCACCGCTCCGTCCTGCGTCTTGTGCGGCCAGTCCGGCCACACAGCAAACTTTCGCGGCTGCCCCAAGGCACCGCGTGCTGCCAGGGCTACCGTGAAGCCCATCGAGAACTGGAGAGAGCGACCGCAGCCTAGCTCGGACGCTCCTCCAGTCAGTTCAAAGGCCCCCAAGGCCTTCACCTCTTTCGTTTCAGGTCAGCGCAGCCGGGATGCGACTCAATCGCAACCGGCCGCCAAATCGGCTTCCCAGTGCCAGAACGCAAAAGGTTCTCAAGACCGCATGGCGTTCTGGATCCAGCTCGCTCCCATCGACGAGATCCTGGCTTTCGGCGCCGCTCTCGACGCCAGCCCAGAGGGTTTCAACGGTGCTCTTCCGGTCTTAACCAAGTTCGCTCCCCTTATCAGGAAACTCCAGCAAGCTCAACGTTTCTAAACGTAGTCCTTCTTTCCAGCATTCCTATCTCTGAGTGAGTCTGATCACTCAAGATAATATCTTAGTTTCAGCTTTGTCATTCTGCTAATCTAAGCTTTGTTTTTTTTTTAATTTCAGTTCCTTTTGGTGGCAGCCGTCTGGATGCCGCTCACTACGCAGCCTCTCTCTCCAATTGGCTGTCGTTCCGACGATGACTAAGGACCTTAATCAAGGTGAGTCAAAAGGGGGATGTTTAGTGGGTATGCTCAGCCTATCTGAGAGAGTCTCCACACTGTCTGGGCATTCTATTTGCCATTAGCCACTTATGGTTAACAGCTTATAGAATGCCCATTCGTCCGTAATAGGATTCATCCTCCTCCCGCTAAAGCTAGCTTTACTGGTTAAAGCTAGTTTTAGGGGGTGCCAACAATTTTTCTGTGGCGGAAAAACAAAAAAAAAAAAAAAAAATACCTTAAGCATCTACACGTTCATAATGTAATTAGCATCTTGTAATCCGAAGATTTAATACGTTTTTTATTATTTAAACAATAAAATATTATCAATATCATTGAAGAGGCCTTTTCACCTGACCCTGCAATACCTATCGAGTAGGTATATCTCCAAGGCGACCGCACGAGAACAATCTCCCAACCGTGTAATGGTGCGTACAGATTGCTAGTCATGTAACTAGTAATGTAACATTCTGCGCACGTTGCGTATTTGGTCGTGTAGTGCGCAGAATGTTACATTACAGGTTCGATTACAGCAATCTGTACGCACCTTAAGAATCATCTCCGTTAATCTCCTATCAAAATAATTGGTTTTGTAGGGAGGGAATCTATGAGAACTGTCAAGTTGGTAAGAATCGGTACCCGCTACCGTCTAGGTAGAGAAAATACCAAACTTGACCAGTTGGTGATTTGAAATAGTTTTAGAAGGCCTTTCAATATTTTGCTTGGATTACTGTCAAAATGTTGACGCCTTTTAACTGTAGGTATTGGACATTCTACAATTTCATGATTTTTAGGACCGACGCTTCATATCTTTTTCTTGTATTTTCGGAAAGTAAAACTGAGATTTTCCAATTTTCGTGCAACTCTTTTTTATTTTAAAATATTTTTAGATTTTTATCTTAATCTACCAGAGTAAAGTGCGTGAAATTATACTAGATACCATCTTATACATTATCTATAAATATGTTAAAGATTTTGCTTGGCGCCCTTGCAGTAAGTTAAGGAGCGAATGCCATATACATACAGGATAAATAAAAATAAACTGATTATTTGCATACGAATTAAATAAATTTACGCCAAGTACACTGCAATATATATCTACGTATAAAGAAAAGATGTTTTGTAGAATAGCATGTACGTACTATCAAACCAATTGAATTATGACCCACCATAAGCTCATTTTGGCAAAACGTCTAAATGCTAGCAGAGAACGAAGTGATTGTATGCATTTTGGCTAGTAGGTCAAAATTCGAATGAAGATAAGTTTCCTTGGTGACGAACTTGTTATCATTTCGTCCAATATCTAAAATGTCTCATGTGCATTATACGTGATAGACCTCTCAAGTTTTGACAGTTTTAAACGAATTATCAGCAAATGAGTCATGATTCGGTTCGTACGTTTGTACATAATTATACAAAACTAGCAGCCGCATTTAGGTATTTTTCAAATTCTATTGAGAGTTTCGGAGACTAGGGCGTTTATACAAATAAACAACAAAACAAATAAGTATAGATAGAGAGTTACTAGTTATACGGATCAAGAAGTCGGATCATCATCTTCACAACTCTTTGTAATCAGCTCAGTGCAGGGATGTAAGTCTCTCTTTTGGGCGACGAGGAGGTTATGGCTGTTAACCACCTAGATGGCCCAGTGTTGGTGGATGATAAAATGGACGTGTAGTGCACAGAATGTTACATTACTAGTTCCATTACAGCAATCTGTACGCACCATTATCTAATACATCTGAATCATGATCAATACTACAGTATATACTTGATGTTATGGTATAACTTTGTCCTGGGATCGACTCCCGGTTGGGTGAATATTTTTGGTAAATCGTAGTTAATTTAAATATTTGTTAATATTTGTATTTAATAAATAAATAATAAATAAATATTTCCACTCAAAAGATTTAATACTTATGTACTTTCAAATATTTAAAAAAAAAATAAGTATATTTCAGTTAATGATTTACAAATCAGTTGCCTGCCGGGGCTTCCCAGAAATTAATCTCATGATACTTGTGTTGGGAATGCCTCGCTCTTCCTATGCATTAGTAACAGATTTAATTTTTAGATTTGTTAACTTTACAATCAAAGGTATACAAAATAAGGTTATAATAATTATTAAAGATATATTTCTTAAGTATTCTTGTTCTTGATCCTTGATCTTGTATCCAAAACAAAAGTTCTTAAATAAACTTAATGTAGGCCAGATAAGCACAATTCGCCATTGCACTTCCATGCTGGACTGGGAGCGAAAGAAAAACGTAGAATGTGCCAGCTGCTTCTCTTTCCGGGCATACTGTAAAAGTCAGTTAAGGAACAGAGGTTTTAAAGGCCTTTTTGTGGGCGATAGACTCCCCCTCCCAGACCCCCTGTCACTAAACTAGTCTCTCTCCATCTTTATAATACCCCCAAATTTGTCAAACGTGACATCAGATGGTCTTGTAACCTCTGGTGTTCTGCCTACCTCATAAAGGATACAGGCGTGACGTTATGTATGTATGTATGTATGTACTTTCTAATTTTAGACGTCTCTTATGTCAAAATGGAGGACTTCAAACCAGTCTTAATTTTAGAAATATTTATTTATTGATATCCTTAGAATCAACCTCGAAACCATCAGCCAGCTATTCAAAGGCTGTCCTGGATGGCAAAACTATCATTTAGCAGACACAACATTCAAAAGAATCTTAGTGCAGAAAAATCTTCGATTATTAAGCATAAAAACGCCAATTTCAAGTGCCACTTAAAATTATCTCCTCGAAATTTAGAAAAAAACATTATGATAACTTAAGCTGACCTTCTAAACGCAGACCATCTCGATACTAGTCTCAACTCGGTCCTTGCGATAACCGGACCTGTTAAACTTGTTAAAAACAATATAATAAGAACACGTAATCGAAGAAATCCGAGGTTGTTCCACCAAGTGTCGAAACCAAGCGATAAAACTGCGAAAACAATGGAACTGTCAACTTATGTTTACTTCTAAATCAATTATAACAGAAAAATAGTAACAATGGCGGCTATAAACAAAAGTTATGACCATTCATATGAAGTTGAGGATGTTGAGATGCGCGTGCGCGGAAATAGGGGCGAGGAACCGGATAGTGTTAATGTAAAATTTTCTTATGAAGATGCCTTGGATTTGACAGGTATGATAAACAATCGAAACTGTATTATATGCTTTTAGAAATAGAGGTTGAAGTCTGTTTATATTTGAATTTACATTGTAGAGCTCCTGTCAATATTGACAGTCTGAGGAATTTAATTTTGTTTTTGTTAGGTTGCTTCATTAGTATCGTATTTAAATAGTTTATAAATATTAATACTAATATTATAAATGTAAGTTTTGATGGATTGATGTACGAATGTTTGCATCTCAATCACGGTAGAACGGCTCAATGGATTTGCATGAAACTTGACATAATGATAGTATATAGTCTGAAATAGCACATAGGCTACTTTTATTTACTTTTTATTCCCGCTAGTTATCAATAAGTAGCTCTTAAAATACAAAAAGAAGTCTTATGCCCGTCTGCACTAAACTCTACTTAGCACAAACTTAGTTATGACATGCCTAAACTGCGTCACACATAATCATTGACTTTCTCCGCATTGCATTTACGCATTGACCTAAGTTTAGTGCAACGCAATTTTTGTTCCTACGCACGTCCTAGAGACTTAAGTATCAACTTAGGAGCTATCAAAGTTTAGTGCAGACGGGCATTAGTCTACTTTCACGACTCAGCTTTATTTTCATTAAAGTACCTCTATTGTGAACCTAATTTAATCGCTTTTCATGAGCATGTTACTACAAATTTCACATTTTACATTCGGTGTTATAAAAGAAACTAATCCGAGTGACCATCTTTCGTGTAGTGGTATTAGTAGTATGCAACGGAACAGTGAAAACCGAAGATAAACCAGCAAAAATACTCGGTGGAATCAGTCGGTGAATAACCGATTAAACTCCGGTGAACGTTGGGCAATAGAGTTATAAATACTCCGAAACAAAAGAAATTTTACGATAAAAAGTAACAGAAACAAATTATTAGATAATTTAATTTGCTATACAATTAAATAATTAATGATTTATATTTTTTTCTGTAGAGTTGTTAAATTACGTGGAACCTCTTTTCCAAGATGGCGGAGGTCGACAAGATTGGGGGCCCGACAGACTTAAATTTAAGCTTATACCTACCGACTCAGGAACCGGAAACGTTTACCCTTAAAGAGGCCTTTGTTTGGGTTTTTCATAGACTTGTTTTAAAAAACCCTATTAATTTGGTAACCGTATCAAAGACTTACCCTAATTTAAGGCTTACAATATCAATAGAGTTAACTTCATGTAAGCACTAGGCCTATTCAAACTGACTTCACAACATTACATTGACATTAAAAAATATAATTGAAAATCTGAATAACTCCCTATGTAAGTTTTCATTGAGCTAGTCCTCATTTATAACTAAATAATAAATGTCTTAATTCTCCGGTGATCGCCGGTCAATTCTCCGAAGCTTGCCTATTAACCGGTGAATTTAATCGGTGGCGAAAATTTTGCTAAGGTGCAAACCTCTATTCGTATACAAAATGCTGTCAAAAACATCGACAGTGATGTGTTCCGGAAGTATTTAATTAAAAGCTAGTTTCTTCCTGGTCCCGTTTTCTATCCAGGCAAAGCTTCACCTACCATCAGGCTAGCAATCAAACCGAACACTTATTGAGCAGCAGTACTTTACTTTGCTTCCATGCTGCACTGGGAGCGAAAGAAAAACATAGAATGTGCCAGCTGCTTCTCTTCCCGGGCATACTGTAAAAGTCAGTGTCCCTTAGGACAGAGGTTTTATTGGCGTTTTTGCGGGCGATAGGCTGACTCCCTGTCACAGCAAGAGTCTCTCACCATCATTATAATACCTCCAAATTTGTCAAATGTGACATCAGATGGTTTTACATACACCTGCAAACATTTAAATCAGTTTAAGTCTTCTTCAAAACATAATTTACGTTTAGTTTACGGTTGGTTATAAGAAGGCCAAAAAGACAATTGAACTATTTATCATTTTAATTCAAACAAGACAATAACTATAGGTTTCTTCGCATTTCTGTACAGAGCGTGAAGTATACCTCCAAGTATTTTAAGTAGAAGTTTTTTCTCAATGAAAATGATTTTTTTAAATATCGAGTAACTATGTTACACGTCCTTCCACAGACACGTCTTTCGAAATTAATGTATTATTTTCGAAGGAGTTTTATCAACATAGTATTAATCATACATACATATATACGTAACTTTACGCCTGTATCCCTTATGGGGTAGGCAGAACACCAGAGGTTATAAGACCATCTGATGTAACGTTTGACGAATTTGGAGGTATTATAATGATGGATAGAGACTATTTCAGTGACAGGGGGTCAGCCTGGCGCCCACAAAAACGTCAATAAAACCTCTGTCCCTTAACTGACTTTTACAGTATGCCCGGGAAGAGAAGCAGCTGGTATATTCTATGATTTTCTTTCGCTCCCAGCCCAGCATGGAAGGAATAGTATTAATCCTTATCCGAATAACGGTATTAATCATACGTATTCAAAAGTAAATAAATTTGTGTTTTGTGTCATTTGATCTCATACAACACCTTAGGAGATATAAGGATTCTAAAATTATTTTGCAACGAAGTAGGTGTGTTAGGGTTAAAGCGCTAGACTCGCGAATAGGTAAGGGTGCTGGCCGAGGACGCCCGCGCTGGCCCGCACGCATATTCCCTTAACTTTTATAATTTTACTAAATAAAGCTCCAAAATTTGTGTAAAAGGCTTCAATAAAATTTTATATTGAAATAGTTCTGAATGGTCCAGCAGTTGGGTCAACAGTACTAATATCCTTGTATGCTAATAATTCCTATAAACAAAAAACATCCTTTAGTAGGAATTCCTGTTCCCGTGTTTTATTTTCAGTTCTTACTGTATAAGTAGTTATTTTTGAAGGTCTCTTCCACAAACCCGGGTACTACAGCACAGCAATGTTATCTACGAGTATACCTAATAGTTTTTCAAGTAACACTTTCTGACTGTCTACATAAATTAAGTATAGAGTAAGCTTTAACTTCAAGAAGGACTAGTAATATTATTTATCCAATCGCAATTACCGATGTCCACGCGGGCGAAGTCGCGGGCATTAGCTAGTCTAGTATATAACACACGCTATGTGCTTACTTTAGGCCTAGATGGCACTGTTTGAAAATATGTCCAACCTTATTTATTTGTTATTTACTTGAAAGAACAAGGACTCATACAGGGTGACTGGTGACAAATTTTAGATAATAATAATAATCATTTATTTCCATATTCTTATTCTATTACAAATGTTGTCATCTGGGGTCTTCAGTTAGACATAAAATGCCTGTGTTTGAAGACCCCGCTCTTCCACAAATTATAGTTACAATTGAGAATATATTAGTTAAATAAGTAAAATTAGATTGAATTAAATAAGAATTTGATAAATTAAACAATTTGGTACATTCCATTAAGTTTTAAAAATTTGAATTAAAATAAATACAAAACTCAAAATTATATTTAGCGAAAACAACAATTAACTTAACAAAGAAGCACTCTGTACTCGATTCTGATCTTAAATGTAATAAAAGTAGGTATTTTTCCCCAGAATTCCCTTTATATAAGTAAAGAGTTTGACTAGGTAGACGACGGTGCATGAATCAGTCTATACCTACCTACCTATTCCGTATTGATAGTGAATTGCATACGTCATGATTTTTTTTTACTTTAGGTTAAGTTTACTCAGTAAATAATTAATATTTGTTTTTTTATTTTTTCTTCATGTATGATCTCAAACTATCACGCCCTCGAATTTCGAAAGTGACCCACCAGTCACCCTGTACAGGCCAGGAAACACGGGCACAGGCTATTCATTCTACACCTTGGGCACTGGATCTACTCAAAGTACAAACTACTTTTAAAAACTTGTTGATCTGGTTTAATTTTTTTTAAGGCTGGTACGAATTTGCAAAGACATCAATTAATCAAATCAATCATCACAGGAGAAAGCTTTAATAATTTTATAAATTAATAATTTTTCACTTCTTCTTTGCATATCGAATCGAGATTTGTCAGGGAGGACCAGGACTAGTCCTTGACTCAGTACAAGACAAAAAATGTGCCGTAGCCTTTGTAATTGGGAATAATATGGATAACCAAGGACCCGATAGATTTCAGTTAATTTAACACCTAACCCACTGGTGTGGTGGTTAGGGCGTACTTGGCCTTTTCGTCTTTGACATAACGACGATCAATGCCTGATGTGACAATCTTGTGACATGAGACACCCTGTAGCAAACTAGGGGAAATTCTAGAATATAAATACATGTAAGCACCCAAACGCATAACTTTTTTTGTTCCGTATGGGGATTAAACCTGTGAACTCTCGATTTACGTAGCGTCTTAGATCACTGCACCACGGAGATCGACATAGCAGAGGTCACCTTATTTGAATAGTGATAGAAAATACAAACGTCCAAATTCGAGGCTCGCAGACTCTCACTTTAAGGCGAGGATGCAGCGTTCTTACACTTTTTCAAACTATAATATACCAAGGAATTGTACATTTTGTTTCTGAAAAAAATATTCACGAAAATTAACCATTTAACCAACGACTGTGTAAAGATTTAAATAATATGATTAATGAAAATTGTCTCGATAAAAAAGGTCACAAACATATCACTAATTTACAATTTCAAACAGACAGAAAATTACAAAATGGATTCATGTCAAAGTTACATAAAAACATAATGCAGATTTCTGTTAATCGATGGATAAAGAAAGAAAGAAAGAAATAAGATTTATTATCACAAAAACATGCAGATACAAAAAAAATACACAAAAAAACAGGACGCATTAAAAATTACTTAAAAAAATACACATTACAAAATTACAAAAAAGGTTATAATAGCTGCCAAAAATATATCGACAGCGCTGATTTTCAGGCCTGACCTTTACAAAATATGTTGCCATATAATTTTTTCAAGGGTGATCGTCAACATTTAAAGCACAAATACAATTCGTCAACGCAATCTTGTATAAATCCTTAATTTAACTAATAAACATGAATGTATATACATATTATAAGTAAGTATTTCTATTAAAATAAATAATATGGATAAAATATAGATAAAATAAAGTAAAATTTTCAATAATTATATTTTTTTAAACTAGTAAAATGTAATTTTGCTTGGTCACGTCGCGTCGTCGGCCAAATTATCGTATGGAAGTACGCACTGCGCTACATGAGGCCTTTAAGAAAAATGTCGCATTTTCTCACGTAAAAACAAATGAATGTTTAATTTTTAAAGGCAATGGTAAATACAACATGACGCTGCTGCTCACCTGCTTCCTGATCGTGATGGCGATGGGTATTGACATCTTCGGTCTGGGCATCATCGTGACGGCGGCCACCTGCGACCTTGGCATGAACCTGCATCAGATCTCAGTGCTGTCTTCTATGCCGTTTGCTGGTAAGATCTGGTTTTAGGTACTTGGTTATTTTTAATATACAGGGTGGAATTTTTAGATGCCCAGTGTAGGGAAAGTACTCTTAATAATAAAGATAGCAAATGTTACTCCAAATAAATAAACAAATATTTCTGACACTCACACAACATTATCTAGCCCAAATTAAGTTTCTTAAAGAACTTGTGTTATGGATACTAGATAACTGATATAATTAAGAAATATATAAACATACATATTGAATAAATACATATTTTTTATTAGAATAAACTTAAATAAACATATAAGCATCCATGACTTGACGACTAATATCTGTGTTCATCACACAAATATCCGCCGCCGCCGGGATTCGAACCCAGGACCTCTGGCATAGAAGGCAATGTATGTTACCGCTACATCAGCCGGTCGTCGGTTTTAGGTACTTGGTTATTTTTCAAACATAGGGCAGAATTTTTTGATGCCAACTGGAGGAAAAGTACTCTTAATAATAAAGATAGCAAATTTTACTGAAAAGAAATATTCCTTTACTTTTGAAAAGAAATAAAACCGCCTTCAAAGATTTTCAAAATTCGCTCAGTAAAGTCGAACCGATTAAAAAAAAAAAATAACACCCTGTACTTTTATGGCATCGATCGTTAGGGTCATTCACAAGAATGAAATCTCTCTGACATTTTAGGTTAATTTAATAAAAGTAAAACCATGAAATCTTCATTTTTAGATTTTAGTCGGTTCAATTCTTTGAACGCGATTTTATTTCTTTTCATAAATAAAGGAATATTTGTTAGAAGTTTCTGCGAAGTCAGTTATCCCAAATAGGTTTCGGAGTATCAAGTTTCTACTAAATAGACCGCACCCAAAATTGGGTACACCTATTATAGTAGAACTTTTTAAGTAATAATTTTTTATTGCATAACAACTAATAGCATAAACCTCTTTTCGCAGAATATCGTTGGGCATTAACTCATTTAGCATACATTGAAACCCATAATTCTGTAAGTCAGAATTATCTGTACGCATAATTTTGGTATCCATAATAATCACAATGTATAATCATCACATCGCAGAAAGTTCAAAACCAGATTCATCTTATGGCATATATTTCTTATCCATAACAATTTAAAAGTAGAACCATCATTTCGCATAATGCTTACAGCAAGAATCATCTTTTATACTTTTAGCCGGCTAAAACTAGGTGCAGCCGGCCACATGTGGTTAAACCTAGGTGTATCCATTTCGGGGTTGTGGTGGCCGATCACCTCGCTGCGCTCGGATGATCGTCGCCTCGCTACGCTCGGCTTTTTATATACACCCTTGAGTCGATGGTAACTATGGCAAAGCCAGGTTAAGGGGTCGTGGTTAAGGGGGTTGTGATTAGGCTACACCTAGGTTTAGCCACCGGTGTGCGGCTGCACCTAGTTCTAGCCGCTATGATGAAGGCTAAACCTAGTTCTAAGGGTGTTATTAAACTTTAGTTATTAGTTTATTTAAATCAAGATTTTAGTTATTGGAAGCTTTACAATATGAAAGTAACCCAATCTATATGAACATTTTTAAAGAAGAAAGTAACCCAATCTATATTATTCTAATTGAAATTCTATGATCTTCATAGTATGCCTAGTCAAAGTATGCCAAATAATCTGTACTCTAAATGAACGTTATGCTAAATGATATTATACAAAATTTTAACTATGCCAAAGGTAAATATGCCAATAAAAATTCTACTATCTTAAATGTATGCCATTCTAAATTCGGTCATAAGCACATTATGCCTAAAAATATTTATGTCAAATATTTTTTATGCCTAATTAATGATCGACTAAAGAAGTTTCTGCGAAGTCAGTTATCCCAAATAGGTTTCGGAGTATCAAGTTTCTACCAAATAGACCGCACCCAGTAAAATTTGCTATTTTTATTATTTACAGTAGGTACTATTCCCTCAAGGTGGCATCAAAAATTCTACCCTGTATTATTTATCGAAAGTCTTAAAGAAAGTTCCTGGAAAAGCGTGTAATAAAATGGATTAATCCGACTGAGCTTCGCTTAGAGATAGAACATAAGGGATCTTCTGTCTAATATCATGCGGTGATGTGTGCCTTAAATATTTTATGAAGGGACAATTACTTCCTAAATCCATGTTGTGCCATTTTCGACCTCATTTTCACTTACCATCAGGTGCGATTGATTAAAAGCAGGTTTCTCAATTAAAAAGAATAAGATGAAGATCACATTATACAGGGTTGATTTGTAGTCACCGGCCAAATTTTTTTACACAATAAGTATCATTTATTGAAACAATTTTTGCAAAAACAAAGTATTTATTTTTTTTACAAAGAAATAAATATATCCGCTAACATATTAAGCAAATCATGGTCACTCTAAATAACCATTAAAATAAAGACAACTACGTGCTACTACAAAACATCTTGTAGAACTATAATCAAAGAAATACCTTTTTTTTTAGCTATACTAAAATAAAAATGCAGGTACGTTTATATCGTATCAAAGAAACGAACATCTTTTGGCTGGTGACTACAAATTAACCCTGTATGATGAGAAAGTTTATAAGATAAGAACATTAACATAATGTTGATCCAGAGTGTGATGACCTACCCGTCTGTATCTTTTCGACTCATTGCTGCTATTCCTTTTAGCACGAATGAATTAATCCATGTTACTCCGGTTCAATAATCATTCAATAAGAAAATTACAAACCTTTAAAAGCGGTAGCAGTTGCCAACTGAGTTTAAGTTAACAACCAGAGGTTAACAGCCAGAGTAAGAAGAAGTTACTCACCTCTCATGATAAGACACAGCAAACAAATGAATAGATACACAGACTAAAGAAATAGAAACACCTTATCACTATTAGTACCTACATAAGAAACTCCTGTCCGTAATGATGTCAGAACAAAATGTTGATTTCTGCTTTTCAGGCATTATCGTTATGTCGTATCCATGGGGCTATCTATCCGACACTCGTGGCAGAAAGTTGGTTTTAATGTGGGCCATGACTGGCAGCTTCCTCTGCTCTGGGCTGAGCAGTTTGTCTCCAAACTGGCAGGTCCTGGCGGCTTTGAGGTTTATGGGGTCGGCCTTGTGAGTAATTTTCGTGTTATTTTAGTGGTGAGTTGCGCTTAGGTTCATATTTTTTAACAATAATTACACTTTACGTTTGTACTTCGTCTCACCTGATGTTAAGTGCAGATGAGCTCGAAGATGATAGTACACGTATAAAGAAACGAATGGCTTACCATAACAACACTTTGCCGAAACCCATCATCCGTGGTGCGGTTTATTTGCAGCAGAATTTGTATGAAGAGACGTCGCTGTTCAAACGCACCCGGACAGGGTGGTATCACCAAGCGAAGGTCGCTCATTCAGAAGCAGTAGTTAGCAATTCTAAGTCAACCCTTCGCTGGAAAAAATACATAAAAAAATAAACCGCTTCATCTAATACCATATTCTTTCCGTGTTGGGTCGGTTTAAAAAAGCGCTTATCTTCACTTAGATTGAGGTGAGATTAAGGTCGAGTCTTCATTGATGTCTATAATAAAAATAATAATACCGCGTGAACGAAGATATGAAAGCTTGCCTGGTAATATAAAAAACATGTATCTGTGTTTCAGATCCAGCGCAGCAGAGTCAGCGACGTACGCGCTGCTCGGGGAATGCTGCAGCTCGAAGATACGGGCGCGGTACATGCTGCTCATGACAAGTTCGCTTATGTTGACTCCTACACTTTATTACAGTAGGTATATAGATCTTTAACGAGTTCTATTGAGAAGCTGGTTTGCGTGTTTTTTTTTTTATATTGTAAGGATAGGACCTTTGTCTTCCATGCCACCTGATGGAAAGTGCGCATGAAGACTATGGTGTTACACGTCCATCCACGAGAAACCTATTCGCTCGAAACTTAAAAGTTTCAGGACTGTAGTGGTCAGGAAAAACAGACGCAGGCAGAATGTTCCACACCTTGGCAATCCGTATCAAAAAGGAACTATTGAAGCGTTTTGTTCGATTTCTTGGTAAATCCACTATATAGGGATGGAAGTTCTGTCTGCGTCTGGTAGTCCGGTGGTAAAAAGGGGTAATAGGAAAGGACCCTACAGAGGACCCTAAAGAGTCCGTCTGGCTGGCATTAAAACTGCCACCAAATATCACCGATCTCACCTTAATCTTACTAAATGAATGTGAATGTTTGGATGTATGGATGTTTGTTCCTCAATCACGGCAGAATGGCTCAATAGTGACAGTGTTCCCTCTGGAATAGCACATAGGCTACTTTTCATCCTGATATTCCCGCGGGATTTGAAATTGCGCGGGTAGAACCGCGTGAAACGGGTAGTGTAATCTTAATAAATAAAATCCCCCGACAATCACACCAACTACATGGCCCGAAAGTAAGCATAGCTTGTGTTATGGGATACTATGTAGCGAACTAGGGGGAAACCTAGAATATAAATACATAAATAGATAAACACCCAGACACGAAAAATTTTTTTTTCTTGATCCGTGCGGGAATCGACCCTGCGACCACTGGTGTCTGAGGCAGACAGTGTTACCTCATCGCCAAAGTGGTCGTCAATGTAGAAGACGATCCGGTCAATGATGCAGTTCTCAGGTTTAGAATAGGGCTGGTTATTCCAAAGCAATGTTATTTGCTGATAGACTTCATATGAAGAGATTTCGAAGTACAGAAGTTGTCGTGATAAATTAATGATCAGCGGTCACCCATCTTAATATCGATTGCACCGAACGTTGCTTAACCTGCGATATCGTATGATATACAAAGGAGCTACATCGACTTCATTTAAACTTATGCCAAAATTAGGTAACAACATAAAGTGATGTGACTATATGAAATATTCACTCATTACTTTAATTTTTCAGTTTGGGCGTACTTCATCACCAAGTTGGAGTTTTCCGTCCCATTTATTGGCATCAACTTCACTCCTTGGAGGCTATTGACAATTGTAATGGCGTTACCTTTAGGTATCAGTGCCATTGCTTTGCACTTTTTTCACGAGAGTCCGAAATTTTTGGCAAATATCGGCAAGAATGAGGAGGCTGTTGAGGTTATGAGGAAGATATTTGTTGTCAATAATGGAGAGGAGGCAGAAAAGTATCCGGTAACTACACGAACCTTTAATTACTTTTTTAATACTGTATGAGTATTTGGTGCTATACGGGGACGTTTTTTTATTGAAAATCATGTTTTATACTTGTAATTTTTAAACTATTGTATAGGTTCTATCGCGGGCCTTGAGCGTGGGGACCGAATCCAGAAATTCCGTAACGAAAAAAACCTAACATCCCCCACTCCGACCGGCACAGCGGTGATACTTTGATTTCATAACTTTACATGCGGGCTTTAATAAACAATCAGCGCCATCTACTAGGAACTTGTGGAACTTCATATTAGATCAAACATTACTGCATTAATAAAATAAATAAATAATTATAATTGCATAAGTTGATAAAAAATGCTATGCAATAGCTTTACCGCGGCAGTCTCCGAGTGCCACACGTCTTTTTTTAAATATGGGGTAAAAGGACATTTAGGGTGCATAATGTTTAGTAAACACTACCGCCGCGCTATGGATGCCTAAAACTCTAGAGTAAATGCTCGTGTTCTGAAACCTTAGCGTTAATCATCATACAAGCATAGATTTGTTGTAATCTTCTTATAGAAAACTGTTAAATAATCTAAACTTAAAAAGGGGTAAAGTCTGAGTAAGCTTACATAATTCACCATCATCATCACAACTCCGTGTCATACAGTCCACTGAAGGGCTATGAGTCTTTCTTCTAGGTGATAAGGAGGTTTAGGCTGTACCAAGCTGGCTTAGTGCTGGTTGGTGGATTTCAGAATTTTCAGGGCGCCGAAATGGCTTCTGACAAAGCCTAAAGACTACTGTATACAATATTAAAGCACCAAGGACCGACTGCTTAGCATACTCTCCAAAGCACGGAAGTCACTGTGAGTCACCCCATCCTGTTATCGACCGCGCTGATCGTTGCTTAACCTGCGACATCGTATGATATGCACAGTAACCATGGCACCACAACTTTCATGCAACAGCTTTCATAATTATTTCATAATTACATGAGCCAGGAAAAAGGAGATGATAGATTGTTGAGACAAATGATAAGACTCCCATCAGTCCTTCATGACCCCACTCCATTTCATGTATGTAACGACACTAAAATGTCGTCGAATTAAAACTCCAAGTGCCACCCCAAAAAATAATTTTAAAACGTCTTCCTCTTGGTTTTTATATAAGACTGTTTTATTTTCAGGTGCAAGAGATATATCTTGATGATGGATCCGACGAAAAAGTTGGAGAGTTTTCTCTGCGTTCGCTGTGGACCCAAATTGCTCCCTTGTTCAAGCCCCCGCTTTTGAGTAGAACTCTGCTTTTGTATTATTTGACTTTCGTTGTGTATATTGCGTAAGTAAACGATAATAACTATTTGATTGAACTTTTTACGATACATAAAATATTTATTTATAGAGTGAAGATGCGTCAAAGTGTTCTTGTTTGCTTATAATCAGAAAGGCGAATCATTTCCCTATAAGTATTTAAGTGCTTAAATTTCGATTATAATAACCTAGATGTTACTGTTATAGAAACTGTCGCTATAAGTTTTTATTGTAATTTTTTTGGATATTCATTTTGAAAATAATGCTGAACTATGAAAATGTTTTTTTTTCAGGAATAATAGCTTTGCTATAATCTTACCGACAATTTTCAACGTGTTCTTCACTTCTTACGCGACGAGCGGCGCAGGCGCAGGGTTTTGTGACCTGTTCGCATCAGCTGATTCTATTGGTGGCAACAGCACTTTAGAAAACACTGAGGTAATTAAAGTAGTGCGGGTTTTTGACAATTTGAAAATAAACTTAAGACCAATAAATTTAAATTAATAAGACATTGAAAAGTCAGCTATTTGTTTCAATATATGAATTCGAACAGTCGAGACAAGTACAATACCTGAATTTCCCGAAATCGAACTCGAACCCCTGACTTCTCCCATCGCACGCTAAAACTGGACACTAACACCATTAAACAAACTCTCTAACAACTATATTAAAACTGATGTATTCCAGGAAGTAGCCTGCAAGGATTCCATCAATGACTATACGATCTGGGCTGGCTGCGCGCACGGGCTATCCTTTTTCGTTTTGAACGCGTTGATATCGCAGTGTGCCCATAAAAGAAAGGTACGTTGGATACTTTGTCTTTCATTATTCGTAAAATTTAAAAACATATTATAGGTAGGTACCACGAGATCCAGTTGCTGATCATTATTATACAAAAGAATGCCCCAATTAGGTATAAAACTAGTATAACATATTACACTATATTAGGTATATAGTGTAATTAATACCCTTTTTTAATATACTAACGTTGTTACAAATAAAAACAGTCATTACCTTGTTTTTTAAGAATAAAAATATTATTCAGATTATGTTGCCTATTTGTGAAATTGGCAAGAAAAAAATGCATGGCGACCATTTTGTAAAAAAAGTATGATAACTAAGACCCCATATTAGATTAACGTTCAGTTCTCAGACGAGGTACTTCCAATGGAACAAGACAATTAATACAAGACAGACCTCAAAGACAGGGTGAACTTACTTGTACATTACAATAGAACACACTTGCGGACCTCTCCTACCACAGACTCTCCAGTAAAATGTCTTACTACACCTGCAGCAATGCATCTTATCGTGTTCTCTTCTACAGATCCTAACGATGACTATTCTCGTGGTAGCAGCGGCAGCAGCAGTAGCCATCGACAACACTGGAGAGCCGGTATCAGGGCTCGTTCTCTTCTATGTATATCTCACCACAGCCATGGTCTTCGGAGTCATCTCCTCGTATTTCGTGGATCTGTATCCTACTTCGTATAGGTGAGATAGTTTATGAAATTGAAAATGGAATTGAAAGAGACTTACTGCTTGTCGTAGGTCTGTTACAAGAATTCAACAAGAGTTCAATTGCTGAGTTTTTTATTAATGACCTATAGTTCGGCCGTTCAGAGAATGCGTTCCTGACACCTATCAGTTAGTCACGACTAGTGATGGGCACAACATAACACTGAGTTCGTTACCGTTCCTCTAAAATGAAACGCCGCGTTATTTTTAAGATTATTTTCGTTTTAAATTGGCGGAATCATTTAAAATTTATATTTTAGTAATTTAAGTGGAAACCAAAAAAAGGTAATATAAATATAATAAAATTGTTTTATTTATTTTTTGTTACAAAGTTACAATCTGTATTTCTATGCAATAAAGTGCATTGAATTGAATGTGCGTACAAAATATTAACCAGACTCCGATTCGCTTGAGGAGGTAGTGTCTTCATCATCATCTTCGCCTACATGTATAATTATTTTACTATCAATAACAGAATCAATCCTGATATCTCGGTCAAAATGTTCCATAATCAGGTTTTTAGTCTTTCAACAACCTTTGCCCAGTCATCTCTAGTGACTTCCCCGCAGACTTCTTTTAATAGGGTCATCATCTTTTTCGTGCTGAATGGCGGGGAAGTATAGTGGCGGGCGGCGTAACCTTTTAGTTGAGCCCAGATTAGCTCAATCGCGTTATATTGGCAATGATACGATGGAATTCTTAGAACGCGATGACCGTACTCCAGAGCCAGTTCATCGATTTCGTATCGCACATTTGCCACTTTATTTTCTTTAACTAATTTAATTAGCTCTGCTTTTAGTATCTGCATATTTGCATCAATGCCTTTTGCTTGTAACCAACTTTTTTTCGAGCATTCGGTTTGGTCATAGTTTTATTTTTTAATTTAATAAAAGTTACCTTATAGTCCATTATTTTCAAATTCTTAAAAAGAAAAACAAAGCGTATTATTTCATAAAGTATACCTGTTTAAGAACAGATTACGATACTGTTATTGTTAGCACAGCACTACAAATATAAAGCTTTGACATAACCTTGTAATAGCGCAGTATAGATTTTGAAAAATATTGTTTAACAAGTTATTTGACACTCAGTTTGGCACAAAATTATAAAATTCATTGATTATTGATATAATAATGTTGTTTTAATGCTCATCAATTTTTAAAACGGTAAACAACCAGCAAAAATATTTTTGATCGTAACTGCAACGCCATTACAAAGTTACGTCGTCAGTTCAATCGCGATGTGTCAGGAACGCATTCTCTGAACGGCCGAACTATAGCCCACATTATTTTTCAGGCTATTTTTATTAATTATAGACAAAGACCGAGTTTGACCTCAATCTCGAAATTGATCCAGATCGTAAGTAGAGATGAGCTCGAAGATCAAATCACTGGTTCTTCATAAAATATTCTATATAAAGGGGGTCATCGCTAGCCAGTATGTCCCTGACGGAATCCCACCACAAAGTGGGGGTCACTCGGACTATAGTAGACGCATTACGAACTGAGTCGTCGGGCCATAAATCATTTTTATCTGTCTATCTCGCTCGCACCTATAGAAATACGTCCATAACAATAGAGCGGCATATTGATGTGCGTAAGAGTGGTCGAGGTGCATATCGATACAATAATTTTAGCTATGTACATATTATAATAATAAAAATTGAATTATAAACTTCATCAGTAAATAAGTAAATTAATAGAATCTTTTAACAAATAAGCGTTTTTGTTTAGTTAGAAAAAAAATGAGGTTATTATTATATTGATAGAATTTGATCAGACGTAATGAAACACTGTAGATCGTGTTGTGGCCCTGAAAAGGGCCGTTTTTTACAATAAATTAATAAATAAAAAATCATCGACAGCGCGTACGCAGGTAGCTTTATCGATAACGAACTGCATTGCGTTGCACATTCCTATCGTTATTGACGTTTATGGCCCGACGACTCAGTTCGTAATGCGTCTACTATAGTCGTCTACACTTTACGTCAAATATTAATTCTAATGATAATCATCAATATAACTCTACAGAATAGACTGGTGGGTCACTTTCTAAATTCCAGGACGTGATAGTTTAAGATGAAGAGAAAAAATAAATTAATAAATAAATATTAATTATTTACTGAGTAAACTTAAATGACAGTTAAAGAATTCATTATGCAACACATGGTTACATCAGCGTAATACAATAGCGGGTGGTGGAGTGCGTGTAGCGGGAACACTACTGTGTGCGTGTTGACTAAGGCGGCGCGTCGGGGAAAGTGTAGTAAGGTCTCTTTATTTATCCTAAGGGATTTCTGGTGAAAAATTAAGTACCTGCTTTTATTACATAATTATGATCAGAATCGAGTACAGAGTGCTCTCCTTCAGTATCTAAAATTCGTCACCAGTCACCCTGCATATGGAAAAGTTGAAGTTTGTTTACACTGTTCACTTGTTTTTCATTCACAGTGCCGTCCATTTCATATCATCGATGTTATATTAACTTTCTTTTATTGGTCACTGAACCCACATTTGACTTCAATCTCACCTAATGGTTAGTGAAGATGAGGTCGAAGATGACAGCACGCGGGTTTAGGAAGGACCTGGCTCTTCATAAAATATTGCCGGAACAGATCGCGTTGATATTTGGTGGCAGCTGGGCGGAGCGAGCTTGGCGGTGCTTGGATAGACCTATCACTGTACTCGAAATCTCCATTCCGCTTCAATGGAAACAGGACGAGCGGAGGGGAACAGAGCTAAACGAATATACATAAAATACAGCGAAGCGACACGTGGCGCGGAAGACAGCCGAGCGGTGCAGAGCGAAGGGCAGCAGTCGAAGGTTCTTCGAACGAAACTTCGACTTTTTTGTAGTGGTTGAACGGGTGTTTAAATACGTAAACACAAAAAATAAAAAAAATCATCAACAATGATCACTGGGAGAATTAGTCTGGGTAATTTTTTGATACAATGTTTTTCATATGTGTAGTGTATTCATAGTTTGTACTTAATCAGGTTTTAATAATTTAGATTATAGGGTATAATATGTGACTAAGTTTTCATCTTAAAAATAATTAAAACTGGAAAAGTTTGCTCCACTCAACTCCACTTCGCTCCACTCTACTCCACTCTGCTCCACTTCAGTGGAAACACTCAACACTTTTCACCGCTCTTCTCCGCTCCTATCCGCCCAGCTCCGCTTCAGTAGAAACGTAGCCTTAGGACACACTTACTCAGGGGTGGTAGGACTATTTTAACTTAGTTCTTATGTGTTCCTTACTAACACCTAATATGTTTCCAGAGGTATGGTAGCCTGTCTAGGAATGATGGTGGCACGTCTCAGCGCGTTCACTGGCACCAATTTGGTCGGCAGCGCTATGAGCCAGCACTGCTCTCAAGCGCTTTATAGTGCTGCAGCTTTAGTATTAAGTAAGTACTACAAAAATAAACCACAAATATAACTTCTTGTAAACGTTTTACGGCTATGTAGTTTTAAGTAAGTTCTTAGAAAAACAGAACGCAATATCCCTTTTATGGACGGCAAGAATTTGGTGATGTTTATGTCAAAGTTTTAATTATTCTTTTTTTTGGAAAAAACGTATTGTTACTTATGTTAATGTATGTATGTACTGGACTTGCACCGAACTTGTGCCGACCGATAGACTAACTTGAATGACTACAATGCTGTACATTTTACAAGGTATTTCGCGTTCGCTTTTCTGATACAAACTAAACATGGTCGGGTTACTACGTCTGTTTTTTATTCAGTTAATTAATAAGTTTACGATGCTTAATATAGTATAAACTATGGTTGCCTGGAAGAGATCATCTTTTGGTGATAAGGCCGTCATTTAAGCTCTGTAACCTGTATCATATTTTCAATCAATCAAAAGAATCTTTATTTCGTAAGTATTTAAATACATTTGAAATAAGTCACAAATCAATCAGGCAATTCATTTATTCATAATCATAATGAACTCATAATCATATTGTTACTATTTATAAATTAATATGTGTTGGATAAAAAAGAAAACTATTAAATCAACTGTTAAATACTTAAAACGCTCTTTAGCATCAGTTGCGCAAGAGTGGTATTTAAAATTTGTTGGTCGAATTAGAGAATTTTTTGAGTTTCAGTAACTTCTACGTCATTTGATCGCAGTTGTTTCGCGTTTCAAGTCATGACATTTTAGTTTCGCTGTTATTAATTTGAAAAGTCGTTTTAGGAATGTAACTACGACTACGCGATACTTAACTCATTAGAGCTTAAATAAAAAGTACTGATAATTTTTTAATAAAATTTATTTTTCTATTATAATACAAAGAAATACAAAATGCAACAAATAAGCAGAAATATTGGGTAATATTGTCTTAAGTTTTCGCGATTCATACTATTAAATAAAACACTTTTTAACCGGATTTATACAATATTTAAACCGATCAATCCGGTTAAAACGTGTTTTATTTAAATATTGGGTATATTTTATATGGTATTTCAACCAGAAAAGGCTTTGTTACGGCAACCGTGACTTTGTTTCTTGACGGATATTCTAGGGCAGAATACCGCGGCACGGTACAGATATCTACAGTAATTCAACTCGGCCGCATCTTTCCTACAGCAGCGCCGCGGCCCGTTCATATGTGATAGGGCTGCCCGCCTACCGCATTTAAATTACATTTGCCTACTTTGTGTTTACTTTCCATTTAGTTTTGTGACTGCAAGTATACTTTTTTATAAAATAATTTGTAAATTGAATAAGAAATGTTCATCAAAAATACGTTTAGTGTCAAAAAACCATGTTTACGTTTGAATAACAAATCGGTCATATAAATTAGCGACCGAAAAATACTTTCGCCTCGACTGAGACGTACGAAATAATGTAGATATTATTAAATTTTAAAGTGTAAGCAATCCGCATATAACGTAAAGCTCAATCAACAAAGGTTTTGGCATGCACTCGCGACGGGCCGCATGTCGAGCGCTAGCCGAGGTCGAGCCGAGTAGGTATTGCTCGCGTTTCGTCCGTTTGCATGAATTTGAATGCATGGTTGATTTTAATTAACGTATCACCTCTTGAAGGCAGACTTTTTACAAATCTTGATAAGCAACACAAAAATTAAAAACAAAAAAATGTTTGCTCTACATTTTGTAAGAAGTACCTATTATGATTATGAAGCGATATTTTACTGCGCAAGGTGCGTGGCATACCTAAGCTCAGAGTAAACAGAGTTACGCCTCTAAGCAGAGGCTATAAATATATTTTTTGTATGGGAAAACTAAAATTCTAATTAACTATTAATTAAAAAAAACTTGTAGAACAAATATTGTTGGGATTGATGTGGAAAGGCTGCCTGCAAGAAGTAATGCGCTAATTAAAATAATTTACACTGTATAGCATCACCATCGTGGAAGTCGTCGTGGCGCCATGGTTAATGTGTGTATACGATATCACATGTTAAGCAACGTTCGGCGCGGTCGGTACTTGGATGGGTGATCGCCGACCATTCATTTCTCACGACGACTTTCGCGCTTCGGAGGGCGTTAAGCAGTCGGTCCAGGGTGCTGTATGAATTTATACAGTGGTAGTTAGGGTTTGTCAGAAGCCATTTCGGCGCCTTGAAAATTCTGGCATCCACCAACCAGCACTGGGCCAGCTTGGTGGATTATGGCCAATACCTCGTCACCCAGGGGAGAGACTGCATGCCCTGCAAAATTTATAACTGACGAAATAATCACATATAGATGCTGGACTGGGAGCGAAAGAAAAGCATAGAATGTACCAGCTGCTTCTCTTCCCGGGCATACTGTAAAAGTCAGTTAAGGGACAGAGGTTTTATTGGCATTTTTGTGGGCGATAGGCTGACCCCCTGTCACTGCAATAGCCTCTCTCCATCATTATAATACCTCATATGTCAAACGTGACATCAGAAGGTCTTATAACCACTGGTGTTCTGCCTACCCCATAAGGGATACAGGCGTGAAGTTATGTATTGTATGCAAAAAAAACATACAAAAACCTTTCTTTTTGAAGTCTGTTAAAAACATTATTTTTTGTTTCAATTTAAATACTGAGAACCAAATTAACTGTTCGTGCGTCATCGAAACGTTATAAAAAGGTGACCTTGGACCTGTCTGCCTACACACAATGGAGGTAACCTAGAGTTCGCTAGTATTAACACAGTCTCTTTTAGGCTTAAAAAATATTTTAAAAACTGAAATATGAGCTTCTCAATTCAAATGTGATTATATTTTTTTCACATGGTAGTTATATTTTAAAAATCAACGAATGCACAGCATTAAAAATCAGACTTCACGTCAAAACTTGGGCTGAGATATTCAAAATTTTTAAATTTTCAATGGAACACTCAAGCGATTTCGATGAAATTTGAATGGAACCAACAACGAGGTCTTCTATCATATGAAACAAGAATTTTCAAAATAAATTCATAATTTACCGAAATATCGTGTAACAAAGACACAAAAAAACATGCAGATGAATTGAGAACTTCCTCCTTTTTTGGAAATCGGTTAAAAGCGGAAATGAAAAAAAAGGGCATCAGTCTTCTCCGGCGCAACCGTCCCTAATGCGGCCCACCACTAGGGCCGCACTCTCCTCCATCCGAGTCGCTGACTCGGCGATCGTTCTCCCCTGGGCCACTATGAGGGTGTCATCAGCGTAACAGAATACGCAGACTTGGGGCGGCAGAACGCCCCTCAACGCCCCGTCGTAGCCCAAGTTCCACAAGAAGTGTTGCCTAGCGAAGGTGAAGATGTAAAGTTTCAGTACATAATGATAGTGTCAGTCCTACCCTTCTATCCAACCGACTGGGTAATTAGTTACCAAATTTCCCCATAGCGCTGGACATTTTTTCTTGTGCCGTAATTAACAATTCAATTTGTGATTAATAAACATAGAAAAAAAGCATGTTGAGTCAAAAACGTAGAATAAGTGGTACAGCAATATTTGAAATCATTCTTATTGCTAACTTCCTTTTCCCGTACTTTGAAAAGTTAAAAAAATTTAGAAAATTAAATTTGCGGGCGCGTGCACTCGTACTGTACTCAATAAACTAGAAGTATACTTAAGGTCACAAGGGTTTTGTTTTGAGATTTTCATTTGTATTTAGCATTTAATTTGCACATTAATTCACGAAAGTGTTTAATTTATTTGTCGTATTATGTAAATCAAGTTTGTTGGAATAGCTTTAACTATACAGAGTTAATTTAGCATCTCTTGCAGGCAGCCTCTCTACATCAAATCCAACAATATTGTTCCAGGGCTTTTTAAAAATTTATGTTATAAAATATAGTTAAAAATTTAAGGACCGGGTCCTAAGTCATTTAACATACCTTCTTTTTGTAAAGGGTATGTTCTAAATCATTGTTTTCTTATTACAGGTGGAGCGATTGCCGCTGCCTTCCTACCTTCGGATAATGTACAGCCTGGATAAACAAAAAAATACGATTCTTCATTTGTTTTAAAGGACTTTAAAGGACGAAAATCCTTTCGTTTACTTACGTTTAAACAACACAATATACCTAAATACCTATATACCTAAACTTACTAATTTAGATGCTTTAAAATAAGTTCAAGAGTAACTAGTGCTTGAAGTGCCCAAGTTTGACTTAAGAGAGACCCAAATTAAGAAAGTGTTACATAAGTTAGGGAAAGACTCTGTATGTACAAAGTGTAATATATTGTTTGATTTTATTTTTTAATACATTTGAATTACCAATATAACGACGAAAACAGTTTTTTTTATTTATTAAAAATTATTAAAAAATGTTTAAGCAGTGTTTAGCCTTGTGTTTCATGTAATCGACCCTAACCTTACCTGTCGTACCGGCAAGGTATTACGACTATGCAAGGCAAGTAATAAAAGAACCTTGCGTGTAGTCAATTTTTTATAACACAAGCCAGCCATTGCCCGCGATTTCGTACGCGCATAAACTAAAAAGATTTCGGGAATTCCTTCCATAATACAACCAGTCACACACTAAAGAACCTTTTAACTAAGTTTCACATTAGCGCATTCAAGGAATAGGATTTTCATACAAACTAAACACTATTGACGACCACTTTGGCGATGTGGTACACCTATCTGCTTCAGACGCCATTGGTTGCGGGTTCGACTCCCGCCCGGGAAAAGAAAAAAAAGGTTCTGGGTTTGGGTGGTTATCTATATATGTATTTATATTCTAGGTTTCCCCCTAATTCGCTACATGGTATCCCCATATAACAAGCTCAGTTTAGTTTGGGACCATGCAGTTGGTGTGATTGTCTGGGGATTATGTTTATTTATTATTGCCCGTTCCCGTTGTTTATTTGGGATTTTCTACGCCCTGTAGTTATGGCTGTACGTTGTATATCAGTCAGTCAGTCACTCAATCAGTAACGGAACAGATAATATACAGGGCAATTAAAAGTTAGGTGTAAAGGTTTAAGGTGAAGTAAGTACAGACAATTTTAAATGAGGTCAAAAACGTTATTCTCAATTTTTTTACTTTGTTAAATAAATTTTAAACTTCTGTAAAAGCAAAATCGTGAAACAAAGATGCTTCAAACATGTTTTTTTTTATTGCTTACACATCATTTAAAGAAAATAAAATAAACATGGGTAATGTATCACTTAATTTATCAATAAAATAGCAGAAAACTGTAAAGTTTTTGTATTTACGAGAAAAAACAAAAAAAGCTGTAAATAAATAACAGGCAGACTTCGTCTAAGACCACCATCGCATATAGGGTTTTAAATTGTCTGTACTTACCTTTACTTTAACTTCCAATCACTCTGAATATTTTTGATCCTATATATTTGTTATGTATCGTTTTGAATCAACTAAAAAAATAGAGCGGCTAGGAACAGTCCTACAACCGAGTAGCTCAGACAACTTAACCAAGTGATCCTTTCCGTCCTTTCCCCCTTTGAACAACCTTTATATCAAATCTGTCACCACATACAATTGCTCCATTGTTTATGTGTTTCTTCAATGTTTTATCAACTGACTTCCAAAAAAGGAGGAGGTTCTCAATTCATCTGCATGTTTTTTTTTGTGTCTTTGTTACACGATATTTCGGACAATTATGAATTATTTTTGAAAATTGTGGTTGATAGAGAATGAAAATGATAGAGAATACTTTATAGTTGGTCCCATATAAATTTCATCGAAATCGGTTGAGTACGTCATTGGAAATTTCAGACTTTTGAAAAAAAATGTATGATTTCGGAGAATGTTTACTTACGTTGATGATATTATCGACTCAGCCAAAGTTTTGAGGTGAAGTCGGTTTTTTTAATGCTCTGCATTCGTTGATTATTGTTATGAGAGGCCAGTTTCTAAGCAGGTTAAAAAGAATAAAAAAATGTTTCTTCTTCATAACAATGAATGCCTTATGGTGAATAAAGGTGTTTGACGTAAATGGACTAGCAAAAAAAAGTATTTTCCTCTAGTTCGTAAAGGTGGGAAATACGCAATATTTACATGGTATTTTACTGAATATATTTATTGTTATTGTATATATTTTTGGCATAAACATATGCTTATTATGATCAATGATACCTCATTGACTTATGCCGAAGGGTCAAGGTTCAACCTGCTTTTGTTTATCTGCGCCAATATCTTCTTCTTATTTTAAACTCTTTTAATGTTACAAAAGGTTTAGTTTAGTATTTTGTAGGAAGCATACATATATACATAACATCACGCCTGTCTCCCTTTGGGGTAGGCAGAGACTAAGGAACGCTAACTGCTCCGATCTAGACATACCTCTTCCGCTTCCTCCACGTTCATTTTTTTTTTTTATAAATTATGGATGGGACCTTTGTCTTCCATGCAACCTGATGTTAAGTGAACATGAAGACTAAGTTGGTACACGTCCATCCACGAGAAACCTATTCACTCGACGCTTAAAAGTACTAGGACTATACTGGTCAGGGAAAATAGACGCAGGCAGTTCATTTCTAACCTTGGCGACCCGTATCAAAAAGGAACTGTCAAAGCGCTTAGTTCGACTTTTCGGAATATCTACCACATACGGATGGAAGTTCTGTCTGCTTCTAGTAGTCCGATGGTAAAAGGGTGAGGGTTCAATTTGTTCAAACAGAGCACTGGCGCACTCACCAAAATGTATCCTGTAGTACACGGTTAGACACGCAACCTTACGACGGTGCTCTAAGGTCTGCAGTTTTTTGGTTGTGAGTTATATCGTTTCATACATAAACGCTGGTTTGAGGCACTTTTAACTAAGCCCTTTTTAAGTATTTCGCCAATTTGGTTGGCATACGTTCGAACCACTAAATAACAATTAACCACTATTGCCAAAAACGGTTTCAATACCAAAATATGTGTCTGTTTTCCCCACTAAGTTGCTACCACTGGAGAAAGATACCAGTGGTTGTTGATGTAAAGCGTTACAATAATCAATATTATGACGTTTAAAATACTACTTACGACTATAAGGGTTATTTAACGTAGCTATTTTGTACGGAAAATGTCCTAAAGTACCGACAAAAAACTGTAGCCAGCAGGGCCGAACCTATAACCTCCTGCTGATCAGATTTAACTGCATTTTTTATCCCAACAATTATTATAAATGCCAAAGTAACTAAAAAGGTCCAAAATCACACTTATTTAATCGCAATTATAATATAAGTTTATCTATTTATCTATAGCTTCCATGGTGGACTGGGAGCGAAAGAAAAACATAGAATGTACCAGCTGCTTCTCTTCCCAGGCATACTGTAAAAGTCAGTTAAAGGACAGAGGTTTTATTGCCATTTTTGTGGGCGATAGGCTGAACCCCTGTCACTGCAATAGCTTCTATCAATCATTATAATACCTCATTTCTCAAACGTGACATCAGATGGTCTTATAACCTCTGGTGTTCTACCTACCCCATAAGGAATACAGGCGTGAAGTTATGTTTGTATGTATATTTGTATCTATATTATATATATATATCTATATACATACATAACGTCACGCCTGTATGCCTTATGGGGCAGGCAGAACACCAGAGGTTATAAAACCATCCGATGTCACGTTTGACAAATTTGGGAATATGATGGCATTATATGACTATTGCAGTGACAGGGAGTCAGCCTACAAAAAAACCTCCATTAAGTCCTCTGTCCCTTAACTGACTTTTACAGTATGCCCGGGAAGAGAAGCAGCTGGCACATTCTATGTTTTTTCTTTGCTCCCAGTCCAGACATATTCTTATTTTATTTATTTTGGTAGGTGAACAAACAGCTCATAATCGTATAATAAATAAGTGGTTTTTAACATAATTCATCTCAAACTAGTACGTAAGCCTACATCGTTAAATTACAATACATCATAAGAAAAGTTTCAACGAATACTTACATATATACAGCTCTCTTGGTTTCTTAGATTTTGTATTCAATGATTATTAGATAAACCAAGTTTTTAAGCATGAGGGGTTGAGCATACAAATTCTCATCCTATGGCAATAAGGAAGAAATAATTTAATCTTCATGGATTCCTTATGTGAGAATTCTTACTATCATATTGCATTATCTCCAAATAAACCTTCAATTGATTAAAAAAAAACGACGAAACTTACTAGGTCTATGAATGAAGATTGACCTTAAATTGTATCCTAAGTGAGCAATCTGCATAGGTAAACCATACAATAATTTAAGAATACTGTCTTTTTTCAGTTAGTCTGTCAAAAAATAAAGTAAGTATTATTTTTGATAACATCCAGTCCTGAAAACCTGTGGGCTTACTCCCGAAACTGATTCGATTTCGATTCCGATTACGTTCGATCCTGGATCGATATCGAGTGTTATCAGCGCCGTTAGCTTTATCCGGTTGGTGAAGTCTCTTGCGCAGAGTGAAAGTGTTATAGATAGCTATATTCCATCCTGCATTGCGATCACAGAACTTTATCGAATCGTATATTAACGAATGTTTACGAATGCTCGTATAGTATGGAGTCGGTTGCAAGTTTTGAGTAACATTGGAATTTTTTATTTTACAGATATTTATGAGTACAACATGTTTACAAACATTCAAAATTAACAAGGCACACATTTATTTAAGCTGGCCGTGCGGCAATGGATAGATTTCAATTTTTTCTTAAAAACCGTCTCCATACTATACGAACATTCGTTAACAAACGATTCAATAAAGTTCTGTGATCGCACTGCTGATTAGATACAATTTGAGCCATTTTCGGCGCTAGTATCGGCGCTAGTAGCGAAAATGCTTGAGATCAAGTTGATTTGATTCTCGATCGCGTCGCGTGATCTTTTAGCTGCGTCGCAAGCCAGACAGTCCAAGAAGGGGTCTTAGGGTGTTACCTTACTGAGCAAAGATGGCCGCTCGGGTTACTCGCTTTTTAAGACACGCTTATCCAGGGGCTATTCTAAACCGACTCTATGCGGTCAACATCTAAATTTGGCCAGCCATTTCTTAATAATGAAATCTTTTCGTTTTTCTATACTTAAGTACAGGTGAAATGAAAAAAATCTCTATCCATCCATCTAATCGATATGCCACAAACATGGGCAGTTTGAAAAGCTTTCAAACCTCAATTCTCAATTTTTTTATTGCATTCTCATAGTAGATATCTACAATGATATTTCCAATTGTAGATATCATCTGCAAAAAGAGATGGGCAGCAATAGAGAGGCCAACGATGCAACGTTTCATTTATTAATAAGATAATTTAAACGAAGGTTTTAATAAACCACTAAAATAAAGTAGTAATCACAGTAGAGGTTGAGTATCCTCTAGTAATATTTATTACAATATTCGAAAAAAAAAACTCAATTTTTTCATAATTCGTAATCTGCAAACCCACTTACAAGAGCTCGTGCCAAACAAATTGCTATCAGGAGCAATGACAGAGTGCCATTTAACGAACGGATGCAGTAATTCTGAGGTGGTTACCTTCGTTAGAACGTTCTTTAATCATGCCAACTGCTTGTTAACAGGATAATTTTGACACCGGTTGTGATATTGTGTCAACGGTTCATTATAAAGGTAAGGAATTGAGTGAGGTGGTAGTTACAATATATCGCCATCAATTAATTGGTCACGTAGGTAATATTATCTAGTTCAAATTAAATTACTTTGAGAACTGTAACTAAATACAAAATAATCTAATATATAAAATTCTCGTGTCACAGTTTTCATTGCCATACTCCTCCGAAACGGAATTTTCGACAATCCCCGACAATCTCCCGAAACTGATTCGATTTCGATTCCGATTACGTTCGATCCTGGATCGATATCGAGTGTTATCAGCGCCGTTAGCTTTATCCGGTTGGTGAAGTCTCTTGCGCAGAGTGAAAGTGTTATAGATAGCTATATTCCATCCTGCAGTGCGATCACAGAACTTTATCGAATCGTATATTAACGAATGCTCGTATAGTATGGAGTCGGTTGCAAGTTTTGAGTAACATTGGAATTTTTTATTTTACAGATATTTATGAGTACAACATGTTTACAAACATTCAAAATTAACAAGGCACACATTTATTTAAGCTGGCCGTGCGGCAATGGATAGATTTCAATTTTTGTTTTCATTGCCATACTCCTCCGAAACGGCTTGACCGATTTTGATGATACCGATCTATGAGAATCGGCCAACATCTATTTTTTTATTTATATGGCATAACAACGTTTGCCGGGTCAGCTAGTAATAATATAAAATAATGTGCACGACTTGAAATCAGTCGTACATGCAATATAGCTGTACGCTGTACATATTATTATTGCACGAATTTCAGCTCATAACAGAATTTGGACTAAGCCCTCTGAACGTGAGGTTTTCAAATATTTTTTTGTTTAAAAAAAAAAAAACAAATGTTGCAAATATTTTTTCAAACTTCAAGAGAATTTTTTTATCTTAAAAAAAAGCGAAACAATAGTGGAAGCGATCGTAGGTATTAGAGACGATTCAAAAATCACTTTCATGAGGGTAAGGTCCATTTTCAAAAATATGTAGGTAGGTGCAAAATAATAAATCAACGTAAGTGTTTGTTAAAAATAAGTTGAAAACAACAGCCGAAAAGAACTCAAGCGTAACGATCAAGTACACAGACAAATAACACTGTGAGTGAAGTTGACTTGATCAATCCCGTCAAGACAAAAATGAAGAGAAAAAAAGAAATTGAGAAAAAATATACATTTAGTATTTTGTACTTTTCCTATAATTACTATATATCTTGTAGATGGTGTACAAAGACCTGACCAGGACTAAAACATCTCTTTTATTTTCCAAAAGAAAGTCAAAGAGACAATGAAATAAGTCTTGCCAGGACTACGGTAATGTTTCGACTTGTATCGTAACTGCATTACTGACTCATATAGGTACTGAAACCCCTTGATATGGGTTTATTCTTGTCGTTTCGTACATTTATTGAAGCCACGAAAATTCGGTAAGGTGTGCAACAGTAAAATAAGAAAGAGATGCGGATGGAAAGAGGATGTAGTGACTAAGATTGAAAAGGGTATATGCTACGGTGGTTTGGGCATTTGGAAAGGATGAGTGAAAGTAGATTTACGAAAGAGGTGTACAGAACAAGAATGGATGGTGTTGTTGGAAGGGGCCGGCCTAGGCGAACTTGATGCCGATGATCAAATTAGCGACGTTTTGAAAAAGATCCTAGTCAAAAGTACTCGTAACCGGCGATCATGTATGAAAAGATTGATGAACGTGGAAGAAGCGAAAGAGGTATGTCTGAATCGCAGCAATTGGTGTAGCCTTGTTTCTGCCTACCCGAAGGGGAGACAGGCGTGAGTTATGTATGTATGTATTTATGACAATTCATTTTTTCTCGTATTTTATTTTTTTATTTTATAAGTGAAGATACGGTGAGAAAGGAACTGTATTTTCATAAAACATTGTCGAAAATCATCGGAGTGATAAAATTCAGCAGCAAACTTTATAAGAAGGGAAGTTGTTAGCAATATAACGTAAAAATAGAATATGCGAAGTGATTTCGATGGCGTGTCGTCAGGGCCGTGTCTCAGTTGGAAGAACACTCGTCCGGCAAGCGAGAGGTCATAGGTTCGAGTCCTGGTCGGGTGATTTTACTTAGCATATTTTTTCAGTTATTCGAGAATAATTGAGCGTTATTAAATGCAAGAACTTTAAAATATTATTAACCTAAAGAGGTCCTGCAACCAAGCTGGGTCTTTCGGATACGACACTTCAACACTTATCTATCGGCGGTTATATTAGGTCTTTACAAATGAAATGGGCGTTTTTATGGGAGGAATAAAAGTCATTTATTTTTTTAATATAATATATTTATTTAATCAAAGTATGATCTATTGCTATCTTCGCACTTCTGCCATCTCATAGGTAGTTCATTTATGCCTTTTCTAAAAAAAATATTTGGACGGGAATCAATAATATCTTTGAAGGCGGTTTGGACTGCCTCATTGGAGTTGAATTTTTTCTGCACGGCGGAACTCATATTCGTAAATAACGCGAAATGTCCCAGAGAAAAAAAAACAAAGGAAATAAGGTTTTCGAGACACAATTTGATGAGTAAATAGCTGTATAAATTTGAATTTGTAATTCTAAACCAAAGAGGAGATATTTGAAATTAAAGTGGCCAGTACGACAAAACACCAATTTCATACTTAAAGACCTAATACTATTCAAAGCCACGTAGGGTTGGCATGTTCATGTAATTTCATCTTTTCATCTTTATGATTCTGGGAGATCTAAAAACAAGCTGGAGTCCTTAGGATTTGTCACTTTTAACGACAATGCATTGGTTACGGTTTTTCTGGGCCAATTATTTTTATTACAAAAACTCCGGAGGGATTTTATTTGGTACTAGACTAATTAAAGCTAGCAGGATATTTTTACCTGACCAAATATCGTTAAATTGATGGATCGGCACGAGCCTTGAAGTGCCAGTCGTACTGCGCCTTTTAAATCAAGCATAACCTTTAAGTGATAACACATTTGATCATGAGCTAAATGTAGAAGCTGAGTCTGTATGGGTGCAGTTTTGTTTTAAATTGTTGCTTTAAAAACATTATTTTCACCGAATATTGCTTTAATTTGCTATTTTCGCCGAATGCATTAAAAAATGTGGTCATTACTTTGGAAGATTATCCCGAACACACGAACACACGGATGCGGCTTATCATTATATGTCATTATAATTTATTATATAAAAAATCATTGAACAACATTATCCGGCCGGGTAACATTTTATTCGACGGATAAATTTTCCTAGACAATCGAAAAAATCCCTTATTCAAATTATGATTTCACCAATTTAATAATTAAACGATTTTTTGTGTAGATTTACAGATTATTCG
The DNA here is from genome assembly GCA_944452665.1 of Stenoptilia bipunctidactyla. NCBI lineage: Eukaryota > Metazoa > Arthropoda > Insecta > Lepidoptera > Pterophoridae > Stenoptilia > Stenoptilia bipunctidactyla. The sequence goes on along the minus strand of OX101722.1, from coordinate 29,509,998 downwards.
ATGTCAAATAATCGCTGTGCGGCGGGTGCGGGCCAGCTCTAGCAGCATCCTGAGGGCTTTCGCGGACAGGTAGGTCTGTCATTACCTGAATCATTGCTATATGATTCATGTACTGTCTAATACATAACAATTATTAATCTAGACTTTTTATAAAGACTTATGTTATAATTATAATTGTATTGCGTATTATTATGAAATTATTTGTAGCTTGAATTATTTAATTTTATAAATCCTGTTTGAGAATAATCCTAAATAACATTATTGTGACGTTGAAGTTGTAAATTTAAATTTAATACAGTAATTAATGCTTTTTCCCAATTTTGACATTCCAAAATATTATAATTTTTTTTTGAATTCTGAATTATTTAATATTGACATTTTTCAAACTAACATTTAATTTGTGATTTGATTGATAATTCTTATGTTCTCATTATTACAAATATTTTTTTATTGTATCTATCCTGATAATAACTTGTATGTACCAATGATCTGTTAATTGGTTGAAATAAATGATTTGAATTTGAATTACTGGCAAGAAAAGCGGAATATTCCTTATTACTAGGAGTCCGCCTAATAAAACAATAAGCCATTATTAGCTAGTGCGGGATAACGGTACCTTTTTTGTTGCAGAAATACACAGATATCTAGAAGAGATTTGACTTAAACGTTTTGTCGAGTCAATTTGATTGTTTATCAGTTTTAGGATAAAAACACAATCTTTAATATGTAAATGTCAGTATATTATTAGTTGTCTTGCACGAACGTCACTATTACGTTACTTCGCCGGTTTTTTGCTTATATGGTGTGAGTAGTGACGTGCTTGAACGATTACGTTGGGTTGTACAATTATGATTCGTTATTTTTTATACAGTTATACGCGAAAATATGAATAATTTTACCAAGAAAATTATTAAGGCGAAGTTATTATTTTCATTTAGTAAATGTTTTTTTTTTTCTGTAGATATATTTTAATTAATTGTGGCGTAGTGGCTGTATCCTTTCTAAATATCATTCGTATCTCCTGTAAATCTTTCTGTTTAGTAGGTAACGTAACTTACTTCCCGGTCGATTTAAAACTTCGTGATCTCCGATCATTAAATAACCATGATAACTTGCGTGCTTTAGAGGGCCACTTAAGCACTTAGTACTATGTTCCTCGTGGGTTACTTAGGAGTTATTTTGACAACATGCAAATTCTGACATCTACAAACCATGACAAACTGTTTGATTGAAGCTCATGTGCTTGCAATGGGGTACTTAAAAAGGTAAATGTTATGTGATGATGCCATTTTACTGATTTTTTATACCTACTTCATTTGGTAAAGCCCTTTCCAAGTTCCATGTGAATCTTCACTTACCATTAGGTGATATTGAGGTAAAACGCGGGTTTAAACTCTTGAACTATCTCAATTATTTAACGGACAAATTCATCACTTGTTCCTTTACCTCAGAATCTGCTTTTTGACCTATCTATCTTCATCGTCCAGCTTGGTTATGATTTGTCCAGTCAATAATAAAAACCCAGTTCAAGAGTGGTATAAAAAAATGTCTTGTTAATATGCTATTTAAAACAATAATATTGTTAAAAATACACCTTGTTGAAGATACACATATTGAGTATTAATGCTGAGTAGTTCAGTAGCTGAGACAACAAAAAACAAAATACTTTGCATACTTGAGGTCAATTTTTGCATACATTTGTTTATTTAATTGTTTTAGGCAAAAATGGTAGTCAGAATAATTAATCAACTAGGTATTTGAATACCAAGATAGATATTTTTGTGAACAAATAGTCAGCTGATCTATCAAAGGGTACAATCATGCTGCTAGAAATTTATTTACGAGATACCTTAAGCATTAAATTTTTTTGAAGTTAATTAAACAAAAGACAAGCCGAATTTGTACCGTATTTTATAGCGTTAAATTTTATTGTGATTCGTTTTGCAACACCCAACAACCAGCAAGACCTAAAATTACATAGATGCATACAAGACTTCACGCGTGTATCCCTTATGGAGTAGTGGAAAACCAGAGGTTACAAAACCATCTGATGTCACATTTGACAAATTTGGAGAACTCAAAGTGGTGGAGAGAGACTATTGCAGTGACAGGGAGTCAGGGATACACGGGAAGAGGAGGAGCTGGTTCTATGTTTCTCCTTTGCTCCCAGTCCAGCATGAAAGATCGATCATTAATAACGATATTGGAGATAACTGTTCCCTGTTACTATGTCCGTATTATTCCTAAGCCTCTAGGGATATTAATATAAGATAAAGAGTTTTTGTTTAAGATCTGCTAGTTATCAGTGCATCCATCCATTCCAATATAAAATCACTAGTCAGAGCAGGGCTATGAGTCTCTCTCCTGGCTGACAGAGAGGTCGTAACCCACCACGCTAGCCCAGTACTGGTTCATGGATCTCAGAATTTACATTTATGTATAATATTAGTAGAATAGGATAGGAACTATATTTTTAGTCTATAATTAGGTATGAAAAAACTTAAATGAAATACCTTTTCGATTGGGTTGATCGCGTATTTTACATTTCCAGTCACTCGTTGTATGTAAAGGTAGCGAAACGTCGAGTTTAAATCTGAAATATAACAAACGCGATAAATAATCTTCGGTTAAAAAAATTATATGATTAATCGTTTAAACTTAAGACAACTTTATCTAAAACATATCAAAAATCATAACTCAACCAAAAAAAATCCCCATTTTGATAATTGAACTCAAATCCATGTTAAACTCAAATCAAAGTATCCAAATGATCTTAGATAAAACGTCCCCTTAAATCTAATATGACAAACAATTTAACAAACAGAGATCAACAGTAAGAGCTTATAACATACTCAAGTCCCTTGTTTCATTCAGTTGTTTATTAGCTACGCGGGCACGGACAAACACGCTGTGATAAGAATAATATGGATTTGTGAATGAAAGTTTTGATAAGTGATTTTTAAAGTGGTTTAATATTTAATTTTATTTAAAAAAAAGCTGGTAGTAGAGTAAAGTGTTGTTTAATTATTCATTTAACTTTTGATTAGGTAAGTCGATAAAATATTTTTAGCCATTTGTAAAGTAATAGAAGGAAAAAGAAAGAACAAAATAAAACGCTTTTTTTGTTATTTATATAATTTTACATTTAGGCATTTTGTTCTTTTTTTTTTTGATTTTTTTTTGCCTTAGACTTGATGGAAGAAATAAGCGGTATTTTTGTAATGTTTTTGTCAATTCAACTATTTGTTATTTTTTAAGTTTTCTTATATACATATCTATTATGGAAAATGTTTTACACAATCATGTAGCACGAGTTTTACAAGTAAAAATTTCGTATCTTTTACTAATTTAAGAAATTTAAGAATTTGTTTGGTTGCATTTGAATGCTCAAATGTTGAGTGAAGTTATGAGATTAGTTATTAAGTAAGGTCAAAAAAATTTTCGTTTTTTATATGTATTGTATAAATTGACTTATGTTAATTTAATTATAACGGCCAGCCGGTATATGGTAACATAAGTACAAAAGGCATCAAGCGTTACAAATCTAATAAAAAAAAAGACTTGAATCTGAACTCTATGCCCTCGACATTAATTAATTAATTTATTTATTCATTCAGGTATCAAACAGTCTTTAACAAAAAAATAATAATACAAGCTATAACACAAATAGACCTGTAGTACCTACCATAAAAATATAATATAAACTAAGATTCATAATGTTAATAAATAACATTTATTAATTGGTAAACCACAACCCAAACAAAAAAAAATCACAAACAATAACAAAAACAACCTAATAACCAAATATTTAACCGAATATCTTTTTTGCTAAATCTATTCTGTATGTTCTCAAGTTTCGTGAAAATATATCGATTGTTTTAAGAAAGGTGTTGTAATAATGGCAGGACCGCCTGAAGAAGGTATTTCTAGCGCAGTTCGTATGATAGGCGGGAATGTAAAAGGTATCTAATGAGCGTGAGGATGCTCGCGGTATTTTAAAATAAATCCTATGTAAAAGGGCAGGTGAATCAATTTTTGAAAGCAATATTTTAAAGAGGAAAACACTATCTAGAAAAATTGGTTGGGGAATTTAACAGTTAATGTAACGCTTGATCTGCTGCCTTCTGTACATAACCTGCTTTGTTTGAAGGTTCTTGGTTCGAATCCCGGCGGCGGATATTTGTTCGATGAACACAGATATTAATCAAGTCATGAATTTTTCTACATATTATGATTATTTAATTTAATTTTTTATATTAATATGTTACTTAAATTTATTTATCCGTTACCAAGTAGGTACCCATAACACAATTTCTTTAAGAAACTATATTTTGGTTTGATGATGTGATGTGTTTGTTGTTTAATAAACATAAATATATAAAAAAATACGTCTCGTTATAATGAATAATACAAATTAGTATCTCTCCTAAAAAATAACTATTTAAGTAGTTAAATGATTAAAGAAGTAGTTTGTTTTAAATATTATATTTTATGCCACTAAAACAAATAAATAATATCTGCCCGCATTATAATTTACGTGTTGCAACTAACTTTTTTTACCACTTTCAACGTAAGTATTACCTACTAACTACAAAATTAGAGATATCTTTATATACAATCATGATTTACCCATGTTTGCACAAAAGTATTATACTTTTATAGTTGAATTCTCTTCAAGTGGTTTTTGTGACAGTTCAAAATTGACAATCTTTGTGACGTTGCCGTAATGAAATTGTTCGATCTTCCATTCGATGGCTTTGACGTATCGAATCAGTTGGTGAAAAAAATGTATACAAACTTCCGATTACAAGATGGCTGCTCATATTCATCGATTTAGTAGTGTCAATCACTATCAACTGAACGTTCCGTTTCTTTGAATCTGTCTATTTAAGATGAATATTTTTATGACATTTACTTAATTTATTTACAGTTACTAATAACAATTACACTTTATTAATAGTTCAATTTATAATTTTAAAATAAACAATTTTATTGGCATAGTTTTTATTTTTCTTAACGCGCCAATTTATATTTTATTAGTTGTAAATAGTTTGCGCGTAATGGAAAATTTGTCACGAAAATCATTCGAAAACAATTCAACTATAATATATTTTTGTTCAAGTTGGTTATAAAGTTATCGCTACATTCCATGTAAAGTCTGGACAGAATAACCATATACAAGAAGGTACCCTTTTTATCTATCTCGTAGGGCTGCCAATTTTTTTTTTAAATACATTCATAACCTCATGCCTGTATCCTTTATGGGGTAGGCAGAACAACAGAGGTAACAAGACCATCTGATGTCACGTTTGAAAAATTTGGAGGTGTTATAAATATGGAGAGAGACTATTGTAGTGACAGGGGGCCAGCCTATCGCCCAAAACACGCCTTTAAAACCTCTCAAGAATATTTATTATTATTATTACACATACTTATAACTACACGCCTTTCGGCGGAAAAGACCCGACAATCGGGCCAGTCGGTCGGGTATCAGGGTAAGAGAGAAAGAAACCGGCGAACGATTCGGGTAGTATCGAGCAATACCGCTTATTATTATTATTATATTTGAGTCTGAAAAGAATATCAAACAGTATTTTGGAAAAATGAACAGTATTCATTTTATTTAATTTTTGAAACACATATTTTTAGAGCTTCTTGCACAAATTATTAATAAAAGTCTAGCATATACAGTGTTTAGCTTCTTATGCTGAATACAGTATTTTGTATACTTTATTTTTGTTCAATACTTAACAGTATAATGTATTAAAAAACAGTATAATACTATTAAAAACAGTATTGTTGGCAACCGTACTATCTCTCTAACATAAGTTTTAAATTATAGGAATATACGGTTAACCTATTTTTGTTGAAGGTTTTTGATCGACTTAATAAGTCCTTTAGAGTTTTAACTTCAGTACTTCAAAATATTTTAAACATTACTCAGTATCCCTTTTGTTTTTAAACCGACTTCCAAGGAAGGAGGAGGTTCTCAATTCGTCTGTATGTTTTTTTTTTATCTTTGTTACACCTTCTTGACATCGCCATGACAGATTCGCCAGGACTTTGTAAAAAAGTAAACGTGTATCACAACCGTCTTATCAGCGATCACGGGTTAGTATTATTAGAGTTAAATATAGCAAAACCAAAAAGAATACCACGTATAGGTTTTAGCCGTGCGTTTCATAGAATGAACCCGATTGACTTTAATAACGATTTAACCTCACTGAATTGGAATTTCATTTACGAGGCGCGTGATGTAGAGGAAATGGTGACGATGTTCAATTCTCTTGTGTTATTTTTATTTGATAAACATGCGCCCGTCAGGCAGTATCGCATTAAAGAAACACCTCGTCCATGGTTAACTGATACGATAAAATCCATGATTGATCTCCGTAACGAAGCTCATAAAAGAGCACTTGCTTCCAAACAAGATACACATTGGCAATATTATAAGATGTTGATTCATAATGAAAAAGCCGCATATTATACGTTCTATGTCAATAAAAACATTTCACACCCAAAGAAAATGTGGGCTCAACTTAAATCGACCTCTTTGTCAGCCGCATACAAATCTTTTACCCTACCACCTCACTTGTGCGACCCTAACGATATCAACAAACTTACCCGGAGATTCTAACTGTGCTTTTAGTATATTGCAATTTTACCAGTCGTCCAGATTTAATCAATCTGAATTTAAATTGAGGAAATGTACAGGAGATGACGTTATAAAAGCTGTAAAAAGTATACAATCCAATGCGTTCGGTTATGATCAGATTACCATGGAGATGATTAAACTAACCTTAGAAATCACTCTACCTGTTATAACTTTTATCATCAATAAATCAATTGAAACAGCTACATTTCCCGACGCATGGAAGTTGGCCAAAATCAGACCACTACCTAAGTCTAATAAAGTAGATTCTTATAGCGACATACGCCCGATAAGCGTACTACCAGCCATGTCCAAGATCATTGAAAGAGTAGTTTGTATACAAGTCACTTATTACTTAGAGTTATAATTACTTAGAGTCAGAGAAGGTGATTCTCGAAATTCAATCAGGATTCCGTAAAAGCCGCAGTACAGCCACGGCTCTCTCTCATGTCACAGACGACATCATATCAGCTTCTGATGTAGGTATGGCCACTATTTTGGTTCTGCTTGATTTCAGTAGAGCATTTGACTGCATAAATGTAGAGTTGCTATTAGCCAAAATGAAGTACTATGGTTTTAATGAAGACACCCAAAAATGGTTTAAGTCCTTCCTTTCTGGTCGTCGTCAATTTGTGTCAGTAGAGACGAAATGTAATATAGTTAACTCATCCATCAAAGAAGTTACTAGGGGCACGTCCCAAGGATCTATACTCAGCCCGATATTATTTATTATGTTCACTGCAGATCTAAATCACCGGCTTCAGCAGTGTAAAGTGCATTTATACGCAGATGACACACAACTCTACCTGTCTTTCAATCCAAGTTCAACCGCAGACGCAGTAGAAATAATCAATAATGAACTAAATACTAACTATCAATGGTCCTGTGAAAACACTTTGGTTCTTAATCCTTGTAAATCGAAGTTCATGATTATTGGTACAAAAAACCAATGTGATACGGTTAAAAATAGCGTACCTCAACTAAAGTTGAATTCCGTCCCTATAGAGAGAGTGCAAGTTGCAAAAAATCTAGGATTAATTATTGACGAGCAACTGCGCTATGAGACTCACATTAATGAAAAAATACGAAACGCGTTTTATAGATTGAAAATCCTGTATGAATATCGGAAATATTTATCCTTGCAAGTGCGAATTACCTTAACTGATTCTCTCGTACTCTCTAATTTTAACTATTGTGACACCGTGTATGGACCTAGGATAAACAGTAAAACCGCAAAGGCAATACAAAGGGTACAGAACGCTTGCATGCGTTTTTGTTTTAACATTCCTAAGCGAGAACATATTACTCCATATATGCTGAAAAATAACATATTAAATATGGAAAATCGACGCAAACTACATCTGGGATGCTCGGTGTTTAGAGTATTATCTACGGAAAAACCTCAATACCTTTATAATAAATTACGTTGGCAGAAAAACGCACACACCAAATGCACTAGATCTAAATCGCAAAATAAACTTATTGTTCCGAAACATCGTACTTCAGGTTTTAGAGGAAGTTTCAAATTTTCAGCTTAGAAAATTTGGAATGATTTGCCACCCCCTTTTAGAAAAATCAATGGGATACATTTTTTTAAATTTAAATATCGTATATTAGTTTTAGAACGTTATAAAGAAATATCAAACCTGCAATACAAATAATTTCGTATAATATAACTTTATTAGTTTATTTAATGAAAAAGTAATTATGTAGTAGTTATATCCTATATTTATTATTTATTTTAATTATTCTATACTCATTCAATTGATACTTATTATTTTCATCCACATTTATTTATACTATGTATTTGAATGTATATAAACATACCTACATATTTATATTTATACATACATAAATAGGTACTGGTAGTTAGATCTAAATTGAAAACGTACACAATACAAAGATGGGATGATGAAGTGTTTTTTTTTACTTTTTTTTTGTATACTTATTTTTAATGTTAATATGACTATGACCCTATCAAAAAAATTATATTATTGTAATAATGCTGTATATGAAAGGTCAGGCCTGAAAATCAGCGCTGCCATAAATTTTATACATTTCTGGCAGCTATTGCTGAGGTCTGCCCCATTATCACAAAATGCTTTTTTTTATATAATATTTTTAATAATTTTGTAACTTTTATTTTTAAATGTAAATATATGTTTTTTTTTCTTATGTAACTGTATTAACTATTTTTTTTTTGTGATAATAAAACTTTTTTCTTTCTTTCTTTCTTTCAATATTTCGGACAGTTATGAATCGATTCTAAAAATTCTTATGATAGAGGATACTTCATAATTGGTCCCATATAAATTTTATCGAAATCGGTTGAGTACTTAATCGAGAATTTCAAATTATTGAAACTATATGTATGATTTCTGAGAATGTTTACGTGGATGTCACTCTAAGTCGGCCAAAGTTGTGACGTGAAGTCGGTTTTTTAATGCTCTGCATTCGTTGTCACAGTATAATGTCCTACTTTAGGGCAATGCCGCAGATACTGACACAATATTTACACTGCAGAAAAGGGCTATTCGTGAAATGTATAAATCTGGAAAAAGAGACTCTCTAAGACAAAAGTTTAAAGAAATTGGTACCTTGACCCTTTGATCACAATATATTTATGAAAACTTTATGTACCTATACTTATAAGAATAATACTAAATTTAAAACTAGGAATGATAACCATGATAAAAATTACTCTGTAAGGACTAGGAACGACCATAAGTAAGCCTTTCCCAAATTAAGGCTGGCTAAAAGCAGCAAATCATTTATCGGAATGTCAATTTCAAAAACAAAATTCCGAAGTCCATTCAATCCCTGCCATTTAATAAATTTAAATATATTATTAAAGACACTCTGTCTCGAAAAACTTACTATTTAGACGGTAAAAAGGCTTGGGATTAAGCACACAATAGGATATTTCTAAAAGCTATTAATTTTGTTTACGGCTTGGCTGTGCCAACTGTTCCACTCACTTATTGTCTTGTCAAGACAACAGCAAGAACGTCATGCCCCCTTAGGTGGCATGGCTAGTGGTAGCGTCAGGAATCAGGTCACCCTCTTCCCTAAAATATGGTTGAGGAGGGTGACGGCTGGTGCTTGCGTTATACTTGTGTTGCGGTGCTAGGTCGTTTTGCTGATGCGATTACATACTCTGGTCCCAGTTTGTCATGTTCGTGTTGTGCATCCATAGCTCAATGCACCTAATCTGTAAGCAATTTGGTTGTGGCATGACATTGGCTCTCACAATTAGCTGTTTTGTGTTTGTTTTTTTTTTTCATTTCACGTTAAATTTTTACTGTACCTATTTGTATTTATATTTCCGCCAGATTTTTTGTCTCTCGGTCTACTGTAATATCTTATTCAACAACTAGTTAAAGCTGAAGCATATGATGAGGTTATCAAGAGATTTGTAAAATTCCTAAGATGAATAAAACTTTTTGAATGTTTTACTCGCTAGCCATTTGGGCCCTGACGGGATCCTACCACTAAGTGGGTTACACTCTGTTTCCGAGATCACATCGAGCCGCGCCGCGGCGGGTCTTAAAACTGGTCCTGCGGCGGTCTCGCCTCGTACCTCATCCTTCGCTCCGCGACCCGGTGGCAGAGATCTCGTTATGCTCCTCGAGAACACCCGCACGCACAGCGGCTATATTGTAAACTATACCTACTTATCTAGTGAAATACAGTCCATTAAAACGAAGACTAGAGTTTTAATATAATCAAGACCTATGTTAATTAAACATATGTTCCCTAAATATTATGTATATTTATGTGGAAGATATAAAATTAAGATATGAATATATAAAATAAATAGTAGTATTATGATAGAATAAAAGTATTTGTGAAGAGAATTTGGTATTAAGACAAAATAAGTTTATAAATGTTAGAGAAATAAGTGATGAAAGTTGAAAAATAATAATGTTGAAAGGTAAAATGTGCAAAATGAAGTTAATATAAAAGTTAATATGAAAAATGTTGTAAAAATAAGTATTTGTAAAGTCGGGGAGGGGAAGAAATGGATAAAGCTTGGAAGTATGAATGAGAGACAAAAATGGAGGATTTGTAATCCAAAAACAGCTGTGACGCGGCTGGTGCAATGTATTATAAAGTTTAAAAAAAATATATATAATCAAGACCACCAGGAGTCCTGGTCCAGGACCCTAAACTGGAGCTTGATCCCAAACACACTCTGATTAGTTGCCTTTTACGAAACGCTTATCCAGGGATGGATATGGATATTCTAAGCCAACCCTTCGCATACAAAACCTTATGCTGCACTGTACCTTAGACCTCATCAACGAAATAGTATATGATAAAGCTGAAAGGTTGGCGATAGTTACACAGATTACCTGTACTTAGAATTTGTTTTTTTTTTTCTCTGCATTTCAGGAGAATTATACAATAAATATGAATAAATAAAAATTTGTAAATCATGTAACGGTATTGAATTAATAAAATACAGAAATGAAATAACTTAAATAATAAAGATGAAGAGATTTTTGAAACTAACGGTTTGATTTGAATTTTTTTTTATTTATTTGCACGTCTAAATTCTAAACTTATCAAAGCTTATCTTACTTTTTCCTAATGCCTAATGAGAAAGTTATTTGGATTTATGAATGTATGGAATTTCATTTAAATAATCAGTCACGGCAGAATGGCTAAAATGATCTTGATGTAATTTTCTGAGAAATATTTGATAGTCTGAAATAACATAAAATATGCTACTTTGTATACCGAAAAAAAAAATACTGGTTGTTACTGGATAGATCTATTTAAAGAATTTAATTTAACGTTTTGAAACTAGATGGCGTTATATGTAGATACCTGTTTTAATCGGTATGTAAACTTTTTTTACGCAATTACTCTTCAAAATGTTATCCCACATACACCAATACATATACCAAGTCGCAGGCAAACTGCCAGTCAAGTAACTAGCCAGTTCCCGCAGTTCTACCTGCATCACTACCCCCGTGGGAACTCCGGGATAAAATATGGCCTATAGCCTTCCTTGATAAATGGACTACTGAACGCAAAAATATTTTTCCAAATCGGACCAGTAATTTCTGAGATAAAGGGCGTTTAACTAAATAAACATACAAATTAACAATCTCTTGAGCTATATAGATTGGTACGGGAACAGGATCTACGCGGAAAACTAAAACCACGTGAAACTGTTAATTAAAATATAAAATACATAAAAACTAATTACCAAAGATTACTTAATTGATTTGAACTTTGGACACAATAATCAATTACATTTCAGCATACTTTGCCTACCCACAAACATTTTTAAATGGATGATGCGAGCATGACAAATACAAAATAGGTAGGTGACCGGCCTAATCTTTTAGTAGTAATCAGGCAGACAAAATGCATAATAGGAGGTTATCAGCGGAACCCATGGTGATAACTCACCAGACGGGAACTAGAATTCCGAGAAAGATATAAAAACGATTGTCACTTAGGTTCAGGGTTCTGTATTAGTGATAAAAACTTTTGTTTAAAAAAAATATGAAACTTTAAATTAGGTATCGATTTCATGCTAAATGCGATCGCTGTGCTTTGGGGCATTTCTGGAGCAAGGGATTCTTATAGCGACGCGGTAACGCAGCGAACTTCACTTTTCGATTAATTAATTATAATAATTAAACTCGCGGTATAACTTTGCCGTAAATTGCTGATCTTGCAGGGTTATAAACAAGTTTTTTTTGGGTAATTTTGGGATAAAAAGAAGCGTATGTGTGCTAATCTAGACTATACTCTATCACTATGCCAAATTTCATCCAAATCCGTTGGGCTGTTCTGCTGTGATTGAGGAACAAACATCCATACATCCATCCATCAATCCATTTACAATATTATATAGTTAGAAGTAAGATTGAGATTTTCCATCGTTGGAAGGGAGAGAGAAGACATTCCTTTATATGATTATTTTGTTTCAATTTTAATAGTAATAAGTTGCACTTGATTAATAATTGTAGTATTTTCTTGTTTTTATTTTTGCATATTTGAATTCAATGTAAAGCCATTTTATATATTATCAATGAAAACGAAAATAAACATTAAGAAAGACGTGTGGCACTCGGAGACTGCCGCGGTAAAGCTATTGCATAGCATTTTTTATCAACTTATGCAATTATAATTATTTATTTATTTTATTAATGCAGTAATGTTTGATCTAATATGAAGTTCCACAAGTTCCTAGTAGATGGCGCTGATTGTTTATTAAAGCCCGCATGTAAAGTTATGAAATCAAAGTGTCACCGCTGTGCCGGTCGGAGTGGGGGGTGTTAGGTTTTTTTCGTTACGGAATTTCTGGATTCGGTCCCCACGCTCAAGGCCCGCGATAGAAGCTAATAGCAATAGCTTAAAAACATAAAAGTTTTACTTACTTAAAAGATACAGGATACACAAAAAGAAACCCTAAGAATGGACTTCATACAAGTTCTGTCATAGTTACGAGCCGTGCTTGACATGGGATCGACAGCACAGATAAATTAGATAATAGCACCACAAACTTCTACGCTTTAAGTAATAGACGTTTTTAGCTGGATTTCATGAGGTTCTTATACATACATACATAACGTCATGCCGGTATCCCTTATGGGGTAGGCAGAACACCAGAGGTTATAAGACCATCTGGTGTCACGTTTGACAAATTTGGAGGTATTATAAAGATGGAGAGAGACTATTGTAGTGACAAGGGGTCCGCCTATCGCCCACAAAAACGCCTTTAAAACCTCGGTCCCTTAGCTGACTTTTACTGTATGCCCGGGAAGAGAAGCAGCTGGCACATTCTATGTTTTTCTTTCGCTCCCAGTCCAGCATGGAAGCAGATTATATTCAAAATAAAACATAGGAATATAAATATAAATATTTCTGACACTCACACAACATTATCTAGACCAATTTAGTTTCTTAAAGAACTTGTGTTATGGATACTAGATAAATGATATACTTAAGAAATATGTAAACATACATATTGAATAAATACATATTTTTTATTAGAATAAACTTAAATAAACATATAAACATCCATGACTTGACGACTATTATCTGTGTTCATCACACAAATATCCGCCGCCGCCGGGATTCGAACCCAGGACCTCTGGCATAGAAGGCAATTTATGTTACCGCTACACCAGCCGGTCGTCAAACTGATATACCTACTTATATCTAAGCTAAGATACGTTTTAAAATAAGTTACTTATAAAGTTTTTTTTTAGGTTTCAACTATGGCGTATACGAGCATGATGAAACAGGATCGGATGAAACCTCCCACGGCTTCTAGAGGTAAATCAAAACTTTCATGTATTATTATCGACCTCTTTGTTGTATGTGGTTGATTGTTTGGATGAGGCGAAGGATCTGGGTTCCGATTCTGTAACTTTTAGCATTAAGTACGGTGAAATGCATTTGTTCTACGATGGTTCTCCTTGTATTGACAGACAATAGACATACATACGTACATAACTTCACGCCTGTTTGCTCTATGGGGTGTAGGCAGAACACCAAAGGCAGTGAAACCATCTGATGTCACGTTTGACAAATTTGGAGGTATTTTATTATGGAGAGAGACTATTGCAGTGACAGGGGAAAGCCCATCGTCCTGATAAATATCGATCGAATATGGTAGAATGGATAAATCGACGTCGATCTGTTTTTTTATGATACGACCACTTTGGCGATGGGGTAAACTTGTCTGCCTCAGACGCCAGTGGTTGCGGGTTCGATTCCCGCACAGAACAAGAAAAAAAAATGTTCCGTGTCTGGGTGTTTATCTATTTATGTATTTATATTCTAGGTTCCCCCCTAGTTCGCTACATGGTATCCCATAACACAAGCTATGCTTACTTTGGGGCCATGTAGTTGGTGTGATTGTCTGGATTTTATTATTTATTATTAACTATGGTTTTTATTAGATCAATTCGATCAGATTCGATCAGAAAAAACCGATCGACGTCGATGAATTGAGCTGATAACACCCTAATGCACCATAATGTGCCTAAAAATGGCATTATGTTACACTAATTTCAGAATCGGGGTCCTCAGTTCGAGTCCCAGCCGGGCTAGTTTAGGGCCTTTTTAAACTTACTAGGTAAGCCCCTAGTTCCGCTGTATGGTCTCCATATCACTGGATTAAATAAAAGCTTACTTTGGAACCTTAAAGTTGGTTTGTCAGGTTGAGCAGTTTATTCTTTTATTTTACTATTTCAAAAAAATTAACACTCTAAATAAAAAAAGAGTACATTGCTTAGGACAGCCCAACCGTTGCTGGACAAATTATCTCAAAGGCAACTGATCCGAACGGATCCCGCTTGTGGTAGGACCTCTTCACTTCAGGGTCCGCAAGACTAGTGACTACCTTACATATAACATCTGCCGAAAAATAACACCGGTGATGTGTTCCGGGCAGGTTCCATGAAGAGCCAGTTCTATCTTTATGTTTAACCCTTGTGCTGTCATCTTCGACCTCATCTCCACTTACCATCAGGTGAGATTGAGGTCAAACACGGGTTAATTCTCTCCTTTAATATAACCTCTATATTATTAAAATGACCATTTACAAACGACTTCAAATAAAGGAGAAGGTACTCAATTCGTCTGAATGTTTTTTAAATGTTTGTTACCTCATAACTTTTGACTGGGTGAACCGATTTTGATGATTTTTGTATCAAATAATAGAGGTTTCATATGATCCTATCCTATATAATATTCATCGAAATTGATTGAGTACTTCATAAAAAAATTCAAATATTTATGAATTCGGAGATTTCATTCGGAGTTTTGACGTGAAGTCGGTTTTTTAATGCTCTGCATTCGTTGATTATTGTCTTATAAATATTTACATACCAAAAATTAAATACAGTTGAAATACGTTTAATAAACGTTCGAAAACTTACAAACGTTTGATATATTTCGTTCTTAAGAAATATATTAAAATACCTCATTAAACAGGTTGTTTGAGTACAAGAGCACTTTTCATACGTTTCCACGTGACCCTTAGGTCAAGAATTACGGAAACTATTATATGAAACAATAGATTTGCTTACTATCAGCAGAAGTGAATAGTTTTTACTGAGAGTTCATGATGTTAGGGTTTTATTATTGTTATTTTAATAATAAGTACTCATAATGTTTCGTATTATTTCATTTCCTTTATACAGGGAACAAGAAAAAAATGTACCGGGTCTGGGCAATTATCTATACATTTATAGGTTCCCCCTAGTTTTTTACATGGTATATCACAAGCTTTGTTCACATCGAGGCCATGTGGTTGGTGTGCTTGTCTGAGGATTCATAATTACCTTAAAAACTACGTTTAATTGTCAAATCTATACTTAATATTATAAAGAGGAAACCTTTGTATTTTTGTATGTTTGTATTGAATAGGCTCAAAAACTACTGGACCGATTTCAAAATTTCTTTTACCATTACTTAGAGGGATTCTTCCGAATCCGTAGAGGCTATTTTTTATCCCAAAAATCCCGCGGGAATCGAAATTGCGCGGGTAAAACCGCGCGCAACTTCTAGTACCCAATTTAAGATTAATCATTGAACCTAAGGATTAACATATGGTGTTTTTGATATTTAAAATTACTACAAATAAAGTTTGTTTGATTCTAAAATAAATAGAGTGAAAACATACATACATAATTTCATGCCTGTATCCTTTATCTCTGATGTCACTTTTCACAAATTTGCAGGCATTATAATGGTGGAGAGAGACTATTGCAGTGTCAGGGGGTCAGCCTATCGCCCACAAAAATCTCCAATAAAACCTCAGTCCCTAACCGGACTTTTACAGTATGCCCGGGAAGAGAAGCAGCTGGCACATCCTATGTTTTTTCTTTGCTCCCAGTCCAGCATGAATTTCCTTAAAAATATATTAAACAAAAAAGTCAGTGGATGCCTTAATGTACGCGCGTACTATGTTGGGCTGCATAGCAGCGCAAAAATACGCTTTAATCACTCGTATAGGTACATATTATATGAAATGGGGCTGACTGTGCCCCCGGCATAGTATGCGATAATAACTTTATGTTTCAACCGATATGAATAACCTTTACTTAAAGATACCTAAACTAAACTTTTCCCACTCTATTATTTTTTTCTAGACTAATTGCAGAACCCCATGGCTTCACAATATGGAGCTAAATAGTAAACGATAAGTTGAAATTATTTGTCAATATTGAAGCCAATTGATAGTCAGCACAATGCTAATAGACGCATTATGGTCCTTAAATAATCAACGAATGCAGAACATTAAAAAAACCGACTTCACGTCAAAACTTTTGCTGAGTTAGAATGTCATCCAAGTAAACATTTTCCGAAACCATAAATATTTTTTTTAAATTAGAAATTTTTAAATGAAGTACTCAACCGATTTTGATGAAATTTATATAAGATCAACTATGAAGTATCTACTATCATACTGAATAAGAATTTTCAAAATCGATCCATAATTCTCCGAAATATCGTGTAACAAAGATACAAAAAAAACATACAGACGAATTGAGAACCTCCTCCTTTTTTGAAAGTCGGTTGAAAGATTAACGCAACTTTTGGCGTAAATATTTATTAATAGTAATAATAAACAAATAATTTAGTTTGGCAATATTTATTATTGGACATAAATTCAGTTATTTTTAAGTACTCATTGTAAAATGCTTTTAAAATATCGTGCTTTTCCCAAACGTTCCAACAGCCCTTTTCATCGTCAATAGCAAAGCTGTTTAGCAGTTCAACTGAGTAAGAGAGTAGAAAGGCATTCTTCAAAAAGCGTATATAGGGTCGCCATATAATAGTAAATAATATTTTAATAGCAGATTAAGACTGATGAGTGGGTCATAATTACGAAAAACAAAATTTTTTTTTTGAATATTTTTCATAAATTAAAGTTTCAAAATTCTTCTAAGTGATCAAAATTTTAGTTTGATCTGTAGTTTATGACTACACAACAAGTAATAAAAACGTGTCCATCTAATTGTGTATAGTCATGAAATCTAGATTAATCTTAAGTTTTACTCACAGAGAACAATTTTGAAATTTTAATAAATAAAAAATATTCAAAAAAAAAAATTTTTTTTTTCGAAATTCAGACCCACTCATCGTACCTAATCTGCTATTAAAATATAATTGACTATTATATGCGGACCCTGTATACCTCGGTGTGGTAAAACTCGTAGCCTACCAAACACCACTTTACTTTATCTCTAAACTAGCCACCGCACGCGGTTTTACCCGCGTAACTTTTGATCCCGTGAGAATTTCGGGATGAAATATAGCCTATAACCTTCCTCAAGAGTTGGGCTATCAAATGCAAGAATTTTTCAAATCCCACTTGTAGTTTCTGAGATTAGCGCGTTCAAACAAACAAACAAACAAAAACAAACTCTTCAGCTTTATATATTAGTATAGATTTTAAACCAAATGTTGTTTGGAAGAAATTGCTTTTAATTTGTGATAAGCCTATTGTTTGCTTTGTATGTATTTTTGATAACGTACAATAAAGTATTCATTCATTGACCATCTGATGTCACGTTTGACAAATTTGACGGCATTATAATGATGGAGAGACTCTTGCAGTGACAGGGGATCAGCCTATCGCCCACAAAAAAAAACTCCAATGAAACCTCTGTCCCTTAACTGACTTTTACAGTATGCCCGGGAAGATAAGCAGCTGGCATATTCTACGTTTTTCTTTCGCTCCCAACTTCCATGCTGGACTGGGAGTGAAAGTATAAATAAATAAAATAAAGTATAGTTCACAATAAAGTATAAATAAATAAAATCAATATAATCAATATAAATCAATATAAACAAAAGTTTAATTTAGGTATCTATAAATTACATAAATTTGGTACTTTTGACTTATACAAATACCATTTAAATATCTTCTTTTCTTAACTTAAAGATAAATAACTACTATTTAAGTTCAGTGGAAAACAATAATTAATTTACATACAAAATAGTTTTTTTTCATTGTTATGTCATTATTACTAATGAGTAGCAACTATGTGAAATTACGCACGGACTTAATCATCAATAACTGATTATTTGCGTCAACAACAGCGAAGTTAAAATTAAGAAAAAGCACCAAGAAAATAAACAGTATTAGCAGTTTTTTTCTTCCTTCGAAGTTACAGGTTGAGAATATGTGAAACGAACTGTGTGCATCTGTATGTTTTAACCGCTAAGGCCGGCGCCAGACTTAGCTTAACATGTTTTTATACAATTTCCTGCAAACTCAGAAGTAGCGTCAAGTGAACTTTAGTTTATCATTTATGTAACTGAATTGTTGTGATGTTTGATAGACTTCATGATTAACATATTTCGACGAATAGTTTTATCTAATATATAAAATTCTCGTGTCACAGTTTTCGTTACCATACTCCTCCGAAACGGCTTGACCGATTTTGATGATTTTTTTTGTGCTTATCCGGTATCTATGAGAATCGGCCAACATCTATTTTTTATTATTATTTTTTTATTTATATGGCAAAACAACGTTTGCCGGGTCAGCTAGTGACTATCTATATTTTTTTGTTTATTATAGTTAGTGGTTCGCTAGTTTGTTACCTTTGTAATGTAAAATGAGCACCATTTCTTTCACATAGGAAAATCAATATTTATTAACAATAATATTAAAAAACCACTAAAGTCCACTCAAAAAACCTCATTCCAAACTCCCTATAATATTGATGTGTCCTATCTGTACTTGTACGTAATACTTTCTTACCTGTGGTTCTGCCTACCCCATAGAGGATACAGGCGTGAAGTTATGTAGATGTGTGTATTGCTATTATAAAATAACGATCTTCGTTATTTCTATCTTGCAAAGAAAAAAATCTTGTTATATAACACTAAGTTTAGGCAGGATTTCCAGGGCTACCACAAGTCTGGTCGCATTTTGAAAATGATTTTGAAAAAAAATAATACGTATGAAAACGCAATTTTTATATACCTTTGAAGTACGCAGACTGAGGGCGATACCCGAAGACATTATAAAAAACTAATAATTGCATTTTGTTTCCAGGAACGATTGTGAAGTTAGTATCGTTGGCACTTACTTTCCTGATGGTACCCTTTCTGTGTGCCATTATCGATCCAGTTCTCATTGTGGCTAAATTTGTAAGTTTAATCATCGAATTTTATTTTAAATCAGCCATTCTTGTGCGCCCACTTTTGGATCTTAGTCTCTTCCCTGGTAATGAGGAGGTTTAGGCCGTGAACTAAAAAACTGCACCAGTGTTAGTGGGTTTTCGACTTTCAGGACACTGAAATGGCTTGGATGTTACAACCCTTATGACTGCTTTACGTAACTGACTTTCCCTGTGCAGTACAGACTGTGTCGTAATAAATAATGATACCGGCAAACCATGTTATAATCATGAGGTCAAATAATAAGAAAGAAGAGATATCAAAACGAATTTATAAGATGAACAGATACCACAACTTATTCCTTACTTTACAATTTGCAGGTGAGCAGGATAGCGAATGGATCAGAAATATACAACCTGCTTGGTCAAGAGCTTGACATCATCCATGTGTCTACATACTTGTTCAACGTCACCAACAAGGAGGACTTTCTTTCGGGGAAAGATAAAAAGATAAAACTGGAAGAAATTGGGCCGTTTACTTATAGGTTAGTAAATGAAAATCAAATCGGATAACCTTTGCTATACTTAAAATCTTTCCCAATGCGTTATTACCTGCAAAGGCCATAAACCGTTTAATTTTCCGATACTTCCATTTTAGCGTGGTTTCTCCTGCTTAGATCCTTAATTCGCATGCTTTCGCCTGTATAATTTAACTTGCTAAGAGGTTACGCAATTAATAAATAGGTAAGGCTGTTTCTAAGGTTATTAAACATGATAAAAAACGTAGAAAAATTATTTCTTTGTAATTTTAATACACACAAAGAATTATGTAGCAAGAATTGACATCTATTTCACTATTCACTATCGTCTAAAAATATAGTCATTGCCCTTAAAAACACTTTAAATATTCTCTATTTTTTTATAAAGAGAAATGCGGAAAAATGAAGATATGGACTATGATCCCAAAGATGGAGTTCTGAGGTACACTCCTCGAGTAAGAGCAGAATTTCTTCCAGAAGAATCAATCGGGCATCCAAAGGACTACCACGTGGTCATGCCCAATATTGCGATGATGGTAAGTTTATTTTATTACTTATAGCCAACCAAATCCACCTTTGATATATCTTATAGCAAGCAAGATTTAGAAGTACTTATGCTGTAATTATTTCATCAGCATTGCTTTTAAGGTAGGCCATAGGGACCTGATTCTCTCATTTGGAGGACGAGGCGCGTTAGGTTGTACAGCTAACCAGATATATTAAATTACATTGAAATATGCAAAATTGTGTGGAGAACTGTCTTCTATTTCACGTGACAATGCTACAACATTTTTCATTCATCAAATTTTAATATACAGGTTTATTTTACTGATCTTGATCCACTTGGATTCTTAGCTCTTAGCCCTTAACTGAACTGAAACCATATTGATCAACACGCCAAAATAAGTCCTACCTTACAATAAATTAGATTGAATTTGTGTTATTATTTTGCAGAGTTTAACGAGCATAATCAGCACATATCCAGTGTGGACCCGGCTGGGTTATCATTTGCTAGTACAGAAGTCCAATTCTAAGTCTATCATAGAAGTGGATGCAGAAAGATATCTATGGGGTTACGATGAACCACTCGTTAAATTTGGAAATACATTTATGCCTGGATGGATTAATTTTGACACTATGGGAATTATGGACAGGGTAAGTGTTTTTATTACATCGTTTGCAAATTAGGTTTAAAGAGAGTGTGTTTTATTTCGCTAGTGTTTATTTATAAGATTCTCAATTCTGTTGCTGTTTTTGTTACTGTCATGAAAATTTGTATGAATATAATAGATGCTAAACTCGTTAAAGAACTTAATCAAAGAGGCAGCTGTGGTTTTTATAATCGATCTCATATAAGTGCCCTAATTCCGTAATTCAATTGAAAAAACACAGACGCTGAAGAGGTATTATCATAATATTCGTGATACTAACTCAGAGTGTAATGAAAAGTTTTAACTATAACTTTTAAATAGTCTTCAAAATTTATAGAACTATCATCAACGAATGCAGAGCATTAAAAAACCGACTTCACGTCAACACTTTGGCCGATTAATAGTGTCATCCACGTAAACATTCTCCGAAATCATACACATTGTTTCAAAAATTTGAAATTTTCAATGAAGTACTTAACCGATTCCGTTGAAATTTATATGGAACCAATGATGAAGTATCCTCTATCATATGAATTAAGAATTTCAAAAAATCGATTCATAATTCTCTGAAATATCGTGTAACAAAGACCCAAAACAAAAACATACAGACGAATTGAGAACCTCGTCCTGTTTTGGAAGTTGGTTGAAAAACTTTCAAATTAAACACAATCTGACGAAAAATTTTATTGCATGGTATGTTTGTTTCTAGATGTATGACAAAAAAGCCAATCATCGGCTGGAGGTTGGAGCAACAAACGCTAATAAATTCGAAATTAAAACCATGGATGGCCACGGAGGTCTTAGTGTTTGGAATTATGACGATCCCGATAAAAGGTGGGTTATAACATTTTGGCATTTTATTTTATTTTATTTGGAAAACAAACAGTGATACAATAACATACAAATAACAAGAACAATCACTAAACACCATTAAAATGTTTTCGCATTTATTAATGTTTGAAACATTAATATATTAATGGTTGAGGCTGGGACTCGAACTCAGGTCCCCTGTACTCGACTAACTGAGCTACCGAGTCATAATATATTTTGTTATCTTGCTATTACTATATTGTTTGTTGGTACTGTTTCGTGTTAACTCACAGCCTTCCTCATTACGTTATTTTTGCATTCTGCGAATAGTTATATTTCCTATAACAGCATTGCACTCAAACTCTTTTGTAGCTTTTCATAATTGAAAAACGTTAATATGGGTAGTAAATTGCATTTCCAGTATGTTTCAGTTTAGTAATTTCATGTTTGCCAATCTCATAGTCCAAATCGGAAGGACTTTACATAAACAGATGCAAAACGTGTTTTCGTTAAAGTAATTTAAAAGGTGAGAAGACAAAGATTTAATGAAAACTTATTTCTTCTGCAGGACGCGTTGCAACAGTTTTAAAGATGCATATGAGGGTTTGGCATTTCCCCCAGACTTGACTCCTAAAACACCAATAAGGATCTACAGAAATATCCTCTGCAGAGTGTTAGACCTTGATTATGTAGGCTCTAGGTATATGGACTATGGTGGAGAAACCTTCATGTACAAGATCAACAATAAAAGCTTTACAAAGCATCCTGACAACGACTGTCTCTGCTCCCACGGTGTTTGTCAAGATGGAATTTCTGATCTATCTCCTTGTTTTTACGGTTAGTTTTGTTTGAACTTTTCATTTTTGTTTGCTTTTTTAAACTGCCACATTCTTCTTTTCTCATTAATAAATTAAATATTATGTTTGCAGATATAACAAAATAATTTCTGTTTAAGGTTTTGAGTAAATTGACCTAACTCAACTAAACATATTTTTTTGCCAATACCGTGCTTATGGGATGATATTTATTTGATGACTTACGTTTGTTTAAATTAATATTCATGCTGTAAAGTTTACAGAAGTTTTTTTTTATTCTTCTATATTTTTTTAAGTGACTAAACCCGCGTTTGACCTCAATCTCACCTGATGGTAAGTGACGATGAGGTCGAAGATGAAAGCACACGGGTTTAGGAAGGAACTGGCTCTTTATACAATATTGCCGGAACACATTACCGCCGGGGCGGTAACATTTGGCGGCAGACTTTATATAAAGGGTGGTCGCTAGCCAGGCGGACCCAGAAGGGATCCTACCACCAAGCAAAGTGTGAAATGTATAAAGCCACGTGATCTGTTTTATATTGTTGCAGACCTTCCATTCGCATTATCGTTAGCGCATTTTTTGGATACAAATCCTGATGTTTACAACCGAGTTGAGGGTATGAAGCCTGACCCAAAAAAGCATAGTAGCCTGTTTGATATAGATCCAGTAAGTATAGAAAGTTTAGTTATTAATGTTTTGTTTATTAAAAAGCTAACCAGTTACAGTGGGAAATAGCTGTTTATTGTCTACAACATACAGTTATTACATATAGCTTTATTTTTCTTTAAAAGTTTATACAGGAGTACATTTCCCAATAACAACCCCCGGGCAGCAGGCCACGGTCTGCCTTCCCTGTTCTTCGGAGTGAGAATAAACGGTTCCATACTTTGAAAAATTTGTAAATAAAATTTTACTTTTCTTCTTATATACTACCTATATTGCAGTATTTTGCCTTACACGCTAGCACACAGGGGTTCTCATTATTTGGTTACACTAGCATCTCATTCAGTTTACGATTTAACTTGCCTCCATTCCGCGTTGATTCAGTTCTTATTATTTTACTCTTTTAGTTTATTTTACTTTTTACTATTTTAGAGTCAAATTCAAATGATTTTTTGTTCGTTCCAACTTGTATATACTTTTTTATCTTTCAGAAAATTGGAGTCGTCGTAAATACGAGATTTGCAGTGCAGCTCAACATCAATCTCCGTAATTTGGACTTCAATCCAGACACTAAACCTTTCTCAAACATGGTTTTACCAATCGCCTACTATGTTATAGTAAGTTTTTGAAAATTGAATAAGTACTTTTTTATTACATCAATTGAGCACGTTTTCGCTGAAATTCTCTCAGCTGAGGAAAAGTTTAAACGACAACGATCAATCATCCTACATGTTGCATAATGGAAATTAATTTTCCTAAGAAATCCTGAATAAAAAAACCCTTGATATTATAAGAACTTACCCTGCCATACATAACTTCACGCCTGCATCCCTTACGGGGTAGGCAGAATACCAGAAGTTATAAAACCATCTGATGTCACATTTGACAAATTTGGAGGTATTATAGTGATGCAGAGAGACAAAAAAACTTCTGACAAAACCTCTGTCCCTTAAGTGATTTTTACAATATGCCCGGGAAGAGAAGCAGCTGGCGCATTCAATGTTTTTTCCTTTGCTTACCCTGCCACGAAATTGAATTATATTTTATTTTTTATAAAACCAATTATGTTGTAATTTTCATTTCAACATGTATCTCACCAAATGAGTAGTGGTGATGAGATGGTAGATGACAAAATACGGGCTTAGGGGTGAACTGGCTCATCATAAGACATCGCTGGAGTGATGATATCTGGCGGCAGACATTGTATGAAGGGTTGTTAACAAGGCGAACCCTGGAGGGGTCTTACCACCATGTCAAGGATACACTGATTAATCGAATTTTATGACACACGTATTCTCTATCAGAAGATATATTTAGTTAGATCACAGATCAATCACAGTCCTAAACAAAATCATAAAATAAACGATCTCTAAGGCTGCGTTAGAGATAAGGCTGCATAGCATATTGGTCTATTCAGGCGCCGCCAAGCTCCACTCCGCGGCAGTGGAAACGCAGCCTACTGGCCTTCTAATAGTTTCATTTTTTTTAGAATACTCCAGTAATGCAAGCGGAACAGAAAGCTAAAATGGTACTCCTATACATCACCGGACCGAAAATCAAACTGAGCATCATCATCATAATGTCAATCATCGGTCTTTTCCTCTTATCATATGCAATGAGGCTAATGTACTGGAACTGGATATATGCCGATGGAAAAGGAATCGCATTTCAAGTACCGCAAGATGGAAAATCCAGTGCAGATATACCGCTTGTAGGATATGAAGATACATAAGCAACAATCAACATTTATAGGAATATAACATGGCATATCGCGAGAATGGAGAAGAAATGAAAATAACTAGTCAAATAAGAACTAACGCAAAACTGTTGTAATTTTTAGTTACAGCTATGTGTTTTGTTTCTTTCATAATATAATTAGATAAATAGTGTGAAATTTAAGAGCATTTATTAATTAAAATGTGACTTATAGTTTAAGAAGGACATAAGTGTATATTTACAGAAAATGGGAAATGCACAATATGTGGGATTTGTTAAAGCTTAAAGCTACTAACTGATGTGTGTATAATTTGGAGGTTATTTGTCAATTTTGAAAAAAACTCAAAGAATCGGCCTCGTGCTTAGTGACATTGGTTTGTATCAGTTGGAGTAAAATGTTATATGTAGTCGGTAATAAAGAACCTGTTTGTTTAATTATAAATTTTCAGAGGTTCTTATGAACTATACCTACTTAAAGTTAAGTTTATCAAAATAGACTTATGTATAAATTGTGTTAAGCGCTTCCGTTTAGATTGTTAAAAATATGATGTTTCTAGTAAAAATAAAAATGTTAATAGCAATCATTGTTAATTTTTTATGTGACTAAATAACGTTATGACTTGAAAATTGTAATAAAAGTTGTTAAAATGGTTTTGGATTAAGTAAATTACTTAAAAAAAATATCAATGTTTTTATTTTATCAATGCTAGGCTTTGAATTAAAACGAATAATTAATCTTGTAAAAAGTATGAAAATTTAATATAAATTACTTCACTGCAACATGAATCCTTAAAATTAGTTATTTTCTCTAATATAAAGAGGTAAGTTAACAATAACTTTAAATAGAAAAAAGATCAGCTATCCCCAGATTCACTAGAACTTACGGACTTGCTGTCTATTTCTGCATACTCGTACTCATTTGATTTTGAAGTCGTAGGTTCCGGAGTTGTTGTTTCCTCCATAGATTTATGTTTTGATATGAGTTCCCACATCTTTGCTAAAGGTGGATGGTCATGAACAATTGGTTCATAATATACTTTAGCTTGGAATATTTCAGGCTGTGAAGCTGGGACTTCCATGGGAAATGTAAGAGGCATTGCAATAGGACCAGGTATCTGCATTATCATTTCTACTGGAAAACGAGGATCTGTGTATATTCCCATTCTTATATTTCCATCGTCAGATGCGTTAAAAAGGCGATTAGTGTTCGTGACGATTTTATATTCTTCTGTTATATTCCCTCTTAAAGAACCTCTTCGTCTTGTATTTGTAAAGTTTAGTTCGTCGTCAGGGTAAAATGTCATGTTTAATAATGACACATTCGTACTAAAAAAATCAGGTTTCATTGTTATATTTGCCATTGAAGTTTTGTTTCCTACTAGTTCCATTGTTTTGTTGTCACTGATTTTTGTGTCGTTCTTCATAATAATGGCACTAGAATTCTTTTTTACTGGTCTTAAATATTTGAAATTCACGTTTATAGATTGTTTTTTATTTTGAGTTTTATTCCCACTTCGGATACCTGACACAGAATTGAGATAGCTGACTTCTTTGTTCTCCTTTCGTGGTTCTGCTTGATATTTTGCAATAATTTTGACAAACTCCAATATATTATGTTTATTATCACTTCCATTGGCAACTGGAGGCCATTTAGGCAAAATGTGATTAGTACCATTTAGAATAAATGTTTTTTGGTTTAACTGTTGCACATCAAGATTGTGATTTCCTGGAACCATTTTATTTATAAACTGTAACACAGAAAACTTGTCTAGTCCAGTACCTTTATTGCTTTCCACAGGAAAATAGTTTTGTGGGCTTATGAATTTAAAGAAACATATAAAAATAATAGCTTGCAACATGACTGCTTACTTGGCTTAACTTTACTGAGTGAGGAATACTCAACTAGGGACTTATTTATGGGTATTTCAGAGAATAAGTAACAGTTGTTTGATTGTTGCATCACATAACAAACGCATAATCCGATTATTACGTTATGCGGTTACCGAAGCGAACATAATTTTTAAATAAAGAATACCATGTAACATTGTTTGTTCATGTATGTTCGCGATTAGTCGGACATTTGTTTGTAGCGGTTTATTTTCTTGCTTTAAGAAGTCATTAACCATTGAATAAATGTCTCTGATAATTGTTTAAAAAAACCCTTATACTTACTTATATAAAATCTGCCACCAAATCTCACCACTCCGGCAGTGATATATTCTTGGAATATTTTGTGAAGAGCCAGTTTCCTCCTGAACCCGTGTGCTGTCATCTTCAACCTCTTATTCAGTTTCCATCACGTTGCTACAAGTCTATTATAAAATCACAGATAAAAGAGTGTAACATTAATATCATCACAGGTTATTCCTAAGGATTAAATTTATAACCAGCTTGGTTGTGACATATTTCACCATTATCATCATCATTCTGTCAGACAAAGCCCACTTTTGGACCAAAGTCCTCCACATAGATCGGTCCTGCGCTGCCCTCATCCAGCGTTTACCGATGACTTTGACCAGATTGTCGATCTACCTTGCGGGGACCTTCCTACGCTACGTCTCCCGTTACGTGGATGCCACTCGAGAACCTTACTGCCCCAACAGCCATCCGGTCTGCGAGTTTTGTGCCCTACCCATTGCCACTTCAGCTTTGCAACCGAAATATCGGGAACTTTAGTTGGTCTGCGAATATTCTCATTTCTGATTCGATCCCGCAAGGAAACTCCGATCATAGTCCTTTATATTGCTCTCTGAGCGACTTTGACCTTGTTGGTAAGGCCCACAGTTAGCGCCCACGGCTGGTGACATATCTAGCAGGCACGATTAGCTACTGTCTTGTTACATTTCTTCCGATTTGTATATAAAGTCATTTTAACATAAGATAGCCGAGTATTTTTTTTGAGTGCTTTTTTTCTCGGTTTGCTTTAAAATTTTAATTCAATTTTTTTAATTCCTTGTATGTTTTTTAAATTCCAGTGAATAAAAATCAACAATTTTTATTTTGGGTGGTGAAAAGTCACAGCAGAGTTTTTAAAAACACAATAATATATTATGACTTTTAGTCTTATTTACAGTCATTGTGTCTGGCTTACACAAGATTTCATGCCTTTTGGTCCTTAAACTTACGGACCAATACTTGACGCGATTACAAGCGTATTTACTAGCTTCGATTCTCGGTTATGTATGAGAGTTAAGAAAAAAGTTTGAATGTTATTATTATTATTAAATCTAAAATCGACGTCAAATCAAATCAAACATTTATTTGCAACAAATATGGTACAAGAAGATCTTAAAAATTACTTATAAGTACTAGAGCTCACTACATAATATGGCATGCAAATTTTCAATACAGTCACATCCCTACTTACTTAGTATAAATTTATA
Source organism: Stenoptilia bipunctidactyla (assembly GCA_944452665.1). Lineage (NCBI taxonomy): Eukaryota > Metazoa > Arthropoda > Insecta > Lepidoptera > Pterophoridae > Stenoptilia > Stenoptilia bipunctidactyla. The sequence continues at coordinate 29,481,153 of OX101722.1, read as the reverse complement.
ATTATTAGGTTTTTTTGTTAGTTAATTTAAGAAATCTGTTACTTTATAAAAACATTTTTCAAGTAGCCATTTTGTTAAATTTTTTTTGAATTTAATTAGTGGTAACATTTTAATTTCTTTAGGTAGAGCGTTAAATATTTTAATACACATAGCATAGCACTGCCTGTGAAACAATTCATGACGTGGCTGCGTATTGGAGACTAGGCGATTTCCGTGTCGTGAGGGTCTTGTATTCTTTGTTTGCGTAAAAAAGTGGCTATTATTTTTAACAAACATGGCTGCCTCCAAAATGTACATACAAGGCAGGGTCAATATGTTAGTTAATTTAAATAACAGTTTACATAGTTCATCGGGTGCTTTCCCAAAAATTGCTCGAATACATTTCTTTTGTGTTATTTATGTCAGTAGAGTTACCCCAAGCAATTAGACCGTACCTAAGTGTGGACGCGACATATCCGTGGTAAGCCATTAGCACAGTTGATAGCATATATGTCTTACGTAGTTTGCTTAATACATACACGCAGCTATTCAATTTACTACTCATGGTTCCTAAGAATAAATTTCGCTATCTCTAATAGTTTCTGACTTCTCCATACTGACCCATTTGGATTGTACACCCAGTATATATGGCGGGCAACCCAGCAACTCCACTTTCGACGTCGCCAAATAGTAGTACGGTCGTCGGGCGGTGTGTGAGTAGGCATTTTCGTGGTGAAGGAGGATCCTACTGTGACGTTTATTTAGATGTTTTCCAAGACAAGTTGCAAATAATTGTTGGTACATCGCATAATGACCGGTCCTTCCTAAGCCAACATTTTTTCTACACTTCGAGCTCTCTTCAATTTCTGCTTAGTATTGATCGAGAAACACCTACTAAGCAGATTGTCTTTTGGTTTCCAGATCATAGCCATAAATCCAAATTTCACCTATTGCAATTGTTGTCTCGGTTAAAAAATGAAATATCCACTTAACAAGTGAAAAAATACATAATGCCTTTTTTGTTCATTATGAATTCTCAATCAAGCAATCAATCATAAAATCTCCAAACGATTGTTTAGACTCACAAAGTGATTTGAACCAATTAAGTATGTACAAATGCAATGTCATTACTTACTCAAAGAAAAAAAGGAACTTTTACTACGAGTACAATCTCAAAGGTGAAATAATTACACGAGTGTCCTTGGTGAGAGACCTGGGGGTGTATTTGGATAGCAAACTGGTTTTTGACACTCACATCTTTTATATGACCGAAAAAGCCTACAAAATTTTAGGTTTTATACTCAGAGTCGGTAAAGAGTTTAAACAATTTCAAACGTTAATTTTGCTCTATAATGCATTCGTAAGATCTATATTGGAATACGCAACTGTAGTGTGGAATCCTCAATATAAAATATTTACAAAACAAATAGAAAGTATCCAAAACAAATTTATTAAATATCTAAAATTTAAGACTAACTTTTACAACATTAAAAATGAAGAAATTTTACTTTGATCTCTCTCCGAAAGGCGGTCTATACGAGATATAGTTTTTCTTTTCAAAATCTATACAAATAATAAAATGGTAGGAAAGTCAAAACTGTACATTGAATATTTTTTTAAAAGAATACTAAAAGGTATGATCTACAATCGAAACAGAAACAAAAAATATAGTTTTTAGAATTTTTGTCTGTTTGTCTGTTTGTCTTTCCGGGATAAACTCAAAAAGTACTGCATGGATTTACTTCAAATTTGGCACGAAGATAGTTAAGAAGTCGGGTCAACATATAGGCTACATATTATCACGCTAGCAGTGTTATAATCGTAGGTGCGTTTGGTGCTGCATAGCGTTCACGCAGACGACGTCGCGGGCAGCAGCTAGTTATGAATAATATAATCGAGTCTCCATATTTATTAAGTTATATTAATTTTGCTTGTCCCCGAATAAATTCTCGTCACAAACCTACTTTTGTCTCGTCTCATTCCCAAACTAATTATGCCGCTAACTCTTTCATTAACAGATCTTGTACCCAATTTAATAAGATTTATAATCATATCGACATGTTTCATCTCTCTCTCCCAAAATTAAAAAAAGAACTCTTTTTGCATCTCCATATATAGTTATTTATTTTAATTCCACTATTGTGCCTACGTGTGACCGTGTTTTTCGTTTAAATTTATAATTTGTGGTATGGAAACTTCACTGGTCTCTGTATAAATTATATATTTTAACTATAAGTACCTATAATGACTGTTTGTTTCCTGAATAAAGTAAAATAAAAAATAAATAAAAAACAATCTAAATCTCAAGGGTCTACTAAATTAATTAAAAAAAGGAACAAATTAAAAAAGTAAAAATTTATTTGACACACTCATAAATTAATATAAAAATATTATCACAATAATAACTAACTTCATTCCATTTGCAACATTTGCAAACTGATATATAACAATAATTTGTTTTTATTAGTAGGTAATTATAAAAAATGTAAAAAAAAACGGCAAAGTGTGAGTAAGACTCGTGAGTAAGACCTTCCATGTTCCGTTGTTTACGTCCACTAAGAGCCTGATACTTAAATAGGACAAATAGCACTTCCATTAGATGACACAGAATTTAGATAAGCACTTACGCGCAACCTAGTTACCTACGGTAGAAAGCGGCTATGGGCCTTTTGTACAGGAGCCACTTCATTTTACTTTTAAGTATTGTTTGTTTTAGCGGCAGTAAAAATATATCATCTGTGCAAATTGCAACCATAAATACAGCCTGGTGACATATGGATCGACAGACGGACAGCAGAGCCTTAGTAATAGAGATCCATTGTACCCATTGGCTATAGAACTCTAAAAATCTCCACTTGCCTATAAAACACGTTCCTCATAAAATTTGTTCATCGATATTTGATCAAGATCAAGCTCTCCACTGTAACGGTTCTGTATAACTGAACGAAGTTCTTGTATCGTTATTCAAATATTTTAATGGCTCCCACTTTTTGAATACAAAATCATCATTAATTGTCTTTTCATTGCTAAGATATAGTCCGTCATCAGAATCAAAATTTTCTCCATATTTTATAACAGCAATATATTGAGGTGTATACAGTTTTTGATAGTGAGACTTTTCATCTGATTCAATCGGTAAATAGTTATTTACACTTCGGGAAAATCTATTCTTTTTCTTAATAATTCTTTTCCATTGTAGCCGACCTCTTGGTGCGTCACTATCTGAATCTGAAGAATCACTATCCGATGAGTCGTCATCACTTTCCTGACGTCTTCTTTGTTCCATCTCAAGTCTTTGTTTAAGAAGGGTCGAAATCATAGGTATCTGTGGCATTCTTGGGACAGTTGCAAACACAATCTGTTGTATGGGCATAGGATACGCTGGCCCACTATATGGTATTGGTGGTATAAGACTTGGCTTAGAAGGAGCATCTTCTGGATTCCGACATCTGCATTTTTGATGACATACTGAACAGTAGGAAAAGAATGAAGGGGTACATGACGGAGCGCATAAGCACGGTGGGCATGGAGGACATTTTGAATAGTTTCCATTTGTCAAACAGTAGGATGGTGGTGGAATAGCAGGAATCGCCATCTGAAGAGGCATAGGAACTGCTACTTCAAAGGCTAAAGGTACCGGCTGTTTTTCTGTAGGGAGTATAATTGTAGTAGGAGCTACCGTCGTTGTTGGTGTAGTAGTTATAGTAGTGGTATGCCTTTGTCTGAGAGATTGTTTTCTCATGCTTGTATTATTGAATGACAAGAAGGAAATAACGACTGGTCGCGGTGCTGGAGTAATTGGTGCTAAATACGGAATCGGAGCGACAAATTTATATTGAAACGTTTTAAGTGGAAGAATAAATAAGATACAATACTTTAAGATGTACATTTTATCCGGTATCTGTAACAAATTTTGTTAAAATTAGTTATTATTTACAAAATAATATTAAATATAAAGCATTAGTAAGAGTAAAACTTACAACAGTCATAATGAAAGTAAATCGAAGTTCAAATGCAGTGGTAAAACTATGAAGTACCTTTATACCATTTTCTTACGAAGGCATTATGCAACTTTTTTGGGCGTAACAGTTCTTTGAAAACAACTTAGCTGTAGATTGTTTCAAATAGTGTTAGGTTTGATACAATTGAATCTTGCTACGTAATTGATTTTACTAAAGAAATATGTGAATGATTATGCGATTGCATAAATAATCACGATAATACTTTTGCTATCGACATTACTAAAGCTGATATTTTTCTGAAATATGGAGCTAAGCGTGATATTAGTCTATTGAGTAAAACTTTAAAAAATTAGGTCACTCATATACTGGGTGACTGGTGGGTCACTTTCGAAATTCAAGGACGTGGTAGTTTGAGATCATACACGAACAGAAAAAATAAAATTAAAAATAAATATTAATTATTTACTGGGTTAACTTAACCGGAACTTAAAAAATTCATTATGCGACGCATGGTACGCAACATAAGCGTTATACAATAGATACTTAGCGAGTGGTGGTATGCGTGTTGACTGCAGCGGCGCGTCGGGAAAAGTGTTGTAACCTCTCTTTATTTATTTATAGGGAATTCTGGTGATAAATTAAGTACCTACTATTATTACATAATTATAATCTGAATAGAGTACAGTGTGCTTTCCTTCAATATATAAAATTTGCCACCAGTCACCCTGTATAATGAATATAAAATCCCCAAACAATCACACTAACTTCATGGCCTGAAACAAAGCAAAGCTTGTAATTTGGGATACCATGATGATCTACCTGCTGCGGCATAGGGCTATTTGAGGGGAAATGGTCTCGTGTATTGGGGCTACGTGGGGCTGAGGCTGAGCGCAGTCCACCGGGGCTCGCGGGTAATGCCAATGGCGGTACCGTGAGCTCCATCTATGGCGGGTGAGGTACACCTGGAGGTTTTTAGTGGGTAGGTCCGGCCTTCTGCCGGATCATCCCCACATACCCCGCCGTTCCCCCTTGGGCGGTCGGGGACGTGATTGCACGTTTTCCTCCGGTAAAAAAAAAGGCGGGGGAACCTTGATCTAGTTAAATATATAATGATAATAATAAACGACAGATAACAAACATCCAGAACCAATTTGTTTTCTTGCTCCGTTCTGTGATCGAACTCGCGACCTCAAGATTTATGTAGCAGCATCTTTGTGTTCGTTCCTTAAGTGTCCGCCGCCACCAGCCTTATTAAATGTTAACATTCTATAGGGGTGAGTCCACAGACAAAAATTTGGACAAAACCGGAGTGTTTAACACTACAGATTGTATTCCTAAAAGATTGTATTTTAGATGATGAATGCATAATTTTTTAAGGCTTGAATGTAGACAGTGAGGGATATCTGAGTATTTTTCTTAAAATATTGCGTGTAGCTGTGATAGGTATTATTTAGTACCTTTTTCAAGGTTTGTTAGACATGATATCAGGGACACATGATATAAGTGTTCATGATAATATGAACAACAACATTCCATCGCATATATTATAAAGACTCTATCCACCAAGAACATTTGAAATTCCTTTTAGTTGTTTCAAGTTCACTTTGAAAAAAGCGCATGAAAGTTTTTTTAAGCTACCTAACTAATATTTTTTTGGCACTCGAGGTTAGCAAGTACCAGGAAATCATAAGTACCAACAGCCAACAGCCGTACAACAGTGCATACAAATCACAACGCCTTACGATATAAACCTTCACAGCTAGTTTCAATTAATAATCTCTCAATGGTTTCAATTGGTTTTAAAATATCAAATACACTACTAAATCCCTGACAACAGTGTAAAATTAAAAGCGAATGAACTCGGGTTTCCTCGGTCTACAGCTACGCCACACTAATGCCTTTACGCACTCTATGCTCCAATTGAATGTTTTAATTGATTAACTTTTTTGGTATCAAAAATCCAAGGTACATAAGATCTAGTTTTTATCGAAAGAAAACTAGTACATCTACTTATATCATTGCCCTTAGTTACAAGTAATTCGAATAGAATTTGTCTCACCCACATCCGAGCCGAAATCTACAGAAATCTATAAGCCGTGATTTCCATCTCCAGGTATACAAAGAGTCTTATTTACTTCTTCATAGCTCCTCCCTTGAGAACTTGTAGTATGTTAATCTGGATCCCACAAAGTATAACTCTGCCAAATTTCAAAACTACATGAATTATTTTCCCTTATTTTTCTAATTTAACTGGGCTATAAACGATGAAAATATCCGGTCCACGAGTCTGTACAGAATCACATTATCATTACATAATAATAAGCAGGACAGAATTTTTCTACTTTAAAACAATATAAGAAGAAAAATACAAAGTATAAAGATTAAGGGATTGAGTACAGTACGGCACTTGCAAGGCAAGGCGCCTGTAATTTTCCTCAAAATTTCAGGTGTCTATAGACAATGCTGATTACGTAGCATTAAGTAAACCATATGCTTGTATACTGTAGAAATTTATAATAAAAAATCGAAAGAAAAAAATTGACCTTTTTATTGAAAATATGAGTAATAAAACAGTACAAAAAACATATTAAAGTTATCGCAATACATTTTGTGTTTATCCTATTTTTTTTATGATATTGCTAGGCGTTGCTATTTTTTTACAAAAATGAAAGAGTCGTCAAAGCGGCGTTGTCTTAATGGTACTGGTTTCAATTTGATTGGTGGTTTAGTCAAGGCGTTCATGGGTTTACGAGTAAAGTGTCGTAATGGTATTTGCATATCAAGAGGAATGTCCATAAGGCGGCCAATATTGTTTTCTTTTTCAAATAATAAACGACTGTTAAGATTGTTATGTAATGTTTGACGCGCCTCCTCGTTATATGGAAATGATCTCCTTCTAGAATATACATCATTATTGTGCAGTATACGCAAAGCTTCTTGTCTTGAGATTTTTTGAACGAATTTTATTTTTCCGTCTTCTCCTACATAGCTTATAAGTGGCCTGATTTCAGTATTACCACCCACTTCCTGTAATCTTTGAGATTTGCTTTCCATTATTTTTAAATGGCCCAAACGTTTTTTATCAGAGTGTCTGTCAGAATTTGTGTCAGAGTGTCTGTCAGAATTTGTGTCAGAGTTTCTGTCAGAATTTGTGTCAGAATTTGTGTCAGAGCATTTATCAGAATTTCTGTCAGAGTTTCTGTCTGAATTTCTGTCAGAGTTTCTGTCTGAATTTCTGTCAGAGTTTCTGTCTGAGTATCTGTCAGAGTATCTATCAGAGTGTCTGTCAGAGTATCTATCAGAGTTTCTGTCAGACATTCTGTCACCTGATTGGTCAGATGCTTTTGAAGTTTGATCGCCACTTTGATTATCTTCTGCTGACGATTTGGCTTTAGATTTTTCACCTCTATTAGATTCACGAGTTATAGGCTTGTCGTTACCAAATAAATTCAATGAACCTAAAATGCGACTTACTAGAGGACCCATCATCGGACCCATCAAGGGACCTAACATCGGACCCATCATGGGACCCATCATTGGACCATTTGGTACGGGCATCATTGCTACTGCAATTTCGTAATGGTGACCACCACCACTACCACCACCACCACCACCACCACCACCACCACCACCATTGGGGTTATTTCTTACTGGAGGTTCTGGTGTCGTTGTGGTTGTTGTCGTCGTCGTACTATTTTCAAATGTATTGTTACCATCACTTTTTATGTAAGCTATGAGAACTGGCATCATTTGCATAGGCATTGGCATTGGCATTGGCATTGGCATTGGCATCGGCATCGGCATCGGCATCGGCATTGACATTGGCATCGGCATAGGCATTGGGGGTGGCATTGGCACAGATGGCATTGATAGTGGTTTAGGTGACTGCTGATTGGTGATTTCTGGCTGCTGCATAAGCATTGGAAGTGGAATACGCAATATTGGTGGAAGATTAGGAAGAGGAGGTAGAGGAGGTAGAGGAGGTGGAGGTGGAAATGGAGTGATGAAAGTGGAATTCAGTTCCGTAGCATTTAACTCTGTTAAGTTTAATCTACTAAGTAGATGTTCCAATATTAAATCGGACAAGTTTTTTGGGATATCAAAAGGATAATTAAATTGGGCCCTGACGAAATGCAGAAATGCTATTCCGTAAAACACAGTTGTAAATATTGGAATATTAATCTGAAAAAAATAATAACAATTAAAAGTAATATGAGAAATATCTTACACGAATATAATATGATTTAAGGAAAATGTAAACTTACTATTAACATTTTAAATCAAAATAGAAAATAAAATATTTGAAACACGCTGTACTTTTAAAACTCCAGTTTATTTTATTGAACCATGTCAAGTAAAAATCTCGTTAAATATTTCATAACCTGTTTTATGAGTGCAACTGTTATGCTAGCAATAAATTGTTATGTCTTATTTAAACTACTTGAATATTGATGATTATTGAATATCGATTGATTTACTTAAGAAGATTTTGATTTGGGAATTAAAATTGTTCGGGTCTCAAGTTTGAAACAGAATGTAGAACGAAGTAAAACACAATAATTTTAATTTTTAGTTAGGTGTCTTTAAATATATATGAAAATAATTGCACTCACAACCAAATCCAATGACCAATCAAGTGAGCATTTTAGTTAAGAGTCTATTGTGATGAAGCAGATTAGTATATTCGCATGGTGAAGCGCTTTTTCTGGCAGTTCCCACTAATTACTCACTTAGAATAGGCTTGAGGTACTCCTTAGGTAAGTGTGTCATAAAAGGCGATAGATCCGAGTGCCATATTGTGTCGGGTGACAAGTTTTAGACAATTATGACAATTGCACTCTGTGCTCCATTCTGATCATAAATATGCAATAAAAGTAGGTACTTCATTTTTCACCAGAACTCCTTATAAATAAAGAAGTGACATTAATACACTTTTCCCGACACGCCGCGCCGCCTCAATCAACACGCACATAATAGTGTTCCCGCCACACGCATTCCACCTCCCGCTATGTATCTATTGTACTTTCGCCTATTTAACCATGCGTTGCGTAATAAACTCTTCAACTTTCGCTTAAGTTTACTCAGTAAATAATTAATATTTATTTTTTATTTTATTTTTTCTCTTCATGTATGATCTCAAACTATCACGTTCTAGAATTTCGAAAATGAAACACCAGTCACCCTGTATAATCTGCTGATAAATATCACTGGTGATGTGTTCCGATAATGTTTTCTGAAAAGCCAGTTCATTTTTAAGCTAGCGAGGTGTCATCTTCAACCCCATCTTAGCTTAACATCAGGTCAGATTGAGGTCAAAAGTGGGTACAGTCAGGGATAAAAAAGTTCTTCTAAAGTTCTACGTATACGTCTGCATGTTGGTATTTTCTTTACATAAAGTTGTAAAAAAAAAACAAAATCAGAAGCTGAACATTTTCAACCCTTCATGAGATGATTAGTGTTAATAAATGTGAAATAATGATATGTAGTATATGAAGATAAATTATTTATTTTAAAACTCACTATAAACATACACGTACCAAAATATATAAAAAGTAGCCAAAATATAAAAAGCAGACTAAAATTTGAAAATTCTTTAGTACAGTTAACTCGACCTACATTCAAACCCTGTAGTGTACAGAACTTTTCTAATCTATTTACTATAGCAGAAGTGGAAAACCATGTAAGTAAAATTGTTAAGTATCTTCAAAATTTTGAAAATATTATTTTTATTCAATAAAAACCTTGACTTTGTTGCAGCTGACAACTTCATTTATTCTTTTGTTGTTTTCACTATGATATTTTTTCTACAGCAAGGTGCTTAAATTTAATACGAGGGTGGATTGAAAAGTTCGCGGCCTAGTCAAGAAAACAGAATAAAGTACATACAAAAATATTTTTATTTTTCGACGTAATCTCCATTTAGCTCTATGCACTTCTTCCATCTGCTTTCCAGAGCTTCCATACCTGTTTTAAAAAAGATTCCTCAAGGTCTTCAAAATACAGGTTAACAGCGGCTTCGACCTCTTCATTCGTTAAAAATTTCTGCCCACCGAGGTGTTTTTTCAGGTTTGGAAACAGATGAAAGTCCGAAGGTGCCAAATCAGGAGAATAAGCTGGATGTGGCAACAATTCGAAACCACAATCACGAATTTGAGCCATAGACTCGACAGACGTGTAGACTCGGGCGTTGTCCTGGTGAAACATCACTTTCTTTCTCAGTAATCCTGGGCGTTTCTGTTTGATTTCTTCACGTAAACGGCGCAGAAGGGTGCTATAGTACGCAGAGTTTATTGTTTCGCCTTTTGGAAGGTATTCCACCATAATGACACCCTTAGCATCCCAAAAAACCGATGCCATCACCTTGCCAGCCGACAGAATTGCCTTTGCTTTTTTCGGAGTTGGTTCACCTGATTTTTTCCATTGCTTGGATTGTTGTTTTGATTCTGGGGTATAGTGGTGAACCCAGGTTTCATCCATTGTCACAAATCTGTCAAGAAAAGCTTGTGGATCAGCCTCGAACATCTCCAAACAGTCGCGAGAAATCGTGAGTCGAATTCGCTTTTGCTCTACTGAAAGCAATCTGGGGACCCATCTAGCCGAAACCTTAGAAAAGCCGAGTTCATGGACAATGATGTTTTGCGTTCGTTCATATGAGATGCCTATAGTGTCTGCAATTTCTCTGATAGTCAATCTACGGTCTTTCAATATGAGATCACACACTTTATTGATGTTTTCTTCGGTCGTAGACGTCATTGGCCTGCCGGAGCGAGGGTCATCTTCGATGTTCTCTCGTCCACGTTTAAATTCTGCAACCCATTTTTTCACAGTGGTATAAGACGGGGCAGATTCCCCTAATGTTGTTTGCATGTCATCATGGATCTCCTTTGGTGTTAATCTTTTTTTAAACAAATATTTAATCACAGCACAGCGTTGTTCAAATTTCTCCATGAGTGAAAATTTGTTCTACACACGTATTTATGTTGTTCATTGTTCGTAAAATTTTATTTAAACAAGATATCAAATTGAAAATTCGCGGGCTGACAATTGAATAATGGCAGTTCAAAATGACGGCAGAAAAAATAACAAAAGTTTTTTTATTAATGGCCAGGCCGCGAACTTTTCAACCAATGTAGTAGCTAGAACTAAATAAGAAATCCACTTTGTGTGTCAAATGAACTCTATAATAATAATAACTTTTGTAGAATATGTAAAATAACAAAGAATATGATATAAATCTCCAACTCTGTATCTTTTACAAAATATTATATTAATTAAAGATATAAATTGTTTTGTTTATGATGTTTTGTTTGTACATGTTTTTCAGCGACTTATAATCTACATTATGTGCATGAATAAAATGCAAAATTACAAAAATACATTTCTCTATATATTTCTGCTTCCATGCTGGACTGGGATCGTAAGAAAAACGTAGAATGTGCCAGCTGATTCTCTTCCCGGGCATGCTGTGAAAGTCAGTTAAGGGACAGAGGTTTTAAAGGCGTTTTTTGGGCGATAGGCTGACCCCCTGTCACTACAATAGTCACTCTCCATCTTTATAATACCTCCAAATTTGTCAAACGTGACATCAGATGGTCTTGTAACCTCTGGTATTCTGACTACCCCATAAGGGATACAGGCGTGACATTATGTATGTTTTTCTCGCTCTAAGATTTAAATAATTTTGAACAATCGGAAGAGCCACTCTTTTATTTATTATATATCTTTTTATTTTTCTGTTGTATATTTCGATTGCATTCATTGGATTCCTCATTTGATCTAAATATATATCCCATACCCATACACATAATCGGCATATGGGTGTTGCAATTTGCAACTAAACAAGATCTTCAACAATTATTCACATCTTTTATATTCACCATTACCTCGTTTGATGTTAAACCTTTATTGAATGAACCTTAAATACGATCCACCAGACAACGCATCAACGATTCATCATTGTACCCATCATTGAAACACTTGGTATTGGCATCATTGCAATTTCGTTAAGGTGACTACCATTGGGATTATTAATTAAAGGTTTTAGTGTTGTTGTGGTTATTGTTGTCCTCATAACATTTTCATATGTACTATGTATTACCATTACTTTTTATTTAAGCTGAAAATTGGCATCATTTGCATCGGCATCGGCATCTGGATTGGCATTGGCATAGGCATTGGCGGTGGCATTGGCGCTGGTGCCGGTGGTTTAGGTGCCATTTGCTGCTGCATGAACATTGGAAGTCCCACCGGCATGATTGGCGGTGGAGGAGGTGGAGGTGGAAACGGTGTAATAAATATGGATTTCAAAGCAGTAGAATTATATTCTGTTAAGTTTAATCTATCTAGAAGATGCTCTAATATTAAATTGGACAAGTTTTGCGGGATATCAAAAGGATAATTAAATTGTACCCTGACGAAAGGCAGAAATACTATTCCGTAAAACACAGTAACAAATATTGGAATATTAATCTGAAAAAAAAAGTTAATTTTACTATGAGCCTATCACATATGAAAATACGCTTTAAAGAAAATGTAAACTTACTATTAACATTTTGTTTTCAAAATAATATAAAGATAAATTTGAAATACGCAGTACTTTTAAAATGCCAGTTTCTTTAATAGAACCATGTAAACTAAAAATCTCGTTAAAAGTTTCATAACCTGATTTATGAGTAGAACTGTTATGTTAGCAATAAATTGTAATGTCTTATTCAAAATATATGTGTGGTTGTACCTTCTAACTTTAAATAGAATGAAGAACAAAATAAAACACAATACATATATTTTCGATTTCAAGAAACCTAAACTGAATGACTGAATTAATCAATTTTAATATAGTTAAATATGTCTATCATACAACGTTTTATTTATTTATGCAAAATCTGTTGAAGTAGTATAATCTGCTGAGATGTGCACTGGCTGTTTTGAACATAACAAAAAAATGTTCAGCTGCCATGTGTCAAGTTTTCTATTGTCTTTCACCAAAATATATTTTTCCATGTAAACCTGTATTATTCATTAGGTTATGGGATATTTATTGTAAACGTTGATATAATTATGTCTCAATTTTTGTGTAAAAGGTTTAGGGCTCGTAGATAATGCAGATTAAAGTTAAAGGGGGCGTGTTGAAGTAGTATAATCTGCTGAGATGTGCACTGGCTGTTTTGAACATAACAAAAAAATGTTCAGCTGCCATGTGTCAAGTTTTCTATTGTCTTTCACCAAAATATATTTTTCCATGTAAACCTGTATTATTCATTAAAATCTACGACACATGTCAAATATTTTCATTCAGAGTTCGGTAAAAATTTACATTGTTTTAAAATATTAACTTGGGGTGCCTTGGTTTTGTCGTAAAAGTGGAGCTCACTACACCTTCATGCGACATAGGCACTTGCGACCTGGGAGCCCGTACGATACACAGCCGAGTTAGTGTATATATTATTTTTAATCAGGTAAAACAGAACAAAATATAATAACTATTGCAATCGATTCTGAACGAAAAATAACGTGGTTTTCAGGTTTCGTGTAAACAAAATATAACGTTGTACATATGAAAAGCATTGCATGAAATCCAATGTCAATTTAAGTCAACTGTTTTTGTTAGGAGAGATTAGGTATATTTGCATTGCAAAGCGCTCATTTCAATTATGTCTTCCTCCTTATAAACGATAACCCAACAGATTTTCTGTGGTTAGTTATAAAGATAAAGAAAGACAAAACAAGTGAAAAACAGTGTATTATTGGCAGTTCCTGCATATTACCCGCTTAGGATTGGTTTGGTGCAGCTCTACCCTCCCTGGATAAATCTCTCGTAAAGAGTATTGATAAAATCTGCTGCAAAATTATAATAAATAAATAAAATCCCAGACAATCACACCAACTACATGGCCTCAAAGTAAGCGAAGCTTGTGTTATGTTATGAGATACCATGTTGCGAACTAGGGGGAACTAAGGATATAAATATATACATAGATAAACACACAGACCTGGAACATTTTTTTTCCGCAACCACTGGCGTCTGAGGCAGATAGGTTTACCCCATCGCCAAAGTGGTCGTCATTGTCATCTCAAATCTGGAGGTGATATGTTTCGATGATGTTTTATGAAAAGCCAGTCAGTTTCTTCTCTCGTCTTCATCATCCTCGAACCCATCTTCACTTAACATCAGCTCAGGTTGAGGTCAAAAGCGTTTAAGTGTGGTCAGAGATAACAAGCTGACCTAATGTTGTAGGTGCACATTCGCACGGTGGTGTTTTCTAAACATAAAATTATGTAGCAAAAAAAAAGCTAAACCAAAAGCTGAAATTTGAATTCCTTTATGAAGTTATTATAATCAACTTAAAAAAACCGACTTCAATTCAACACTTTGGCAGACTAATAGTAAAAATCCACGTAAAAATTCTCCGAAATCATACATATTGATCCAACAATTTGAAATTTTCAATGAAGTACTCAACTGATTTCGATGAAATTTATATGGGACCAACTATGAAGTATTTTCTATCATATGAATTAAGAATTTTTAAAATCGATTCATAATTGTCTGAAATATGGTGTAACAAAAACACACAAAAAAGAAAGAAGAAAATTCAAAAAGTTTTATTAATCTTGGGAATTTCATAAATAAAAATAAAAAATAATAAAATCCCCAGACAATCACAACAACTACATGGCCCCAAAATAAGCATAGCTTGTGTTATGGGATACCATATAGCGAACTAGGGGGAACCTAGAATATAAATACATAAATAGATAAACACCCAGACACGGAATTTTTTTTTCTGGTTCCGTGCGGGGATCGAACCCGCAACTACTGGCGTCTGAGGCAGATAGGTTTACCCCAACGCCATAGTGGTCGTCAAGAAATAAAACACTTGATGAAATCAGTCATCACTTCGGCTTTAACTAGTTGTTCAATAAGATATTACAGTAGACCAAGATACAAAAAAAACCGGCGGAAAAAAACTCTTGGCACTCTTTTTCAGTCAGAATTATCAAATTAATACAAATAGGTACAGTACAAATTGACCATGACATGAAAAAACAACAAACACAAGAAAGCTAATTGTGAGAACCAATGTCATGCCACTACCAAATTGCTTACATAGTAGATGCAATGAGCTATGGATGCACAATACGAACATGAAAAAGTGAGACCAGAGTATTTGAACGAGAATGGAATAAAATAGTCATAGTATCATTAGCAAGTCGGTGATAGGGAAGTAGGTTGAAAATAAAAATAATGTGAAATAATAATAGGTACCTTATTTAAGACAAGTTTATTTTGAAACTCATTATAAAGATAAAGATACTAAAATTAAATATTAAAAAAGTAGCAAAACAGGAAAAAAATAACTTATGTTTGAATGTTCTAATATTCAGGTAACTGAGATGGTAATTAAATCGAGCCAGATTTAAACCCTGTTTTGAACAGAACTTATCTCATCTATTTACTCTAAGGCTGATGTAATGTTGAAACTGGAAAAAACTAAGCTTTCAAGTGTCTTAAAAAAAGAAGCATTGAAAAAATTATTTTTAAAAATACACGCCTTGTTTTATGCGTAAGTACCCGACAATTTTACCATCCGCTCAGGTAATAGAGACAAAAAGATTTTTACATGTTTGAGCACTGTCTAACAAGACTTTTATGTGTTATTATTATCCTCTTTTATATTTCTACTAGCCGTTGCGCGCGGTTTTATCCGCGCCATTTCGAATCCCGAGGGAGTTCCGGTGCTATTCCAGGTTGTATTCTATCACTATGCCAAATTTCATCCATATCCGTTGAGCCGTTTTGCCGTGATTGAGGAACAAACATCCATACATCCACACATCTAAACATTTGCTTTTATAATACTAGTAAGATAAGATTCAATGAGATTTTTGATTTTACCTGACTTAGGACCTGAAGCTGAAAATCTAACTTCATCTTGTTTAAAAAAATATATGTATCCCTTTTTTAAAGATAAGTTTATTTAAGTTTTTACTGAAGCACCTTTGTTTTTATTTGACGATGATATGAAAGGCAATCCACTTAATGTGAAAAATAATTTCGTTGACAATAATAACATTTCTGGGATATGTAAAATAACGAAGATATGATATAGATCTCAAACTCTGTATCTTGTACATTTGTCATCAAACGATCTAAACTTAAATATTGATGTTTTCTTAAAAGTAAATATAATCGATGATTTCTTAATATTGATTAGTGTTGAGATCTACAACCCAATTGGAACATTAGTCTGTTCCTTTTTGTTTTAAATGCATTTTAATGTACATATTTATAAAAAATATTTGTTTTGACATCCTTTTATGGTGACTTAATTTATTAGGAATATTAATCTACATTATGTGTATGAATAAATATTTACAAAGATTATACACATGCAAATATATGAGTATGTTAATTTTAATTAACGCATCTTACAGGGTACCTCACCACATCAATTTCATCAATATTTGTTCTACAACTTTTTAAAATTAATAAGTTTTTAAAATTTTAATTTTCCCATGTAAAAAATATTTATAGCCTTTGTTTAGAGGAGTAACTCTTTTTACTCTGAGCGTAAGTATGCTACGCACCTTGCGTTGTGAAATATCGCTTAATAATAATAAGAGGTACTTCTTACAAAATGTAGAGTGAGGTGAAAATTTGTCTTATATATCAAAATTTGTAAAAAGTCGTAGAACAAATGTAGTTGGGATTGATGTGGAGAGGCTGCCCGCAAGAGGTGATGCGTTAATTAAAATTAGCCCTGGATATAAGATTGCGTCGGTCTCTCTCAAAACTTTTTTAAGATTTGGAAAAGTCGGAGCCACTTCTGTCTTCAAAAAAATTTTTATTTTTCGAATGCGTATGTCGATTGCGTTTATTAGATTTCTCATTTGATCCAAAATTTAGACCATTACTACCCATAAACATAATTGGTCCTCCCACGGGGTTACTCGGCATAGCCATCATAGCTAATGCAATTTCTAATTTTCTTTTATTTGACAAATTATCTATGTTGCTTTGAGTAGTAGTTGTGGTTGTAGTTGTAGTTGTAGCTGATCCATATTGTGTATCACTTCCATTGTTAGATCTCAAATATGCTATTATAATTGGTAACATTTGCTGCATTTGAGGAGACATTGCGGGTGCCATTGCAGGAGGCATTACAGGAGGTATTACAGGCGGCATTTGCATATAATTGGGCATTTGCATATAATTAGGCATTTGCATTTGAGATTGATAAGCCATTTGATTTTGCCAGTGCATTGGATGTGGTTGAAACTGCGGAACAGGCGGTGGAATAGGTGGCGGTGGGGGAGGTGGTTGTGAAACGACTGTCCTGAACGACGTATTGCCATAAGTTGAATTCATTCCCGTGAAATTCAAAGATCTTAAAAGTTGTTCCAAGGGGCATGGGCTATGTACGGGTGGCGGTGTTTGATACATATTAAAATATTGCATTTTAATTAACGGTAGAAATACCAAACAGTTAACTAATATAATAATCATAAGCATATTTTTCTGAAAAGAAAAAAAATGTTATCAGTTACATTAAAACATAATTACATAAAAAACACTATATAGTAAATGTATATGTATTATTGCTTAAATTCATTCTTAGATACCACATATAGGTAGGTAACTTATCTATTATAAATAAAAAAATCCCCAGACAATCACACTAACTACATGGCCTCAAAGTAAGCAAAGCTTGTGTTATGAGATATCATGTAGCAAACTATGGGGGAACCTGGAATATAAAATTGATATATAGATAAACGCCTAGACCCGGTTTTTGTCTTGTTCCTTGCGGGAATCGAACCTGCAACCACTGGCGTCTGAGGCAGATAGGTTTACGCCATCACCGAGGTGGTCGTCTATTGCCATCAACTGTAGGATTTTGGAGCGTTTTTATGTATTACTTGTATTTATTTATCAATATCACAACATCACATTAGCTGCAACACATATTATTTATATAAAAGCTATTCCTCAATCAAATGATAGCCAACGAACTGAATGACTATTGTAATAAAGATATTGCTTCAAAATTATATTTCGAATTTTACATTACAAATCAAAATTAATGTATAGTTATTTATTTAGTTTTTATTCATATGTAATTAATTGTTTTACTGTACCTCTTAAAAGTTTTTAGTTATGTTATTATGTTATCAATATATTTATTTATTTATATTTTGCAATGTTCAGTTTGTACATTTTTAATATATATAGAACACTTCTCTGAAAGGGAAAACTATGTAGTATTTTTATTAAACGTTTGTTTCGATATTATTTTCACATAACTATTTTATGCCAGCAATAAATACAATAATCTCTGTTATAACATGTTACTGAAACAATTTCAATGTATTATGTAAAAGAAGTAACGACGATTTGACGCGGCTTTTTGGTTCATATTATCTTTAATTGTTTCCAATGATTTATTTGGCAAAAACTATTTAATATGGGAGATGTTAAGTAACTCAACTAGCATGATATGTATATTGAAAATTTTGCAGGTTTATAACGCTGAAGTTATATTCAGAGAGAAAATATCGTAGCGTCATTTTAGATTTTTCCTTTTAGTTAAACTATTAATTTTGATAATTTTTAAACCAAATTAAATTTCTATAAGAACTTGTTTAATGAAACCTTGATAACGAATAAATAAACTTGAACGTCGAAAAGAAATTATTCAGAAGTAAGCACAATAGGTACATTTATCTATAGTTATACATATATCAAGACCTCTAGTGCTTGACAAGACTATACTAAGTGTGAGAAAACTACATAAATAAACGTGATTGGCATGTAGGTGATAAATTTATATATTGCATTTGTGCTTAAACCTAGAAGTATTAAATAAACATTTCCAAAGTTACCCCTCGTTGAACTATTCAATGAAAGAAATTGTATCACCTTAAAAATCATGTGAAAATTTGCATAAGGGAATAAACAAAATTGTGTTACTCGTATTAACAAAATAGTTCGTGAGTCCTTCTACTTTTTTTTAAATGTATACATTATATTCGATATCGTCGAATATAAAGTATGCATTTAAAAATAAATTAGCTTTAAATATTGCCGTCAACCGAAATTTATTCAGAGAAATAATCACATTAATAACGAACCGAAGTTGGAGCCCCGAGGCATGTCAGATGTGATAGGCACCAAACAAGATCTTTAACTGTTTGCATTTATTACCTTCGCTAATTTCAACGAATTAATGAAAAAAAAATCCAACTGATAGACCAAGAAGTACGTTTTTGTCGTTAAATTGGGATTTAATTCAACATGTACACAAATAAATTTGTGTTGAACAAATTGTTAAGAGCAGCTTTGTAGTTCTTAAATGTAACTGAGAAAAGACATTAAGAAATATACTAAGGGTAGTCAATGTACATATATAGCCATGTTATACAAATTCAAATCAGGGGCAATCAGTATACATGTAGCTGCATGTTTTACCAACAAACACTGAAGGTTAGAAGGTGATTCGACAAACACTAATTCATTAATGCACCTTAATTAATAAGATTAGACTTAAAGGCTTAATAACATCTTAACATAACACCTAAAGGTCAAAATGTCTTGTGCCCTAAAATGTCTGAAATCTGAAATGTCTGAATGTAAAAACGTCCGAATATAAAAATGACAGTCGATGTACAGTTGTGTACATATTATGTGATCATTTTTTTTACTGGGGTCATTTTTGTATGAACGTTTTCTTTGCATATGTCAATGACCATGTCTCTTTCACTTTGAGAATTCCCATTTTTGAAAAGCTCCCACTTTTATCGTTACTGCCATTTATACTTGTAGCAATTGTGTAATACGAGTTTTCCCATTCAGGTTTATTATAAAATTCAATAGGTTCTTACTTCTCATTTTATATGCGCATTCGGCAAAGAGATCCCGCCAATGACGGCTACCATTCCTACCATTCTATAGAACTACATGCTTTTTTGTCCAGAATAGGAGGGCCCGAAAACATAAACTAAAAATTATTATTCGTTTTATCAAAATTATTCTGTAAATAAGTTTGTACAATTCGTAATATTGAATAATAAAGCTATTTAACTGAATTTATTTTATTTGTTTCGTCATGTCCGACAAGACATTTTTGGCACTTGACGTTGTTAGCATAAGGGTGAAATAAGGGTTCCCATTCTGTAAAATCACCATATTCTCAGGGAAAAACATAAATGCATGAACATGTTTGAAAATAGAAATAATTTATTACAAGAAAAAAGTTAGATCTGAAAAGTTACTGATGATCAAACATTAAAAATATTTTTTTAATAAATATTAAATAAAAGTATCAAAGTCTTTTATACTTTTTTTTTTTTAGTTTTGAAGTCGTCGTGGCGCCGTGGTTACTGTGTGTATCATACGATATCGCAGGTTAAGCAACGTTCGGCGCGGTCCGTACTTGGATGGGTGACCGCCGACCATTCATTTCTCACGGCGACTTCCGTGTTTCGGAGGGCACGTTAAGCAGTCGGTCCCGGTTGCTGTATACTTGTATTCAGTAGTCGTTAGGGTTTGTCAGAAGCCGTATCGGCACCCTGAAAATTCTGACATCCACCACCCAGCACTGGGCCAGCTTGGTGGATTATGGCCTAAACCTCCTCATCACCCAGGGGAGAGACTCATACCCTGCAGTGGGCTCATTACAAAGAGTTGTGATGATGATGATGATCAAAGTCTTTTACTGTAATTGGGTCCGGCAAATATAATTTAAATAGATAACGAGATAAAAATATCAATTTTTAATTTCGTCAACTTGGTCATCACTACTTTCTTCGATCTTTGAAAATTGTTCAATGATTTTTTCTTTTTTATAAGTGACTAAACCCGCGTTTGACCTCAATCTCACCTGATGGTAAGTGACGATGAGGTCGAAGATGAAAGCACACTGGTTTAGGAAGGAACTGGCTCTTTATACAATATTGCCGGAACACATTACCGCCGGAGCGGTAACATTTGGCGGCAGACTTTATATAAAGGGTGGTCGCTAGCCAGGCGGACCCAGAAGGGATCCTACCACCAAGCGAATATGATGAAAGGTGAAAGGCTTTTGATGAAAGGTGAAAGGCTTTTGATGAAAGGTGAAAGGCTTTTGATGAAAGGCTTTTCTAAATATCTATCTTTCTTGCAAAATCCTTCATGTGATTTCTTCACATGTGAACAATGACTGCGCTTTCAATAGCTCCTATGGCATTTAATGCATTTTCAAACATTATTGGGGTTTCACAGGGTTGCTTTTCAAGTTTGACTTCTGTTACTTTTCGTTTCATGGAAACTCTAATCATTTCGAACATGTTTTGATCACACTGATATGGCGGTAAACACAATATCTGTACAGTTAGCTGAATTAAACTAAGGTGCAAAACAAAGAACCTGGGAGAAACATCAGAAATAGAGTTTCCTAGTGATTTTTAATTCCATAAAAAATGTATATTGTATATAACCGTCAGATTTTTTTACAATAATTGACTACCTAATTACAATAATTAAATATAATTGACTAATATATCAAGTGCCGTATCAAAAAAAAATTATATTATTCTTAATCATCGTTACCATTTCTTTCTTCAGAATAAAATAATACACTTTAAATATCTGCTGAGTTTAATGCACTTTTCATAAACAGTGGCTCATCTCCTGGAATCGCAGTTTCATTTAAGAATAAGAAAAAAAAATTACGTTTCAAAAATACAACTTTCAAATTATGGCAATATATAAACACTGCAAAGGCAACTTTCTTGTTTACTGGTTTTATGGATTTATAGGGAGTTTATATTGTTTTTCTTTCTTTAAACAACTTCTTCACTTTTACCACCACCATAAGTAAGCCCACATTTTACATATTTTCGTGTATTTTTAAATTTTTTTTTTAATTTAAAGTACAGCAATAAATATGAGACGGCAAAAGTCATGAAGTGACACTTTATAAGACCGCGGTTAATCAATTTTTTTGCCACACGCCAATAGACCCTTGTCGCTCTATATATTCATAGATATATACGGCAAATTATTAAGGTAAGGTGTGTGAGTATAATGTGTCGTTTTTGTTAAATATATTGGGTGTCACCTTGCGCGATCTATCCCTTGAATCTTGATCTTAAGTATAAACCTATTAATTAGCTTGTATTACGTATTAAGAAAGCTCCTATTCAAAAATGTTCTATAAGGTAGGTAAATACTTGGTGGTAGGCAGATGTTCTTTTTCATGCAACAACACTTATTTTTGTACAAAAGCATGTTATAGGCTGGTTATAACCTTATTTCAATATTACCATAACTTTATTTTCAGGGGTGTAGCTAACTGTACACTTGGTAGCCGGCAGATATATAAAATATGGCGGAAAGCCTTTGAACTATGGTAATATAATGATTTTTGTGATCTAATCTGTTTTTAAGTGATAATAAATGTCAAATCTTTTCAAATTCAACGCGTCCAAAATATAGTCGTGTCTATTCTCCGCAAAAAACACCACCTTCACATTAGCCCCGAATTTCTAAAATATATCTGTCCCTATCACCAACCATCTGAGGGCTTCTAGGCGTACTGTAACATCCAGTTTATATTTCGGTCAACATATAGTTTCCATGGCTCAACTGCTCAAGACGCTTCAAAAATTTTCAACAATGTACTCATTTTATTTCAATGAAATGTATATTGGACCAACTCTATCATATGAAACAAGAACTTTCAAAATCGATTAATAATTTTCCGATATATCGTGCAACTAAGACACAAAAAAAACATACGGACGAATTGAGAACCTCCTCCTTTTTTGGAAGTCGGTTGAAAACAAATACTCTTACTAAGTAGGATGTACTTACCAAGTTGCTTGTTGAATGAATTGCAGATTATTATTGGATAAAATTAGAAAGAAGAAATGTTTAAACCATGTGGACTTTAGAGCGTGAATCTAAAAATATGCGTTTAACAAAAAATCGGTAGAAAAAAAATGCGCAACAGGTTTTTACTTTAGGCTTTTGTTTTATAATAGCAGTTTCAATTATATTTATGAAATATTTCATTTAAAAAGAACCTTGCGCAAATTAAAAATATCGCACGTCAAACTTTAAGAAAAAATGCTTTTAAAAAGACACGATTTTGTGAGCTGAGAACAAAAAAGTTGCTAATATTTTAGTGTAATAAAGAGCACTAACTATGTTCCTCACGAGACATTCCCTACAAATAATGATAAAAATCTCATTACATTTTAATTACGAGAGAACTTAAAGTTCAATGTAAATACGCGACAGTCAGACACTTCTACTTTGCGCGTCAATAACAACTAATAGATAACCGAGTAAACTGTTAAGTAAAAGACCGTAAATGTAGAATATCCTCAATTTTCAGAACCATGTGTTTTTTTTTGTAGTCATCATTATTTTTGTTTTTCGCATGCGTCTTGTATGGGCGACCCCAGTGTGCGGCGGTACTTTGAGCCTGCACAGCGTCTTAATGTATGCACAGCTGAAGTGCGATAATGCAAAAAAAAAACAATCTAAAGTATCAGGTGGATTTGTTAAAGCATTCTAAGATGGATATAAATTCGTTGAAATTAGTGAGGTTGAATAACCTCAAATTTGCGTGACGTATCCCAATGGTAATAAATGTAAATAGTTAAAGATTTTGTTTGGTTCCTATAACATCTGACATACCTCAGGGCTCCAACTTGGGTCATTATTAATAATATGAATATTTCTTTGAATAAATAACGCTTTACGGCAATATGTAAAACTCAGTTCTCTTTAAACGCCTCCTTTATACTCCATGATCACATCACACCAAATCAAAAGTAGAAAGACTCATAAACTATTTGGTTAATACGATTAACACCATTTTCTTTATGCTCCTATGCTTTTCATATAATCGTTAATGTGACACAATTTCATTCATCATCATCATCATCTACACAACTCTTTCTAATGAGCCCACTGCAGGGCATGAGTCTCTCCCCTGGTTGACGAGGAGGTTATAGGCCATAATCCACCAAGCTGGCCCAGTGCTGGGTGGTGGATGCCAGAATTTTCAGGGCGCCGAAATTTCTTCTGACAAACCCTAACGACTACTGTATACAAGTATACAGCACCCGGGACCGACTGCTTAACGTGCCCTCCAAAGCACGGAAGTCGTTGAGAGAAATGAATGGTCGGCGGTCACCCATCCAAGTACCGACCGCGCCGAACGTTGCTTAACATGTGATATCCTATGACACACATTAACCATGGCGCCACGACGACTTCCATTGAATAGTTCAATTAGGTGTAACTTTGGAAATATTTTTTAAAACTTCCGATCAAAGATTCTAGGTTTAGACACACCTACATGCCATAGACGTTTATTTGTGCAGCTTTCTCACGCTAAGTACACTTTTGTCTAACACTAGAAGTCTTGATGAGTCATGATAATTGTACATATTGTGCATATTTCTGATAAAATTTATTTTCTACGTTCAAGTTTATTTTTCCGTTATCTAGTTTCCATTGCACAAGTTCTTACTGAAAGAGTAATGTTCACGGTCCATAAAGTTTCTGACCTGTCAAACTACTTTTTGTTAGGTATGTGACTGTATAAAGATGAAATTGCCATTTAAATGCTGCCTGCATATATCTAAACTATTGGTGCAGACTTGATTTAATTTCTTAGAAACGATATCGGGATTTCCTGTTGATAAATTTGAGAGTGTAAAATATTAGAATCCTTGCTGCGGTTTCTAATATAAGTAAATGATTTGGAATTCACCGAACATGAGCTATTATTTGCACTTTATTATGTTGTTTTAATACATTTCATAAAGTGTCAAAAATCTGACGGGTCAGCTTTGAATATTTAACTTGGTTTAAAAATATTTATAATAATCGTTTACGTTAAAAAAAAATACTAAAGTGGCGCAACTATATTTCCACTCCTTACAGAATTTAAACGTTATGAATCTGCAAAAATTAGTTCAGTTTCAATATAAAACACATTAGGGAAATATTCAATTATTATCGAGTTGAGTTAGTTAACGTCCCATGTTTAATAGTTATTTTTCCAAATAAGTTATTGGAAACATTTATTTTATTTACATAATATGTTTAGATTGTTTCAGTAACATATTATAATAGAGATTATTGCATTTATAGCTGGCATAAAATAGTAATGTGAAAAATAATATCGAAACTACCGTTTATTAAACTACAGCATAGTATTTCCTTTCAGAGAAGTGTTTTACTTGTATTTAAAATGTACAAACTGAATATTGCAAAATTTAAATAAATATATATATCGATGACATAATTTAATTAATTAAAAGCTTTAAGAGGTACAGTAAAACGGTTAATTACACATAAACAAAATCTAAATAACTAACTTTCGATTCGATGTGTGTTGTAAGATTCGAAAAATAATTTTGATGCAATATCTTTTTGCTTCGATAACCATTTTACTGGAATGATCATTTGTTAGATAGCGTTTATTTGATTTAGGGGTAGCTTATATAAAAAAATGTGTTAAAGCTAATGTTATGTAAAAATAAACAATAGTTAAAGACGCTCAAAATTTTTTTTCATTTTCATTCGTTTAGAATAAAATGTTAAAAAAATGTATAAATACCTGAATTTAAGGTCTGCACTTTTTCTTTACAATAACTTTAACGAAAATAATTAATTGCCAAATATACAATGTGCTTTTAAACGGCCACAATAGAAGCGAAGTTAGTTGCAATTTTTTAAAGACAACGAAGAAGTAAGTGACGTAAACAATCTTCACTATAGAAATTAGAAAATGAAAGTATAAAATATTTTGTGAGTCAAAATATTATTTTCCCTATATTGTTAAGATACTATTTAAAAAAATAAAATCATTCATTCACTTAAACTTAATCACTATTTCTTTTATTACCTGAAGTGGGCACACTGGAACTGTCATTTTACTGCATTGAATTATTTGCCAGGCTTTTTAATGTAATTAAGTTTTAATCTTACTCAAATTTTTTTTATTTTTTTCAGAACGATATGCTTACGATTTTTATATTGGTTTACTATTTGGTATTTCTACCGTTAATTAAAATGCATTATTTTAATATGTATCAAACACCGCCACCCGTACATAGCCCATGCCCCTTGGAACAACTTTTAAGATCTTTGAATTTCACGGGAATGAATTCTACTTATGGCAATACGTCGTTCAGGACAGTCGTTTCACAACCACCTCCCCTACCGCCGCCTATGCCACCGCCTGTTCCGCAGTTTCAACCACATCCAATGCACTGGCAAAATCAAATGGCTTATCAATCTCAAATGCAAATGCCCAACTATATGCAAGTGCCCAATTATATGCAAATGCCTCCTGCAATGCCTCCTGTAATGCCTCCAGCAATGGGACCCGTAATTCCAACTCAAATGCAGATGATGCCAGTTATAATAGCATTAATGAGATCTAACAATGGAAGTGATACACAATATGAATCAACCACAACTACAACCACAACTCAAAGCAACATAAATATATCAAATAGGAGAAAATTAGAAATTGCATTAGCTATGATGGCTTTGCCGAGTAATCCCGAGGGAGGACCTATTGTGTTTGTGGGTAGTAATGGTCTAAATTCTGGATCAAATGAGAAATCTAAAAAACGCAATCAACATCTGCGTTCAAAAAATAAAATATATGATGAAGACAGGAGTGACTCCGATTTTTCAATATCTTAAAAAGCTTTGAGAGAGACCGACGCCATCAAATTTATATGATTTGCATTTGTGTAATCCTTGTAAATTTTTATTCATACAGATAATGTAGATTCATATTGCTAATTCCTGTTGTTTACACAGTGTTCAATTAAGTCAGCAAAAAAAGGATGTCAAACGAAATAATGTTAACAAATATATTGAAATTTATTCAAAACAAAAAGGAACAAACTGATGTTCTAAATAAGGTCGTAGATCTCAAGAAATCAAGAAGACGCCAATTACATTTTGCTTTAAGCAAAACATCAATATTTAAGATTAGATCGGTTGAATTGTAATATGCTATTTTGAGATCTATATCATATCTTTGTTGTTTTACATATTTGTTATCATTATTAACGAAGTAATTTTTCACATAAAGTGGATTACCGCTACATTTCTAATCATCAAAATAATATAAAGATGCTTTAGCAAAAACTAAAATTATCCAAATAAAAAATAGGTACAGAAGGCAGCACATCAAGCGTTACAAATCTGCCAAAATATTTACTTGAATCTGAACTCTATGCCCTCGACAATAAGTTAAAATTTATGTAAGTTAAAGGTTATGGAAATTTGACAGGTAATATAATGCTTGATCTGCTGGCTTCATATATTTTTGAAATAAGAATAAATTTTTAGCTCATATTTTCTTTATATTTTAGTAGAGAAAGTATTCTAGGTTCGCCAGTTTTCGAACAATGAGTGAAGTTGCGAACCAACTGCTCTTTTTCCAGTTCTCGTCCACTTTCCAGGGTTTGGGTTTATTGAAAAAATAATGCTGATATTATTAAAAATAACATAGGTTATCATCATATTTTGGTACTTTATTAAAACAGAAACAATTTTATCATAGTTTTTTTTTACCACTAACTGATTCCAACTCTTTAGGACTCGCTAAGCAAACATATCTAAAAGTCTAGTCGTGTGCTCCTCCTCGACTACCACTTCAAAACTAACACAAAACACTGAAATTAATTTAAAAATATGCATTTACTACTTAATAAGGCCTCGAAGTCGTTGTGGCGCCGAGGTTACTGAGCATATCATACTACATCACGGGTTAAGCGCGCTCGGCGCGTCCGGTAATACAACGGGTGTTCGCCGATCATTTATTTCTCATGACAACTATATATGTGGATCTATCATAAATATTTTGTAGTTATTTTGCCACAAAAAATATTTGGAACCATTATTTTAACCATATCAGGACCAGTTGTATTTACGTAGAACGCCTTGCATGATAAAAATGGATTTTTAGATTTGGGTTGAAAAAAGGTCTAATGTTGTACTTACTTACTTACTTATTTTAAAAGGGCGTGACGAATACTTTTTAAGATTATGTGCATTTTCAATGCCATACTTTTTTTTCACAATATTCAGTTAAACTATATTCGAGTTTTCCAAAATGAAATAAATTGAGAATATGTCACTCTTTTTCTTCGCATTTTGATATTGTAACTATCAAAATTATTATTGGATTATCTCAAGTGACTAATAAAAATAGACAACATCACAAAACTGGTAATGTCTCATGGATGGGACGTTTGTCTTCCATGACACCTGATGTTAAGTGAACATGAAGACTAAGGTGGTAGACGTCCATCTACGAGAAACCTATTCACTCGACGCTTAAAAAATAAACAATTAATTATTGACTGAGTAAAATTAACTGAGTAAAAGTTAAAGAATTGATTACGCAACGCATGCTAACGCTAGCGTTGGCAAAGATCCGCGTGCCAGGTCACGTGCCGCGATCGACTCAGTTGTATGTAAAGTAAATAGTAACATAGTAGTATTTATTTAAAGGGAATTCTATTGCAAAATGAAGAACCTAGTTTTATTACATAATTATGATCAGAATCGAGTACAGAGTGCTCTCCTTCAGTATCTTAAAGTTGCCACCAGTCACCCTGTATATACATACATTATTTGACGACCGGCTGGTGTAGCGGTAACATAGATTGCCTTCTATGCCAGAGGTCCTGGGTTCGAATCCCGGCGGCGGCGGATATTTGTGTGATGAACACAGATATTAGTCTTCAAGTCATGGATGTTTATTTAAGTTTATTCTAATAAAAATATGTATTTATTTATTCAATATGTATGTTTATATATTTCTTAAGTATATCAGTTATCTAGTATCCATGACACAAGTTCTTTGAGAAACTTAATTTGGGCTAGATAATGTTGTGTGAGTGTCAGAAATATTTATTTATTTATTTATTATTTCACTTCTGTATCCCATACGGGCTAGGCAGAACACTTGAGACTGTAAAGTCATTTGATGTAACGTTTGACAAATTTGGAGGTATTAAAATGATGAAGAAACCTATTGCAGTGTAGTCAGCCTATCACCAACAAAAACGTCAATAAAACCTCTGTCCCTTAACTGAGTTTTACAGATTGCCCGGAAAGAGAAGCAACAAAAACATTCTACTGACATATAGATTAAAGTTTATTTTCGATTGCTATACTTTAGAGATGTTAATAACAAAAATGTAGAGATATTTTTCAAGTACTGAATTGAAGTATGTATGTGTTGATTCATTATGCCCTTATCAATTTCACTTTATCTACATTAGGAAATTTTGCTGTGACTTGTTTCCAGGACCATGTATTTGCGGGGGGAATGGTGC
Organism: Stenoptilia bipunctidactyla; assembly: GCA_944452665.1. Lineage (NCBI taxonomy): Eukaryota > Metazoa > Arthropoda > Insecta > Lepidoptera > Pterophoridae > Stenoptilia > Stenoptilia bipunctidactyla. The sequence goes on along the minus strand of OX101722.1, from coordinate 29,451,841 downwards.
AGGAGTGGCCTTTGTAAATTAGACTGTAAATTATTATTTTTTGTTTAAAGTTTTACATGTACCTAGTTAAATATTTATTAACATAGTCTGTAAGCATTTATATACTAACAAATTGAGTCTGTGTTACTTTTAAATAAATCATTCAATTCAATTCAAAATAAACTTAATTTGGGCTAAATAATCTGCGTAAGACATTGTTTTTATAATACGCGTCTGCGCAATCATTGCACGAATAGGTGACAAGACCATCGCACGAATGTACAGTCCCGCAGTCGCATCGCGCGAATTTTGGTTATAAATAATAGTGAAGGCGTTTAGGTTTAAAGATGCAAAATAATTAATATTTCTGACACTTACTCAAATTAAGTTTCTTAAAGAACTTGTGTTGAGGAAACTAAATATTTGATATAATTAAGAGCTTTATAAACATACATCTACTAATATTATAAATGTGAAAGTTTAGATTTAAAAGTATGGATGTTTGTTCCTCAATCACGGCAGAACAGCTCAACGGATTTCGATGAAATTTGGCATAGTGATAGCGTAGAGTCTGGAATAGCACTGAGGTTACTTTTTACCACGATATTCCTATGGGTTCTAGTAAAGCTAGTATTGAATAAATACATTTTTTCTAGGGTATAAGCTTAAATAAACATATGTCATATCCATATCCATGATTTTTCGGCTAATATTTGTGTTCATTACAAAAATATCTGCCGCCGCCGGGATTCGAACCCAAGACCTCTGACATAGCAGGCAATTTAAGTTACCACTACACCAACCTATGTATGTTTGATCGCGGAATGATGAAAGAAAATCGCAAGTAATAGATAGAATCTTGGTGGTAGGATCCCTTCTGGGTCTGCCTGGCTAGCGACCACCCTTTATATAAAGTCTGCCGCCAAATTTCCGGCGGTAATGTGTTCCGGCAATATGCTATAAAGAGCCAGTTCCTTCCTAAACCCGTGTGCTTTAAAACACAGTGATGTGTAAATATAGTACCTACCGGGATTCGAACTCAAGACCTCTGGCATGGAAGCAAAAAGTTTACCAACTCCAGGATGACGACCAAAATCTAAACTTAACTGAATCATATATACCTACTTAGTTAATTCAAGTAATCTAATTAATATTAATAATGTGAATAATTATGTGTGGACATGTTTGTAATTTTTCCGCGCTGATATTCAAGTCACCCGACTGTAACTGCTTATAAGGGACATGTCCTAAAATAACACATATTTACGCGCGTAACAATGAATTGATAAACTAAATACTATTTGTGTTCTTTATCGTGTATTTAGGAAAACACACTTTGCGGGTCAATTACAACGAGATAAGAAATATTAGATGATGTATTAGTATCAACAACGATAATGTCTGCACGTTTATGTCACATAATAAAGTCTGGGTTATTACTTTGTGCGATGTACTTATTTCGTCCCAACTTCCTTATGGAATTCCTCTGGACCGGTTTCTTTAAGCGAGTAACTGCGCTCTGATTTTCCCTATTCCCCACTTACCATCAGGTGAGATTGAGGTCAAACGCGGGTTTAATCACTTATGAAAAAAGAATTCGTACAAGTGCACCTTTCCACTTACTGTTATAATCAACAGAATTAAAATTTAAAATTTAAACTTCGAGTTTTTCATAAAAGAAAATTTAAAAACCTTAAATCTTTTTTACTAGATTCGGTAAGAACAATAACAACGAGAAGTTGTTATTAAGAATTTTTTTCCATTTATTGCTAGTTTATATTTTTGAGTAGTTTCATGGAAATAGCATCGATACAAACGCGCTATAAAACTTTACGAGTTTTTTTGCTTTAGATGTATTATTTTAAAAATAATTTTGACAGAAAAAGTAAACGAAAATATGGTTTTTTTACCCACGAAACATTTAATGACTTATTAACGACTCTCCAAAATACTTTTCAAGCAAATATTTGAAATATGTTAATCGTGAGTACATTAATCGCATACTTGATTTAAGCGGATAGGAGAAACGAACTTTTGTACTCACTGTGCATTAGTTCACTTATTTTATTCCTGTTTCAGATTGCTTTATTTATATCAGTGATACCGACTGCAACTTCCCAACATGTGCATCCACAAAAAAGTCAACAACATAACGGTCAACAACGTAATGGTCAACAACATAATAGTCAACAACATAATGGTCAACAACATAATGGTCAACAACATAACGGTCAACAACATAACGGTCAACAACATAACGGTCAACGACGTAACGGTAATAACAATATGGAGCAGAGTACAATTGGTCTACATCCAACTTATCTGCCTCCTCCTGCTTATCCACCTCCCCCACCACCTTATCCAATGCCATATCCTATGCCGTATCTACAACCAGTACCTATGCCATTTCCAATACCTATGATGCCAGTTTGGATACCTTTCAGACCAGGAAATGATAACAATGGAAATGGTAATGGTAATGGTAACGGTGGCGGTAATGGTACAGATCCTTCTGGAAATAAAACAAGGACAACACGAAGAAGAACTACTACTACTACTACCACAACTACTACCACAACCACTACTACGACTACTACTACTACCTCGACTACTACTAAACCATTACAATATGCTTTAGCTATGATGCCCATTAATCCTTTTCCCCCTCCCCCTCCACCTCCAATGATGGGCAGAATACTAATTTATAAGGATGGTTTCAGAAGTAGAAGAAGTAGAAGTAGAAGAAGTAGAAGTAAAAGTAGAAGTAGAAGAAGTAGAAGTAGATCAATTAGTAAAAAGAATTCTGATTCATATTATGATGATGATTATGATGATGCTAATGGATATGATGGATATTCAGAAGTAAGTTCAAGTAAAAGTCAGAAGAAAAAGAAAAAAGGAAAAGATAAAGGAAAGGGAAAAGGTAAAAATAAAGGAAAAGGAAAGAAAAAAGGAAAGGGAAAAGATAAGAAAAAGAAGAAGCAAGGTCTCCTAAAAAGAAAAACAAAAACAACTAAACCTAGAGACACAATACGCCATTTAGATGCCAGATTCGAACAAAATATATCTAATTATGATGAGCCTTTAAGGAAAGATGAAAGTCGTAAATTGAACTCGGAATCTAATTATGATGCAATGGTCACAGAAGTGAGACAAATGGAACCAAAAAAATCTGAAGAAAAAATGCCCATAGACTCTTCACAACATGATGAAAGGAGGCACAAAAGGACTGAAGAACATTCAAAAGAATCCAAACATTATCATTCAAAAGCATCCAGACACAAATCTTCAAAAATTTCTAAGCTCTATTTCAGGCTCAAAGAATCAACTGAAAAAACAACCAAAGAATCCAAAGAAAGAAACAAAAGTAACGATGCGGCAAAACGAAAAGCTAGAAGGGAAAAATTGAGGGATGAAATACTAAAAGCAGCAAAAGAGAAACAAAACCAAAATGATGCTCGGGAAGAAACCTCAAATGACAACAAAGATGACTCAGCATTAAAAAGTCAATTTGATAGCTCTGAAGAGGTTCCAGATGAATTTAAAAAAACTAAACCAAATAAAAACAAAAGCAGAAGAAATTTTTGAACTCAAAATAAACGTAATATATTTTGAAATTGTATTTGTATTCTGTATCTGTATTAAATTATTTTTGTACATAATATGCATATATTCGTATAACATATTTAATATACAGGCTGTTTAGTACACAGTTGACTAAATTGAAATGGAGAGTGCCTATTCTGAACATACTTGCTGACATGACAGATTTTGTCTGTGGCAGGCAGCACCGGATCAATCAGTTTGTTCAGTTGACAGTTTTAAAGACAGCTGATTATTAATTTTATTAATAAAATTATGTTCGTGATGATGAATTTGGTGAAATTGTTCTGTTATGCCAGGGGTGTCACTCTTAATGTACTACAATTTGACAGCTCAGCTCTATCAAATGCTACATTTTGGTGTAGCAAATGTTGTCACTTTACCACGATAGATATCCATAGTTGCAAACCACAAATCAAACAAAAGGTCTGACTTGTGACAGGTCCGTCACAAAATGGCTGCTCCTCTTTGCGTGTGCATGTGTTGATGTAGCATTTTGTGATCTCTGTGTTATCTTGTGGTGTTTTTCTGGACATTTATGCGCGGCGAGTTGAGCTGAGGTCTTGGGTTCGAATCCCAGTAATGGCGAGATAATGGTGTTTATAATATTAGAAAATATGTATGATACTAGCCATGTTATAGTATTATTGCACCAAAATAGAGATGGCAGCATGAGAGCGTAGATGGTAAAATGGCGGGGCGTCAATGGTGTGACAAGTTGAGGCGTCAAGTCGGCTCTCTATTCCTTTTGGTATATTTATCTTCCTCTATGTGTTATGTTATTGGCCAGGAAGCAAGTATTGATAAAGATGGTTAAAACAATTAATTAATTCCTAGGCTTTTGGTAGCTTTGCAGTCGTTAGAGTTCAAAGTAAATTAAATAAAAAGAAAATGAATGAGCTTGCTTGTTTAACAATGTTGGGGTTAATCCAACATATTATATAATTAAAACTACGTAAACTTAAACTAGGATGTCAAATGTAAAGAAATACAAGTAAACTGTAGTAAAACTACATTGTCATTATAAACTTATTCTATTTAAAAATAATGAATGTAAAGCTAGGAAGTAAAATCTAAGTTAGTATGCGTACGACCTTCACATGATACGTTATCGATTGCTATATCAGCGAATCAATCGATGCGTTGTCCCATGGGTTTGCTTCTCGCAAAATTATCTTACTTTGCGTACTACATAAGCGCCAAAATGATGAGTAGCGGTACGTTTTTGTGTAAACAAAGCTTAGAAGAAATGCAGTGTAAATTGTGGTTGCTTGAACGTTTAATTCTTCGCTGAAAATGAGTCATGGTAAGATGACATTTTAGTAATGCATAATAAACAGTGACAAAAGTTTACAAAGATGCAAGACTGTTGTTTTATTTTGTGTGATAATGAGTGAAGTGAAAACTGTAGTTGATGTAGATGCAGTTTAATACAAGGCAAAAGAAAACACTCAAAAGTTACGATATGATAAAACTCGATTCGATATTCCGTTTTAAATAAAGAGATCTGACTGTAGAGTCAACTTTAAATTTACTAGACTATTTCAAAATAATAGATAGTGATTTATTAGAGGGCGATCGATACACCCTAAAATCACTGAGAATACAGTCACGATTGTTGACGGTGGGTGCTAGAAGGACATGTACCAGTCGAATTTGTTATTTATGACAATGTTGATGAGAAATAATCCTGTTGGGTAACCGAGTGTGCGCTCTATCGGCCGTATTGTGTGTTGACCGTACCAGATGCTATATACACTTAGTCATAGCCCAGTGGAAATCAGTGTCTCTTGAGCTTGCTCATGTAGTCCGTGGGTGCGCGGTGCGCGTTTAGCTCTGGCGGAGGCCTTGGTCTATGAAGACCGTGTGGTGTGTAGTCCGTGAGATACACAGGTGCAACTGGCTTTGGTAGCCAGTGCGCGAGATGAGAGCAAGATGGTATTCCAGGACACGTGAACACCAAACTGCTCCTAGTAACTCTGCACTGCCGCGGACACATTGTCACCACTTAGAGCTAGTGTTCGCACCATTTCGGTGTTTTGCAGATTTGAATAACGATAACTCATATTGTTTAAAATTTACGTAAACACGAGACAGGGTGAGCTGCGGAGGTGAGCTGCGGAGGAGCATGCGGAAGCGACGCACTCAAACTCAAACTCAAATATTCTTTATTTCGTAAGTATTTAAATACATTTGAAATAAGTCAAACAATTCACAAATTGAACTGAACCACTTCGGAACGTATGAATGAACACCACGTTGAGAAGAAGTAGCAAGAAACTCAACAACAATCATCTTTTAAGAAACAGAAAAAAAAAATACACAATAACAATTTACAGCCAGGGAATCCCATCTTTTTGCATCCGGGTATCTTAAAGTAAACCTTTTCACAAAACACTTAGCCTTAAATCTAACGAAGGGTTAATGTTAAATATTTTGGAATTTCATTATAAAATAAAACGTACACATTGACCCATGAATGAGTTGGCACGTTGGCACTGGCACGTGCAATAGGTCACGGCTGACTGGCTGGACGTCGGGGAGGTCGGGGCGCTAGCTCGGTGCGGCCCCAGCCGCGGCGACCCGCAGGATAGGCAATAGGCATAGGCTCGCTCGCTACACATTCATACATACAAGCAACAGTGTAGGTACATTCTGTGATCGCGAGTAATAACAAGTAACTCGGTAGTGTAAGGTATACGCACGCAGATTTGCATGAACATTATTTAAGATTATTCAGAGATTATATTTCGTCGCTTCATTCTTCAGATATTATATAACAGGTAGTCCTTTTTAGGTACTAGGTAACTTCGCATAATTTAAAGTATCATATAAAAACAATGTGGTGGGGCGCCGCGTGGCATGATCCACCCGGTTCGCGCCAAGCCCTCATTCTTTTTTCGTGCGTGGTAACAAGCATACGTCATTTACTTTAATCATTTACTTAAGTTTTTACAAAATGCCTAAACGTACAGCAGAAGAACAGCTTCAACATTATAATATAAAGATAAAAAAGTTGGAACAAAAAATAAATAAAAAACGGAAGCAGCGAATTATTTCTTCCGATGAAGAAGAAATCTTACAAGGTAAGACCTACTTATTCGGTTTAAAAATGTTATTTAAAACATCAGAGCAGAAAATGCGTGTAATCTATAATAGATATATCACGTTATCCGCTCAATATCGTAATGATGTAAACTTTAATAAATTTTATCTGATCTTATCGATCACCTTTTGTTTTCAATACGATTACAGAAAATGCGGGTAATCTCAAGGAGATTTATCTAGTTGTCTGTAATACGTTATGGGCGTTATATTAATATGAATTAGACATAAACATGTCGCCTCCAAGGTTATTTAAAAAATCAGAGCAGAAAATGCGTGTAATCTATAATAGATATATCACGTTATCCGCTCAATATCGTAATGATGTAAAATTTAATAAATTTTATTTGATCTTATCGATCACCTTTTGTTTTCAATATGAGTACAGAAAATGCGGGTAATCTCAAGGAGATTTATCTCGTTGTCTGTAATACGTTATGGGCGTTATATTAATATGAATTAGACATAAACATGTCGCCTCCAAGGTTATTTAAAAAATCAGAGCAGAAAATGCGTGTAATCTATAATAGATATATCACGTTATCCGCTCAATATCGTAATGATGTAAAATTTAATAAATTTTATTTGATCTTATCGATCACCTTTTGTTTTCAATACGATTACAGCTGAAATAAATGCTGAAATCTCAGCAGCCATAACTGACATAGCACGAGCACGTGACAAAAAAAAAAATCCAAAACTATCAGCAACAGCTGGGGTACGGTATTACCACCATAAATCGAGAGATGGACGTCCTCCCTGAGAAGGAAGAAAACAAAATGAAGGCCTTCCGTCACGTAAGTGATGGATGCTGCCTATTATCAGACCTCCACTTTATGTTCACCAAAGATAGGGTAAAACTGATTTTACCTAATTTGGATACAAACTTTAAACATGTTATACAAGACTCCGAAAGAGACGAAACTTTATTCGGAAGTTCGTTGCCGGAAAAAATAAAGGCAAGTAAAGCCATTGAAAAGTAGGGAGCCCTAATTAAAAAAGGCCCAGCCAAAACAGTCTCCTCTCAAATATCAACGGTCAACCGGTCGTCTCAGCAGGGAAACTGGACAGGACCTCCTCGTTACCCGTCGTTCAGGGGGGGCGGGGAGGTCAGAGGAAACCGATAGCAGCTCAAACACAGCGGCGCCCTCAATCGAACTCTGCGTTCAACGCCAAGTTCCAGCCGCAGACTTAGTCCAGGACGCGTGCTCCGACCCAACATTAATCAAAGTACATGCAGGTCGAAGTAATTTATTTTATGATTGTTGGACAAAAGTAACTAAAAACGAAGTTATATTGAAGTGGATAAATTATGGATTTAGAATACCATTTGATACTCAAATTTGTCAGTATTCTATTCCTAAAAATAATTTGTCATCATGTGAAAAAAGAGACATGAAAATAGCTATAAATAAATTATTAGACTTAGGGGCTATAAAACCTTGTTCTCCTTCAAATGATCAATTTATTTCAAATATATTTTTAGCTCCGAAACCTAACGGAGAAAAAAGGTTTATACTAAATTTAAAATCTTTAAACAAGTTCGTAACAAAAGTACATTTTAAAATGGAATCTTATAAAACAGCCTCGAAATTAATTCCTCGTAATGGATACTTAGCCAACATAGATATGAAAGAATCATATCTACTTATGCCGTTTTTTGTTAGTGACAGAAAGTACCTACGATTCGAATTCCAAGAAAATGATTCGTCTGAGCCGATCACCTACGAGTTCACAGCAATGCCGTATGGATTATCGGTAGCTCCGTGGGTATTTACAAAAATTATGCGTGAAGTAATGAGTCATTTGAGAAAACAAGGTTTTAAGTCTACTACCTATTAAGACGATCTTCTTATTGGAGATACATATGAAGAATGCATGATTAATGTAAGAGAAACTTTGAAGTTATTACATTGTCTAGGTTTTATTGTAAATTTCGATAAAAGTCACATTGTACCAAAAAAGTCAATCAAATTCTTAGGTTTTATGTTCAACATAGAACAGATGTCTATTACGTTACCTGGCGATAAGCGGCATAACATTGCACAGTTAATAAATAGGTACATTAATCTTAAAACTTGTTCATTACGAAATTACGCTAAACTTATAGGTGTATTGATCGCAGCCTGTCCAGCCACAAAATATAGATTCTTATATACAAAAATATTAGAGAGAAAAAAGTTTTTAGCCTTAAATAAGTTCGGAGGAAACTATGAGGTGAAAATGAATCTTAATAAGATATTACTAAAAGATTTATGGTAGTGGAAAAATAATATTAATACTATTTCTTGTCCAATCATTACTCAAAATTATAAGTCAGAAATTTACACCGACGCATCTAGGACAGGCTGGGGAGCAGTATGCAAAAATAATAAATATAGTGGTTCATGGACGAACAGTGAAAAAGAAAATCACATGAACTTTTTAGAATTACTCGCGGTTTTGTTAGGTCTCAAAAGTATAGCTAGTGAAGGAAAAGATTGTGCAATATTATTACGTATTGACAATACTACCGCCATTAGCTACATTAATAGGATGGGAGGTATTCAGTTCCCACATTTGAATATTTTAAGTAGAGAAATTTGGCAATGGTGTGAAAAACGCAATTTATGGATATTTGCTTCTTATGTTAACATCAAAGAAAATCGAGCAGATTTCGAGTCCAGAAATGGGCCCTCTCGGATAGTGCTTTCCAACTTATTGTAAATAGTTTCGGGCCCATTAAGATCGACTTGTTCTCAAGTCGAGCCAATGCCAAATGTTAATTATTTGTCACCTGGAAGCCTGAACCTGATGCAGTCACAGTTGATGCATTTACAATAAGCTGGGCTGACTTGGATTTTTATGCATTTCCTCCTTTTTCTCTTGTATTAAAATGTATACGAAAAATCATTGATGATAAAGCCGAAGGGGTACTTGTATTCCCCTTCTGGCCTTCCCAGCCATGGAGTCAGCACCCACTGCACTCCAGCCTTACCCTGGGTGCCGCGAGGCTCTCCGGGCGTCGTTCAGCCGGCGCAGCTGCCCACCAGAGGCTCTCACGTTGATGCTCGCCTCGCTCGCAGACACTACTGTTCGCCAGTACAACGTCTCATTGAAGTTATGGTTTCAAGAAGTGTGGTTATGAATTAATAGGTTCGAAAAATCCATTCCATTATTTCTTTGATTCTTAAACGAGCAATTTAATAGGGGATGTTCTTACGGTTCATTAAATACACATCGATCTGCATTATCTCTTTTATTAGGAGAAGAGATAAGTGATAATAGTTGTGTTAAACGCCTCTTAATAGGAGCCTATAAAACTAAACATATTAAGCCTAAATATTCATTTACTTGGGATCCAAATTTAGTACTAAATCAACTGTCTTCTTGGTATCCAAATATTAATTTATCATTAGAAAATATTACAAAAAAACTCGTTACATTATTAGCTTTATGTACCGGTCAAAGAGTACAGACATTGTCTTTACTTAAATTAGAAAATATTGTTTTTCAATATGATAAAGTAAATATACACACCGGCACAATTAGCGGAACAGAAAAAAAAGTGAGACTATGAGATAATAACGCATATATTTGACGAAAATGTAATTAGACACAAAATAACAAATTGATTAACATCTTTTAACAACGTTTTTGAAAAGTCTTCGTTATTTTTTATTGAAAAATAAAGAAATTTGAAATAAGTGAAATTTTTTGATGATTATGAACCATCACAAAAAATAAAAAAAGTAAGCATTAAATGATTTAACAATAAAATTAATGCAAAATTAATAACGAGTGTTTCCCCCTCTTGCTCTGATTACGGTTTCCATTCGTCTGGGCATGCTACAGATTATGTTATCGATGATTTCTTGAGGCAAACCGCTCCCACTCCTCAAGTAATGCGTTTCCAAGTTCATTCAGATTGTTGGGGGGTGGCATTCTGGATTTAACCCTTCTTTTTAGCAAGTCCCATACATGCTCTATCGGATTCATATCGGGGGAATTTGCTGGCCACTGCATCACCGGTATACCAACGTGGCTCAGATATGCCTGTACCGATTGTGCACTATGAGCACGAGCATTATCTTGCATTAGAATAAAGTCGTCACCAATAAATGGGGCAAATGGTACAACATGTTCTTCTAAAATGTCTCTGATGTATCGATCTGCTATCATGGCCCCTCCTGTGACTATCACTAACTCCGTGCGAGCTCCCAAACATATCCCTCCCCAAACCATAATCGAGCCGCCACCATAAGTCACTGTGTGTTCAAAATTTTCCATTTTTGAACACACAGTGTTCTTCCTAATTTTCTATTTTCAAATTTGACAATAAATTAAAAAAAATATAACTGGCCAGTTCCTCAAGGAAAAGATTTTAAAATCCTGCTTTTTTTTTGTGTTCCGCTAATTGTGCCGGTGTGTATATTATTATAACAGATATAATCAAGACTTCCGCTCCAAATCGTGAACAGCCCTTATTATCTCTCCCAAACTTTCAAAGCAATATCAACATATGCCCAGTATCAACTTTAAAAGAATATATTTTTATTACAAAAAATATCTGAGGTCCAAACTCCGGGAATCTCTTCGTAACATTCAAAGCTCCCCACAGAACTGCATCAAGTCAGACGCTAAGTCGATGGATTAAGCAAACGCTCGCCACGAGCGGCATTGACACGAGCGTTTTAGTGCGCACAGCACACGACACGCGTCGACCTCAGCCGCGCGCGCGGCCGGTATCAGTGTCGATGTCATTCGAAAAACGGCCGGGTGGACACAAAACTCACAGGTGTTCGCAAAGTTTAACCATCGGCCTTTAGATGATCAACAAAATAACTTTGCTTTGTCGATACTTAATCGAGACATGAACAATACTTAACCTAATATTAAAAATAGTTATTGAATATTACGTATTTTGATATTAAGTAAATTACTACATTAAAAATTATGTGTCTATAAATAGACTATCACTAAGTTTCATTAATTTAAGCGGATTATAATTTCTAGCGACTCAAATAAAGTAAGATTATTTGAAGCTCATTATGTAATAATACTAATTATTAAGTACTTTAATAATAAAATATGTAATTACATATTTATATCTTTACTTATTTCAATTCCAAGTATATACCTAAACAAAACTTTCTATCTCTGAAAATCTACCTGTTATATAATATCTGAAGAATGAAGCGACGAAATATAATAGATGATTAAACGAACTTCTAAGTGAAGTTCTATCGCTATTATATGAGTCGCTTCATTCGAAGATATGACGTACCCACCCACCCCAGAACCCATTCAAAAGTTTCGTTTAGGGTCTCTAAAGAATGAGGGCTTGGCGCGAACCGGGTGGATCATGCCACGCGGCGCCCCACCACATTGTTTTTATATGATACTTTAAATTATGCGAAGTTACCTAGTACCTAAAAAGGACTACCTGTTATATAATATCTTCGAATGAAGCGACTCATATAATAGCGATAGAACTTCACTTAGAAGTTCGTTTAATCATCTATTATTGAGTTAAAATTTAACATGGTGTAAAAACTTTTGTCATCTATTCTATTGCCGATTCTGAACAAACTGTTTCAGTTTTCGTATGTACAAAAACTAACGTTGTATAAATAAAGATAAATATACATGGTGTAAAGGTAGTTCAAATAATAGGAAAACGTTTGTATCTCATTAAAGACAGTTCAAGTTCTGTTGTTATTAAATAATCAACGAATGAAGAGCATTAAAAAACCCGCGACCCGCCTAGCGCGCCACAGCGCAAGCTGGAACCAGCCACATCGCCACCATCATCCCCGTGCTGGATGACCACTAGCAGAGGGGCAGACGCCCCTTAGAGACCGAAGAATAAAAACGTTACCCCAGTAAATTAATGAACCTATATTTTATTGTGTAATTATTATAATTGTGTAACTATTGTTTTCAGCTTCCTCTTCTTAAAGGGGATGAAATGTTATGTATGTGTGCGTGCGGCGTCTATGACATTAAACGTCAGTGCGTTAACAGCAGCTCAGTGTTTTACTCGTCCCTACGCTCCATATTTATAACAAAGCATGGTCACTCTAAATTATGAATGATTACCATTAAAATAAAGATGACTTGGCGCTACTACAAAACACCTTGTAGTACTACGTCGTAGTATTATCAATAAATACCACAGTTAGTGTTCATCAACAGCGGCTATTTGTAAAAAAGTTTGTGGTGCCATATCTTTATTGTTTTGTACTGAGCTATACTAAAATAAATTTGCAGAGACGTTTATATCGTATCAAAGAAAATAACATTTAAGTTGGTGACTTAAAACAACCCTGTATAAGAATTAAAGGAAATATTCGCTACCAATGAAATTTTTTTGAAAGGAGACGTCGTAAGTAAGATTGAAAAGGGTATGCTAAGGTGTTTTGAACCTTTAGAAAGATTGAGTGAAAGTAGATTTACAGGTGTACAAAGCACGATTGGATGGTCATGGCGGAAGGGGCCGCCTTAGGCGAACGTATGCCGACCAAATTGGCGACATACTTAAAAAAGACCTAGTTAAAAGTACCCGGAACCGACGAGCATGTATGAATGAAACGATTGATGAACGTGGAGGAAGCAAAATAGTTATGTCTGGATCGGAGCAGTTGGCGTTCCTTAGTCTCTGCCTACCCCAAAGGGAGACAGGCGTGATGATATAAAAAAAAATCATTTATTTTCGAGTTGCATAGACGCATAGTATATAAAACACATCAAAATAATAATTTACATAGATACTAAGAATAAACAAATTAAAATATCAGAATTAAAATTAAAATCACATTAAACGTCAAAGAAAAATTTTTAAATAAAACAGAAATAACAGGAAAATATTAAGTCATCATATAAATTAAAATTAAAATAAAGAAAATAAATGTTCCAACTATAATATAGATTAAATTAAACATTTGGATTTACATAAATAAAATTCAATCGTAGTTCTAAATGTCATGTCCAAAATATAAAAACAGCAAAATTTAAAAATAAATATGTCTTAATTACATTTAATTTATTACTTAGTACTTGATTAAAATTAATTTAAAACTTCTTACATGTATTGCATATACCTATTCAATAAATAAATTAAAAATGTCAGTTGATATATGTAGGTACAGTCAATCCATCAGACATTTCTCGCGACTTGTCTATCACAACAATGTCGGATGTAGGGACAGTCTACTCTGCTCGCTATCATCTGCAGGACTGTGTTGGAGCTGGCTCGCACCCTGCGCACCAATCTCTTGCGTATTGTTGCGTAGAAACAGTCAGTTCGCGCCGCTGCGAACATTCCTGACGCACTAAGATAGCGAGGCAGCCCCAAAAAAACCCTGAGAGCGTTATTGTATTTTACACGGAGAGCGTTGTAACATTTTTGCGAATACTTCTCCCATAGGCTACACGTGTAAATGGAAGTGCAGAATGCGCGAAATAAAGTGATTTTAACGGCCTCTGAAGCTCTTGCAAATCTACGAGATAACATATTCGCACGTCTGGACAACGCTCTCCGCTCCCGGTCTATGTCGTCATGATCCCTGAGATCTGTGGTGACAATGTGGCCTAAATATTTGTATGTATGTATGTTATGTATCTTTTACTACCTGTATATGATAAATTGCCCAGTTGATTATAACTGAAACACTTTTGAAATATTTTACGACGATAATAGTATCCGCTTATTTAATGTCTGTGAAGGCTTATAATTGTCTTACCACCCCTGAATAAGCGTTCGTAAAAGGCGAATAATACGAGTGACCCCCGTTTGGTGGTAGGATCCCGTGAAGGTCTAACTGGCTAGTGACCACCCTTCATATAAAATTTGCCGCCAAATATTACTGTTCGGTGATGTGCTCCGACAATATTTTATGGAGAGCCAAGTCTTTCCTAAGCTAGCTTCAACCACATCTTCAGCCGCCATCAGGTGAGATTGAGACCAAAGGCGGGAAAGCGGTCTTTAATAAAAAAATGCACGAGGATAAAATAAAAAATACGTTTTAATCGTATTTAGGCGCGTTTTATTTACATTTTAACTTAACTACTAATCAAGTGACTGAAAACGTAAAACGTGTCGCGTCAAAATGTAAACTTCAGTGGAAGTCGACAAATCAATAACTTCTTTTATTATACAAAAGTATTATTGATTGTTCATTTTTCATGATTTCCTATGTAAATGTCACTTTCCTAATCCATTTGTATTTTGTGGGAATAGTACACATACTCGAGTAGATATGGTTCTCAAAGAATTTTGTTGATAGTTGACCGGGAATTGCACATCAAAAGTTAACTTTAATAACTCAAACTTAGTGACGATTTTTCTTTTTCCTTCTTTTCATTAACTCTTTTTTTCTCCTTTTTTCATTTTTAGTTTGTTTCTTAGAGCGCGATCTGGATTGTGACTTTGATCGTGATCTTGATCGTGATCTTGATCGCGATTGGTCGCTTGTATCGGAACAGTCTGAGCTTACACTTCTGGACCTGACACTCTTGCCGGAGTATATTATAACTTTTTTGTATTGATTCATTAACATATTAGACATTGGCACCATTGCGAACCTTGCTTCATATTCATCAGGGGGTTCTGTAGTAGTCGTCGTTGTAGTAGTTGTAGCTGCAGCTCCTCCGTTTCTATTACCTTTATCTTTTTTAACAGCATATATAACTGGCATCATTGGCATCATGGGTACTGGAGGTGGCATTGGGGGTGGCATTGGCATGGCGGCTGCCATTTGTATCGCTGGCTGCATAGCAATCGCAGGCTGCATAGGCAGCATATACTGGGGAGGGTATACAGCTCGCGGCAGAGGCATATTCAATCCTAAGTACTGACATTTTACAACCAACAAGGTAGTTATGCAGCAAAACACCTGAACATATATGGACAATTTTGTCTGAAATGTATAACAAATTAATGTTGATTTGAATGTGAATAATAAATAACATTTAACTTCGATAAAATATAATCTACCATAGACGTATTTGAAGTAATATCACACAAATGTTAGATGGTTTAGGTTACTTGTATTTTCTATGTCACAATTTTTTGATTTCCTTTTCCGCACGTACAGTTTTATACCTATTTTTACACAACAGCTTACTGTTATTTCAACATTTGAAATCGTATGATTATATTTTATACGTGTAATATTATTGAAAATTGCTTTTTATATGAGAAAACAGAAATGCTTATCAGATTTTGGCTGTTGTTTGCTTTAAAATACCAGTGGACCTAAATTAAGTATCAAATTAGCATCATAACTTAAGACTTAAAATAATTTGAAACAATTATACAGCATTATTTAGTGTAAGGCTCGCAGTGTAATTTTTAAACCATAGAACAAAATATTTTAATCAACGGGCATACGGATAAATTAAAAGTCAAACCTATATTTCTCAATATTATATTTTGGCATTCAAATTGATAGGTACAAAACTAAAAAAAATATTTATAACAACTTAGTGCTTACACGGCTTCAATTAAAATTTCTAAACTTTTTTACCACACTATTTCTGTTTCTTCTGATACTGTCTTATTTCCGCATTGTAATGCATGTAAAAGTTCAGTGGTTAGAAAACTCTCTTCTGGCTTATCAGCATAGTCGATTTTACGAGGGTCAAAATAATTCACACTACGTGGTAACCTCATAGGTTTGAACATTGGATTCCATTGGCCTTTAAATCCATAACCACCATTAGCGTTATCATTCAAACTTATCCCAGCATGGTCGTTATTGAGCATTCTTCTGAGGCTTCCATGTTTTTTATGGATCATTCTTGTCAATGGGTTTACTGGAACTGGTGCATACATGACTTGCGGATAGGGCAATGGAAATGAACCAAATGGTGCAGGTGGTGCCGGTGGTGGTGGTGGTGGTGGCTGTACTGGAGGTGGAGGTGGAGGCGGTGGGTGAGAGCATTCAGGTGCCCTCGGTCTGGTCAAACATAATGTTGGCAGACCCATATGGAATGGCATTGGAACTGCTAATTGAAACGATAAAGCCGTTACTGGCTTCTCTGTAGTAGTTGTAGTGATTCTGAAGGAAAACATGACTTGTTGCATTATTGGAGCAGCTGCTACTGGCATAGCCATGGGCATCGGCATTGGTTCCGGAGCTGGTAACGGGGGCAACATCCCTCCCATAGAAAACATTTGCATTTGATATTGGACACTTCTGTATGGGATGAGCAGTGTCAAATAAAATATGAAGATGGAAGTCCTTAATGGAATCTGTAAACAAAATATAAATATTTTAAAGTTTCAGCTACAAATAGGTAAACAGGTTCAATTTAAAGAAATATCAAGTAGGTTTCGAATGAAAAACCTAGGGGCCATTTCTAAAACTAAAGCGAACCAAAATCTTCAGGGCATAATTGTTTTTGGTAAAGTATAACTCAGTATTTATAATAACACACAATATTATATTCTTTGAAACGATATATTTATTTTAATACCAATATATTATAAAAAATTAAATGAGTTTTACAGAAAACTATGTTAAGGCATACACGTGCGTGCTTCTTCTTCTTAGGACGCACTTTGTCAAATTAAATTGGATTACCTAATCTGACACACCAAATATAAAGCTTGCATTATGGAGCTAAAAAGCGCAACTAAACAAGGTTAATTTGAATTAACACATCACCTCTTACGTGCAGCCTCTCCACATCAATCCCAACAACATTTCTACGACTTTTTACAAATCTTGACAAATAACACAAGAAATAAAAACAATTTTTTTTTGCAAGAAGAACCTATTATTTTGAAGTACTCTAAACAGAGGCTATAAATGTTTTCTGTATGGGAAAACAAAAATTTAAAAATCTATTTATTTAAAAAAGTTATAGAATAAATGTTGTTGGGATTGATGTGGAGAGGCTAGCTGCAATAGGTGATGCGCTAATTAAAATTAACCCTGTATATTTTGAGTTGGCTAACAATAACCCTTCATCTCTACATAAATGTGTCATACAAGAATCGTCCTTTACCTGACCGCTTTAGGGTTCGCCTAGCAACCAACCATCCTTCATTCAAAGTCTGGTACCAAAAAGATAAATCATAGCTCGGGCGGCCATTTTTAATAAATAATATTAAAATCCTCAGAAAAACACACCAACTACATTGCCCCAAACTAAGCAGAGCTTGTGATATGGTATAACATGAAGCGAACTAGGGGGCAACCTAGAATATAAATACATATGTATAGATGAACGCCCAGACCCAGAACATTTTTTTCGTGCGGGAATTGAACCCGTGACCTGAGGCAGACAGTGTTATCCCATCGCCAAAGTGGTCATCAAACTATTTTAAGCAATTTAAAATTAAGCAAGCAAAGATTAAGATCAAATGTGACATTAGTTATCGTTAACACAAAACATAGTGAATACCCAGAATGGCATCATACATACATACATACATACATAACTTCACGCCTGTATCCCTTATGGGGTAGGCAGAACATCAGAGGTTATAAGACCAACTGATGTCACGTTTGACTAATGAGGTATTATAATGATTGCGAGAGGCTATTGCAGTGACAGGGTCAGCCTATCGCCCACAAAAATGCCAATAAAACCTCTGTCCCTTAACCGACTTTTACAGTATGCCCGGGAAGAGAAGCAGCTGGCACATTCTATGTTTTTCTTTCACTCCCAGTCCAGCATGGAAGTAAGAGTCATGATGCCATTCTCATTTTACAAAACGTTTTTTTTGTAAAATGAGAATGGCATCATTTTACAAAAAAAAAACGTTTCCTTATAGCTGACTCGATACGACCTCACACACCGCAGAACACGATCGAATATTTGATCAACGAACTACAAAATCCGTCAAATTGTAAGAGACAATAAGAGTGAAGATGAAACAAGCGGGTTTACAAAACTTGCATTTTACATTAAAGTTTTTTGATAAATTTGAAAAAACTTACAACGGCCATATTAATAGTTGACACAGTTACAGTTACTACAATCACGTCAGGCCATTAACATTTTTCCTTTATACCTTTTCTCTGTGAGAATTTTATGTAATTACTGCCCTATTGTATTGAACGCTAATGTAATCGGCATTGTGCGTTAATAGCTGTAAATATTTCCAACAGTTTTTCAGCAACCTTTGTGGTTTGTGTATGAATTGCATCCCGTAACATTTACACCTCTGTAAAAATCGTTAACAAATAATTTGATCGTGTCTACTTAATTTTGTTAGAATGGAAATTTGTATTTGTTTGTAAATATAGTCAAAATAGGGCAGTTGCAACAATTTAAACTTATCTCTAAATAACAATTGAAGCAATTTTCTTATTTTCAATGATATACAGAAAAAATAACCCAAAAAATCATATATGTAAAAACTTTATTAGGTAAAATATATGAATTAATTAAAAATATGCAGGCGCAGTGGTTTCTGTGTACAGGGTGTGGCGTAAATAGTGGTCCAACGTAAAGGAGTCGATACACCATTTTTCTAGCTAACATATACCGGGATATTAATTATTTTAAATAAAGGGTCTCGAAAAAACATATTTGTTAATTTTTTTAGAAAATATTTACCTTGCATTACTAATTTGGCTGTATTTTCGACAAATATTATTAATTTTTCATTCTGTTTTTTTATTATTACTGCTAATTACATAAACCAACTTATCCAAATGTTTTTTTTATTATCAAGTTCACAAGTAATTAAAAAAAACGTTTTTTTCGAATTTTCATTACTCGGTTCTAGCGAATCATGTGACATTAGGTGCGTGTAGTGTAAAATAATTGTACTAGACTGTCAGTGCCCATTATTTAAAAAAATAGGTCACTAAATGCAGATTCTAAAATAGTACAATACTAAGTGGTAGGACTAAAAACAAGTAATGTAATTAGTATTTAAAACAAAAAGGAGCTAAATTAAGGTAAGATTTTTTTTATTACTTAAGTAAGTTACAAGTATTGTGAAATTAAAACATTTCACAATACTTGTAATTCAATTGTTGTGATTCAAGAGTAAGTTTTATTTTAACTTTTTAGTTATTTTAATGGATTTTAAAAATAAAAACTGCAATTTAAAATTAACAATTAAGTATTTATTAATAAAAACATTGATTTTTTAAATTACATGTTCAAAGTGGCCACCATTAGCGGCGATGCATGCTCTGCACCGCCGAATAAAAGATCGCTTCAGCCTGCGTGCAAATCCGCTAGCATTTATTTCCTCAGCTGCACACTGAATTCTTTGGCGTAAGTCATCGATCGAAGTTATCTCAGTTTTGTAGACTTTCTCTTTCAAACACCCCCAGTAAAAGAAGTCCAGGGGGTTGAGATCTGGTGAATGAGGTGGCCACAATATTGGACCTAGCCGCCCAATCCATCTTTCTGGGTATGTCGCATGCAAATGATCCCGTACTATAACAGCATAATGAGCTGGACAGCCATCATTCTGCAGCCACATTGTTTCTCGCAGTTGTGGGTCATTTGTTAAAAAATTCATATACCTCTCACAATTAAGAGTTTCAGGTAACTCGAAAGGCCCAATTATTTGCCCACCAACGACCCCGTCCACAAATTAATCTTAAATTGATATTGGGATCTCTCTGTCCGTATTAAATTAGGATTTTCTAGCTGCCAGCTATGAAGGTTATGCATGTTAAAATAACCATATTTTTACACGACGATTCGTATCCACAGTATCTTGTCGTAAAATTGTGTCTTCCCTCATTCTACGAAGCATTTATCGATGTTGCAGGTATTTAAAGGGGTGATTCGGTACACGAATGGGTGACCTGCTCGTCATTAACTTCTTAATAATGTGTGTGTTTCAGAGTGCATACGAAGCAATTGGTCCTGGATGCTGCATACTTGTACTCTACAGTAGACATCAGGGTGCTTCGGAAGTTTTGGAACCTTATAAATTCTGACACCCACCAAGCTGCTCTGAAGACTCATGCTTGTTCAGTGACCTCGTCATTTATTGAAATTTCATGCTAAACAAAATTGGATATACAATATGGCTTTTCAATCTCCTATTCTATAGTATAATACGATATGCCAAATTATTTAAGTGTTTATATTTGAACCTTGTAGAGTTTTCTTTTTTGTTGTTTGTGGGTTAAACAGTTTTCTTTCTTAATTTTGGAGCTTGATTAAATAAATTGTAAAATAATTAGTAGACACTTTTACAACGATAATACGTAAAATACGTATTTTAATTCGCTGTTTCCTCAATTTGATCATTTCTCAGTTTATTCAAATGCACCGATTAAAACTTAATACTTTTTAATAAAAAAATTCTCGCGAAGCATGATTTAGTTGCTTCAACTTTTTAAGCAACTGTATCTTCTTGATATTCTCACACGAGCACGAGTTGATCACTTCTGATTTTTTAATTTGATTCAGATGTGTGAATATTTCAATTCAAAAACATAATTCTACCGTATGGGTTTAATATAACGTCACCTATTGGAAACTTGTCCAAGATGTGAGGATCATTTGTTGTTGAGGTAGTGCTAGCATTATTGGCTTTTGGTTTCAATGCCTCAATAAATGACGAAGGAACAGGTCCACCTATGATCATTGGCATAGGCATTATAGGCATAGGCATCATTGGCATCGGCATATAAGGTAAAGGCATCGGCATATTCGAACCCACAAATTGACATTCTTCATACGGAAAATACATCAGAAAGTATAAAAATGTAAGAGATGTTGGATTTATGATCTGGAAAAATAAAATCAATTGTAGATAATTGGGTCATATCTCAAGAAACCGAATTAATTAGTTTACGTCGTTAATTAGTTTACGGGCTTTTCGGTCAAGAGCCCGTAAACTAATTAACGACGTCGACCTTACAACCAAAAAACTGCAGACCTTAGAGCATCGTCGTAAGGTTGCGTGTTAAACCGTGTACTACAGGATACATTTTGGTGAGTGCGCCAGTGCTCTGTTTGAACAAATTGAACCCTCACCCTTTTACCATCGGACTACTAGACGCAGACAGAACTTCCATCCGTATGTGGTAGATATTCCAAAAAGTCGAACTAAGCGCTTTGACAGTTCCTTTTTGATACGGGTCGCCAAGGTTTGGAATGAACTGCCTGCGTCTATTTTCCCTGACCAGTATAGTATTAGTACTTTTAAGCGTCGAGTGAATAGGTTTCTCGTGGATGGACGTGTACCACCTTAGTCTTCATGTTCACTTAACATCAGGTGGCATGGGAGACAAACGTAATTTATAAAAAAAAAAGAAAACTCTTAATGATGCATAAGCTGCTCGGGACATGGATATAATATTTAAGGTTTTGCAAGACGGAAATAACTTTTTTGTCACGAAATGAGTATTGGTTGTATTAAAAGTATTTATATTACAGGTGCAAGATTGCACAATGCTGAAAGAAATAGAAGAAAAGTTGACTTCGTTACGTTATAAATAGTTCTAATGTGCTGCTTGGGATAGCCCTACCGTTCGTGAGGAGATGCTGGTCACCCATCGGGCGTGTCCCTGGGTGGCGGATAGGGTAATGCCACTCAGATATGAGGGGTAGAGTTTCGACGGCGCGGTCCAAACCCTGTCGGTTCCCCTTTAGGGACCGATGAGGGTGACAGGCTTGGATTGCTTCGGCTTCCGAGTCGTCTGTCAACCCGTAATCCTGGCAGAATCCTGAATCCTGGGCAGAAACAGGACCGGGGGCCTAACGGCTTCGAGGGAGACAAATCACCCCAATCCCGGGTGCCCGAGGTGCCTCATCCGTGGGAAAGAAAGGGTCAGTCCGTCTGCCGAAGGAAAGCGAAAGGGGTACACGCATGCGAACATTTTGGCGCTGGGGTAAACCTATCTGCCTTAGACGCCAGTGGTCACGGGTTCAATTCCCGCACGGAACAGGAGAAAAAAATGTTCCGGTTCTGGGCGTTTATAAAAACATATTTTTTCTATTTTAGGTTCCCCCTTAGTTCGCTACATGGTATCTCATAACACAAGCTTTGCTTACTTTGAGGCCCTGTAGTTGGTATTTTTCCTGGGGATTTTACTCATTATTTATTTATATTTATACTCTCCCTTTTCGAATCCTCTTGCGGACATCCGGATTTTGGGGCTCTAACGCCTGATTGATTTCCCTTGATGATGGCAGGCCAGTTAGCCGGATGCTGGTCGTGTAATGTGACACCCTCAAACTCACAGTTTCAAACTCTTATGGAGTTCTTAATAAGGGGTGAGTGCAGTCACGGATGCGCCTCGCCTCGCAAAGCTGGCCAGCTCTACGCGCGCGCTGGCTTAGTTCGGGTGAGCGCTCGGGTCCACTCGGGGGCGGCTTCGAAGACTGCGCATGCACGGCGTTTAGTAAAGGCGTCAATGGCAGCGGCGGTGGCGGTGGCGACAGCGGCGGCTGTGCCCGTAGATTGTCTAAATAAGGTATACTTAAAGATACCCCAATCTTTTAAGTATTACATCATACATCGTACCTTTTTAAATTTAGATGAAGACGATATTCATGTTTTCTGCATTAAAAACGTTTTCGTTGTATTCAGAATATAAAAGTAAATACTCACTAGTGGCATATTTAAACACTTTTATTTACGAGAGTCAGTGACTTATGACGAGAAAAAGTATTACTAGGAACTAGCACATAAAATTTATGTTCCTATAACATGTAAAACTTTATAGCATGTGAAGTTTATTTCCGTTTCCTTATAGCAAATTTAAAAATAAAAATATCGTTCTGATATAATAATATTACCTTTGTTATAAACCGAGTAAATTTTTGTAAAATAAAATGAAGTGTACTAGCAGTTTGGCACTGAAGCTCCAAACCGGATGAACCAATCATTGCGAAATTTCTAAATCAAAAATCTTGTTTTTAGAGTTCCATAGTTATTATTTTTATATCATGGAAAGTCATCTTGACTATGCTTGACTCATTGAAACTGATACAACCAATATAATACTTTGACTAAAAATTGAAATTTTATCTCCTCCACTCAATTGGTTTTTAGATGTGCAATTATTCGGTATACTTAACTGGTTCATCATAGTTTATAAAACAAACTAAAATGTAATTGGTATTTGGGAAGTTATTTATTATTTAAGCTACAGTAAAGTATAATAAAAATATCTGTCCAATGAGTCAACCATTAAAGCCTCGCGATTGCTGCTTAGAACCTTCAGTTTTTCTGTGAAACAGATATTCCATCTATCAAGGAACTCTTCTTATAATATAAATAGTAAAAAACTTAATAGTTCATACAGTTATCGGGCTTATGCTCAGGTGTCGCCTCATTATTCTATGTTCTTTATAAAAGGTCAGAATGGAAACTGCAGCACTCCTAACTAAATTAGTGGTTAATGTCTTGGAGATGACAAAACCTCTTGTATGTCCAAAACCTCATACATGTGTTGTTTATTTAATGGTGTTGATGATTTAAATTATTCAGGCAAATACCATGTTCGTATTCTGTAACATAAAACTGTTGTTTTAAATTATTAAAGTAGAAGTAGCTTCAATTACAATAAAAGAACTATTATTAATTTTATCGTTATCAATAAGAATTACTTACATTAAAAAAATTACAGGCGCTCTTAAGGTCGAGTGTCCAGCTGCATTAGTATCTTTTAACTGAGCTTTGTAATAAGAAGATAATTATGAAGACAATAATAGACAATGGGGCAAAACTTTACCCCCAGACTAGATTTAGCTTGCCGCCATAGATGAGCGACGCGAAGAACTTTGAAGGAGACCTTCTTACAGCAGTAAGCATATGCCGGCTGATTATGATTATGATACCTCTAAAACTGCTTTGGTATGAGCAGAGATAATGGTTTACATACATACATAACTTCACGCCTGTATCCTTTATGGGGTAGGCAGAACACCAGAGGTTATAAAACCATCTGTTGTCACGTTTGACAAATTTGGAGACATTACAATGGTGGATAGATACTATTGCAGTGACAGGAGGTCAGCCTATCGCCCAAAAAAAAGCCCCCAATAAAACATCTGTCCCTTAACTGACTTTTACAGTATGCCCGGGTTGAGAAGCAGCTGGCACATTCTATGTTTTTCCTTTGCTCCCAGTCCAGCATGGTGTGTGGCTTTGTTTTTTTGTTATGGTGAGATTTTACCGTGGGATTTCGTAAGCTAGGTTTATCTATACCCATGTATAGCTCGCTTAAGATAGCCTTATTGCCTCTGGATAAGCATGTCGTAAAAGGAGACAAATCCGAGTGGCTCCCACTTGTTGGTTCCACTTCAGGGTCCACGTGGCTAGCGACCACCCTCCATTTTAAGTCTGCCGCCAAATGTCACAGCTCCGGAGGTGATGTGTTCCGGCAATGTTCTATGAAGAGCCTGTTCTTCCTAAGCCCGTATGCTATCTTCAACCTCATCTTCACTTACTATCAAGTGAGGTTGAGGTCAATCGGTTTAGTAACCGATAAAAAAAGAGTATGCAATTGAATCTGCTTAAACTTGTAAAGTGTTTACAAGTTTGTTCTTTGTTCATTACAGTTTTGAACCTTAGATATTACCGTAACAAATAAAGCGAGCCAAAATTCGATGATCGTAGGGCCATATGCTATACTCCTCTTAGAATTACAGAAGCAGCATTAGAATACAACAACAGCTTACTCAAACAGATTAAGTACGGTCTCCTTTACAATTACAAACCACTGCAGATTCATCAATATACAGGGTGATTGGTGGGTCACTTTTGAAATTAAGAGAAAAAATATAATAAAAAATAAATATTAATTATTTACTGAGTAAACTTAATCAAAAGTTAAAGAATTGATAACGCAACGCATGGTTACGCTAACGTTGGCAGCGACCCGCTGGTCACGGGCCGCTATTGACTCAGTTGTATGTAAAGTAAATATTTTATTTATTTACTCTTTATTGTTTAAAAAAAATACAGATAAACATAAAAGGATAACAATAGTAGTAACAAACAAACAAATAGTAACATAGTAGTATTTATTTATAGGGAAATCTAGTGAAAAATTAAGTACCTACTTTTATTACATAATCATGATCAGAATCGAACACATAGTGCTCTCCTTCAGAATCTAAAATTTGTCACCAGTCACTCTGTATATCCTGGGTTTCGGGGGGGGTTTTAGTTTAATAACTACCAACTGTTAGGCTAAAAAAAACATTCATACCACTTGTTACAAAAATGAAAGACTGTTCAATATGTCTCTTGCATAGAATTTTTATGGTACAGTCAATTGATGAATCATCTGACCATCTGAGTTTTATTTAATTTATACTTTTGCGAAGCGCCATCTATCGCGACTAGATGACTCTGCTAAGAAACTTTTGGTATGTGACCAAGTCACCAATCTTGTAATTCATCTTAAATCATACCTCTTAAATCAGAAAAAAAACAACAAAAGTTGTCCAATATAACAGGATTTAAACCTAGGACCTACAGATTGAGAAGCATACACTCATCCAATGCGCCAGCTGGTCAGCCGGCTGTGGGGTCAAAATTTTTATTATCCTTATAACTAGCTGTTGCACGCAGTTTTACCCGCGCAATTTTGAATCCCGCGGGAATTTTGGGATAAAATGTAGCCTATATGCTAATTTAGACTGTACACTATCACTATGCCGAATTTTATCCAAATTCGTTAAGCCATTCTCCCGTGATTGAGGAACAAACATCCAGACATCCAAACTTTCACATTTATAATACAGTCGACTCTCATTAAATCGAAATTCAAATTAACACTACGAATTGTTTGAAATATCAAGTGGTTCGAAATTTCTGAGAGCAAATAAATAAAACTTCCAATTATTAAGTGTTGATTTGAGCAACATCATTTTTTCTCTTTGTACTTTATTATGGTTGAGAGAGTAGTTACTCAGAGGAATCTTAAATTCTTTTTCAATATCGCTTTTCTTCTCACCTTTCTCTACTATTTCAATTAACTTTTTCTCTTCAGCAATCGTCAATCATTTAGACTTTCTAGGGCTCATAACTAATACAAATTTTAATCTGTATACCAACGAAGCAGTAACAGCAATTGAATGATACATAAACAAACCTATTCGTGAGAAATGTGTGTGAAATAGACAAACTAATCATAACAAATATAAAGTCTCGTGTACTTACAATCTTTCGGCCTCTTTCTCTCTGCAACTTTGAATTGTCGAGTGTTGGACGCCTATGAGTGGGAATTAACGTTTGTTATATAGCAATGATTTTTTCGTTCGAATTACCACGTGCATAAAAATGTATTGATTTGGTTCGAAATATAAAGGCATTTTGTAGGGAACTCATGATTACTTTGAATTATAGAGAGTATTAGTATTAGTAAGAAATAGTAAGATGACCTACAACAGTGCGTAATGTATTTTATTCAAGATAATTGTTCTGTGCACCGGTCAAGATTGGTTAGTGAGTGGTTTGCTACCCAGAGTGATATAACACTGAATGAGTGGCCGTCTAAAAGTCCACGTTTAAATTTCATTGACAACTTGTGGGATCAAATGAGGTCAATCTTCACCAATCATTAGATGAGGTGAAGGTTGAACGCGGGTTTCGTCACCGACATTTCCAAAACGCTGGAAAATGTGATCACCAACAGAAATATCAACATTCAGCTGATGTTCACGTTTCCCTTAAAATTTTTATTATATTTTTTATGAACTACAGGGTTGATTAAAATTAGCGCATCACCGGCAGCCTCTCCACATCAATCCCAACAAAATTTATTCTACGACTTTTTAAAATTACTAATATTAAAACTTTAAGTTTTCCCAAACAAAAAATATTGATTGTCTCTTAACTGGTGTTGCTCTATTTACACTGATGCAACGCATCTTGCGACACGCCACGTGCAAGAAGGTGACTTACAAAATACAGAGTAATAAATAACAGAGGGAGCAATACATGCATATCTTTACACCTTTATCCCTTATGGGGTATGAAGAACAACAGAGGCTATAAAACCATCTGATGTCACATTTGACAAATTTGGAGGTATCATAATTATGGAGAGAGACTATTGTAGTGACAGGGAGTCAGCCTATCGCTCACAAAAACGCTCATAAAACCTCGGTCCCTTAACTGACTTTTACAGTATGCCCGGGAAGAGAAGCAGCA
This sequence comes from Stenoptilia bipunctidactyla, assembly GCA_944452665.1. Classification (NCBI taxonomy): domain Eukaryota; kingdom Metazoa; phylum Arthropoda; class Insecta; order Lepidoptera; family Pterophoridae; genus Stenoptilia; species Stenoptilia bipunctidactyla. The sequence goes on along the minus strand of OX101722.1, from coordinate 29,424,066 downwards.
TACATTCGATGTTTTTCTTTCGCTCCCAGTCCAGCATGGAGCATGGGAGCAATAATTGTGTTATTTATAAAGATTTGTAAAAAGTCGTAGTACAAATGTTGTTGGGGTTGATGTGTTAAATTAGCCCGGTATAGCTTCTACATAAAGGTGGATAGCGCGATGTAAGCATATTACATATTACCTATATACCTTGTAGTGTGGGTAGATGTCGCTATACAGATATAAATTATTAAAACCATTAAAACATAATTTGAGTATTCAAGTTTATATTGTTTACTTAAACTACTTTAACGATATGTATGGTAATCTCCAGTAAAACTGGGCTCTTAAGCGTGAAAAAAATATAAGGAAATTGTCAACATTGCGTAATTTGGGCAACTTACAGAATTTATTATGAACAGTTTTTGATCCTTATTTCAAAACAATGTGCTATGAGTTTATTTAAAAATCTTTAATCCTACATCACGCCTAGGTCCAGTTTATCTGAAGGTATATTTATTTAAACATTCATCAACTTAATATAATAAATAAGGAAAACAAAAATAAATTATTTTATAATTAAACATAAAAAAAAACCCTATTTCTTACATTTCAAAGGTACAGTGTATTTAATAAATAGTGAAAAACCTTGAAAATTCAAAATAAGAACACAAGACAAATGTCAACGTCGTCTGCTCCCCAAAATAACTATATTAATAGGATAAAAAGTAAAGCTTCGGCGATATCTAGCAATTAGTGCTGAAAACTGTAACAAAAGCCTCTTATGCATTCGTTCGTAAGATCTATATTGGAAAACTCAACTGTAGTTTGGAATCCTCAATATAATATATATATATATAAAAAAGATAGAAATTATTCAAAACAAATTTATTAAATATCTTAAATTTAAGACTAACTTTTACGAAATTAAAAATGAGGAAATTTCACTTTGCTCTCTCTCCAAAAGGCGGTCTAAATGAGATATATTTTTTCTTTTCAAAATTATGAATAATATGATCGAGTGTCCATATTTATTGAGTTATATTAATTTTGCTTGTCCCCGAATAAATTCTCGTCACAAACCTACTTTTGTCTCGTCGGTTTCCCGAACTAATTATGCCGCTAACTCTTTCATTAACTGATCTTGTACCCAATTTAATAAGATTTATAATAAAATCGACATCTTCCATCTCTCTCTCTCAAAATTAAAAAAAGAACTGTTTTCTGTTTTTGCATCTCCATAAATAGTTTTTATTTAAATTTCATTATTGTACCTACTAATGTATTGTGTGACCGTGTTTTTCGTTTAAATTTATAATTTTTGGTATGGAAACTTCACTGGTCTCTGTATTATATATTTTAATTATAAGTGCCTATAGTGACTGTTTCCTGAATAAAGTAAAATAAAAATAAAATTATTCCCCAATTACACTTTCCGTATATCCGAAATAATAGGTTTTTTTTTTATATACGAAGTCGAAGTCGCGGGCAAAATCTCGTCATTAATAATACACTCAGACCATTGCAAACAACACATAGATGACCCACGTGTCACGATTTGCATTGAAACCAAGCGTGCCGACTTTTTAACACCTTTTGTGACGTCACAGCCGATATTTTGTGATATAAAATACAAACCGATTCAAACAAAACAATCGCCGATGAATTCGATTATTAAGATATGTTAGAAAATCAATATCTAACGGTGACCAACTATGACGCTTGGTCGGGGTTCGGACACGCGAAGTACAGAAGGCAGCACATCAAGCGTTACAAATCTTTCAAATATTTTTACTTGAATCTAAACTCTATGCCCTCGACCCTCGAGTTAAAATTGATTGAGGCAGCAGATCAAGCGTCACTCTTATGTCGAAAGTGCTAATTAAGAAAATTGGCATATAATATTTATTTATTTATTTAATAAATAATATTGTCAACTGACTTCAAAAAAAGGAGGAGGTTCTCAATTCGTTTTTTTAATGTTTGTTACCTCATAACTTTTTACTGAATGAACCGATTTTGATGATTCCTTCTTTATTAGAATTCCATTTAGTGTAGGCTTTTTTAATGGTCATACATTTGTTGATTATTTTTAAAACTCGGCTACGATATGAAAGAATTTATTCTATAAACACTGGGTTAATCCCGTGCCACAGCTAAGCTACTTTCACGGTGATTTATACTTAATTCTAAAGGATAAACTATGGAGACATCAATCCTACGCTCTTTTATCGTCCAAAAGGTCTTTGATTTTACAGGTTTCCTTGCAAAATATCCCTTCTTAAATTTACTGAACAGTACAAATTGACTGACTTAAGTATTTTATTACAATTACGGATTGTAACTATTTTTAATTTTTTAAAGTTCTTCAAATCATATCATATCATATTTATGTGTATGAAAATGAGTTGGTTAAGTATGTTGTGTGGATCAGCAATTTCTGCTGATACTCTGCGTGCAAACATTACAAATTATAACATTGATTTTCTTACAGGAAATATATCATAAAAATATAAAATTTCAATTGATAAAACTACTACAGAGAATGCAATAAATATCAAAATATTTCACAAAATAGTACACACAACAATTAATCCTAATATTAATTTGAGAAACGCTATCTTGTGGTAATTTAAATTCCTTAAAAAATAACAATGTTGTATGTATACATTGTGCTGGGATCAACTTAATGTCTCTAGGTGTATGAGGTAGATAGTGTTATATCAGCCCTACAACAGCTACCTTTTAACCATCGCCGAACCTAGAACGTTTTTTTTCGTGTTAGAGTTAATATCCAGTAAATTCTACCATGGTAATCATGAACTATCAGAGCTTGTGTCACAACTTGAATCAGATTTTGTTTCATAATAATGTGGTTTACCGAAAGGACGCATCCCTCCGAACATAAAAGGTCGAGGAGGGAAAGGAGGAGGGGGTGGCGGGTAACATGGAGTACAAACGCATGGTGGGCACATTGGTGGTGGGGGCGGTGGTGGTGGTAGTGGCATCGGAATCGGCATTGGAAAGGCTATCTCGAATGTTAATGTCGATGGTTGAGGTTCAGGCGTCCTAGGGGTGGTTGTTGTCGTCGTCTGGGCCGTCGTCGTTGTTGTCGCTTTCGTTGTTGGCAATATTATATTAAACTTCATTGGCACCATTTGATGACGCATCGGCATGGCCATCGGCATCGCCATTGGCATCGCCATCGCCATTGGCATCGGCATCGGCATCCCCATCGGCATTTGCATCGGCATTGGCATTTCCATAGGCATCATCGGCATCGGCATCGGCATTGCCATTGGGCCTGGTATTGAGTTTTTCACAGTTTTATTTGCACCCGCCTCGAACAGTGGAACTAACACACCAAATACAAAGATTGGCGCATGTAGAACTGCCCGTACCTAAATGTATGCAAAAATTAGCGACTTGCGTATTTATAATTGTGAATAAAATATATATGATAAAAAATTGGGTTGAAAGTAGGCTAACCATACAAATTAAGTTTGAGAGGAGATGAGCGTAAAATGGAACCTCCAGACAATCACATTAACTACATGGCCCTGAAATAAGCAAAGCTTGTGATATGGGGTTCTATAAATAGGGAATAGGGAATATAAATAATATATAGATAAACACTCTGTCTGGATTTGTCTGGAAGTCTGGATTTCTATTTCCTTGCTCCGTGCGGGGAATGAACCCGTGACCTCACGATTTACAGTACCCCCTTAGGTAAACTGAATAGTACAAGTCAAGTTACAGCCCGTTCATAAATGGTCTACGTTTTACTGGTCCGTTTTAATGGATACCTATTTATTCATCAATGGCGCATGGAGTTTTATGAGCGACTTTACAGTGAATGTAGCACAGTATTCATTGTACAGTAAAAAAAACGCTCCGGCAAATTATGATTCGGTTTTGTCATGGAGTACTGGACGAACGAAATACGTATCCGTCTTGTTTCCGTAAAATTTACTGGAAATAATCTTAGCGGGGGTGAGGGGACAACGACAACGTCCATACTGCTGGAATGGCGCCGGTATACTGTGAATTTGTGTGTGAAAATCGTATCCAGTAATGACGGATACGTTGAACGTTTTATGTACCTATGTGTGAACAAAACATATTTTTGTTGTATCCAGTAAAACGTGTACCGTAAATACGGAGACCATGTGTGGACGGGCTGCCTCATCTGAAAAGAGTGAAATGGGAACAGCATGAAATTGTATCTTCAAACAAAATTTCTTTGAAATGCGGCCCACGAGGTTTGTTTTATTTTAACAGCTTGATGTTTTCTTTGAACATCTCTATTTGTTAACGCATTTGTGACAGCATGTCGGATTGGCTAGGCAACGCTTATTAGCGCCAATTATGGTATTTTTACCATTATTGGCGCTTGGAATTATCATACGCTGAAAGAGTTATCATAGTGAACGAGTTTTGTAAAAGATATCATTGAAAGATATGGGTACTTCTTTACTAGTCATTTATTTATTTTGCTCTGTTAGTGTCGTACTTAGGGACCACTAGTTTTCGAATCTTTTCGTCTATTAAATATATTTTATATTATTAAGAAATGGTTCAGTAACCCCGTATTTTTAATTATGCGTAGAAATATCGTCTTGGCGCCGTGGTTACTGTGTGTATCGATATCGCAGGTTAAGCAGCAAAAGTGAGTGATGTGGCGCGTGAAGTATGTACGCTGGGCGCGTACGTGTGGTCTGATCGTGACCTTAGAGTGCTTATATAGAGGTATATTTCAGGTATAGACAAAACAGAGTGGATTGGTGCAGGCATACTATTTCTAGGTAAATATTTGGAACGTGCAAAGTAGGTGGATGGGGGGAAACGATCTCAACGCTTGATCGTGGCAGAAATATGCAACAAAAGGGGCCAGTTAGTATACAAGTAAAGGCAAATTTGAAGTTAGATCCAAGATGGATAGATGCTGTAAAAAAGAAAAAGTAAGTGATCAGATGTCACCTCAAATAATTACAATAATAATCAAATCAATTTTGTTTGCGTTGCATTTTATAGGTAACATTTGAGTACCTAATAATTGTTTTAGTCCTGATGGATCGCTATGGTCTCATAAACGCGACTGCAAAATTTACAGTGAACATTTCACAGGAGGTAAAAAGTCTGACACGCAAGCAAGTCAGATTTGTATTCCCCGCCCGGAGGTGCGGTCGTATCATATGGGAATCCCGTATGATTATTATTATTTGAGAATCCCAAATGGACAAACAAAGTGGCGGAATAAAAAGCTACTTTCCTGTTCATTATCAATTTCATTATGATTAAATGAATTAAACTTAAACGATTCACAGATCACAATAGATGTTTTTTAAAACTTAAATAAAAGCAATATAAGCACTTACAATAATTATAGCCATCGTGGTTGCAGGATGCAGTATCATAACGTTTTTTAGTTCCACACTACTTTATAGTTTTTTTTCAGATGTGATTTCACAATATTTCACTTCGTTCGTGATATTACTAAAAAAAAATAGGATGTCGAAACACCTCTAAACGAGAAAATCGTGGTAACTTTTATTGCCTTCTTGTTTATTACAAAATATTTCTCACATAACTTCTGTATGCCTTAAAAATGTATTTGATTTTATTTAGTATTAATACATGCCGGAAAATGTGAAATATTGTCTTCCTTTTTATTTGAGTAGCATAATTTTGCAATGAGTATTAAAATTAAAATATACGGATGCAAAGGGAGAGTAGTAATTATTTTAAGATAATAAATTGAATGTCTAATAAATTGAGGAACAATAGGTTTGTTAGTCGGGTAATTTAGATAGTTCACATTTGAGCGAACTATTCAAATTACCCGAAACAAACTTAATTATTTTGCTTGCATTTCAGCTTCATCTCATGTGTTATTTAAAAAAGCACACGTATTAATTTTATCTAAAAGCCATTCTTTGAAAAGATTTTAATACTATTTATTTAACGAAACATTAAATATTTATTTAACGAAACATAAAACGCGACAGTCGCTCGTGACCACGGGGTCTGCAAAGACACCGAAACGTCGAGTCAAAATTTAAAATGTAAATATACGCGATAAATCCGGTTAAAAAGTGTTTTATTTAAGATCTTATCTGTGTTACAGACACTTAGTTAACTAATTAGTCTAACCATATCGTATTTGTCATAATATTTTTTCACATTGACAAAAAATAAGGCAACAAAAAAATAGGGTTTACACATGAATAAGAATCAGCTAAAGAGATATAGAAGTAATGTGTTGAGTAAGCTATGTGGACCTTTTAACGTGGCTGTAATACGTTGACTAATATAGTTAAATTTAAATTTTATGTAAGATCACAACTCTCTAACATAGAAAGTGCTGAACTATATATTTTGCTAATATACTGCTTGCACATACAAACATGTCGGTATGTACAAATACTTTATAACAGTTTCATATTTGTTATCTTTGATATGTGATAAAATACAATTGACAAATGATTTCCCGCCATCTTTTTTATTACTAAAAAGGTAGCACGACGATTAAAAAAATGGTGCATTCAAAATTGAAATAGTTTCGATTAGCTAGAAATGCAAAACTTTTAGTGTGTCCCATGTATACCTATAGCCCAGTCATTTTAGGCATTTTAAACCCCAATCTCCCAAAAACTCCAAGTGGGCTGATTTTTTGTATTTCTATTTTTTGTATGATTTTTTATACCTTTCTTATGGCGTTATAATGAAGCTGTAAAAACTCAACATAGATATCGTGCTGGCTAAAAAAATTACAGCGGTCAAAATTTTGCGAAAATCAGTTGTACGCAAATATCTCCTGATCTATTGCTCAAAGGCCAATAAATTTCATTATAAAAATTATTCATCGTGCAATTTTCTATTTTTTACTGATCGTTTTCGGAGTAAGAACGACTAAGATGCACTCACATACGGTATTATACCGCACGGCGTATATCAAGGCGTAAACTCGTTTTTTTTTCATGTTTTTGAGTATGTCGTCAGTAAAATCTACTCCAAACACAGACACATAGTTCTAGTGAAACTATAGTTAAATTGTTTGAAAATGAAATATTTTATATATGTTAGTTTAAGGTATTTATCTATGGGCCCTTTGTTTTGTATATACCATCTTTATAAACTCTGTGTTGCCTGAAATAAATGATTATTATTATTATTATTTATATATGTTTTTTGATTTTCTCCTTTTTCAAGGGCTTTGCTTTATTATGCGGGTTTAAATTATTATTATTTTTATTCAAGTCTTTTTTTTTCTCAGCTAACGTTGGTTTAGTCCGTAGTTACGGGCATACGCCAAGTAACTGCAGAATGTGTTGTGTTGTGTGTATAGGTATAAATTCTACTCTTCAAGCTGCAGGCTTCAAGCTCTTATTATTATTATTTAGCATACTTATAACTACTCGCCTTTCTTATTATTATTACGTATGCTTACAGCTACACGCCTTTCGGCGGAAAGACCCGACAATTTGACCAGTCGGTCGGGGATCAGGGCAAGAGGGACAGAAACAGGCGAACTATTCGGGCAGTATCCAGCAAAACCGCTCTTTGCATGCGTGCTGGAAGCGAACCACCGCCGAATCCCAGCCTTTCAAGTTTCTTTTATTATTATTATTATTATTTATTAACCCCAACACCCGATAATCTACTAAACGCAATTTTTTGTAATAGCTTGTACCTACAAGAGGTTGTGGTGGCAAATGTGGATGCTAAAAAAATGGATTCAGATGTTCAAAGTTTGTAAACATTGCCGTGGCAAGTCATGCTTAAGCCCTGAGTCAACCAATGATGAAGGTGATGCAGATGTCAATCAAGATATAGGAATAAATCCACTCGACGTTTTGTCAGAAAATTGTTAATGAAACTGAGGAAATCGACAGTGAAAGATAAAAAATTATGTATTATAGTTAATTTTTATAGCTCGACCACTTATTACCGCATCTACATAAAATAGTCACTTTCTCAGCACTCTACTTAGAAAACCTTAAATTTCACAGAAAAATGCAAAATACTTTTTTGTAGATAGATAATTGCACGATAAATATTTTCAAATCAAATAATTTATTTTTACGAATATAGGGGAATACATAGGATGTTTCACAATGTTTACATCAATTGAGCTTATGCCATATTCTACCATTGTGGCGTGTAAATAAGTAAGTAATATTACAGTCACTTTTATAAATTCTTTAAGCATGTCATTATACACAAATTCTTTCAATTTACCTATTTATTTAGTTATCATTACAATTAATTTTTTGTCCGAACTTGATAAATTGTCATAATACATTTTTATAATCAATACAATCTATCTATACATATAATAAATCTGTAGAGAGGTCAATTCTGTACATGAAATATATTTTCAAAATAACTATCAGGGGGTGATAAGTGATCGATACTGATGCCAAAAATGCAATCAGTAAAATTTTTGTCTGTCTGTCTGTCTGTATGTTCCTTATAGAAACAAAAACTACTGGACGGATTTTAACGAAACTTGGTAAAATTATTCTTCATACTTCTGGGAAGGTTATAGTATACTTATTATCACGCTGCAATCAATAGGAGCAGAGCAGTGAAGGGAAATGTTGGGAAAACGGGAGAAATTACTTCAATTTTTAAGCTTCCGTCGCGTGTGCAGCCTTAATGGTTAAAGCTACATAGAAATTATGTATGACAGAAATATTCTTCATAAAGTTATATAAAAGATATCCCAGAACAGTATATGTCTATATTTTATGGTTGACTCACAATAACACGTGTACATCCCGATAGCTTAGCAATTTGGAGCTTTCTGATTATATTTGTTTACTCTTACGTTTATAATACTCTCACTCATCCCTAATTAAAAAAAAATAACATTATTACCTATTCAATAAAAAAAGAATCATAGAAATCGGTATAGAAATACCAAACTTATACATGAAATACGCTAATAACCCATCGCGCGTGAATACTGAATGATATAAGGATTATTTTTGCGTAACGGTTGCCGCGCACGACGCGGCTCTCGGCGGTAGGGTATAAAAGGCGGAAGGCGAGCGCAAGCTCTATAATTCATTCAATATTTGGCTGTTGATGCGTTCAGAGCGTTCAACTTTATTGACAGACAATACCTAATTGATATTATAAACCGTGCTTATCAGCGCGACTTTTAGTCTTTAAATAGTTTATTTGAATTTCTTTCGTTGTTATTTTATAAAATAGGTATTAGTTGTTTTGGTAGTGTTTAAATATTTGGTCTAATTCCAAATTTTGGCTAATTTATGTTCACTTTTTTTTGTATTTTTTAGGTAAAAGCGTAGGTACTTTTATTAATTACGAGCTGTGCCCGCGGCTCCGCTCGCGATAATTTCGGGATAAAAAGTATCCTATGTTACTTCTAGTACCTCTCATGATTCGTCGAGTAGTTTTTGCGTGAAAGCTGAACAAATATCCTCGCTTTCATATTTATAATATTAGTAAGGATAGGGATTGACATTTTATAATATTTGACAATTAATTGTTTAGATCACTTTCACATGAGGTTTAAGTATCTATGGAACGAAAATACTTCAGCGCAAAGCTTCCGAGTAAACTATATTGAAAGTTGACACGTCCGGCACGTGAACATGAAGATTTCTAGAACTGCTAACCCGGGAAAGAGCGACGTATAACTGACCATGAGAGAAACAACTGACACCGAGATCTACTCCATTAACACGAAAAGTCTGACCTTGAGCCTTATTAATTGTCATTGCAAAACACACCGATACTGGGAATTGCATTCTTTTAAATTGGAATGGAAAATTTTTGTTATTATGGGAATTCTGGGAATAAAGACGGTTTCTCCTGCACCGCAACCTGTTAAAATTTGAGATATCCAAATAGAATTATACCCAGAAATATGTACAACCTTACAACAGAAAAAGAAATGAAAATAAAGCTAAAACGCCTGTGCAATGCTATCTATACATACTTACTTCACTTAAAAATAAATACCTATAACTACTCGCTTGGTGGTAGGATCCCTTCTGGGTCCGCCTGGCTAGCGACCACCCTTTATATATTTATATAAAGTCTGCCGCCAAATGTTACCGCTCCGGCGGTAATGTGTTCCGGCAATATTAAGAGCCAGTTCCTTCCTAAACCCGTGTGCTTTCATCTTCGACCTCATCGTCACTTACCATCAGGTGAGATTGAGGTCAAACGCGGGTTTAGTCATTTATAAAAAAAAAAAAAAAACAATAATTAATAAAAGTACCTACGCTTTTACCTAAAAAATACAAAAAAAAGTGAACATAAATTAGCCAAAATTTGGAATTAGACCAAATATTTAAACACTACCAAAACAACTAATACCTATTTTATAAAATAACAACGAAAGAAATTCAAATAAACTATTTAAAGACTAAAAGTCGCGCTGATAAGCACGGTTTATAATATCAATTAGGTATTGTCTGTCAATAAAGTTGAACGCTCTGAACGCATCAACAGCCAAATATTGAATGAATTATAGAGCTTGCGCTCGCCTTCCGCCTTTTATACCCTACCGCCGAGAGCCGCGTCGTGCGCGGCAACCGTTACGCAAAAATAATCCTTATATCATTCAGTATTCACGCGCGATGGGTTATTAGCGTATTTCATGTATAAGTTTGGTATTTCTATACCGATTTCTATGATTCTTTTTTTATTGAATAGGTAATAATGTTATTTTTTTTTAATTAGGGATGAGTGAGAGTATTATAAACGTAAGAGTAAACAAATATAATCAGAAAGCTCCAAATTGCTAAGCTATCGGGATGTACACGTGTTATTGTGAGTCAACCATAAAATATAGACATATACTGTTGTGGGATATTTTTTATATAATTTTATGAAGAATATTTCTGTCATACATAATTTCTATGTAGCTTTAACCATTAAGGCTGCACACGCGACGGAAGCTTAAAAATTGAAGTAATTTCTCCCGTTTTCCCAACATTTCCCTTCACTGCTCTGCTCCTATTGATTGCAGCGTGATAATAAGTATACTATAACCTTTCCAGAAGTATGAAGAATAATTTTACCAAGTTTCGTTAAAATCCGTCCAGTAGTTTTTGTTTCTATAAGGAACATACAGACAGACAGACAGACAAAAATTTTACTGATTGCATTTTTGGCATCAGTATCGATCACTTATCACCCCCTGATAGTTATTTTGAAAATATATTTCATGTACAGAATTGACCTCTCTACAGATTTATTATATGTATAGAAGATTGTTTTTTTTTTTTTTTTTATAAATGACTAAACCCGCGTTTGACCTCAATCTCACCTGATGGTAAGTGACGATGAGGTCGAAGATGAAAGCACACGGGTTTAGGAAGGAACTGGCTCTTAATATTGCCGGAACACATTACCGCCGGAGCGGTAACATTTGGCGGCAGACTTTATATAAATATATAAAGGGTGGTCGCTAGCCAGGCGGACCCAGAAGGGATCCTACCACCAAGCGAGTAGTTATAGGTATTTATTTTTAAGTGAAGTAAGTATGTATAGATAGCATTGCACAGGCGTTTTAGCTTTATTTTCATTTCTTTTTCTGTTGTAAGGTTGTACATATTTCTGGGTATAATTCTATTTGGATATCTCAAATTTTAACAGGTTGCGGTGCAGGAGAAACCGTCTTTATTCCCAGAATTCCCATAATAACAAAAATTTTCCATTCCAATTTAAAAGAATGCAATTCCCAGTATCGGTGTGTTTTGCAATGACAATTAATAAGGCTCAAGGTCAGACTTTTCGTGTTAATAGAGTAGATCTCGGTGTCAGTTGTTTCTCTCATGGTCAGTTATACGTCGCTCTTTCCCGGGTTAGCAGTTCTAGAAATCTTCATGTTCACGTGCCGGACGTGTCAACTTTCAATATAGTTTACTCGGAAGCTTTGCGCTGAAGTATTTTCGTTCCATAGATACTTAAACCTCATGTGAAAGTGATCTAAACAATTAATTGTCAAATATTATAAAATGTCAATCCCTATCCTTACTAATATTATAAATATGAAAGCGAGGATATTTGTTCAGCTTTCACGCAAAAACTACTCGACGAATCATGAGAGGTACTAGAAGTAACATAGGATACTTTTTATCCCGAAATTATCGCGAGCGGAGCCGCGGGCACAGCTCGTACAATAATAAAATCAAGTACAGTGTAATAACATATTTGGGGCCATTCCAAAGAAACTTTCAATAAACGATGTGGTACTCCAAGGCGAAGCGCAAATAGCGCCCTTATGCCTTCTACTTTTCAATTTTTCAGACGAGTTGAGATTCTTTTTACAAATAGGGCTGTTTCAAGATATAAAGGCATGGAAAAGTCAGCATTCTTAAGTTCTTGAAATTGTTGACCTTTGTTGACCTTAGAGCAATAGATCGCGAGATATTTGCGAAAACTGATTTTCGTGACCTGGATTTCGTGATTTTAACATCTGTAACTTCTTTAACCGACATGATATCATTGTCACATCTTGATTATAACGCCGTAATAAAGGTGTATACAAAAATTTTACCAACTTAGATGTTTTCCGCAGATAAAACCTAAAATGACTGGGCCACTATTGTATTTATTTTTTTCATATATGCATCCCAGAAAAAAGTGCAGTATCCTTAAACAAGCACAAATGACAGGAAGGAAAAGGCAGTGCGGGTCAAATGAGGGTATTGCGTTTCTTTTTTTAAGCATTTTGCTGTCATGCTAGACTGGAAGCAAGAGAAAAACACGGAATATACCAGCTGCTTCCCTTACCGGACATACTAAAGTCAGTTAAGGGACAAGATATTATTGGCGTTTTTGTGGGCGATAGGCTGACCCCTGGTCACTGCAATAGTCTCTCTCCGACATTACAATGCTTCCGAATTTATATACCAGCTGTTTGATTATAGCCTTTGGCTACCAGCCTGGCTTTATATTTCACAATTGCACCTTTAGCATCATTTTTTATCTTATATATCCATTTGAACGGTATTAGTTTCTGATCTACAGGTTTATCAACCAGTACCCACGTTTTATTATTAATAAGAGATCTGTATTCATCTCTCATATCACACATTAAGCTGTCTCTATCTTCTGATTGGATAGCTTGATTAAAGGTTTCAGGCTCTTTGAAGCTATCGCTTGCCGACACAAAACCTTTATCCTTCGCTATGCGATTCCTTAAAGGATACCTTTCTTGTAAAGTAGGTTCATCAGTAAAAGACTGTTTTTCAACATTATCCTCCTCATCTTCAGAAGTTTCTTTATCAGAAATAGAGTTTTCTGGGTAAGTGTTAACTTGTGAATTTTGTGAAACTCGTACGTTCACTTTTGTACCCGAGTTACCAGCAACGGGATTTCCAACTTCTGCTTCGTCTTTATTTGAAAATATCATTACTGCAGGGGAATTAACAGGGACAGGTCCTGCAATATTATTACCTTTCAAATCAGAGAAAGTATCTTCGAAAAACACAACATCCCTTGCTTTTACAAGTCTTCTCGGACAGCTCGAATCACGGAAATAATAATTACCTGGATCATCCGAATATCCAACAAAAGTGTACTGTTGAGCCTTCACATCCAACTTCTTCCTTTGACAGGTTGGAATTTGTACTAGGGCTCTACAGCCAAACACTCGTAAGTGGCTCAAATCTGGTTTTGAGCCAAACCATTTCTCGTAGAGAGTAAGACGATTTAAAGCTCTATGTGGGGACCGATTTTTTAGTTTCGTAACATACTGCTTGAGCGCGCCTTATATTGAGAAATAAAGGCGGATATGGCGCGAACTGACAGTATGTCATGTTTTTATTTTAGTTTGAAATATTTTCGTTCTGACGAAAAACGCTTTAGTTTTGTTATGATTCTGGCCCCAACCTTCAGAAAGGGCTGATCAATGTTTATTTTTCGGAGAAAAATCTCTGAATTCTATAATCCGCGAAGCGTACCGCTCCACCATATTCAAATAAGAATATTCCAGGTGTTAACCTTTGTATTGTTGCTATAAAAAAGTGCTATTTCGATAAATAAATATAATATATTTATACCTCATTCTTTAAATTATCTCACGATCCCCCGTTGCATGGTGGAGGCGCCGGGTAGTCTTAGGTAGGACCGAATAATATTATTCTTGTTTTGACAGAAGACCCCTACCGAGTAAAGGAAGAATTCGCCCAAGGAAGGGTAACAAGAAGAGTAAAAAAAAAGTACACCTCTCGCAGCCAAGCAGTAACGCCCAATAATTGGTAAAAGAGACCGAAAAGGAAAGCACTGAACATGGAGAAATTTAGCGGTCATAAGGTTGTATGCGTGTCCGAGTTTTTTAATCAATATAATCTTATCGCCGTCGTGAACCGATATGATGATGCGGCGAAGAAGATCGTCATGCAAACGTATTTAGAGGGCCCGGCCCTACATTTCTACAGGTCCGTCATCGATTCGTGCCAGAGCTTCGAGGAATTAAAAGAAAAATTTATTGCAGAATTTTCTAAAGACGTTGACTACGTGGCAGAATTTTATTTGAGAAAACAACAAACAGGGGAAGACCTCGTCACCTTTTATTATGCCCTAGATGCCTGTGCAGTCAAAGCTGGTCCGATCATCACGGACGGGATTTTCGTAAAACATTACCTGAAAAATGTATCCTATACGAATAAATGTAGACTCGCCACCAGAGTCTACGAAAATAAAAAAGATCTAAAGGACACGATAATACAAATGCAGGAACTCTTCGGGGGAGGAGCAGAGATGGAACTCAACCTACCGATCCACGTTAATTCAGGTTCGACATCGGTGGACCAGCCTACGCCACGTACCCCAATGCAAAATATGCAAACGGCATCGACAGCGGAAAAAAGGGACCGTTTTTATACACCGATGGGAGGAAATAATGGGAACGCCAGGGGAAAAATTAACCCGAACATTTATAAACGCGAACCTTATTCTTTCAGAAACAGACGACATGATACGGGTGATGCACCTCACCCAAACGCCAACCGGCGTCAGTAAATAATATGGAGTCTTCACTGATGCCGGACGAAAATAAAAGAACTCCATACAAGGTTAGCCCATTAATTAAATTAAAATTAGCTAATTTAGAAATTTGTGCTTTAATTGACACAGGTGCATCAATTTCCGTGATTTCTGAGCAACTATGTGTAAAACTCAATTTAACAACACATAACGCTGATGGGATTATAGTCAGAGCCATTAATGGAAATAGAATGAACGCCTCTGGGAAAGTCACAGCTTGTCTACTTATCGAACAGATGATATTTATGCAAGATTGTTTCGTGGTCCCCAATATAGAAAGAGACTTAGTCCTCGGGCAAGACTTTCTTCAAAAGTTTGGTGCTATAATAGACTTTCAAAACAACTGTGTCCATTTAAGTAAAGTTGTATGTGATTTTATCTCTGTTTCTAACGAGTGTAATGTTATTAATAATTTTCAAAATACTTTAGATATTATACAGGTTACCCAACGACTAGGTAAAGAGGAATATTTATATTTTTCGAATTTAGTAGATTCGAATGAAGATAGGTTATGGAACATGGTGGTAGCCAATAACAATAAAAATGACTTTAATTTGTCCCCAACTTTATTAGAATCGGAGCATAATGACTTATTAGAGATGATAAATAAATATCAGAAAGCCTTCGCGTTAGATAAAAAAAGCCTAGGTAAATGCAATCTAACTAAAGTGACGATTGATACGGTTGATGAAGTTCCGGTACACAGAGCGCCTTATAGAATATCAACCGAGCAGCATAACATCATTCGCGATCAAGTCGCGGAGATGCTCGAATGTAATGTTATCCGTAAGTCACGAAGTCCGTATGCGTCACCTGTGGTTTTAGTAAAAAAACCAGATAATAGTTGGAGATTTTGCGTAGATTATAGGAAATTAAATAAGAAGGTGGTTAGTGACTCTTACCCACTACCTATAATTGAAGATGTGATTTCACAATTGAATGGCGCTAATTATTATGCCGATTTAGACTTAAATTCAGCTTATTGGCAATTGGAAATTTTGGAAAAGGATAAACATAAGACGGCATTCGTTACCCCGTCAGGTTTATACGAATTTAATGTATTACCTTTTGGATTGAAAACTAGCGGAGCATTTTTCCAAAGAACCATGGACGAAGTATTAGCTGGCCTTAAATATAATAACGTTATCATTTTTATAGATAATATCATTGTCTACGGAAAGACGTTTAATGATTTTTTAAATGCTCTCGAAAGAGTTTTTCAACGTTTAATTGCGGCGAACCTTACGCTTAAACCTTCTAAATGTAGTTTTGGTTACAAAGAAATCACCGTTTTGGGACATACCATCTCTGGAAAAGGTATACTGCCTGACCCCAAAAATATCGAAAAAGTAAAAAAGGTTAAAATACCAAAGAACGTAAAAGAGTTAAAATCGATTCTTGGATTATTTTCTTATTACAGAAAGTTTATAAAAGATTTCTCTTCATTGACCCTTCCGCTAACAAATTTGTTAAAAAAGAATATAAGGTTTATTTGGGGTGAAACCCAACAGAAATCATTCGAGGAAATAATTTCCTTAATGATTAACCCACCGTTATTACGGCATTTTAATAACGATAAGGAAACATGTACAAGATTATACGTGGACGCAAGTGATTTGGCAGCTGGAGCATGCCTAATGCAAGGGCAGCGAGAAGAAATGTTACCTATATGTTTTGCATCACGGAAGTTAACTGACGCAGAAAAGAAATATTCAATTACGGAGAAGGAATGTCTGAGTTTGGTGTGGGCGCTGAACTATTTCAAGCATTATTTGTGGGGACTAAAATTTCAGATAGTCACTGACCATAAAGCGCTATGTTGGTTAAAGACAAGAAAAGACATGTCTGGCAGATTAGCAAGATGGGCATTAGCGATCCAAGCGCATGACTTCGAAATCGTACATTGCTCAGGAAGGCAGAATGTAATAGCAGATTTCCTAAGTAGGAATCCTTTGAGCGAAGAAGAAGTGAATTCAAAGGAAGGAGTAGACGACGGTCTTCAGGTTTTTTCTTTAGATGTAATGAATATAGCGCAACGCCAAAATGAAGACGAATTTTGCCAAAAATGGTATGGATTAGTGTCGGCGAGAAGAAATAATGGATATAAAGGTTTCGTTGTCGAAAATGGAATTTTATATAAATGTGTAATAGATCACGACGTAAGAAAAAAGTTAATTGTGTTACCTAAGTGTTTGTTTATTGAAGTGATGGGTGAATTACATGATAACGTACGAACAGGTGGTCATTTCGGAATAATGAAAACACTAGCAAAATTTAAAGCACGTTACTTTATGCCTAATGTGACGAAAGAAGTTGAAAAGTATATAAAGGGTTGTATACCGTGCCAAGAGAAGAAAACGTATAAGAAAGTGGTTCCTTTACGTCCAATGATGATCGAGCGTTTATTTGATAGAATCGAGATGGATATACTAGGACCGTTTAATCGTTCGTCGGAAGGTAATAAATATGTGATAGTATGCATCGAGTGTTTTACGAAGTATGCCATTTGCAAACCAGTGCCACGAGTAACTGCACAAATAGTGCATGATTTTGTGATACATGAAATTATTACAAAATTCGGAATGGTCCGCGAAATATTAACTGATAGAGGTTCTATATTCACATCTCGGTTGTTTAAGTCATTATGTAGACAGTACGGTATAACAAAGTCCCTGGCTACCACTATGCACCATCAAACCTTAGGTTTGGTAGAGAAATTAAACCAAACTATTTCATATTCATTATCGAAATATGTAAATTCAACCCAAAGGGATTGGTGTAGAATTTTACCTTTTGTGGTTTATGCATATAATTGTTCTATTCAAGCTTCTACCAAATTTTCTCCGTATTATTTAATTTATGGTAGAGAACCCGAAATTCCGTCAGACGAGAGGTTAAATCCTGATAGAGACGTAAGCGTGCGTAGGAAAAGAAATGCATATGTAAATGCGATTAATAAAGCTAGAGAAAATTTGAGGAAAGCTTGTATAATACAAAAACGTAATTATGATAAGAAGGCTTCAATTGTAAAACTTCGAGTAGGACAATTTGTTTTATTACATAATCCAAAACGGATGACTGGTAAAAGTAATAAACTTAGTCGACCATATAAAGGTCTATTTCGTGTGTGTAGATATATAGGACGTGACAATTATTTGGTAAAACGAATTCAAAATAACCAAGAAATGATTGTGCATGTTAATAGATTGAAACCGTTTCAATTTAGGTAATTTGGCAAATATAAATCTTTTAAGGATTATTTTTTTTAATTAATATGATTCTGTTTATGTTTATCTATTGATTAATGATAGTTTATATCTAAAAAAAAAATATTATAAAAATTTCAATTTAACATTTGTATGATAAAGGGTGTTCCGATACATGTAATTTGAGATCAAATGTTGATTTTACTTTTGAGGTCAAAGTAATTTAAATGTTATGTGTATTATAGTAAGTAGAATATTATCTCATTCCATTTATTTAGATTGTATGCAACGATTAGAATTTCGTTGGACTATTAATGAAATATTTGGAGGATAATGCTAATGATTTTTTTTTTCATGTAATAATTGGGAGCGCCTCATCATGCGAGACCGCTGACACCAACAAAGATGTCGCGACTCCTGATGAGGAGACTCCTCTGGCGGTTGGACCGATTCATCGTGCAAGACCTGCCGATGAAGATCCAAGCCGATAATTTTAATATTTTTTTTTTATGATGATAAGATCGGTAGGATATTGTATTCATTTAACTTTTAGTTTATAAGTGTTTTATTTTTCCTTAAAGTTTTTTTTTATAAGAAAATTTCCTTAAAGGGGCGGTATAACTATCTATCAACTATCTATCACGTATTTTGATTTTTGGTCTTTGACACTAATCAGTATTACCGAAGCACTATGGAAAAATTTTCTTATAAAGGCTATGTCTCGTTCAAGTGATTACACGAGGGGTCAAGGCCACGCCCATTGAATCTCCATCAGAGAGAGGGTGATAGCTGTTTCGGCTATACGGCGGAGATTCGCATGTAGTTACGAGTGCGGGATGAAGTTATCTATCAGAACATTAGGTTCTGTGCGATAACGAACTTCTTGTAGGTAAGTTCACCGCGAAGTTAGTGTAGGCAGGTAAAATCTCATTTAGGTAGGTAAATATTTTGGTCTAACTTGTGATTATTGTAATGTCATATGTCTCACTTTGATATAGGTGGATTCGACAGACCTCCACAACATATGATATGATGGATACGGGCCAATGTCATTCCGCCCAGGTTGATCCATTTTGTATTCTTACAACCCCGATTTAGTCTTTTGTTTTTATCTATCTATAACTTGTATGATATTCTAGCGTTTGTCACTTTATTGTATTTTGGACTGTAGAGTCAATCTAAATTCACTTTACAACGTCGATAATATTGTAACGACGTTTTTTGATTAAAGCTTAGCTAGACGGGATCTTGTCTTATTTTGTTTGGGTTTTGCAGGCAAGGCTCTACTGACAGAGATTTGAGTTGACTGTATGATAGTTTGGTTATTAAGTTGAAACGGTCGCACTCGAAACTCTAGCGGTAGGGGGCTCATCTATGAGTACTCCCGTACAAACTGTATATTCCCAAAATAGGTAGATTCCAACCGTAGAATTAAGGTGACTATGTAACTAAAATTTATTTAACCGACTTCATCGGATTAAATAAATTTAAACGTGAGGGGGCGGTCGTAACATACTGCTTGAGCGCGCCTTATATTGAGAAATAAAGGCGGATATGGCGCGAACTGACAGTATGTCATGTTTTTATTTTAGTTTGAAATATTTTCGTTCTGACGAAAAACGCTTTAGTTTTGTTATGATTCTGGCCCCAACCTTCAGAAAGGGCTGATCAATGTTTATTTTTCGGAGAAAAATCTCTGAATTCTATAATCCGCGAAGCGTACCGCTCCACCATATTCAAATAAGAATATTCCAAGTGTTAACCTTTGTATTGTTGCTATAAAAAAGTGCTATTTCGATAAATAAATATAATATATTTATACCTCATTCTTTAAATTATCTCACGATCCCCCGTTGCAGTACGTAGCTACTTCAATAGCATCCTGCCAATAGGCTTTCCCTAGAGAACTTTCTGCTAACATACACCGTGTTTTTTCCACGATCGTTCTATTTGAACGTTCCGACACACCATTTTGTAGCGGACTATGTGGAACCGTTGTTTGGTGTACAATACCATTAGAATGTAAATAAGTAGACAACTGTTCATTATCATACTCTGTCCCGCAGTCTGTTCTTAATGCCTTTATTTTAGCTCCCGTATGGCGTTCTACCAAAGACTGAAAAGCTACAAATTTTGCTTTCACTTCTGTCTTTGAAGCCAAAAAATAAACAAACGTTAGTCGCGAAAAATCATCAATGAAGAATAATGCATATCTCTTACCTTGAAAAGAATTTTCCGACATAGGTCCACAAACATCACTATGGATCAATTCTTAAATCGACTTTGTACTCTTAGGTTTATCCACACTCACGGTGAAGGGTTTTCTTGCTTGTTTGCCTTCGACGCAAGGTATACACGGCTCCTGGTCCTCTACTCCATAGTTCATTCCAACTGCACGTCCATTCTTTAAAAGATTCATGTCAAACCTGCAAAGATGTCCTAGTCGCTTATGCCACAGCTGAAAAGTAGAGAGAGACTTAGAATGTACATCCACAGCCTGAACCTGAGAATCAACAGAATGAGAGTCAGAATGCACATCAAGGGCAACATTGTTACATTTAACATCTAATGTATAGAACCCATCATGTAGTGAACCGTGTTAAAGAGAAAAACCTTTATAAGAAAAATTGTCGCTATTAAAAAAATTACAACCAGTTTTATCAAAAAGTACACTTTAACCTTTATCAACAGCCTTTTTAACTGAAACCAAATTAGTGTTCAATTTAGGTACATACACAACCTCACTTATCTTGTTGATACTAGTATTTGTACTTATTGAGACGCTTCCAACACCTACGGAATCTATCACTTCTCCGTTGGCGACGGTCACCTTACCAGAGTCCAGCGGTTTAATTTCTGCGAACCAATCACACCTCGAAGTCATATGAGAAGTTGCTCCTGAGTTCCAATGTACCAGGTATCCTTGTTACCTTTTGCTCCCAAAGTAGTTATTGATGTTGAGTCCTGCTTATTTTTCAGTTTATTTATTTTATTTTATCATTTATTTCACATTTATTGTACAGGGGCCCATAGTAAAATAAATACCTTAAGAACTAACATATATATAAATAAACACAAATCACGACTTTGCGGCGGCGTGAAGCGCGGGTCTGGCAGCTCCTGAGGGCGGCGGGCGGCCGCGGAACTTGCGGAAGATAACTCCCTTCGGCCACAGCTCTTCCTTCAGGAACACCGATACGTGGTCCCGGGGTACGCGCACAACAAACGAATTAAAGTTGACGTTGTTGCGAGTTTCCAATTTTTCAACCTTGAGCCGGAACTTCGTCTTTTTCTCCAAGTACTCTACGACATCAGCATCCTTCGTAGAGTAATGGAGACGTGAAACGTACACGTACGTGACGGGTACAGCGGGACGCAGGAGAAAGTTAGGTCCTGTCGGAGCGGTGCCGCAATTGTTGCGACAAAGTCGTCTTTTCTTCCGCTCCACCTTTATGAAGCCATCTTGTTTCGGCTGTTCACTGAAGACGTCAGTACGAGGGTGCTCGTCGTGGTGACTTCCACTACCCTTCAAGGTATGTGGGGGCTGCAGGTGGGTGGCAGCAGCGGCGTAGTCTCGTCTCGGAGTTGACGTTACGATGACAGGTGACGACACCACCTCGGGGGGAGGCGGGGGACGGGCGACGCAGGCGTCACCGCTTGCACGTGCGGGGTCAGCGGCCGGCGATGAGTCAAGTTTTGCAGAATCGAAACTTGCACACGTTGCACTAAATGCCCCGTGCCGCTTGTTGACGTTGTTAGCCTCAGGTGGACCTACTTACGGCTAGAGTGTTTTTCAACTCTGCAACTTCAGCCCGTAGCTCACTGGTGGTTTCTTGTGAGGCCTTCAACTTCAACTCGACAGCAGCCAAGGAAGCCTTCAGGGTAGTTATATCCTTCAGGATCCTGGTAACATCGACGTGGTCGAACGTGACTGGCGGCGACTTGTTGAGGTCTTTCGCCACGAACGTCGGCACGTCGTCTGGATCAGTAACCTTCAGGAGATTGATGATATCCTGAAGGCTTTTCTCTCCCTTTTCGTCTCTTCTGCGAGACGGCATTCGGTCAATCTGTCCGATTGACTTGAACAGCAGCGTTTTGGCGGCCAGTATTTCTTCCAGATTAAAATTTGTTCTGGAGATCTGGATGATGCTGATCTCATCCATGGTGTCAATGGCGTGCTGTAAGAACGCCAGTACTTCATTGGCTATGAGCTGTTCGGAACTCATAGCCATTTCCGCGTGCAGCGGCATTTGCCGCGCAAATCGCGAATAAAATAAATATATTCGTACGCAGTAGGCACGTCCGTTGCCGATCGTGCCTTACCGTGACTATTGATTTTTGACTATTTATTGGGGCAGTTGTACTTGGTATGACCTTGCACGTGACAATCGAAACATACAACCTTCTTCTTCTACTTCTTTTTGTTAACATGTCGATTAGGTTGAGCTTTATTAGATTGCAACGCAGACTCATAATCATCAGACATGGTTTTCGACATCTCATTTAGTAGTTTTGCCTTTACCATGTCCGTGGTAACCTCAATATTGCAATTTTCTAAAGCCATGACCAAGGGATCGAATTTAGGCGTTAGGCCTCCCAACAGTATCGCAGCCAAAGAAGAATCCTCGATTTTCTTACCAATGTCAGCAAGATCTTGAGCAGTACTAATTACAGAATTTATATACTCTTCAATAGTATTAAATTCATTAAGGCAAAAACGGTAAAGCTTACGTTCTAAAGTTAACCTTCTACCCATGCCCTTGTCATCATAGGCGTTCTGCAACGACGTCCAAGCGGCTTTAACACTGTCCGCACTTCTAACATGAGTTATGGCTCCTCCGTCTAATGTCATGCAGATTTTGGCTAGTGCTAACTCATCTTTACGCTTTCTCGTCGTCTCTGGGGTTTCATCTCTATCAGAATACCCCACCACAGCTTCCCAAAGCTGCTCATGCAGTAAGTAAAACCGCATTTTAAACTTCCAAGTACTGTAGCCTTCCCGTCCAGAAAGCGTACGGATCGCTCCCATTCCCATCGCATTGCTGCTTGTGCCTGGAGATACTCTATCTCCGCTACCTTGCATTTTGCACAACAACGTAGCACAACTTTTTCGAGATTCGACTTATATTTTGTCAAAAATCATAGCACACAATACATGGACTTTACAATCACAACTTTTTGAGATTCGACTTATATTTTGTCGAAAACACACAATACATACACACAAAATATAGACTATACAATCAGCTTTTCTTCAGAACATTCGTGCTGATAACGTGTTGAAAAATAATAGTGAAGCTGATTGAGTAAAGAAATATATTTGGTAAAAACAATAACAGTAAAGGGAAGAGAATTCCAAGGAGTGACAGAACAATAGATATAAAAACATTTCAATAAGAAAACTACCTTTTGACAATGCTGAGGCCAGTATTCATAAGGGTATGACTACAACAGATGGTTTTATAGCATCTGGTGTCCTGCCTACCCCATATCGGTCAAAGGGTAAAGTTATTATAAATATTTATTGATGATTATGATGATGATGATGTAATTCGACCGATTTCGATCACAGCGACTGTCTTTAACTCCGGTTTTGCCTTTGGTGTGCTCGCATGTGGCTTATGTAGCCAATTTTGTTTGTAAAAGCTCTCGCACATTGCGGGCATGAGATTAAAAATATTGCCGTCCGTGCGAAAACGGATTCGGACACCTTCAGAAGTCGTTTCTGAGACCTCTCGGACTACGACTGCAAAATATAACGCGAACAGTGTGGGTGCTAAAACACAGGTGACGGGGAAAAAACGGACTGTTCGTCGTTAACAGCGACGCAGCACTGCATGTCGTCATGCAGGAGTCTTAGAAGTCTCACAAACTTCTCTGTACACCCGATGTATGTATGTATGTATTACATGTATGTATGTATGTATCAATCTCGTACTTATACTATTTGTTGACAGTTGACTGATCGTAGATAGAAACTTGTTTTTTATTTATGTTTTGCAACGTTCTTACATAACATGAAGTTTATAATTGATTTATAATTATTACACGTCCAGTAATGAAATTGGTGTCTGTAGTTCCTTCACCTTATATTCTGTCTCTATGCAAAAGTATTGGTACCCATCGTTTGCTTAAAAATAATGAATGAATAGTACCATAAAATAAAACAAAACCCCAAGACAAACACACCAACTACATGGCCACAAAGTAAGCAACGCTTGTGTTATGGGACACCATGTAGCGAACTAGGGGGGAACCTAGAATATAAATGCATAAACACCGAGACACGGAACTTTTTTTTTTCTTGTTCCGTGCGGGAATCGAACCCGCAACCACTGGCGTCTGAGGCAGACAGGTTTACCCCATCGTGGTCCTCTTACAATGGTCAGATACTACACATGTAATACGTAGGTAACGCTGGAAGGAAGCGGCGCGGG
The DNA here is from genome assembly GCA_944452665.1 of Stenoptilia bipunctidactyla. Classification (NCBI taxonomy): domain Eukaryota; kingdom Metazoa; phylum Arthropoda; class Insecta; order Lepidoptera; family Pterophoridae; genus Stenoptilia; species Stenoptilia bipunctidactyla. Next base: position 29,399,408 of record OX101722.1, on the reverse strand, counting down.
ACCGAGCGACGTGGGGTCCCCTGGGGGAGGCCTATGTCCAGCAGTGGACGTCTACTGTTGAAAAGATTGTTATGTAGATGTTGAAAAAATAATTAAAGCAAAAAAGGTTTATAAGGGCTATAGGTGCTCTTAGGCTGTTATCACACCATTCAATCAACCGTCCATCGACGGCGTTGATCGACAGACGAATGGAACAGTCGACATTGATCGATAGTTTTTACTATGTGAAAAAATCCTGTAACCATGTACATATGTATATTTAAAAAATATAACATATTGGCCTTAACCTGTCTATGTATAACTGAAGTATATTTGCTTGTAAAGCACCACCGCCCATACTTATTTGTTACAAAAGAGGATCTAGTCCACGTTCAAAACAAATAAATAATCGCCAAATGTAACAACGTTGCTAAAAAGAAATTGTATTTACATGACAGTTAGATTTTTAATAAGTTACCAAAGAGTATTCGGGATTGGCCTTTAGTACAGAATACATTCAAAAATCTGTTGACGATATAGTTATCCAGTTCTACTCAGTAAAATCATTCATGGATCTTTAATTTTTTTACCGCTTTACATTCTATGACATAAAAATCAGTTTTGGCACAACGGCGGCCTTATCGCTATGAAAGAATTTCTTCCATACAACCTTTTCAAATTCAAAAATTCCTTTATTACAAATTCAAATTCAACATACAAACATAGCTTCACGCCTGTATCCCTTATGAGGTAGGTAGAACCCCAGAGTATAAATCTTATGTCACGTTTGACGAATTTGGAGGTACTATAATAATGGAGAGAGACTATTGCAATGATAGGGAGACACCCTATCGCCCACATAAAAACTTCCAACACAACCTCTGTCCTTTACTGACTTTTGCAGTATGCCCGAGAAGAGAAGCAGCTGGCACATTCTATGTTTTTTTTTCGCTCCCAGTCCAGTATGAAAGTTTTTAAATTAACATATAAAAAAATATTCTAAGTGTTCGTGTCCCGCAGACTTACAGTATAGTAGTCAACTCCGTATTAATGATAGGTATTCTGTTTCACCTGTCGTTGCTGAAATGGGGATTCACTATTCCCATCGAGGGTTCCTTTGAGCGTGGCAAAAAGTCGAAAGGCATAAAAATTGACTTTCAAAACGTGATTGCAGCTTGTCTGCCGTTTCGATATCTTAAAATATATATATTTTTTATGTAGAAAAATTTAATGGCAGACATTTGAGTATTTCGGTCCCTTGTATCTTTCTTTATGTAAAAATGGCTAACTTGACTGACTTATGTATCAAAGCATAGCCGAAACTTTTGTACATAGTGTGGTACCGGGGTTTCTTTAACGATGTAAGGAGCTTAAATTTTATATTTATTCCAAAATTAATGTGAACATAATGTTTTGCAAATAAAGTTTAATTCATTCATATTAAATATATTTTTATTCGAAAATAAACTTTAATAAATATATAAATCCATCCATGACTTGCGGATTAACGTTTGTGTTCATCACACAAATATCCACCGCGCCGCCGGGATTCGAAGCCAGGACCTCTGGCATGGAAAGCGATGTATGCTACCACTACACCAGCCGGTCGTCTCAAATGTAAAGTAAATGTGTGAAACTTCTTGATTTGAAAAACATTTGGTCGAATATAGAGAAAAATATTTTGGAGGCATTTAAAGACATAACTGTACCTAAAAGGTATGATACGAGTATGGTAAGAGAAAGTTTACTCTTGACCTGAGGGTAAAATTGTAAAATTAGTTTTAATAGCATATCATTTACAATTTGTAAAATTTTTACATCTTTGTATCTATACATATAATAAAATGGTAGGAAAGTCAAAACTGTACATTGAATATTTTTTTAAAAGAATACTTGGGGTATGATCTACAATCGAAACAGAAACAAAAAATATAGTTTTTAGAATTTTTGTCTGTTTGTCTGTTTGTCTGTTTGTCTGTTTGTCTTTCCGGGATAAACTCAAAAAGTACTGCATGGATTTACTTCAAATTTGGCATGAAGATAGTTAAGAAGTCGGGTCAACATATAGGCTACATATTATCACGCTAGCAGTGTTATAATCGTAGGTGCGTTTGGTGCTGCATAGCGTTCACGCAGACGACGTCGCGGGCAGCAGCTAGTAATTACATAAATTAATACGTATCAAAAGTACTGGGACTTTCCAGGAGTGCTGGATTTATTTCAGTATTTTTCCAAGGTGTTGGAAAATCGATTTTAAATAAACATAGCAAAAAATGCGCCAAGTGCGAGTTGGACTCTCCTATTAAGGGTTCAGTATCAGCAAGTAACTTAATATAAAATTTCTTGTAGTTCGTTGTAAATTTGATCGATGTTTTTTGATTAATGACGCATAAAAAAACTACTTACTAGATATATTTCTAACCAATTTTAGGTGGAAGGTTACATCATATATTTTTATGAGTTTCATCACTCTTTTATTTTAGAAGTTCCAAACATTTTACCGCTTTGGAAGTCTCTCACGCGCAAACTTTTCAGTTTAGAAAAAAATATGTTAGAAATCTAATACGATTTTTAAAAACCTTTGCATAAGTACCGCGCCTGTATGGGTTTGATGAAAAAAAAATCGAATTTCAGTTTTAAGTAAGGGACCCAAAATTATTTGTTAATTTTTTCTATTTTTGTGTATAATCCAAGTATACTCACCACTTTGGCGATGGGGTAAACCTGTCTGCCTCAGACGCTAGTGGTTGAAGGTTCGATTCCCGCACAGAACAAGAAAAAAAATGTTCCGTGTCTGGGTGTTTATCTATTTATATATTTATATTTTAGATTCCCCCCTAGTTTGCTACATGGTATCCTATAACAAAAGCCCACGTTTGACCTCAATCTCACCTGATGGTAAGTGACGATGAGGTCGAAGATGAAAGCACACGGATTTAGGAAGGAACTGGCTCTTTATACAATATTGCCGGAACACATTACCGCCGGAGCGGTAACATTTGGCGGCAGACTTTATATAAAGGGTGGTCGCTAGCCAGGCGGACCCAGAAGGGATCCTACCACCAAGCTATGCTTACTTTGGGGCCATGTAGTTGGTGTGATTATCTGGGGTTTCAAAAAGAAATATTATGATTATTGCGTTTTAAAATACTTACTTACTATCCTTTACATTTTAACATTTTTTTCATGCGGTCGTACCATTTTTTGAAACAGGAGGACTACAGATCTGAATGCATGTTTTTTAAGTGCTGATAGATCGCTTTAACTGCCTTTTCGAATTTGTTAAAAGGGAAACCTTTCATCAAATGCTTGATTTCGTGGAAAATACAGAAATCACAGGGTGCTAGGTCAGGGCTATGTGTAGGATGTACGAGTTGTACTTTTTCTAAAGCTTTGTTGTCACCTTTTGTTACCTTCCCTTTTACGCGTTCTACCTGGCAGCGCTGCCGTATCTCAGCGCCCAGAGGTCTGGGTTGTAAATCCAGGATAGCTTGGGGCTATTTTGAGGGGGCTCCGGTAGTTTTATCACAATGAGGCCCTGGAGGCGATTTCTACTGACGATCACCCAGGGGGATGAAAATTCACCCGCTTCGATGGGAGAAATAAACCTTTTTTGTTATACCGCGTATGTAGGTACGGTTAGAGAGAGTCCGTTAGTCTGTCTGATACTAAAACTTTAATGAGGGAGAGAATATAACTTAAAAAGTGGGTAGAAAAAGGTTCTCATTCGAATTTCGTTTTTAAGGATGCGTTCAGTATAAAATTGTGTCTAGTGGCTGCGCCCGTAAATTACATCTAATATTGATAAATCTAAATGACTAAAATAAATGGCACCCGATAAGGAATCTATTATTTCATTAATGTTAGGCAACGGAAATTTATCATCCTGTATAACGTTGTTTACTTTTCTGTAATCGATAACTAATCTCCATTTTTTTTTATCATCCGTCGACTTTTTGGGAACTAATAATATTGGGCTATTCCAATCACTAACCGATTTCTCAATTATACCTTCTTGTAACATTTTATTTATTTGCGTATCTACTTCAGTTTTCAAAGCTTGTGGCATTCTATACGGTTTTGAGTACACGGGTTTCGTATTCGGTTTCAAGGTAATGGATTGTTCCATTACATTTGTTACACCAAGCTTGTCACCTTCTAAGTAAAAAATGTCAGCATATTTAAAACATAAAGACTCTATTTGTTGTCTCTCTTTAGCACATAAGTGATCTAATTTCAAAGTATTGCGCAGCAATTCTACTCTTTTTACAGAAGATTTAGATTTTTCAAAATTACATATAGTATAATTTGAAATATTTTTCATTTCTGGTTTAAATAAGGATAAACTGACATCGTTTTCATTAGTATTTAAAATTCGAACTGGTACTCGTCCTTTCCTAACTTTCACTAAACTAGCTGCCAAAAATACATTTTCCGATAACTCTTGTGATAAAAGTACGTATTCGCCATTAAGTTTGTAATTATTCTCTACCGGAATAAAATGAACAGTCTCACTACGAGCCGGTAATGTAAGATAAATTTTACTATCGTTACTTTTTATTATTGGTATAGTACATTCAAGACCTTTGTTATACAAAGTTAGTTGATAAGAATGTAAATTGATATGAGCGCTATAATTTCTCAGAAAGTCTAGACCAATAACGCCATCCGTACGACATGGTATATTCTCGACTACATGAAATTTCTGAATAAATGAAAAATTATCCTGACTTGTAAACAATGTAAGCCATGTTATATTTTCACAGGTAATACGGCCTCCTAAACCTTGTATAATAGTTTCATCTTTACTTAATTTACAATTTAAGGGTAATTTATTTTTTTATATTACCGATAGTGTTGCTCCCGTATCTAATAAAAATGAATAAGTATTATTTTGAATAACAAACTGAACAGTGAATAAACCATCACACGAAAATAAATAGTTATGAACGAAAAAACTGCCTGTTTTCTGTAATAGAGTCAGGCTGTTGCTCAGATACAAACATATTAGACTCACTTTTCATGTTGTGCGTCCTGGAACTACGTTGAGCACGTTGCACATACGTGGGACGTTGCCTCTGGAAATTTCCATGGCCACGGGTCGAATAATTTGATCTTGGTACTCGAGTGCTTCTATTGAAGTAATTTTTATAAAACCTGTTGTTATGGGGATTGATATTATTATTATATTCGTAATTATTACCACGCTGTTGAAAAGAACCTCGACCTCGTTGATAAAACCGTTGTCTCCTAGAAAAAGTAGTCTTGCCCCTCATGCTCATGATAACGGATGTAGAGGGCTGCGATGATTCTTCATCCTTGGCTGCCTGAATCGCATCTTTCAGCTCTGTATAGTTACGCGCTGCGATCACTGTGCTCAGCCTGCGGTTCCTTAACCCATCGGAAAATTTCTTAATTGCAAGATTTTCATTAATTGGCCGAAGCACTTCGCGTGCTACGCTGTTACCTTCGGATTGAGCTATAGTCAGATTTATAAATAAATCCTCAATTTGGTTACCAAACTCGTCAATGGTTAAGTTATTTTGGCTTATATTATTGAGCTGAATTAACAAAGAATTTGCTGATTTTTTTGGCGATAAATACTTTTTGACGTCATCAATTAATAATTGCACTGTCTCATAATTGGATTTTAACTTTAATTTAGAAATTTTATCAAGTCTTGTTTTTAAAATAAAAGAAATCAGCAGTTTTTTGTTTTCCACTGTGTTAAGCATACCATTCATTAATTCTATTCCGTCTATCATTTGTTCTAAAGTAGTGTCTTTTCCGTCTAAAACCGGAATCAAGCTCGCGGCTGTCTTTAAATCAAAATATTCCCTAGTCTCCGCCATTTTAATTAGTTTTTCGGTTTTCGTGTCTAAATCCAAATTCAATATTTTTCTATAAGTACAATCAATATTGTTACATAACTTGCGAAAAACAATAGATTCTAAGTCATCTGATGACACTTGAGAAATATTATATGATTTTACTATATCTATATATTTTTCATACAAAGCTTTCGCTTGGTTAAATTTACTAATACCTATCTGTTCTTTTCTTCTATGCAAACCTAATTTTCTAATACTAATCTTTAATATTTCTAATTCATTAAAAATCGTATTAAGCTCACTTTCCATATAGCTTAAATATGGCTGTTCTGACACGTAATATGACACCAATGTATAGTAGTTACTTATATACTTATATATAGTTACTAATAAACCCACGCGGTTCACTTTTTTTATTTTTTTGTTTTTACTTTTACACTGCTTTTACACTTTTTTTTGTAGTTTTTTGTTATCACTTATCACTTATCACTGACACTGCAGACTCGTCAAATCTCCTCCGAATCATGGGTGGCGGCATGCTTTCCAGCACGCCCGGATAACCTGGTACGCATTCGTTGAAGTGCATCTCTACGGATCTCCTTCCGTATCCAGTTACTGTGACATTTTCGGTAAAATTTATACACGCCGATTGCAATAATAACCATTGCGATTACTAAAATTGTACTTAGCAATATATTATTTATTTTAATATGTTCCGATTGATCACTTGTTGCGTCGTTGCTGCCCACTGCGTTTTGTGTTATAAAAACTTCTTTTTCCTCGGTCTTTGAGTAAGATTTACCCATTGTGTAAATAAATGTAAAATACTTCACTCGTAATAATCGTCAAAACAGCACTAAAATCCATGCGGGTCTTCATTAGAAACGTCGTGTATCAGAAGGAATTTGCTGAGTTCGCGGCGTCACTGCGAGCCCGCTTCCCACTGCATGGCAGGGTCGCCATGAGGAGATCGGGTTACTTAATTAAACACGTATTTACGGTTCGAACCATTTATTGAGACTGCGCTTAGAATAGGTAACTTAAAAGCTAATAACAATACGTACGTCATACTATCACACCTCAGTATCACCGTGTATGAAGAAGAGTTGTTGATGTAGGAGAACGCGGCTTTTTGGTCGTCTTTGGTGAATTTTTCACATATAACAATTTATTAAACTGAGATATTTTTTTACTGACTGTACCCGCGAGAGTAAGTCTAGACAACACAAGATGAGCTTGAGAAAATGATAAGCGCCGCCATTTTCATTTCCTTTCTTATAGCTTCAGATTAGATATACTCCCGTTGCGGTCACTAGCGAGTAGGACTTGAGCACCACTAAGTCAGCCTACCAACCTACTTAAATTAACAGGCGTATTCACTGAAAGGCGTTCTACACGGTAATACCTAACCACCCATACTAATATTTTAAATGCGAAATTCTGTCCATTTTTCTGTTCAAATTTTACGGCTAAGCCTCAGCACTGATTTGGATGCAGACGACATTTAAGGATTTCATTGTTTGTTTTTTTTAAATAAAACTGAAAGCTTAGCTTTTCTTGTAAGATACTTTTCATCTATTTTGTTTTGTGTTCTTAATAGTGATGTTGAAATTCAGTCACTTTGATTTGTTTTGGAACTTTAAAAATGATTCGCAGTATCAGTTGGACTGAATTCTATTCAGCAACGCGAGCGCATGTTGTGTTGCAGGGTTGCCATGTCGGGGTTAACAATAAGTCAGAAATAATAATAAGTTTGTATGATTTCTTAGTTACAAAAGCAGCAATGCAATGAATGACTGTTTAGCATGCGATTGCAGCGCCGTGGTTCTATATTGAAGTAGGATGATGGCAAATGACAGAGATATGGTTAGGTAGGCTAGAAGCGCAGACGTATCTTGAACTGACTGTTTATATTAGCTGTATATTATATCACCACATATCCGTAATCCAGAGGCTAAAGAGCCGCCATTTAAAGAAGCTCGTCCTCTAAACGAAAAACACGCCAAGAACGAATGCACCTCTAGCCGGAGAGATAACTCTGAAGTTATCATTCCGGTGTGGGAGCACTATCCCCCTGGTCATGATCTACCCTGGCGGGCTTGGAAATCCTTAAATAGTCTGTGGACCCAATTTAACCGAAGCAAGTATCAGTGTGGTATTTCTCCTAAGACGATGGCACATCTTTAGTCTTTCTCCGCGTGTCCCAACACCTGTACAATATAAATAAATAAAATAAAAATAAATAAATCTAAGACCAGAGTCGACACAAAGAAGAAGTATTGTAACCGCAAAGTAATTGACGGAACGCACTTGCTAATAAAGATTTCGTTGTAAATAAAGATAGGGTTATACCTAAGTTCAGACTCGGTACTATGTACTATGTTTCGCCAAGTAATTATTCAGATCGTTTTTGTAAATCTTTCACCAACTTACATGCATACCCATTCACAACTTCACGCCTGTCTTCCTTTGGGATAGGCAGAGCTAGGCAACGCCAATTACTGCGATCCAAACATACCTCTTTCGCCTTCTTCACGTTAATTAATATTTTTTATTATTTATATAATATTTTTTATTAAACGTTAATTAATTATCGCCGGTTACGGGTGTTTTTAACTAGGCTCTTTTTTAATTAGGATATCGCATGTCAACTAAAATTGTGACAAAGAGCCAAGTTAAAAATAGGAAATCATTTTAATAATTTTGTTAATAATAAACCATTTTTTCTGTAGTATAAAATTAATATTTTGTACAGTTTTACCTAAAATTATGTAACAAAAACTATTCATACATCAAAGAATTAAATTCTTCAGCATTTTTCTTCAGCTCGAGCAGAATAAAATTCTTCTGCATTCTTTTACTTTAAAGCTTTTTATTGTTGAAGGTTGGCTATGTTAGTTCATTTCAGTGAAAATCACTAAAACTGAAGGAACTGAGGTCTGAAAGACTGAACTCCGAAGAACTAGACGAACTGGATGAAGAACTAGACGAAGTACTTCTGCTGCTTGATCCATGGTGGAAGGATGGCATTTCAGGTCCTCCTGGAAATGGAGGGGTGCACGGGCACTGAGGAGGACATGGTTGGCATCCATACTGAGATGGAATACACGGGCATGGACATGGACATCCCATTGGCATCTGTGGCACATGTGGCTTATGATGCTTTGGACGTTTTGGTTTTGGTGGTGGAGTCGGTGGCGGTTGTTGAGGCATCATTGGCATCATCATAGACATAGGTATTTGCATCATTAACGCCATCGGTCCTGGTGGTGGCATCGGCATTGGCATCGGCGGTGGCATTGGTGGTGGCATTGGTGGTGGCATTGGTGGTGGCATTGGTGACCCACGTCGTCGTGACATGGACGAGGGCCTGGACGTTGGCATTTGCGGTGGCATTTGTGGTGGCATTTGCGGTTGCATTTGCGGTGGCATTTGTGGTGGCATTTGCGGTTGCATTTGCGGTGGCATTTGCTGTGGCATTTGTGGTGGCATTTGCAGTGGCATTTGCTGTGGCATTTGCTGTGGAATTTGCAGTGGCATTTGTGGTAGCATTTGCGATGGCCCCGGGTAATATTGCATGTTACTCAGTGGTGCGAATACAGTAATCAAGATGAGGGGTAGACGCGATGATCTCAAAAGCTGAAAAGAAAAAAGATTTTTGGCAGACTTTATATGAAGGCTACCCTTCATACAAAATCTGCTGTCAAATATCACAATTCGACGGTGATGTGTTTCGGCATAATTTTATGAAAAGCTAGCCCATACGCACTAGTGCTGTCTTCTGTTCTTAATCTCTTCTTCACTTACCATCAGGTGAGATTGAAGTCATACGTGGGTATATAATTAATCTATAAAAAAACAAGAAGATCATAATAACATATTAGTAAGTACCTATTTTATTTTCTTAATTTTGAAATAATGTATTGATATATCCGTATGAAAATGAAACGCCAAAACAAAAATTGAGTAAGACTATTAAAAATCTGAATACATAAACAATGAAAAACCAGGACTAAATCTGTGTTGAAAAAAATATTGCCGTTGAAGTTGTTGGCTCTTCTTCCAAGCAGTTGGATTTGATGGACTCTCAATTAGTTGTAGACTTATAACAGTTTGTAAATAATATGCCTTAAACCACAGATATACAAAATGCTTGACTTTGGCAGAATATACAATCAATAAAATACAAAAAAGTATTAAAATTAATTTAATAAACACTCACCTTAGCCATAACTGAGGTTCAATGCAAAATATTCTTTTTTATTTGTATCGCCATGTTATATGGTTTGCTCTGTAATGATTTCACAATAACTCACTTCCTTATTGGTTTCACTAAAAGTCCTTTTTGATGTCGAAACACCTCTAAACGAGAAATTGTGGTTTACTTTTATAGCTTGCTTGTTGGTTTTAATATTTTCTCACATAACGTTTTAATGCCACAGATATTCAGTGTTATTGTAAAGAAATAAAAAATAAAAAATATTGTATACGATATTTATAATATATTTTGGAGCTTTTTTATATATGATGTTACATTATTTAATGTTAAAATGTTAGTAAGTAGAGGTTTTTTTATAAACAGACAAGATTAGTGAATATTATTCACGCCTCTATTGAAACTATGTTTAAACCAAAATAAAAAATTTGTCAACATCTTTGTCCAGTTAAATCCGGCATTCCAATACAAGATCCAGGCATCCCAATATAAGACCGATTCCTATATACCGGTAGAGACAGTGCAGCAATGACGTATGGCAATCCAGTCTGCTTGAGCCTGCTTGCCAGCATTTATAGACTGCTGCTGGGGCTCGTCCACACCCTGCGCATCAAGGAGGCGCACCGCTTCATATTCATATGAACGACGGTTTTATGTGAAAACACGGTTTGTACCTAAAAAGGGATAGGTAAAATAAATAAATTCAGAAATATTGAGTAAATGAAATAGTTACTGGGGCTGTTAGTTGTATATACCCTCACATAATCTATTAAAATTGGGCGTCCATTCATACGTATGAAAAATTTAGATGCTCCTTGATTATGTAATGGAATGCGGCTTCGTGTCAAACATTTTCGTCTGAACGTGATTAGGGCTGCCATCTTTAACGGCTTAGAAAAGAATGAACATATGGTGATGCCACGAAATTTCAACAGATCTTAATTCAAAATCAAACGTCTTTAATTTCCTATCGACGACTATGCGTCGTAAAAAACTGTTGTTTACAGTTTTCTATAGCCCGAACTTGAATATTGATGACTTTGATACTCTAGATAAGTTCTTTTATGATTTCTGTCCTTCCTATGATCATGTATTTATGTTAGGTCACTTCAACATATACAGGGTCTGTCGTAATGAATGGCCAAAACGTTACCAGTAGTTCGTCCGGATGTGAGACTGTATAAAAATCTTATTTTCTTGCCAGAGTTGTCATCCGTATAAAAATGGCGTAGAATTTAGTACTTTTTTATAAGTTTCGCTACTTTTTCATTAATTCCGCTGCCATTTCATCAAATTTAAGTATTTTTTGTATTTTTTTTAGTATTACACTCCTGAAGACGTGTACTATTTTATTTTAATACAATTTTAGGTGTTACTAAGGGTGAACATTAAAAAAAATGTCATATTAAGTTTTTTTTTTTTCAATAATTTTCTTATTGTCAACATTCGATCAACTACTGTGAAAAAAAAATGTAAGGCGCTATAGCTGCCCATGATCTTAATAAATTGTCTAGTATGTGCAGATTCTAAAAAGGTATCACAACATGAACTTTAAAAGCAACATTAAGTTACGGGAGCAAAAACACTAATCAAGGTCAGAATTTTTTTTCAACTATTTTCAAGTAATTTTATAAATTGTTGTAAAGTTTCGTCACAATGGTTTTATTCTATCAAGATACTTTACACAAAACAATAACTTAAACTAAATGCTCAAAGTGTCCTCCAGTGTATACGCAAACATGTTTTTTATTTACGGTGTATGTAATGGCAACGCCAATAGAGCTGCTATTATGCTATATATGAACAACACCAGTTCCCGCCCGCAGATTGAATCCCTCTTATCCTCTTATAACCTTTCTTTGTGAACCCTGTCCCCATAATTTTCCTAATTGTGTCCCTTCTTTGATTGACCTTATGATTGTGTCCTCTCCTCATAATGTAGCACTCCAAATCGAGTTAGTGGCCGATTCGCCCAAATTTTGCTCCTCCGAACCGGACGGATTGTCCCCTTAACTATGGTGACTACTTTAAAATTTTTGAAGGGACAATTCGTCCTCGAACAGATGGCATTCGGGCAAATTGCCTACAGAAAAAAAAAGTAAAGGAGACCGATTCGGACAAGTAAAATTCGGACGAACCGTTCACTAACTGCATCCCGTAGTTTAATTCATAGCGTTAAACTACGGGATGCAGAAATTTTTTGCTACGCAGACGATACAATCGCACTTTTTCATGAAAAAACTTGGGAAGGCGCCCTTCATAAAGCTGAAACTGGCTTGACTACTCTGAAAAGTTGGCTCGATGCTAACCTGCTTACATTGAATGCGCCCAAAACTAAATACTTATGCTTTCATAAGACCAAACCTTCAGCCCCCCCTTTTCCCACAAACTTACGACTGCATTCTGGATGTGAATCGAGCCACAACTCCTGCCAAACTATAAGTAGAGTACCTTGCGCAAAATATCTTGGTGTGGTTTTAGATGAGAAGTTAACTTTCACGAAGCACATTGAAACCACTGCGTCCCGCATCAGGAAGTAGATTTATGTTATGAAAACTCTCAGGCACTGCGCTGACAGCGATACTCTCCGTTTGGTATACACAAGCCTTGGGGAATGTCTGCTCAGTTATTGCATCACTATCTGGGGTGGATCCGGAATCACTACCATGTTAGGCCTTGAGAGAGCTCAACGCGGGGTTTTAAAAACAATGCTTAATAAACCTATGATATATCCCACTGACTCTCTCTATACCGCCACGGGGATACTTAATGTGCGGCAGCTTTATATCCTAAAAGCGTCTCTAAAAATGCACCGCAAGATCCTTAGATCTCCCAGTTACCCCACTTTGATTTCTAGAAGAGTATTTAAAGCCCCTATATTCACAGTTAAAACAGCTCTCGCACAACGTATGCCTGCACACATGCTACCATTCATTTATAATAAAATACTAAAACTCTGCGACATCAAAAAAGCCACAGTAAAACAGGCAAAACACATAATTTCTAGCCGACTGATATCTATGACCTACCTTCAAACAGAAGACCTTGTAAAGCATTTATCCTAGCCCTTCACACACGGTACCATACTTAATACAAAAAACATACTTACCCACTCACCACAAACAACACACGCACGCACACATACACACACGCATGTACACACAGACGTACCCACCCTATATCTAGTTTATAAGTCTATAAATGCTAATATATAAATATATGTATAAAAAAGCTTAAGTACTTTGACTGCTGTCTTTAATGATGATTTTAATTTTAAAACTTAATGTTAATGTTTAAACTGTTCTCCTAACTTCATTCTGTCCATAAATATGGATGCCCACGATACAGGTTCTTCCTAGTGTGGGATCCACAGTCCATGCATTCTGTATTGTTACAATAAATTAGTTATGTATAAATTGGTTAAGTCTGCTATTAACAATTATGATATAATTTATGAAACAAAGTATTATTCTCATCTTTTTAGTCGTTAAGTCTAAATGTAACAATTTAAAGTTTAAATAAAGAATTTGAATTTGAATTTGACTAACTCAGCAAAGAGTATCATGGTCATCTTACAGCACCGTTTTCCTACCATGTTCTACTATTCCTGTCCGACCGCATCCGATCCCCAAACGTAAACCACTCACTGCATTCCTCCGAAGTTATAAAAATATCAACTTGGATAATCTGCAACACTTCATAGAGTGGTCACCGGTTTTGAATGGACAAAATATTGATGAAATGGTAAGTTGCTTCAACAAACTGGTTTTGAAACGTTTTGACCATCACATTAAAGTCAAACATAACGCTGCCCCATGGCTTCCAGATTGCACCACAGGGGCTATATCGTTGAGAGACAAGGCGAAATACTGCCTTCGGAACGTAACTTGATGTCGTATAAAAATCTTCGAAATCGTTGCTCCTGCATGTTTCGCCATGCTAAGAGACGCTACTTCCATGATTCCCTCGTAAACACTACACTACAGAAGTAGCGCTTGCAACGTAATGCACAAAATCAAAGCACAGCAAAACCGGTTAACAAACAATATTAATTAATTAAAAGTGATATAGGGTCGCAGGCTCGTATACCGACTGATATACTTCCCGAGGATGGAGGGTGGCTCGTGGTGCGGTGATCAGCAGTAGGTAGTCGTTGTTTAGTAACTCGAAGTACTTGTTTCGTAACTTGATTCGTAACATTCGAACTAGATGGTGAGGTGGCTGATAAGATCACAATCTGAACGGAGTGTAAAAGGGGAAAAAACTATTTAAAATACATGAGTAGGTACTTCAGTAAACAATTTATAAATTAAACTACTTATTCAAATACGTAAGGATTTTTTACAAAAGTTTGCAAATATATTTTTAATAAATCGAAAAGAAACACAACCCTCCTTTGCACAGTCGGATAAGCATTACAAGTTCGGCAATCAATTTTAAAAAAAATCTTGCATAATTAAAACTAAGATTTAAAGTGTATAAGCAAGGTATTTTAAGAAACTTTAAAATAAAAATAGTTATTTTTCGAAAACACACACTTTGCGCTGCACAGTCGGGTAAGCATAATAAGTTTAGCAATCAATTTCAATTCTTTAAATCACAATTAAAATCTATTTAAATTTAAGTTAGCAAGTTTAAGTAAATTTAAAAGCAATTTAAAACGCGAAATGAGGTTGCAAATCTAAAATTACGAAACGGCATTGTCATGTTTAAACCAAAATCTGATGAAAAGGGTATGATACCTCATGCAACTTAGTTCTATAAATATCTTCAGTTCACATCAATTCTAAAAATGTATAATTCTGTGGTTTAAAGATTTTTTTTAAATAATACTTCAATATCAGTGCGCAATTTTTCAAAAGGAATTGCAATGAAACAAATTTAACTAACTTATCTTAGTTTTATAATTACATTAAGTTTTCAAAATTCCTCCCCCTTACTCATGCACTACAAACAACTTCTTATAATTTTTCTTCGTAGACTTCTTAGAGCCCGTATATTATTTCATTCTGTTTATCCACAAGTTTTAGTTTTAGCCTTAAATCACTATAATATGCGTTTGTCGCCTCATTATAATAATTATTACCCGACCGACTGGTATGATTGTCGAGTCTTTTCCGCTGAAAGCCGTGTAGTTGTGAGTATGATAATATAATAATAACAAAAATCTTTACAATATAGTTACACAGTTTAAATAAATAAACGAATGCAGAGCATTAAAAAAACCGACTTCACGTCAACACTTTGGCCGACTAATAATGTCATCCACGGAAACATTCTCCGAAATCATACATATTGTTTCAAGAATTTGAAATTTTCAACGAAGTACCCAACCGATTTCGATGAAATTTATATGGGATCAACGATTAAGTATTTTTTATCATAAGAATTTTTAAAATTGATTCATAATTGTCTGAAATATCGTGTAACAAATACACACAAAAAAAACATACAGACGAATTGAGAACCTCCTCCTTTTTTAGAAGTCGGTTGAAAATGGAGCTGCATAATAATATAAATAGTTTATAATTGTTGCCGTAATAATATTCCGTAATAATATTCAGTCTTAGGGTGTTACCGATGGCGTTGATCGACAGATAAATTTTTCGTCATAGTAAAAACTATCAATTGACGTCGACTGTTCCATTCATCCGTCGATCGACGATCGATCCATTGGTGTGGTAACACCCTAAGTGAGTCAAGGTTCCTCAAATATAGAACATGAACAGTAACCTTAAACCTCAACTTATGGAAGAATCGATTGATGTCAAAAGTGTTATTATTCTTATAAAGTACATTGCAAACAACATTCATTAAAATCGAAACAGTAGTGGTTAAGGCGTGAAGATGTATTTGGATTTTTCTTCCTTAAGATAATACCTTTATTTAACCCTCATCATCACAACTCCGTGTAATGAGCCCACTGCAGGGCTATGAGTCTCTCCTCTGGGTGACGAGGAGGTTCAGGCCGTAATCCACCAAGCTGGCCCAGTGCTGGTTGGTGGATGTCAGATATTTCAGGGTGCCGAAATGGCTTCTGACAAACCCTAACGAGTACCTACAGCACCTAGGACCGACTGCTTAACGTGCCCTCTGAAGCACGAAAGTCGTCGTGAGAAATGTAAGGTCAGCGGTCACCCATCCTAATACCGGCCGCACCGAACGCGCTTAACCTGCGATTGTGTTTGATATGTACAGTAACCACGGCGCCACAACGACTTCATTTAACCCTAATAGTGTGAATATCCAAAAATGTTAAAATACATGTTCATTTACTTTTATTTTAGGAAATAATATAGACTTTATAGTCAATAGAACACGAAAAAAAGACGTGTGGCACTCGGAGACCGCCGCGGTAAAGCTTATGCATAGCATTTTTTGATCAACTTACGCAATTATAATTATTTATTTATTTTATTAATGCAGTAATGTTTGATCTAATATGAAGTTCCACAAGTTCCTAGTAGATGGCACTGATTGTTTATTAAAGCCCGCATGTAAAGTTATGAAATCAAAGTATCACCGCTGTGCCGGTCAGAGTGGGGGGTGTTAGGTTTTTTTTATGTGGGGTGATAGAAGCTATGCAATAGCTTAAAAAAATCTCCATACAAAATTTGATTTCCTATTTCACCTCCTTACTGGTTGATTCTTACAAAATAAAGTAGCCTATGTCCTTTATTGAGATCATTTCTATTCGTATCCAAAAATCATTCAAAACGGCTGTTTTGACATTTACTTTGCTTCCATGCTGGACTAGGAGCAAAGAATGTGCCAGCTGCTTTGCTTTCCGGGCATACAGTAAAAGTCCAATTAAGGGACAGAGGTTTTATTGGCGTTTTTGTGGACGATATACTGACCCTCTGTCACTGCAATAGTCTCTCTCAACCATAATAATGTCTCCGTTAAACGCACGTCAGATGGTTTTATAATCTCTGGTGTTCTTTACAGGGTTACAGGCGTGAAGTTTTGAATGTATGTATTGCTTTGAAATATAATTGCATTACAGAAATTTATATTTTCACCATTCAAATTATTGTTGTAGTTTTCATTTGTTTTCACAAGTTTCATTAAAAAAAAACAATTAAACAATTAAACAACAAGATAACGTGAGTATATTTTTGATTCGATGGAAAGTATTTTGTTTTTAAATAATAACCGAAAAAAATTGGAAAGTAAAAAAAATCAAAGCAGTATTTAATCTTTTACTAGTAACAAGTGATACAAAAATAAAGAATTTAAAAACAAGTAACAAAAATAAGACTCAGAAAAGAATCTCAGATTAGGAGCCAGATGAGAAGTGGATTTCCATTCGTTTGTGTTTTTTCCTAGAACGGGAATCTGAGGTATCTGAGCTGTAACTGGAGTCAGAAGTGTAACTGGATCTAGCTTGACGTAAGTAAATTTTTGGCCTTCTTCTGTGCCTTCTTGGATAGTACATTGATGCAGGATGTCCACACGAGCAAGGCTCGTGACATGGGGCGCAGTGCATGAGTTCTATTGGCATGCAGGCACGACAAACGCATGGAGGACATATCATTGGTGGATACATTTGTTGAGGTGGTTGAGGAGGTGGTTGAGGAGGCGGTTGTGGTTGAGGTTGAGGTTGGGGAGGAGGTTGAGGTTGAGGAGGTGGAGGAGGCGGTGGCGGTGCTGCTAAAAATATTTGTTGCGGAGGTGGTGGGGGAGGCGGGGGAGGCATGGGAGGCATGGGAGGTGGTGGTGGAGGAGGTGGTGGCGGTAACTGTGGAAACTGAATTCGTATTGGGACAGGTGGTAGTTGTTGCATTGGAAAAGGTGGTGGATGGAAGAATACAGGCACTGGTGGTGGTGGCGGCGGTGGCGGGGGCGGTGGAAAAAACATAGGTGGCGGCGGTGGCGGTGGCGGCGGCGGTGGTGGTGGCATTGGCATCCACTGCAAATCTACATTCACTATTTGTAGACATATTATCAAGTGCAATAAGATGAGCACTATAGGTTTAATCTGAAACAAAAATTAAAGATTGTAATGATGGTAAAGAACTTGATCACTTAGTATCTTTTTAATGCTACATCAAGACTCAACAATTCATGCTTTACACATCTGTTTAAACAATCAAATATCAGTGAAAATTAAATAAGGTTGTCTGTTGTGCCTTTTAAAACTGCTTTTGTTTTAATGTATTTTTTTCCTTTTTTGTTTAATAAGTGTGCAATGAAGTATAAATAAATATTCTTCAAATACGCCCAAACACTTCATTTGTCATCTCTGTAACGGTAGTTTAAATCTTGCACCTTTTTTGCGATGTTATTGTTGTGCTTATTTTTACAACTGTTTTAATTTCCTTATTAGATATTAAGTTATATGTATGTTCCAGATATTCATTTGAAAGCCATATAAAATGGCTTAGGCGTATGTCTACTTACGTACAATCTATTATTATATTCTATTTATGTTTAATGGCCGTGCTTACCATTTCGTAACTTCCAAAACGATATTTTTTGAAAAATCTATGTTACAAGTAACTTACAAATATATTTCTTCTATTACAATTGAATTTGTTCATTACATCAACTATCCTGACTTGTCACAATCACATGTTATATCAGACGAATTTGAAATAAAGTTATAACTTCAGATATGCATGTAACAATTTATTTATTTCAATTTTATTGCATCTCCAAATCAGAACTTTTATAGCCTGTTTTATTAAGCAATTCATGGTTAGTTTTTTAATATTTAAACATAACTTTTGTATGCTTGATTAATAAAAATTAGGAAATCTATTATTTATCAATCACTGTTACATTTCCTCATTGAATTGAACCTTGGAGTTGATTGTAACGACAACTTGGGCCGATTTAGACAAAACTATATGAAATTTGCTCCTTGTGAAAATTGGCGTGTGGCGTCGCTTTGAGAATAGCGCTACCCCATCTCTTCCCGTCCGTGAGAAAGAGGCGACTAAGGGAAAACAATCCAGAGTACGAGCAGCAGTGCCGCGCCGCTAGTTACAACACCTCACTAAGATACCTCTCACCTCACCTCAATGAGTTATCGCCAAGCGAGGCGATAACGGCATTTCCCAACACCTCACTAAGATACCTCTCACCTCACCTCAATGAGTTATTGCCAAGCGAGGCGATAACGGCATTTCCCCCCTTTTTTGGGGGAGGCCTAATGATGGTGATGATGAATGATGATATGAAATTTATTTATTTTTACTGCTGGCATTAAATGAAGATCATTATTACACAGAAGACGCTAAATAGTGAAAAAAATAGAGTATACAGACATATAAATGCTTATTACAGTTTTTCACCAAGAGACAAAATCAAAAGATATGTAAATGTAGCTCTTATAGAACAAATCAAAACCCCTGTTTTTTCCTGCCATAACACCTTACTTACTCAGGCAGAATTTCCATCCCTAAATTGTTTTACTCTTTGATAGTTTTTTTTTCTCATTCCGTTCAATTTGTAATTATTTGAACTTGTTCAAGTGTACAGACATGTATTTGTGTACCTACGAAATATATAGTTTTTTTGGGTTTGAGTTTTTGACAGGCGAGATGCAATGCAACTTTCTACGGATAGTTAGGCATTTTAGGCAAAGAAATGACATTTGCACGAGATAGAAAACAGCAGGGAATGATTAAAGATGTCGATGAGGATGGGTAAAAGGAAAGGTTAAATAGGAGTTATCATACTGGAGCAAAGGTTATCTTCATAAACTGCTCCAGAGCAGATTGAGAAGATAGACTTTCTAAATTAATCAGATGAAACAGCGGCAAAGAAACTTTTAGAATACAAAGTGCCAAATGCTTCAAAGTGCTGAATTTGATATCAAGCAAAGGAGTTTGGAAGAAATGGCTACGTAAAGCACTCAAATAGGTCTTTAAGGGAGTAATTAAAACATTATCCTCTTGCGGGCAGTTTCTCCACATCAATCCCAATAACATTTCTTCTACGACTTTTTACAAATCTTGATAATAACACTAGAAATAAAAACAAAAAAATTGCTCCTTACTCCACATTTTGTAAGTAGTACCTATTATTATTATGAAGCGAAATTTAACCGCACAAGGGTCGTGGTATACCTACGCTCAGAGTAAATAGTTACGCCTCTAAACAGAGGCTATTAATATATTTTGTATGAAAAAAACAAAAATTTTAAAAACTTTTAATTTTAAAAAGTTGTGGAACAAATGTCGTTGAAGGTGATGTGGAGAGGCTGCCGGCAAGACGTGATGCGCTAATCAAAATGAACGCTCTTAAAATACTGTCTGCAATTATTATTCTTCAGCTCATCCTGGATTATGCAGGTCATCATCATCATCACAACTCCGTGTAATGTGCCCACTGCAGGGCATGAGTCTCTCCTCTGGGTGACGAGGAGGCTTAGGCCATAATCCACCGAGCTGGCCCAGTGCTGGGTGGTGGATGTCAGAATTTTCAGGGTGCCGATATGGCTTCTGACAAACCCTAACGACTACTGTATACAAGTATACAACACCCGGGACCGACAGCTTAACGTGCCATTATGCAGGTACCTCTAAGAAATTCACAAAATCCCATTCAACATTTAAAAATTCAAAATTTATTACACTTTCTTTCTGTCCACGCAGTCCGTTTATGAATTTTTATTTAGGGTTTAAATGTACTCACCGTAAATATAATTCAATCTCTTAGAAATCACTAGTTTTAAAAGATTTCAGAAGCTTTTCTACAAAATACTAGATTTTAATACACGAGGTGCAGAGAGGTGATGTCTCTGCGGAAAGCCTGTTTAGCAATTCCTCAGATAAGTAATATTCAAGTTTTGAATGTTTCATTTGTTGATTTAAAGGATTTTGTCTTAGTCTTTATTTCGATGGTATTCTCAGTCAATAATAAAATAATGGCGTGTGGCGTCGCCTTAAGAATAGCGCTACCCCATCTCTTCCCGTGGGTGTCGTAAGAGTCGACTAAGGGACAAACCAGAGGACGGGCAGCAGCGTCCTTTTGTGTATATTAACACCACACTGCGATCGCCAACCCGCCTGCCAAGCGTGGCGATTACGGCATTTTCCCCCCAAAACATGAACCACAAACAAAGGCCCCGGCCCCTAGTCCCCGGCGGTCCCGCTAGTCTCGATCAAGGTAGCGGTCGAGGAAACGGCGGGACAGGGGGTGCTAAGAATCCCCGGGTTCGACCAGGCTACCGACGACGACCCTTGGCCCTGGCGACATACAATGTTAGGACAATGCGGACAGACGAAAAGATTGTTGAGCTGGAGGAAGTATTGAGTGGATTGCATTGGGATATCCTGGGGTTATCTGAAGTCCGTAGACAGGGAGAGGAATCGATAATCCTGAAATCCGGCAATCTTCTCTACTTCCGGGAGGGCGACCAACTGTCCCAAGGTGGTGTCGGGTTTCTCGTCCACAAAACCCTCGTGACCAATGTTACAAAAATCGAGAGCGTGTCGAATAGGGTAGCGTACCTGATACTCAGAATTACCAAACGGTATTCGTTGAAGGTCATACAGGTCTATGCTCCGACCTCGACACACTCCGATGATGAGGTGGAGGCTATGTATGAGGACATCTCCAAAGCCATACACAGCTCCAAAACTCATTTCAACGTGGTCATGGGGGATTTTAACGCAAAATTAGGCAAACAAAGCGGCGATGAGCAGAAAGTGGGGCAATTTGGAATCGGAGTCCGGAACGTCCGAGGCCAGATGCTGGCCGACTTCTTGGAGAAGGAGGGCCTCTTTATGATGAACTCATTCTTCAAGAAACCGGAACACCGCAAATGGACTTGGATAAGCCCCGATGGTCACACCAAAAACGAGATAGACTTTATCATGTCAACGAGAAAACAGATTTTCAATGATGTCTCTGTGATCAATGCCGTGAAAATCGGTAGCGATCACCGCTTGGTAAGAGGCACATTGAGTCTGAATCCAAAACTGGAGCGATCTCGACTGATAAAGTCTGTACTTCGTCCTGCACCCATCCAGATCCAAAACCCCGAAAGCTTTCAGCTCGAATTGCAGAACCGCTTTGAATGCCTCGGCGAGTGCGTCGATATGGACGACTTCAATAACAGGTTTGTGGAAACTGTCTCCACGGCTGGGTCTAAGTTCTTTAAAACCCGCCGTGCAAAAACGAACTGGAAAAATCTCAGACTCTACCCTCAAACTCATGGAAGAAAGACGCACAATGATCCTGCAGTCCCCGGAAGATGCTTCTCAGTATCGGCGGCTAAATAGACAAATCTCCAAGTCCCTAAAACGCGACCTACGCCGGTTTAATACAGACTGTATTGAAACGGCTATCGAGCAAAACAAGGGCTCTAAGGTCTTCGCGAGAGATTTGTCTATAGGCCAGAACCAACTGACGAAGTTGAAAACGGACGACGGCAGGGTTGTTTCGTCTAAACCCGAACTTTTGAGGGAAGTTGAGAAGTTCTACGGGCAGTTATACACTACAACACGGGCACCTGTTCAAGACATGGCAAAAGACCCACGAGCCAAATTAACCCGACACTATACCGAAGATATCCCAGACGTCAGCCTGTACGAGATTAGTATGGCCCTTAAACAGCTTAAAAACAACAAGGCACCGGGTGATGATGGAATTACAGCCGAGCTTCTGAAAGCTGGTGGCAAACCTGTGCTTAAGACCCTTCAGAAGCTGTTCAATTCCATCATCCTCGAGGGCAAAACGCCCAAAGCGTGGCTCCAAGGCATAGTGGTCTTGTTCTACAAAAAAGGTGATAAAGCCCTTTTGAAGAACTTCAGACCCATTACTTTGTTGAGCCATGTATACAAGCTGTTTTCAAGAGTCATTACGAACCGTCTCGCACGCAGGTTTGACGACTTCCAGCCTCCCGAACAAGCCGGTTTCCGAAAAGGCTTTAGCACCATAGACCACATCCATACGCTGCGGCAGGTTATAGAAAAGACGGAAGAGTATAACCAGCCACTTTGCTTGGCGTTTGTGGACTATGAGAAAGCCTTCGATTCGATCGAGACCTGGGCTGTACTGCAGTCTTTGCAGCGGTGCCAAATTGACTATCGATACATCGAAGCGTTGAAGTTTTTGTACAAAAACGCCACTATGTCAGTCCGTCTTCAGGATCAGAATTCGAAGCCTATCCAACTGCAGCGGGGCGTCAGGCAAGGCGACGTTATATCGCCTAAGCTGTTCACCGCAGCGTTGGAAGATGTCTTCAAGCTTCTGGACTGGGATGGGCTCGGCATCAACATCAACGGCGAGTACATCACTCACCTTCGATTCGCGGATGACATCGTAGTCATGGCTGAGACCCTGCAGGACCTGAGTAAAATGCTCGATGACCTCAGTGGAGCCTCGCAGCGAGTGGGCCTAAAAATGAACATGGATAAGACGAAGGTTATGTCGAACGTCCATGTTGCACCTACTCCTGTGGTAGTTGGAGGCACCACGCTCGAAGTTGTTGACGATTATATATACCTAGGACATAAAATCCAGTTAGGTAGGTCCAACTTTGAGAAAGAGGTCAATCGTCGAATCCAACTCGGCTGGGCAGCGTTCGGGAAGCTCCGTGAAATCTTCTCGTCACAAATACCGCAATGTCTGAAGACAAAGGTTTTCAACCAGTGTGTGTTGCCAGTGATGACATACGGCACTGAGACGTGGTCGCTAACTATGGGCCTTATAAACAAGCTTCGAGTCGCTCAGCGAGCAATGGAAAGGGCTATGCTCGGAGTTTCCCTGCGGGATCGAATCAGGAATGAGGAGATTCGCAGGCGAACCAATGTCACCGACATAGCCAGAAGGATTGCAGAGCTGAAGTGGCAATGGGCAGGGCACATAGCTCGCAGAACAGATGGCCGGTGGGGCAGAAAAGTTCTCGAGTGGCGGCCACGTACTGGGAGACGCAGCGTAGGCAGGCCCCCCGCACGATGGACCGACGACCTGGTCAAAGTCGCCGGTAAACGCTGGATGAGGGCGGCGCGGGACCGAGCGACGTGGAAGACCTTGGGGGAGGCCTATGTCCAGCAGTGGACGTTCACAGGCTGTGGATGATGATGATGATGATGAATAAAATAATAAATTGCAACGTTTAAGGGTTTACCGTGTAAGCATAAATCAATACACAACAAACTGGTTAACAAAGGTTATTTATTTTAATACAAGGCGATACAGCAGTGCTAGCACGGATCTTTTGTCGATCGTAAGTTTACGAATGCTCGTATAGTATGGAGACGGTTTTGCAAGCAATAATTGAAATCTATCCATTGCCGCACGGTCAGCTTAAATAAATGTGTTCCTTGTTAATTTTGAATGTTTGTTAACAGGTTCTACTCTTAAATATCTGTAAAATAAAAAATTACATTGTTACTAAAAACTTGCAACCGACTCCATACTATACGAGCATTCGTAAACTTACGATCGACAAAAGATCCGTGCTAGCACTGCAGGGTCGCAGGTCGTATGCTGAATATTATTTGCCTCCACATTCCCGTACTTCCCTGACGAAGGGAGCCGACGATGGACGTACGGTGATCAGCAGTAGGTATTAATTATTTGATAGCTTGTAGACCACGTGGTTATCAAACTCGGTCGAAGCTGGGTCGAAACTTGGTCGAACTTGGTTGACTTGGTTAAACATGGTTCAAACTTCTTTCCCTGGAAGAAATTTCCAATTAGAAAAGGTCCAGAAATCTCCAGTAAAAACCGTTGCTGATTGCGATCGCCAACATTCCTAAGCCATGCCAAAGCAAAGAAGACGGGAATAAAAAAGTAGATGGTGAGGTGGCTGATAAGATCACAAACAGAACGGAGTGCACAAAAAAAAAACAATTTAGAATACATGAGTAGGTACTTCAGTAACTAATTTTATAATTAAACTACTAATTAAACTAAAGTTTACAGATATTTATTGTTTAAACCTAAAGAAATAAAAACCCTCCTTTGCGCTGCACAGTCGGGTAAGCATAATTGAGGTCGTTATCAATTTGAAATTGTACGTACTCAATTAAAAACTATTTAAAGTGAATAAGTAAGGTATTTTAAGAATTTTTTTAATAAAAAAAGAATTATTGTTCGAAAAGAAGCATACCCTCCTTTCGATAATCAATTTGAAATCTTACAAGCACAACGGCAAAGCAAAAGGTTAAGAAAAAGAATACAGATTGAGTTATTTGGGTACACTAAAATATATGTAAACTCCGCCCACAAAATCACGCGACGTTTGAGAACAAAGGAACGGCTTCTGGGTGGTCTAGGGATCCACGGCAAATAACGAAACCTTCATATAAATTTTGAAACCTCAATATAAACCTCAAATGAAACCTCAATATAAATTTTGAGTAGTTATCATAAGTTATTGTTTTTTAATATATTAAAGTTTATACAGGGTTGATTTATAGCCACCGACCAAATTTTTTTTACACAATAAGTATCATTTATAGCAACCATTTTTGCTACAAATCAACCCTGTAGGTATACATGTAAATACGTATGTGAGTGTATTTATATTCTTGTTTATGAAATATATTATTTTTAGATCGAATTATTTGTAGTAATTTAAGTTAGGTTTAATTTGGAAAAAAAAATATGTTTAATTTATATAATATAGGTATTAACATTTATGCTTTCACAAAAAAATGAACGTATAGCGTTACAACATACAAACATACATAAATAACTTTACGCCAGTCTCCCTTTGGGTTAGGGAGAGACAAAGGAACGCCAATTGCTACGATTCAGACATAGCTACCTATTTTATTTTCTCTGTGTTTAAAATTATCTTTATATGATTATAATAATATATTTAATTTAATTGTACAAATACAATTTAATATATTTAATTGTATTTATGTATTTAGTATGTAGTGTATGTAATATATATTTATTTGCTTGTAAGTAAGTTGTACGCACTTAATTTGTTCTTTTTAATCTCATTTTCCAGCCTCAGGCTTGCTGGTAGAAATAAGCTTTGCCTTTGTACATCTTTTTTGTAATTTATATGTTTCTTTAATTAAGTTTCTATGTGTGTACATAAATTATTAAATAAATAATTATAAATCTAAATGATTGAAAAACATTGCGACTGATATGAAACCACTAATATAACCACAAAACGACGACCACTTTGGCGATGGGGTAAACCTGTCTGCCTCAGACGCCAGTGGTTGCGGGTTCGATTCCCGGACGGAACTAGAAAAAATAAATGTTCCGTGTCTGAGTGTTTATCTATTTATGTATTTATATTCTAGGTTTCCCCCTAGTTCGCTACATGGTTTCCCATAACACAAGCTTTGGGGTGATTGTCTGGGGATTTTATATATTTTATTTTTATAAACTTAATAAAATTAGTTTGATTACAAGCTGTACTAAATGATGATTAAGAATTTCTCTATTGTTTCTTTTTAAGCCGGCTTAATCATATGATGTATATGGCTTATAAAATAAATAAGAATAAAAAAAATGGATTGAAAATGCAGCCTATACGTGTCTGCTCAGAAAAAAATATTTTGAATACCTACTAGTTTTAACGCACACAGTAATTTTATGTATATTTACATCATTACATTTAACAATAAAATGAAAATCATAAACAACAAAACGTCTCCCCGAAAGTACAGATGATAGCCAGTAATATTGGGATCCAAATAATGTTACCATCCCATGAAATAGAACATTGATAATTTAGAAGACTGTTTATTAGTAGTATAGTATATTATCTTAATATAGTATAGATATGTTAATTTTTAAATAACACTATACGCTTATAATTGTGTTTATATGAATAATGAAAGGAATAATAATATTTAATGATTAAAAATATTGACTTTCGAAAATTTCGTAAAGACTTGAAATACAGTTAATTTTAGAATTGATCAAAACTGTTTTAAATCATGGTCAAACACAAAATTTATCCTTAAAATATAGAGATCAAATTCAAATAGGTTTATTCAGCATAAGACCATCGAATGCCCACTTAATGACGTCACAATTTTGTATTTCGGCTTTAACAAGATGTTGATAATCGTTGCATAAGATATTATAGTAGACCAAAAGACAAAAAAACCGGCGGATAAAAACTCTTGGCACTCTTTTCCGGTCAGAATTATATGAATTCATACAAATAGGAACAGAACAAACTGACCATGACATGAAAAAAAAAACACAAGACAGCTAACTGTAACCAAACCAAAGTCATACCACTACCAAATTGCTTACACAGTAGGTGCATTGAGCTATGGATGTACAACACAAACATGAAAAACTGGGACCAGAGCATTTAAACAAGAATACATAGTGTCATCAGAAAAACACTAGCAGCACCCGTTCACGAGTAAAACACAGGCACCAGCCATCACCCTCCTCAACCATATTTGTGGGAAGAGGGTGACACGACACCCGACGTTACCACTAGCCATGCCGCCTGAGGGAGCATGACGTTCTTGCTGTTGTCTTGACAACAAAATAAGTGAGTCGAACAGTCACCAGTAAGCTAAATGGCATATTGCACAGCCAAGCCGTAAACAAAATTAATAAATTAGGAATAGCCTGTTGTATTGTTAATCCCATGCCTTTTTATCTTTTAAGTAATCTTTAGTTTTAAAATAAGTTTTTAGAGCTAGACTGTATTTAATTATTAACTAAAATTTTTTGAATGGCATTGTTTGAATTGACTTCGGAAGTTATAATACGTATTGACATGCCGATAAAATGATTTGCTGCTTTTAGCCAGCCTTAATTTAGGAAACGCTAACTTATGGTCGTTCCTAGTCCTTACAGAATAATTTTTATCATGACTATCTTTCCTAGTTTTAAATTCATTATTATTTTTCTTATAAATATACATAATGTTTTCATAAATAGGTAAATTGTGATTCACGGGTCAGGATACTAATCTCTTTGAACTTTTCTCTAAGAAATTCTCCATTTCCAAGTTTATAGCCCTTTTCTTCAGTGTAAATATCGTGTCAATATCTGCGGCATTGCCCTAAAGTAGGATGCCGTAGGACCTTATACTGTGATCAGTAATAGATTTGATATTTTTATTAATCAGACATACAAAAGTTATGTTGAACTATTATGAAACTAAACATAAAACAGGCTATAAAAGTGAACATTTATTTCTGATTCAAATGTGCAATAAAATTGTTGCATGCATTTCTTTTGTAAGAAATGTATTTGAAATATTGCTCATATTATTCGTGCTTTTGACAAGCCGTGATAGTTGTTATAATGAACAATTTTAATAGTATTAGAAGAAATATAATTGTAAGTCGCTTGAAAGCTATCCTATTTATCTCATGAAACATTGAAAGTTTGTGGTTTTATTTATTAATAACATGTGTATAAACATAAAATGAAAAAACAATTACCTTTTTCGACCATAGACAAAATGGATGCGTAAAAAAATATAAAATGTTTTATTATGTATTTAAAGCGAAACACATTTACTATTTTACCTATTCACACTATCAACACAGCTACTGCTAAAAGACGGCGTTATTTTGTGAAGTTTTTCACTTTATCCATATAGCGCAAAATAATATTTTAATTATTGACATAACAATACGTTTTTAACATTGAGTTGTTGAAAACTTGCACAACAGTCTCACAGAAGTTTTGCTCAGTGATCAGTTTCGTACTTCATTATAATTATTAATTTTACTTTCAGGCTCATCACGTAGTGCTCATTATATTGCACTTGGTGTTATGTCTACGCGTAGTAAACGTACAACGACGGTGGGCAATGCAAAATGTGCCGATGCCAATGTCGATGCAAATGCCGATGCAAATGCCAATGCAAATGCCGCTGCAAATGCCGCTGCAAATGCCGCTGCAAATGCCAATGCAAATGCCAATGCCTATGCAAATACAGATGCCAGGACCACAGCTGTTAGCACAACAGTCTCCTGTTATGGTCCAAGTTCCTTCCATGGAATCACCACAGCAACAGCCACAACAACAAAATCAAAATATGCCACCGCAAATGCGACCTCAGCCTCCTTCACTACCCCCACTACTACCTCCACCTTCTCAACAAATTGTTTTAGCAGCACCACCTCAACAAGCATTTTCAGTTATGTGTCCACCATGCGTTTGCTATTCCTGTATGCAAGCTAATTTTATGCAATGCATACCATGCATGGAACCGTGTTCATGTGGGTCTCCTAATATGATGTTTGCACCTAGACAGCATAGAAGAAGGCCAAAACTTTACCTCCGTCCAGTTAGACCTAGGTCAGCTTCAGACTCTTGTTCCGAAGTTGCGGATTCAAGATCTGTTAAGAAGAAACCAAAATGGGTAGAAATACATTTTTCAGATGCGGAATAATTAGTTTAAATCTCTAAAGTATTCATAGAAAATTTAGAAATACTTCATCAAGAACCTTTTTTTTATTATTACTATTACAATTTCAGTACAATTTTTATTATATGAATTGCATAGTGTTCCTAGATGTTAATTTAAGTTTTGATTTAAATAGGGATCTCACTATAAGTTATCACTAAGCATCCTTCTTAGGTAAATACCAAGTTTTATAAGTGTACATAGTAGGTATTATAAGTCCTTTAATATTTTTTAAAACACTGGAATAGAAAATTTCACATTTGTAGTCCCCTCGACCAGGAAATTAAAAAATATTATGAAAGCCATCGTCCTTACTTATATTAAAACTGTATTGAAATATCGATAAATAAAAAATAAGATATTAAATAAAATACCTTTTAACCACAAACGACTGTTTTATTTAATTATAAATTATACAGGGTTGATTTTTAGTCACCAGCCCAATTTAAATGTTAGCTCAGTATTAAAAAAGTAGAAATATGGAACCACAAACTTTAAGAAAAAATAGTTGCAGTTGATGAACTACTACGACGCGGCATTTATTGATAATACTACGACCTAGTACTACAAGATGCTTTGTAGTAGTTCGTAGTCATCTTTATTTTAATGGAAATTTAGAGTGACCATGCCTTGCTTAATATGTTAGCGGATATAGGTATTAATTTCCCTGTAAAAAATCACTTTTTCTTTGCAAAAATCGTTTCTATAAATGATACTTATTGTGTAAAAAAATTAGGCCGGTGACCACAAATCACCCCTGTATACATACTTCGGTATAAAATGCCTTCACACACATAACACGATCCAGAAGAAAAACTGTTTTAAATGTATCTAACGTGTATAATTAAAATGTTTACGCGATGACAACGCGATGTCTTGATCATTTAACAAACTCTGTGGTCACTGCTAGTAACGGGAGACCGTTTTATTTAAGACGAGCTCTTGCCTGCAACTTTACATGCGCATAAACTAGCTTTCCTGTGGGAATTTAGAAATTCCTTCCATAATGCAACCAGAAACTCCTTTGAAGAACCTTAATAGTAAGTTTCTCATCGGTGCATCCAGGTAATAAGATTTCTCATACAAATTAAAAAGTCCTATGTTTCCCGTTCCCGTGGGAATATTGGGAATTGGTCTTAGTGCTTCCCTTCATTTCCTCAGGAAATTTTGTTTCAAATTTCAGCTCTCTGCGCCCAGTAGATGCGGGTCAGAAATGGAACAATTTTATATACAATCGTGAAGAAATAAAACCATCAATAAATGAAAAATGTGGTAAATAAAAAAAAAATTATGCAAAAACTTAAAACATTGCAATGCTTCACTTTAACTGGGATTCACAATTTCTGTAAAGAAATTGGTCTCGGGTGGTCTAAGCTGCAAAACTATACCATAAGATGGAGCTACGTTAGCAATATAACGTAAAAACAAAAATGTGGTAAGTAATTTCGAGGCGTACCGCCAGGCCCCGGTAGCTCAGTGGAAAAGCACTCGTCCAGCAAACGAGAGGTCCCAGGTTCGAATCCTGGTCGGGTTAATTTTTATTTATTACATTTTTCATTTATTTAAGAATTCAATTTGAGCAATTTCAAGGCAAAAACTTAAAAAAAAATATTCAAACCATCAAAGCAATAGTTGTGTAGTTATGATGGACGACACAACGGATTTCTTACATCGCGCTATTTATTAATATAATAGCAGCGAGTATAATACAGCTTCGAGACAACAACCGTCACTGACAACCGTCGTGCCGTGGGCCGCGGCCTGCCATCCCTTTTCTGGGGATTTGGGAACGAACATCTTGTTCCCAAAAATAATCTAAAATCATAAAAACATCTACAGGTAATGTTATAAATGTAAAAGTTTATTGCAATAAAAGTTTATTTTACAACAATTGTTTTACCCGTTTTACGCGGGCATTTCAAATCCGGCGGGAATAATGAGATAAAAAGTAGCCTATCGCTATTACAGACTGTAATCGATCACTATGCCAAATTTCATCCAAATCCATTCAGCCGTTTTACTGTAATAGAGGTACAGACATCTAGACATGCCTACATCCATCCATCCAATCTTTCACATTCATAATATACAAAATTTTAGTTTGCTTTTATTCGATAGATGTCGCTGTACGTCGATTAAAGCGCGCAAGAAGAGTTATAAATGACTTAGCTATATTTACTTTGTAGACTACATTTATTCGTCCTCACTTTCACAATTGTTATATTAGTAGGATAGAACTTCTAACTTGTTCATCATAAAATGTTGTATACAGGGTGGAACCATTAAGATTGGTCAGTATGGGGAAGGCAGAAAATAAAAGAGATACGTGCTGTGATTTGTTCTGAACTATGTCATCGATTCTAATAAAAAGGAAAACCGCATTCGCACTATAACAATAAACTTGCTCTCAGCTCAGAAATTGAACCCGAATTTTTGAAAAATAGAATATAAGTTTTTCTACTTAGATATCAATTGTGTAGACAAAAAGCAATATTTTTTAATATGAGACATGATACCTGAAATGACTAAAGTAAAATAGCTAAAAAGTGATAAAAAAGTACTGGGTTACCTGCGAGATGAGGGATCTAAGTACTATAACGTTAACCGAACTATACTTGGCGTAGTAAAGAGCATTTCCATTTTCTTTTCGAAGGAGGAGATAAATTCGACGGTATCACATAATTTTTCGTTCACTCTGAACTCTATCACTGTACAGTGAACATTTATTTATTTATTTAAAAGTATTTGTAACATCTTACAGGTGACTTTGAAACAACGTTACAAAAAAATATACAAGAATTGATTTCAAAACAAAGATATGTTTATAAGTAGCTGTTTTGCGCGGTTTTATCAGTAAAATTTCTAATCCCGCATGAGTATCGAAAAGTAACTTAAGTGCTTTTCCACGCTGTACACTATCATTATGCCAAAATTCATCGAATTACGTTTAACCGTGATTGCGGAACAAACATCCATGCATCCAGATATCCATGCATTCATATAAACTTTGACATTTATAACATTAATAAAATGTTTTTTTTTTTTGTATTTTTTGTACGTATACCATATATTCCGTTCGGCTAAAATTAAAAATGCCAACAGAGGAAGGAATTCTGTTAAATATTTTGATTGTAAGTGA
Source organism: Stenoptilia bipunctidactyla (assembly GCA_944452665.1). Classification (NCBI taxonomy): domain Eukaryota; kingdom Metazoa; phylum Arthropoda; class Insecta; order Lepidoptera; family Pterophoridae; genus Stenoptilia; species Stenoptilia bipunctidactyla. The sequence continues at coordinate 29,366,916 of OX101722.1, read as the reverse complement.
CGTAGAAGCAAGCGAACATCATGAGATTAGTCCTAGCAGATTGTATCTAGGGTCGACAACCATACTATTTCACTACATTATACTATTTACTGTTGAACAAAAATAAAGTATACAAAATACTGTTTTCGGCATAAAAAGCTTAACACTTACCAGCTAGCTAGACTTTAGTTAATAATTTGTGCAAGAAGCTCTAAAAAAATGTGTTTAAAACATTAAATAAATTGAATACTGTTTATTTTTCCAAAATACTGTTTGATATTCTTTTCAGACTCAAATATACTATATTTAAAAAAAAAAGTTGGCAACCCTAATTATATACCAATAATTAAAACGCAAGCGCGTGCGCAATGGCAGAAGTTAAATATAGCAGAACTGAGAAAAACCGTCCTTCTCCCATGGACAATTGTATGAAGCACGTTCACGTAATTTGAACGTCCAGAATGTTCACACTTCAGTCCCAAATAGTAATCAGTCCAAATACGCTCATATTGCGTATTTAATTACAAATCTATCTTGTGTCCCAAGCAGGAAACGGATCAAAGTAAAAAAAGTAAGTATTAAATAAATAAATTTTCAACACACTTGCTCGTAAAGTGAGCCTTATTCTATTGAATTTAGAACTATAAACTGGGCTATAAGTCACGCGTGCATAATATATTATACCCTAGTGCATAATATAATAAATCCTACAAAGTTGAATTGTACGTTAGTGCAAATTACATGCGAGTAAACAGAGCATATTTTATTGATCCGGGTTATACATTAAATATATGAGCGTGCAGCAGCAGCGGCCCGCACAGCGTCTCCAAGCAACAACAGCGTGGGGACAGGGTTACTGACGCGCAGCAGCTAACAGCTGCTTCAAATAAATTTTATGACCACGTATGTCTGTCTTTTACTCACAAGTGTGTTGAAAAACGTCGTATGTAACTCGTGAGCGTTGCTAATTACAGTCTCGGCTCATTATTAAGCCCCCGCCTGCGGCTCGGGCTCAAATCACAGCCTCGACTGTAATTAGCAACTTAGCTCACTTGTTACATAATATACTAAAAATCCCCAGACAATCACACCAACTACATGGCCTCAAAGTAGGCAAAGCTTGTGTTATGAGATACCATGTAGCGAACTAGGGAGGAGCCTAGAATATAAAATGTATACGCATTTTATATTCTAGGCTCCTCCCTAGCAACGCATTTTCTTTTTCCGTGCTGGAATCTAACCCGCAACCACTGGCGTCTGAGGCAGATAGGTTTACCCCATCGCCAAAGTGGTCGTCAAATGGGCCATTAACTGGCACTCTGCTTTTGAGGTTAGCTTAAAGTATATCATGTGCACACTTTCAACTTAGTGTCTTTAAATTGTAGAATTGTTTATTTATTTATCCTTTAACATCTAGCATTTTTGTGGGTAAAACTAAGTTGTCGTGAAATTAAAACAACTCGATCCATCGAAAAGAAACAAAAATATTTCGAGATGTTTAGACTACATGATTAATATACAGATGCGTTTTTAGCAAGGGCACACATTCCTATAAAAAAACTCTCCATACTTTAATATTGCCGAAACGATCAGTTTACATTGAAATTCGTTTAACATTTAAGATGTAATAATTTGGAGCATTCTAATAGTACATTATGATATAAGTGCGGTAAATTGAAAATTACAGCCGAGGCGATATTACTAGCCCGAGACATCGGCGAGGGCTATAAGGAAGCTGAGGCTGTAATTTTCAAAGCGCACGTATGTCATACGACGTTTTATAACATATTTACGAGGAAATACTTTCGACTTTTTAGTCATATGGCCATCTGAGCGTCTTTTTAGAAATGCTAGCAAGTTGGAGTATGACTTGATATCAATACCATGGTTTGTTTTCATAGTGCTTTTTAGCATTGAATAGCAGCACCACAATGAGCTTGATTTATATTTATGAGAAAATTCCATGAAACAGGCTAAAAAACATTTTGTGAAAATGAATTTGCATTTTGGCTTGTTTTCCATAAGATGAAATTTTGATAGGCTTGTAAGTATCTATCGGTCCATTTTTCAGGCAAGAGGCTTAGAGTAGCCTTTTTCGCCGCGTTTAAGAGTTGTGGCGGTGTCAAATTAATAAATTCATCACTACTTGACGACATTTTCAAATAAAAACAATAGAGCGAAAAGAAAAGCGCGCGGAATTATTTTTACTTGTCCACAGATAAGCTTGATTTATATTTATGAGAAAGTTCCATGAAATAGGCTAAAAAACATTTTGTGAAAATGAATTTGCATTTTGGCTTGTTTTCCATAAGATGAAATTTTGATAGGCTTGTAAGTATCTATCGGTCCATTTTTCAGGCAAGAGGCTTAGAGTAGCCTTTTTCGCCGCGTTTAAGAGTTGTGGCGGTGTCAAATTAATAAATTCATCACTACTTGACGACATTTTCAAATAAAAACAATAGAGCGAAAAGAAAAGCGCGCGGAATTATTTTTACTTGTCCACAGATAAGCGATGCACGCGCATCAACGTTTTTTTTAGGCAAAGGTACAAAAACAGCCAGTATTACTGATAAACTAGTAATTTATTGTCAAAATTAATTAAATTAAAGAATTAAATGTTTATTTGTTATATTTTATTTCCCAAAGTTAATTTTATTCATAAAATATTGACCACTTTCTTAACATAAAACCTCTTTTTGCTTGGTGGTAGGATCCCTTCTGGGTCCGCCTGGCTAGCGACCACCCTTTATATAAAGTCTGCCGCCAAATGTTACCGCTCCGGCGGTAATGTGTTCCGGCAATATTGTATAAAGAGCCAGTTCCTTCCTAAACCCATGTGCTTTCATCTTCGACCTCATCGTCACTTACCATCAGGTGAGATTGAGGTCAAACGCGGGTTTAGTCACTTATAAAAAAAAAAAAAATCTTTGCTAAGATTTTTAAAAGTATCGTTCATTTTTAGACGGAGTATCTTAAAACTTTATTTAAAAAAAACACGTGCGTTTTACATTACATTATCGCACAAGTACGTAATGAGATACATTACGATATTGAAATTGGTGTAATTACAACCACTTTACGAGCAAATATGTTATAAAATATATAACTTGCTTTGCGTGTTTTTAGTATTCATATTATTTGATCCCGTTAAAAATTTGAGATAACAAATAGCATGGAACCTAACCCAAGAGTAAGGGTATTGTAACGTATTAAATTTTTTTTTTTCAAGTTATACAAACTCTTTGGCTTTATTAAAAGTCGAAGAAAGTTTTTCAAAAACCATAAGAATTATCAGTGGACAGTTACCAAGTACCGAAAGTGTGAGCTTGCACGTAGAGTGCCAAAATTGGTTTTACGATATAAAATTAAGTATTGTGTTAATTAATAAAGGAGTTGCATTTAACCTAACCTACAAGAATCATTACTTTGCCTTACCACAGTATTTTACTAGGACGGAAAGTAAAGGATCTTTGTACAAACATAAATGTTGTCATAAAATTAAAGTGTAAACTAAATTATACAATTTGAATAAGATATGCACAATAAAGAATTTTGTATTTGTATTTTACTATTGAGAAAGGTAGAGTTTTAGTAGAGAAAGGTGAGAAGAAAAGTAACATTAAAAATAATTTAACATTCCTCTGAGTGAATAAATAGTGTTGCTCAAATCAACACTTAATAATTAGAAGTTTTATTTATATGCTCTCACAAATTTCAAAATGTGTAACGGAAGTTAGAAAATAAAAAAAAGTGAATCGCGAACGTGACAAAAATGTAATAAACCATTAGTAATTTAGTAAGTAATTTAGTATTTGGTCGGCTTCGCGAAATTTAATTTTAGACAACTTTAGTTGTAACTGTATCAGATTATTTTTTTAAGTTTGATAAATCTTAAGTTTTGTCACAAATTAAGTTTCTGAGCGCAATCATAATATTTGACATTACATTTGACAACCAACTATATATCAATCATTCTGTCGCACATGTTGAAACTTCAAGCATGAAGTTTTATTATTATTTTTGACACATCATGATGCTTACTTAAAAAAACAGAGTTTTCCTGAAATAGTGGGTATTAAACATAAACATTAACATGTTAAACATCCTCAACATGTCTGAGGAGCTGTGTATAAGTTAAGAAGCTGTGCAGGGCCGAAGTACCGCCGTACCTTCGAGATGATTCCCAACTTTTTTGAAGCTACCCAACTTTTTTTTGAGTCATGGACACAATTTGTTGACCGAAGTTTAAACTGGATGTTACAGTTACGCCTAAAAGCCCTAGATGGTTAGTGACGGGGACAGATACATTTTGGAAAGTGGGCGTAAATGTCAAGGTGCTCTTTTTTGCGGAGAATAGACACGCCTGAGTTTAGGACGCGTTGAATTTGACCAAATTCGACTCACCCCAATCAGATACTTTCCGTAAGGTCAAATCAACGCGCTCAATCATTGACTTTCTTAAACTCTGGATTTCACGGGGGCTCACTCACGCATTGTATTGTATCTCTCTACAACAGTGCTGTCATCAGCATAAACAATAATGCCCGGTGTTAAAAGGTCATTAATGTGCAGCAAGAATAATGTTGCAGAGAGAACAGATCCCTGAGGTACCCCGGCATTAATTGCCATTTGGTCGGAGAAATAGCCATCTAGGACTACTCGAATTGACCGTTCCCTCAGAAAATCAGATATCCAGTCGCAGAGTACAATCGGTATGCCATATGCTGGAAGCTTACTTAAGAGACCATCATGCCAGACCCTGTGACAGACCTTGGAAATGTCTAAGGATATAGCTATTGCTTCACCATGACCCTCCAAGGCCTCACTCCATTAGTGAGTGGCATACACGAGAAGATCGCCGGTCGAGCGTCCGTTGCGGAAACCATATTGGCTATCGCTTAGGAGCTCGTTGGTCTCGAGGTATGCCAGGAGTCGAATATTCAATACACGTTCCATGACTTTGCAAAGTATGAAGGTGATTGAAATTGGTCGATAGTTGACAGGATCGGCACGGCTTCCCTTCTTCGGTATTGGCTGTACGTTACATACAGTGATCGGATGTCCCTAAAGGTGCAGTGACGGACACTGAGTGTCTGTCAGGATCGGTTGTCAGCAGAAGGTCCAAGCAATACGCAGTGTGGCCAGCAAAGTCGGGGATGCGCGTAGGCTCGTTAACAAACTGTGAGAGACCATAAGTCAGCGAAAACTTAAAGGCCTCTCTGCCAGCATGGCTTGTGTCCTGATACGGGTATAACCACTGCCCGTGGTGAGCATTAAAATTCCCCAGAAACACCAATTGCGCCGTGGGAAAACGTTGCTGAATCTTATCTGCTGTATTGCCAAGGTATTCCATAAGCCTCGTTGTCTCCCGATCTCCGCTATGTGAACGATAGATACAGGCGTAAACCACTTGGTCTAGGCCAGTATCTATGTGAACCCACATGACTGAAAGGTCCGGCACTTCCAAGTCACGGAGACGCTGATAACAGATAGCGTCACTGGTATACATGCACACCCCGGCGTGCGGATGGAAAAGAGACTCCAGGATATAGCCTGGGTAACCGAGGCTGGCGGATCGCAGATCTGCGTCTCCGTTAGAAAGAGTAGGTGTGGTCTCTCCGTCTCAAGATGGTGGTGGACATCATTCAGATTGGAGTGCACTCCTCGGATGTTACAGAAGTGCACTTTGAGGGAGAGGAAGTGCAACCGCTGTTGAACCGTACTCTTTTTAGGACCTTTCATTGTGAATTGGTAGTGAAGTGAATAGAAATTGAGTGAAGCGCTGCAAATGGAACCAAGCAACTCGTAGGGAACAACGCACCACTGGGTTACTCGCCTGGAGACTGCGGGGACGCCCGAACCCCCTCGAGGTCGCCACCGGGTCCTCTCCAACCGGTCGCCAACCGGCACGAAGGTGCCTCCCGGGATTTTTCGCGAGGTGGCGGGGCAGCCTTTCGCATGTGGCTGGCATGCTACTTGGGCTCCCTACTATCTGCGGTCGTTCAGCGGTGCACTGTGCTTCGGATCCCGCTACCCTCCAAAACGAGTTACCCGGTGAGTCACTATCCTACGAGTTGAAAACAGTTCTCCAATGCAGCACGATTACTGAGACGGTGGGTAGCACCTTAATGGCAACACTAAACATCATGCCGGAACGCGACTAAGTCACTTGGCGGCATGGTTTTGTCTAGTGGGTGGTGACAAGCCGCGGCCGAAGCCTACCACCAGATGATACCTCTCGTTTAGCGCCACCCAGGGACCACGTACAAGGCATCGAGGGCTAAACCTTGCGGACGCGAGCAGTTTTCAGTTTGTTTGTTTTGAAATTAATTAATACAAAAGTTTAGGTATTTTACTTATCGATTGAGGCAGTACGAAGTCTGTCGGGTCAGCTAGTATTTAATATATTCCTATATTGATCACTTCCTATCTGGACATCAATATTACCATTATAATATCTTCCTTAGCCACCTTAAATATTTTGTGATTTTTTTGCCACTATGCGCTTTATATTAAAGATTTTATTTTAATATTAAATTTATTTGATATTTATTTCCCTAACATTAAAAGGTTGGACACATATTTTGTAATATTTCGTGTGTATAGTCCATAAAAACAAAAGTTATGTGAGAAAATGTTTTCAACTAACGAACGGGCTATAAAAGTTAACGACAATTTCTCGTTTAGAGGTGTTTCGACATAAAAAAGGGTTATAGTAAAATCAATAAGGAAGTGAGTTATTGTGAAATTACCAAAGAACAAAACTATATAACATGGTGTAAAAAAAACAGTTTAAAATTCTGAATTCAACTTCAATAATGGCCGAAGTAAGTACATTTATTATTTTTTGCATACTTTTGTGTTATTTTAGTTTTCTCATACGTGTTTCACATTTAATCAAGGCAGTGTCCTGGGAGGCTAGGATAGGGTCCCTTATTATTTCGCAGTTTATTTTTAAATTCTTAATCTTAGACGTTCAATCACTGTGGCGATATAGCTAAGAAAATTTCTATTTGAAACGTTACCCTCAACAGACATGACAAAGTTCTAAAAAGCTATCTACATGGTGAAAGGAATAATTGTATTAGGAAGGGTGTTGTTATATTACCCTTCATCTAAAACTAGCAGTAAAAAAGAAAAGACTATAGAAATATATGATTTCTGATAATTTACAAAAAATCTACAATAACTGTTTGATTAGATCTGTAACTGATTCATATCGCTAAGACAATGATCCTTTTCTTTTTCAGTTTTGCAGTATCCGTCTCACAACCATCTTCTTCATAACTGTATTTGCACAACTAGTAAATGTGCAATATTACCCGGGGCCACCACCGATGCCACCACAAATGCCTCCACCAATGCCACAGGCAATGGCATACCCAGTGCAAATGATGCCAATGCCAATGCCAGTGCCAATGCCAATGCCAGTCATGCCACCTATGCCTAATATGCCAAATCCACCAAATTCAGGAGTGAGGCCTCCAATAATTATTTCAGTGCAATTACCAAATAAGACAACAACTGTTGCTCCCGAACCAACAACATTGAGGTTCGAAGTTGCTTTTCCTTTTCCCCCGCCGCATGCACCAAACAATATGCCGATGCCAATGCCTTTGCCAATGCACATGGCGATGCCGATACATATGGCTATGCCACCTCCACCTATGCCAATGTGCCCTCCATGCACGTGCTCTCCTTGTATACCATTACAGTTCCAAAACTGCTCACCATGCCACAGACAATGTGTTTGTGGCGTTATGCCCCAGTCACCATATGGAAACGAAGTTAACCCCTTTATGAATTATGACAAACATCAAAGTAGCAGCTCCGAAACCAGTTGTTCAGACACAAGTTCTGGTTCTAGCTGAGATAGAGTGTATATTATGGATCAACTTTAAAAAGAAAAAGTAACAAAGGAAACAAGTTCTAGTATTAGTCTTTATTAGCTTTTAAGTTTAAGATTCCCTCACATGCCGCTTCTTGATTCATTTTGGAATATAAGATAAAATATTTAATAAGCTTTACGTTAAATGTAAAATATTTTTTACTTTGTAGTTTCTAAAAAATACAAAAAATGTGATTATTTATAATTACTATGCCTAGATATTTGTTCATGTTACTTATTTTTTAAGCATTTAATTAAAATATTATTAAAAAAAATGTTTCTTTTTTATTTAATCATCCTCAGCATTGCAATTCAGCATTACTGAAGTGCCATTTAAGATTCCAAATTCAGATGATTCAGTTGGTTAAAATAAAATTTCTCATCAAGTCTTTGATTTTGGGGAAAATACAGAAATCATAGGGTGCTAGATCGGGGCAGGATATGTAACAAGTTGCACTTTTTCGGAGGCAAAAATTAACTTTGTTTTCTTGACCGTGTTTGAAAAAGCATTGTCATGATGTAGGAGAACGCGGCTTTTGGTTGTTGTGAACAAATGGTAGACATTCTTTAGTTCTTCAAGTTGTATTGCGCAGATGGTACCCGTAGTTGAATAAAAAACGAAACATTTTTTTCCAAATTTTCTCGCCTGTCTCACTTTGGTTGGCCTGTTCTCGTTTTCAAACAAACATTTACAAGATTTTTTTTCGGGTTCAAAACAATAAATACTCGTTTCCTCTTCTGTAACAATGTAATAAAAAGTATTAGGATGTTTGTCGTCGTACTTCAGTAGCATCTGTGAGAACTATTCTCCGCGAGCCCGCTTCTGCTCCGCTGTCAGTTCATGCGAAATTCAACGACAACAAAGTTTCTGAACTTTGAATTCTTGGTGTATTTTTTTCTGTATTTGGCTCATACCAATCCCCAATAGTCCTTGAAATATCTCACAGGTAATCCGCAGGTTTTCTTCAATTAGCCGCTTAACAGTACGACAGTTGAAATCGAAATTAGTCATGTAAAGAAACTCGACCTCTCAAATTCAGCAAGCCATCGCATCACGGTGCTTAAAAAAGTTCTGAGGCATGGTCAGGCTTGTCCCCCAAAAGCATATTGAAGACAAGCGGCACTGTCTTGCGGAAAGAGAGAGAGAGAGAACTTTTAAGATCTTAAAAAACATCATTCTTAACTCTTTCGACCAAATTCCATTTTCGTTGCGTACGTAATACTTTAATATGTGATAAAAAACATTTGACTAATGATTTCCTGTTAATTATTTTTATTCCTAAGAAGGTTGCAAGTTGTTTTTAAACGAATTCAAAAAAAGGAGTTTGACCTGTAAGTATGTATGTAGGTTTGTCCGCGAATTTCTTGCGTATGGCTGAACCGATTTGAATTCGGTTTTCAGAAAAAGATTAGTCATGTTTAAGAAAAGGTTTTAGTATATTAACCGACTTCAAAAAAATAAGGTTCTCACTTTACCTGTGGGGGTAAAACTTTAAATTCGAGAAGGAGGAATTCTGAATTGGGACTGACCTTAAGATGTTATGTCTTTCTCCAAAACGCTGGTTCGTGTCGAAGTCCTTACTCCTTCTTGTTTACCTTCCCTTTTACGGGTTCTACCTGGCAGAGCTGCCATATCTCATCGCCCACAGGTCTGGATTTTAAATTCAGGATAGCTTGGGGCTGTTTTGAGGGGGTCCGGTAGTCTTATCACAATGAGGACCTGGAGGCGATGTCTACAGACGATCACCCAGGGGGGTATAAATTCACCCGCTTCGATGGGATCAATAAAAATTTTTGCGCTATACCGCGTATGCACGGTTGGAGAGAGTCCGTTAGTCTGTCTGTTACTAAAACTTTAATGGGGGAGAGAATATAACTTAAAAAGTGGGTAGAAAATAGTTCTCATTCGAATTTCGTTTTTAAGGATGCGTTCAGTATAAAACTGTGTCTATTGACACACGCTCGTAAATTACATCTAATATTGATGTATCATACCGCCCCCCAAAGAGAACCAAAGAAAATGTTAACCATGCAAACGATGAGATGCATGTGCAAAATCAATAATTATTAATATATACATATGTAGGTGCATAGAAATGTAAGTGTTATGTTAAATTATTTAGATTTAAATTGATAAATATTAAGAGTTGCAAGACAAAGTACAGAGCTTGACAACAGGCCTTGTCAGAGTTCCATTAGCTGTTTTAAGCTCTACAACCCTAACCGTGCCGTAGTAGCGGGACAGAGTCTGATTACACGACCCATGCGCCAATGAATTGGTGGCGAGTTGTCTTTGATAAGGAAGGACTAAATCACCCAGCTGGAGATTTGAGATTTTAGTCAACCATTTGGCACGATGTTGAAGTGTGTGCAAGTACTTGCCTTACCAGCGCTTCAGAGGACCGATCTGACATTCCTCTAAATTGTGTTCCGCAAAGATAATAACGGTTGGCCGTTTAATAAGTGGCCGGGGGTTAAAAGTTCTAAGTCGTTGGGATCGCTAGAAAGTGGACATAACGGACGAGAATTTAACGCTGCTTCGACCTTTGTGAAAATGGTTGTACAGTACAAAACATTACAGTACCAGAAGTAGTAGGTAGTTACTGACACCAGTACTAGCCCAAAACTTATCACTAAAAAATTATCTCTAATAACTGTAACTGTAGAACCTACCTAACTATGAAAAAAGAAATAACTAGCCCAAAACAAATGCCTAACACAAAAAATGATGAAATAAAAAAATAAGAAAAATCATGAATCCGAAATGAAACCAAACTCATTATTTATTTTTCAGAAAAAGAGAACCGCCTTCAAAAAACCGACCTACTAAAAATATTTAAATAATTTTTACAAACGCCGCCATCCTATTCCTGTTCCTATTCCCTCCATATTACTACCGCGTATAGTAAAGTTCTGCCAAAAAATAATAAAACTAAAACTATGACGAGTTTTATTACATTACAATATACAATAGTACTTCTTATGCAGTGTGCTTTGTTGTCCTAAAAATTTGTTTTGGCACCGACTTCAAAAACTATGTAAATACCTACCCAGATAAATTATTAATGTTCTTATTACATTATTTAGTATTAATTATTTTTCTTATTACATTGTTTAGCTTAATAACTTACCACAGACGTAAGTTATTTGCATTTTGATCTGGTACGCGGTAATCTGATTCACCGTCCAAACATATCATGGATGTTTTTGAAGTTATGAATTGGCACCCGATATTTGAACTTTCTTGAATTTTTGATTTTAAGGCCAATAAGCAATAATTCACATTCTGTACTTTAAAGTGTTTGTAGTACTTTGAATGTTATTGGGTTGGATGTCGTTAACCCTTGGTATATATAAAAATGGTTCGTCATATTGTTGGTATTTTTAGTTTTTATTATAGGTTAGTAGAATAAGAGCTCATTCAAATTTTTTTTATCATAATCGACGTATGCAGAGCATAAGAAAACCGACTTTACGTCAAAACTTTGGCTGAGTTGAGAATGTCATCAACGTAAATATTCTCCAAAATCATGCATATTTTTTCAAAAGTTTGAAATTTTCAATTAAATATTCGATGCAATTTCGATGGGACCAACTATGAAGTATTCTTTAACATATGAAACAACAATTTTCAAAATCAATTCATAATTTACTGAAATATCGTGTAACAAAGACACAAAAAAACATGAGAATTGAGAACCTCCACCTTTTTTGAAAATTGGTTAATATAAAACAAAATAATAAAACTTAAACAGAAATCAGTCTAATTTTCTATTTTTACATATTCGCTATAAGTATACAGTCTGAATGTAGTGAACCCTTGCAGCAATGGCATGCTTATAGATTTCAATGTGTTGTCCATTCTTCTCACACAGTGAATCCAACGCATCTTTTAAGTATGAAATAACTGCCATTATCTTGAACAACCCTACAATAATTCATTTATCTTTCTTATGACTTGACCATGGAAGACTACAGAAGTATTATCAGTATAATAGTATAATTCAGATTAATGTAGATTTAGAGTTTGGATGTCAATGACGTGCATAAAAAATTACGTTGGACCGAGAATACTGCCTTGAGGCACTTTGTTCTCCAAGCTAACAATTTAAATACATTTTCTTTAATGGTTGTATGATTTGGAATCTTCATGTATCCAGTCCTGAGTCTGTTCTTTTATGATTATTGTTTTTCTGCTGATTTTTGATTGAAAAACTCTTAAAATGGCGGAACAATACCAAATCATCATCACAACTCTGTGTAATGAGCCCACTGCAGGGCTATGAATCTCTCCTCGGGGTAACGAGGAGGTTGAGGCCGTAATCCACCAAGCTGGCCCGGTGCTGGTAGGTGGATGTCAGAATTTTCAAAGTTCCGAAATAGCTTTTGACAAACCCTAATGACTACTGTATACAAGTATACAGCACCCGGGACCGACGGCTTAACATGCCCTCCAAAGCACGGAAGTCGTCGTGAGATATAAATGATTAGCGGTCACCCCTCCGTCGAGTTCGCTTTACCTGCGATATTGTTTGATATGCATAGTAACCGCAACGACAATACCAAATAAATTATTCAAATCGCGAGGATTATGAGATGGTATGCTGATACATTTTAAGTTGTGAAAGTTTACATTCTGCATGAAGACTGTAGGTAAAGCAAGTCATTATTGCGTTTGCAGAATTAAACTCCAGAGTACCAAATCGGAGGATGATTTTGTCAGCCAATTGGAGATTGTTGTGGAGTATGGGCAGTTCACTACACCAATGCATGCATCACCGCAATGAGGTCATGCCATGATTAGCCCAGCTGTCGAGAATGCTGGGGACGAGGTTTTTGAACATGACTCTCGTGCCAGCACCAGCGATGCAGCTTGATAATTCGGCGTAAGCCGTTAATATGTTTGGAACTTAATATTTTAAAGATTTTGCATTTAAAATGCTTAATTAATCTTAAATAACTGAAAAAATGTGTTAAATAAAAATCACCCAACCAGTACTTGAACCTAACGGACGAGTGCTCTTCCAGTGAGGGCCTGTCGGTACGCCTCGAAATTACTTAGCACATTTTTTTTTTACGTTATTGCTCCATCTAATGGTATAGCTTTGCAGCTAAGACCACCCGAGACCAATTCTTTTCAGATATTGTGAATCTCAGTTAAAGTGAAGCATTGCAATGTTTAATAATATTTGCATTTAAAATTTTAAATTTAAGTTTTGCATTTAAAATGCTTAATTACTCTTAAATAACTGAAAAAAATTATTCAATAAAAATCACCCGACAAGGACTCGAACCTGGGACCTCTCGTTTGCCTTCTCTCGTTGCTCTACCTCTGAGTGGTACGCCTCAAAATTGGTCTTCTCGAGTTGCAGTTTTATTAGTGACATTATTAAACTTGGAATGTGCTAATATTTTGTAGACTGACGAAACATTGGTTACTCAATTAAGATAATAGTCACAACGAACACTAGTGGGCAGTGAACAGTTCCCATGTTATCAAAGATAGCGATTTAGTGTTAATCAAGTGTGATTTAGTGTTAATGTTTGGATAGAAGGTAATAAAAAATATTTTAGTATATTTTAGGGTGACCATAAGATTAGTGTTTTTGCGATGTAAATTAATGAACAATAAATTTTAAGTGTCTGCTTCTAGAATCAATGTAATAATTTTCCTTCAAATAATTTAAAAACTGCTAAAAATCTATGTTAAAGCGTAAAGAATGCGTAATTGGACTACATAGTTATTATTTTATTTTATGTTTATAATGTGTTTAGAAACTGTGATAGTTTTCAGAAATTGTAAATAAATGAATATTTAAATAAAATTATTCATTTCTTTTATATAAAGTAACTATGAGACGTTTCCATAAAATCTGGTGATCAAAAAAACTAAGGTAAGACTCGACGCTTAAAAGTACCAGGACTATATTGGTCAGGAAAAATAGACGCAGGCAGTTCATTCCAAAGCCGGTCAAAAGTAACTGGAAAGCACTTTGTTCGACTTTTCATATCACCATATTAAACTAAGTTTAAACCAGTCCGAGCAAAATTTAACAGAATATTTAATTCTTTGAACGATATATCTATTTTCTATAAAAAACAAATACATTTTATGGCACTCAAAAGTGATGTGAGAAAACTATTGAAACAAACAAGTAGGCTATAAAAGTTAACGAGAATTTCTTGTTTTGAGGTGTATCGACAACATAAAAAGAATTTATGGGTTTAAAAAGGAAGTGAAATATTGTGAAATCATAACTGAACGAATCTATAAAGGATAGTGAAACAAAAAAAAACTTATTATACTGCATTCTGCAACCACAATGACAATTGTAAGTTTGTTTATTGCCTTTATTTTTAGTTTAAAATACCATTTAGCTGTGTACTAAAACATTATTTTTCCATTTTATAATAATGTGTTAGTAACTTATAGGCTTTACGACTTAGTTTAGACAAACATTAATAATATAACTTCAATCAAATTAAATATTTACGGCCTCCGTGATGCATTGGTGGAGTCCGGGGCCTAAGTTTGAGTCCCAGTTGGGTTAGTTTATCAATCTTTTCTTAACTGAATTGGGTCTAGGTGCATACTTAGAAACCCTCTGCATCCTCTGTGTGGTCTACATAATACACGCTTATTTTGAGACCACTAAGTTGGTGTACGAGTTAGGATATTTTAATGCAGGTTATATGGCTGCCTGAATGATATTCTCCTTTGATAATAAAGCCGCCATTTGTACTCTGACACTTATATCCTTCTGTATTAAACTGTTCTCGTATTATGTGTAAAATTAATACTTAAATAAAACATAATAAAGGTGAAGTAGTAGCCCTCATTTCTTTACCAATTTACTAGGTCTGGGTAAAATATCTTAGTAAATCTTGTGATCGTACTAAACCAATACAATTTTTTTGTCATAGTGCATGTAACATTTTCAATTATATTTACAATTCTTAATATTGAAAACTCTAAAGCTTCCATTATTTACATTTAGATAAGGACAGTTCTACGTGCACACTTCTTCGTGGTTGCTATATTTTCATCGCTCGTGAACATGCAAACAACGACAAAAAAGATTATATATACGACAACGACGAAGCCAAAGTTCATTACATATACATATCCTATACCAATGCCAATACCATTCCCAATATATATACCACCACCACCACCGCCGCCGCCGCCGCCACCACCACCGCCGCCGCCTCCGCCACCACCGCCGCCACCGCCGCCACCACAACCACCAATGCAAATGGGTATGCCAATGGGGATGGCAATGGGAATGCCAATGGCGATGCAAATGGGAATGCCAATGCAGATGGCAATGCTAATAAATAATCACCAAATGGTGCCAATGATAACCTCAACGACAGGAACGACTAGCAAGGCTACAACAAAGATCACAAATACCACAAAAAAAACAAATAGCACGACAGCAACTACAAAAATGACCACAACCACGACCACGACCACAACGACAACCACGAGCACTACCACGAGCACGACCACAACCGAGGAGCCTTCGGATTCCGAACCAGAACCGTTGATCTTCCATGTAAATGTACCAATGCCGATGCCCCCGCCGCCGATGCCTATGTGCCCATGTCCATGTCCTTGTCCTTGTAACCCATGTCTTCGGCCGCCTTATATGTATAGAAGGATGGGGATGAACTCTTTCAAACACAAAAATAAGCACAAAGGCTCTAGATCTAAAAAACGGAAATCTAAAAAACGCAAATCAAGCTCGACTTCAAGTTCTAGCTCAAGTTCAAGCTCAAGTTCAAGCTCAAGCTCAAGCTCTAGTACCTCAAGTTCCAAAACAAGCTCTCGCAGGTCGAAAACTTCATGATCTTGTAGATTATTTGATACTAAATCCAACACGTATAATATATACTCAAAACTCACAGCGCAAATAAGGTTCTAACATTGTTTAATTATACAAATTTAATTCCAATACGTTTGCCAACATTGAAAAAAGAAAAAAAGAAAGAAGAAAGAAAAAAAAAATATTGAAAAAATTAAGAAAATAACAAAATCTATAACATAAACATAGACATAAAATCTAAACATTGCGTGTAATTCTCTTATTTCTCAGATGCTTAAACAGAACTATAATATCAAATAGCGGGTAAATATGGAATATGGATTTAACCTTAAACTCACTCAACTAGGGTGACAAAATCAAACGCTGGCACTGCACCAGATTATCAGCACTCCGGATAAATAGTAAAAATATAAGTTTTATACTAACTATTAACTAATTTCAGTAACCTCTCTTAAAAATAAATAAACTGAAGTTTTTGTTATCACCATAATTTCCGACTATAAAAATGGCAAAAAAGTTGCAAACTTAAATGTTGTGTGCTGCAATTGTCCAGGTTTTACCTGTTCCTTGTGATTAATCATAAGTTCACGTGTTTGCATTTCTACTTTATTAGATGTTTTATAGATCTAATAAAGAATCCCGAATGGGGTTTAAAAATAAATGAGGCAGTGATCAAAACTCTGCTTTACACTGGCGACCAGGTTCTACTTACATCGTAACAAATGGTCACTGTGTTGCATGAGTCGTTTAAAAGAAAAGGTGTGAGACTGAATGTTGGAAAACCGAAAGTTATGGTGATGGAGAGGAATGAAGATATGACGGAATACAATATTATGATAGGAGACGAAAGAGTGCAACAAATGAAAGAGTTTGTATACTTGAGGTCCTTGTTACAAGAGATGGGAAGTATGACGATGATATTGAAAGGAGGGTAAAAGCGGGAATTTGTTTTAATGGCGCCGTATACTCGATTATGGCAAAAAAAATTATGTCTTACCGTACTTGAAGGAGTTTTGGCGCCAACACTTTTGTATGGTAGTGAATCATGGGTTTGGGAGAAGAGACATGAAAAAAAAGAGACAAGATTAATGATGTGGATATGAGAGCTTTGAGATGTATGTGTGGAGTAAAATTGAGTGATAGGGTGCGCAACAGTGAAATAAGAAAGAGATGCTTATTGAAAGTAGATGTAGTGACTATGATTGAAAAGGGTATGTTACGGTCGTTCGGACATTTGAAAAGGATGAGTTAGAGTAGATTTACGAAAGAGGTGTACAGAGCAAGAATTTTGACGACCACTTTGGCGAAGAGGTAAACCTATCTGCCTCAGACGCCAGTGGTTGCGGGTTCGATTCCCGCACGGAACAAGAAAAAAAAAAAAAAGTTCCGTGTCTGGGTGTTTATCTATTTATGTATTTATATTCTAGGTTCCCCCCTAGTTCGCTACATGGTATCCCATAACACAAGCTATGCTTACTTTGGGGCCATGTAGTTGGTGTAATTGTCTGGGGATTTTATTATTTATTTATTATAAGAATGGATGGTGCAGTCGAAAAGGACCGCCCTAGGCGAACGTATGCCGATCAAATTACATTATTACAAAAAGAATAGACTTTCGATGAATATTGAAAAATGTATGTATATACATTTTTCAATATTCATCGAAAGTATTTAATAAATGTATGTATATTTCCTTTAGAAAGACCAAACCAATTCAATTCCAATGGGAATTTGACAAAGATGTTATAAATAAGGTATATGGTTCGCGATTTAGGTGTTACGCTTGACCTTAAATTAGTTTTTGACCAGCATGTCGATATAATTATGAATAAAGCATATCAGCTTCTTGGTTTTATCAAAAGAGTCAGTAAACCGCTTCTGAGAATAAATTTCATTTAAATGCGATACATGACATATGTACGTAGTATATTAGAATACGGTAGTTCTATCTGGAATCCGCAATATGCCATTTATATACATAGGCTTGAAAAAGTACAAAGAACAAGAAGTACGAAGATTTGCTCTTTACCACCTCGATTTATTTATTTATTTACACTTTATTGTACAGTAACAAAAATGGGACATACAAAACATGGAACAAAAGGTACAAAAGGCGGTCTTATCGCTCTAGAGCGTTCTCTACCAGACAACCTTTACAAAAATTATACAAAAGTATTTAGCAATTAACAATAAAACACAAAAGAAAAAAAAAAAGAAAAAGAAAAACATTATAAAATAGGTCAGTATGTGAACTTTAGGTATCGGTATATCGTATCGACCCATAATATAAAAATAAGTAAGACATAATGAAATAACGATATAAAACATAATATACCTAAATATGATAACATATATAAACATAAGTATACATAATATATAATAAAATACACAAAATAATACATAATTAACGAATACTCTCTTAATCTTATACTGAAGATAAATAATGTGTTTTTAGTAATTTACTAGAGTTTCGTCGCTGTCAGGCTGACATGCTGCTCCTACGCGTGCTGAGGGGCGCACGCGACTACTCCGCGTTGCTGCAAGACATACAGTTCCGCGACCCGACATGTCGCACTCGACATACCGCTCTCTTACATGTCATTCAATCTAAAACTAATTTCTATAAAAACTCAGTAAATACAAATATATCTCGACTTTAACATTAAACTACTCTCAGATAGATCCGTTTCAATTGTCACGGCAGTCATTTAAAAGGCTTAAAACGCTTGGTTTCATTACAAATCGTGACAATTGCGTTGTCTATGTAGGTGTATGTCTATGGGAGATACCCTATACCGTTTTCTCTAGGGACTCAAGTGAAGCCTACGGGCGGGGTGCGGGAGGGGTAAGCGGTTGGTTACGTACAGCCAATCATAGCCAAACAGGCGATGGCATTACTCACTTAGTAGCAAAGACCTTTGATTAATAACAAGATGGCATACTAGGCTAGAATTAACGGTCCGTCAAGAAGTTTTCTCACAGATTATAGTCCTTTCTTATGAAGATTAAATTTTTTTAAATAAAATCAAAACCTTCTTGGTGCAATTTGTTTGTCTTGAATGACGGCGTCAAGGCGGATGTGTGCTATTCGGGTTACCATTACGTAAAATATATTTCTACTATTCGGTACAATTAATGCGTGTAAATTTTTTGAAAGACGGAAGCAATATTTTCATCTATATACGATCCTAAGCTGCGATCTTTAATTAAATAAGTTACACTTTCTGAAACACTAACTATGTAGGCCCAAAAAAAGTTCAATCAGCTAGTTTTATGGAGACCACGGGTGGCATGACTTTGGTCAAGTCTGACATAGGTCAAAATGGTAATTCGTCAAGTCCTCTTTACCACACATCGGAAATAGGGGCTAGCTTAGTATACATCCAGACATTAGCCAATTTTTACAACTCAACTTTTAAAGCTGATCTCGTATGGTGTCCATCACAGGACCTCTTTCAGTGGAGCAAGTACTCCAGTTAGGTTACAACAATAAAGTTTATGTAATAACTAAAGAATTTACAAAGAACACATAGTTATAAGAACGCATTATTTTTGTATAAATTTTACATAAACAAGAAAAATATTGAGCATATTTTACAGAAATTAACAATTTCAGGAGGCCTTATTAACAAAAACAAACGTTCTAATCATCTTTACTGTCATCGATATTAAGATGTTTGTATGACTTCATGGTAACGGAAGTATGTTGGTAGTATGCTATGGAGGGCGCTGAATGCAATGAATGGCTGTTTGACATTCTACCGCCGCGTCGCGGCTATATCTAGAAGTAGTTAATGAAAAATGAGAGATAGACCACAGTTTAGAAAGTATTATGTACAAGTACAGATAGGGCAAATCAATATTATAGGAAGTTCGGAATGCAAGCTTTTTTGCCGCTTGTCGTCACTTATGTGCTTGAGGTTTTTTGGGTAGACAACAAACTATAGTGATTTTTTATTATTATTGTTAATAAATATTGTTTTTTATATGTGAAAGAAAGGGAGGTAATTTACATTATAATGGTAACTAACTAACAAACAACTAACTAAAATAATCAAAAACCAACACTAGCTAGCATGTTTGATAGTAATAAAGTTATGCGTCAAAATATATGAATCATGAAGTCTATCAAATATCACAACAATTCAGTTACGTATATTATAACTATCTATTTATCATATACGTATAACTTATGTAACTGACGCTACATCTGAGTTAGCACGAAATTATATAAACACAGCAGATTTGTGCAGTTTACAACAGATATGCGTAGGACTTTGTTTTGTTTTGTGATCAAATGGCGAATGATTGTCTATCACTCACTCAATTCACTCATATCAAGTTGTTATTGCCGGTAATAAGTGGCGCCACCAAACGCTAAAGTGGCGCTATGGCCAAACTCTTGAAACAGAATAGAATGCTTTGATCGTCAATGCCGTGAGATAGACGATTAGTGGCGGGTTTCAATATTATGAAAACTGTTCGTTTTGCCTACGAACAATAGAATTCACTACCAAAATGCCTTTCTATATTCAAAATCTTGACATCTAAACCACTGCTTACGAACTGTTTGACTGTAATGGGTTGCTAGGTTACATTTGACCATTTACAAAATAAGTCATTTTATCTAGCCAACGACGACGTAGCAAGTTATTAATTTAAACCAATGAGGTAAAGGTAGCATGGCAGTCTGCTGCGGCCAATAAGGAGTTATGTTTTCATTACGTACGACCAATTAAAGAATAGGTCATTTTATCTAGCCAACGACGTAACAATTTATTCATTTAACGAAATGTCCTATCAAATATCTGTCAACATATCAATAATCCAGTTTTCTCTTTCTAACTTATCTATAACTGTTTTTGAAAAAAAGGACGAATATTATTGAATAACATAATTTTTCTTTTAAATATTTACTTTGACGTCATAAAAATGTGATTCAACCAATGGCAAAATTAGTCGAAGGATTGGCGTTTCGTTTTACGTAAGCAGTTAAACGAAATTATTAATAAAAAGCTCTAAAAACATACTATAATATATTTATCGAATACTAAAACATAGCAAACATAAATTGAATAAGTTTATATATTTATTTAGTTCAAATATCATACAAATAAGTTGCGAATGCGTGATATTCTATCAATCACATATCACCTATTTTCTTGGAAGAACGTCACGCAAGGAGGGCCCATGCCAAATTTGAGAACTTACAGCCCGTAGCTAGTAGATATTGTGAAACGCTACTTTTTTCCTACCAGTTTTGTACCTGTACCGGTTACGCATAGCAGTCAGTTGAATATTGAAACCCGCCATAGGAGGACTAGGCGTGCGGACGTATATTAAACTGACGGTTAATATACCTAGTTGGGTCATAAGTTCTGTCATAAACTCATATTTTTAATTTTCGAATACTGGCCAGAAATACGTTTACTAATTTTAAAAATAGAACGGTTGCGATTATTGAAAATAAAAAAGAAATTATATTTTATTCATTTTCAAATATGGAGTGGTCGAGTAGAGAAGATAGAATCGCGGTTATCGCGTTGCACCACTGTGGTTACGCGCCAAAAGAGATTTTCAATATTCTACAAAAATTGAAAATAACGTTACGGTTCGTTTATACTACTATTAAACGATTCACTGATGAATTTACTTACTTATTTACTGATGAATCAAGCTTCGAAGTTCGTAAAAGAAGCGGCTGACCTCGCACAGTTAGGACACCAGCGGTCATCAAAGCAGTGAAGGCGCGAATCGAAAGAAATCCCGTGCGTAAACAAAAAATCCTAGCTCACCGATGGGGCTAAACAGAACCACGATCAAAAGAGTGCTAAATGAAGACCTAGGACTACGAGCTTATCGTAAAAAGACCGGACATTTCTTAAACGAGCGTTAAAAAAAAATTAGGCTAGAAAAATCCCGCGCTTTGTTACGACGGTACGCGGGAAAAAAATACCGCGAAATTCTTTTTTCGGATGAAATAATTTTTAACATTGAAGAAAGTTATAACAAACAAAACGATAAGGTGTATGCCTACAGTAGTGAAGAAGCGAGTGCGCGTATTCCGAGGGTCCAGCGCGGGCATTTCCCTTCCTCATTCATGGTTTGGCTTGGAGTCTCATATTCAGGCATAACTGAGGTGTTTTTCTGTGAAAAAGGTGTGAGAACCAGTGCCGTAGTTTATCAAAATACTGTCCTGACAAACACAGTGGAACCTCTTTCTCAAACAATGTTCAAGAACAGACATTGGACATTCCAACAGGACTCTGCACCGGCTCATAAGGCATGAAGCACGCAAGACTGGTTGACCGCCCGCGGAATTGACTTTATCCGGCATGAAGACTGGCTCTCTTCTAGTCCAGACTTAAACCCACTGGACTACAAGATATGGCAATATTTGGAGGAGAAAGTCTGTGCTAAATCTCACCAAAATTTGGAGTCTCTGCGAGCATCTCTGGTTAAAGCAGCGGCAGAAATAGATATGAATGTGGTGCGTGCAGCGATCGACGACTGGCCGCGTAGATTAAGGACATGTGTCCAAAATGGGGGAAGGCATTTCGAATAATGTAATTAAAATGATATTGTACATTAAATAACCTTTCATTTCATATATAATTTTTTAATAATTGTCAAAAGGTGTATCAGTAATAACATTAAAAGTTTTTGACAGAACTTATGACCCGACTAGGTATATTAGCTCGGTATTAATTGGTTTTAGCGTTCTAATTGTAAAGTCATTAACGGACGTACCAGCGAACAAATATTGTGTTGTGAACAAGCCGGTATTATAACCAAGTCCACATTCTCAGTACTAAGGAACTGCTTAGTGATTATTTCCATCGTATTTAATAAGCTTCATCGCTCACATTACTTTCTTTATTATCTAAAACTTTGTACTGCTTTTTCTTGATTTTTCATACAGCCTTTACAGAAGTAATAGAAAAGGTAAAAGTAATTATTTAATGTATAGAGCCAATCATACTTGCAATGGAAAATAAAGTTCAGCTATACTAGGTGGCTATAGTTTTTTAATGAATTTTCACATTTCATACGTTCGAAATCTGTCAGAAAAAACCGCGAAATAAAAGTATTTTTCAACGACAATAGGAAAAAAGAGGACATGACTTAACTACGAAAAAACGTGCCTTTTTATAGTTGAATTCTTTTCAAGTGGTTTTTGTGACAGTTCAAAATTGACAATCTTTGTGACGTTGCCGTAATGAAATTCTTAGATCTTCCATTCGATGGCTTTGACGTATCAAATCAGTTGGTTAAAAAATGTATACAAACTTCTGATTAGAGATGGCAGCTGATATTCATCGATTCAATGTCGATTCAGTAGTGTCAATCACTATCAACTGAACGTTCCGTTTCTTTGAATCTGTCAATGAGAGGTTTTCTGACAGCTCATCAAAAATACAAAACTGTACAAAATTGGTACAAAAGGCTTCGATAGATGGCGCTTTACAAAAGGCGAAGGCGAAGAAGTTATTCCACACTGCGTTTTTAAAAGTAAAATAAATTAATTGACGTCTGTATCAGAAATTGAACGTATAAATAACCATAGATGGTAATACCACTTACCTACATTATAGTATACAGAATTAACGCCTTCGGCTTTTTAAAAGTGCCATCTGTAGAGGTTTTTTAAACTAATTTTTATGAGCTGTCAGAAAACTCCTCATTTAAGATGAATATTTTTATGAGATTTGCTTAATTTATTTACAGTTAATAATAACAATTACACTTTATTATTAGTTCAATTTATAATTTTAAAATAAACAATTTTATTGACATCTTAACGCGCCAATTTATATTTTATTAGTTGTAAATAGTTTGCGCGTAATGGAAAATGAGAACTGTTACAAAAATCATTCGAAAACAATTCAACTATAGTCAAAAACAAAGATGGCGGCTTGCCTTAGGGTTCATAGTTTTTCTTGGGACAGCCTAACACACTGCATCTTACCAAGGTAATGGCAGTATTATGCAAAGTTCTGCACTACAAACAACAACGATTTCACATAAAAACACTCAAATTTTCTTCAAAATTTACAAAATGAAAGTCGTCTGACGTTCTTGTTGTTGACTGTGTCGTAACAATGCGAGACGTGGTCGCTAACTATGGGCCTTACAAGCTTAACAAATAATAAACAAGCTTAGAGTCGCTCAGCGGGCAATGGAAAGGGCCATCCTCGGAGTTTCCCTGAGGGATCGAATCAGGAATGAGGAGATTCGCAGAGCTGGAGTGGCAACGGGCAGGGCACATAGCTCGCAGAACAAAAGGCAGGTGGGGCAGAAAAGTTCTCGAGTGGTGGCCACGTACTGGGAGACGCAGCATAGGCAGGCCCCCCGCACGATGGACCGACGGCCTGGTCAAAGTCGCCGGTAAACGCTAGATGAGGGCGGCGCGGAACCGAGCAACGTGGAAGACCTTGGAGGAGGCCTAGCAGTGGCCTAGCAGTGGACGTCTACAGGCTGTGGATGATGGATGATGGAAGATGCACAATGCAACTGGCCGCATTGTTGTCATTTAAGGCAATGATAAAACTACTGTTGTCCTTTTTTACGTACGATTACACTCTTGAGTTAAAAAGAGACGCCCAAATATTTAAAAGTAACTACTTTAAATTCCTTTGTTTCTTTAGCATTTGTATTTCTACATGATGCTATACAGCGTTCGCGGGAGTAAAAAGTACCTAGGCAACTACTCAGAATACAAACCAGAATCCAGCATCACTCTAGAAACTGAAGCAACAAAACATACTACTATATAACATACTATATTGAGTACGTTGACGTTTTTTGGCAACCATCGTGTATTTTTTTTGATTATTTTAATTTAAAAATGCCGTCTTGTGTTGTTTCTACCAGTTAAAATACTGCTGAAACTACAAAGAAACATCATGAGATCACATTTCACCTGTATTTTGCGCATTACAAAATAAATTTATTTCATTATTTACAATTTTCTTATAAATCAACGCATCCATTTTTTGAGTGTTGCCATTTTGAAAAGTGAGAAGATTTACCCATGATATCTCGGCAAACTCTAAGATAACATTCTGTAATCATTGCCAATAGTCCGGCACGGTATATACTATCCGTCTAGGGTCGGCTGTACATTTTCTTTCAGTCACTCAGTAACTCAGTACCTCAATCAGTAACGGAACAGTTTTATATGTATATTGATATTTGAAAATAAGTAAAATAGGATTATAACATAAGTTTACTATAGTTCGGCCGTTCAGAGAATGCGTTCCTGACACCTATCAGTTAGTCACGACTAGTGATGGGCACAACATAACACTGAGTTCGTTACCGTTCCTCCAAAATGAAACGCGGCGTTATTTTTAAGATTATTTTCGTTTTAAATTGGCGGAATCATTTAAAATTTGTATTTTAGTAATTTAAGTGGAAACCAAGAAAAGGTAATATTAATATAATAAAATTGTTTTATTTATTTTTTGTTACAAAGTTACAATCTGTATTTCTATGCAATAAAGTATATTGAATTGAATGTGCGTACAGAATATTAATCAGACTCCGATTCGCTTGAGGAGGTAGTTTCTTCATCATCATCTTCGCCTACATGTATAATTATTTTATTATCAATAACAGTTTCAATCCTAATATCTCGGTCAAAATGTTCCATAATCAGGTTTTTATTCTTTCAACAACCTTTGTCCAGTCATCTCTAGTGACTTCCCCGCAGGCTTCTTTTAATAAGGTCAACAACTTTTTCGTGCTGAATGGCGGGGAAGTATTGTGGCGGGCGGCGTAACCTTTTATTTGAGCCCAGATTAGCTCCATCGCGTTATATTGGCAATGATACGATGGAATTCTTAGAACGCGATGACCGTACTCCAGAGCCAGTTCATCGATTTCGTATCGTACATTTGCCGCTTTATTTTCTTTAACTAATTTAATTAGCTCTGCTTTTAGCATCTGCATATATGCCTTTTGCTTGTAACCAACTTTTTTCGCGCATTCAGTTTGGTTTTAGTTTTATTTTTTAATTTAATAAAAGTTATCTTATAGTCCATTATTTTCAAATTCTTAAAAAGAAAAACGAAACGTATTATTTCATAAAGTATACCTGTTTAAGAACAGATTACGATACTGTTATTATTAGCACAGCACTACAAATATAAAGCTTTGACATAACCTTGTAATAGCGCAGTATAGATTTTGAAAAATATTGTTTACCAAGTTATTGGACACTCAGCTTGGCACAAAATTATAAAATTCATTAAATATTGATATAATAATGTTGTTTTAATGCTCATCAATTTTTAAAACGGTAAACAACCAGCAAATATATTTTTTATCGTAACTGCAACGCCATTACAAAGTTACGTCGTCAGTTCAATCGCGATGTGTCAGGAACGCATTCTCTGAACGGCCGAACTATACTTATAAATATGGGGAGTGACGTAGGTTTGGAGATGCGCGGATTCTGGACACAGTACTACGCATGTAATTATTACTGAACGCGAACTCTGGATGTTTGTAATCTGAGAGTAACAAATAACAATCTGGAATTTGGGACATAATTCGAAAACGAACAATTTGTAAAAAATAATTATGAGTGAAAATATCTTCGTCGTAAGTTAATTTTATTTCGATTGTCCATAAATTCCTTAATAAATGTAGAGAAAACTTAATTTACATCGAAAAACAATGTACGATTTTCTTAAATATCTAAAATTGTACATCATGCACGTTGGACATGATATTCGTCCTATCCATGTTTATTTGTAGACCTACTCTCTGTGAGTCTCTACTGAGGTCATCGAGCATCTTACTCAGTCCTGCAGGATCTGATGTAACTGATGTACTCTCCTATCGAAGCGGTTCTGCAATTCAGGCATAATCAATAAGTAACTAAAATTGTATAACTGTGATCATATTGACAAAGTAGTATCTATTTATTGCCAGTCTAATGGTGGCTTCTCACTTCGCGTGTTAGCCTGCGCCGCGCCGCGCCCCGCGCAGTATGAAGAGCGTAGTAGCACGCGCAGTGAGAAGCCACCTTAGCCCGCGCCGCGCCGCGGCTAAGGTGCGGTAATTATTTTAAAAACATGCTTGGCTACTGTTCTTTCATTTAAGTTATCATTTACGACAGTAGCTATCGTATCTTTAGAAATAAGCTACCTTAAAAAACTAAAAGCTATTTTTTTTAAATTATTTCATTTGAAAACAAGGTTGATAAAAGTATGACATATTATGCCTGAATTAGTAATGTTTCGGCGCGATAGTTGTCTTACCCATCACACTTTGGCTGTAAGGGAATACTTAAGACACCTTTTTCCGGCCGAGGTGGACCTTGGCCTGCTGAGTCGCCCCATCTAACATACCTTTGAAATTGAATTGGACTGTTTTGAATGAAACCTTAGACAGTGACCTTGATTTTTTTAATTACAATATCAAATTGTACTCTGCATCTCTGTTGTTAAAAGAAATTTCTGCCACGCTTATTGAAAATAAGTTAGAATCATAAGAATATAAGAATAATAAGTTAGAAAATAAGGTGATGCATGTAAAATCAGTTACTTTGCGTTTCAGATTATTTAACCCATTTAAGACTAGACTAAAGACTACCATATTTAAGACTAGAAGACTACCGATGAGGTTAAGAAGATAAAGCCTTGAGAACATCGCAGGTAGCTTAAGTTATATTTAATTTTGTAATTATTATTTCCTTTGCGAAAAACTACTTAAATTAAATGAAATGATTAAAAACTATGTAAATTTTTCAGAAACTGTAATTTTTTTTTGTCTTTTAACATGGTAAATACTGATTAATTACTTATGTGAATATAATTATCTATTAATTTCATATTGATGATTTAACCAAGTTACAGTAAGCTTATACCTACTAGTGAAAATAAAGCAGATTGTAAGAAAATATTTTATTTATATGACGACACATTTCTTTTCAATAAAAACAAGTACATTTTGCAACATTCAAAAGTTATGTAAGAAAACTATTGTAGCAAACATGTAGGCTATAAAAGTTAACGAGAATTTCTTGTTTTGAGGTAAATCGACAACATAAAAGGAATTTATGGGTTTATCACGGAAGAGAAATGTTGTGAAATCATAACTGAACGATCTACAAATGAAAGTGAAACAATAAAAACCTTATGATACTGCATTCTGCTACCAGAATGACTTCTGTAAGTATATGTATTGCCTTTATTTTGAGTTTAAATACTATTTCTTAATAAATTAAAGCGTTATATTTCCATTATGTACTTACTGGTATGTTTTCAAGTTTTAAGCTCCTGTGATTTATCGCTTAAGTGACATTAATAACAAACTGTGAATATTGTGAAATTGAAACTTGACGACCACTTTGGCGATGGGGTAAACCTGTCTGCCTCAGACGCCAGTGGTTGCGTGTTCGATTCCCGCACGGAACATGAAAAAAAAAATATTGCATGTCTGGGTGTTTATCTTTTTATGTATTTATATTCTATCGGGGACCTAGTTCGCTACATGGTATCCCATAAAACAAGCTATGCTTACTTTGGGGCCATGTAGTTAGTGTGATTGTATGGGGATTTTTTATTTTTATTAAATCAAATATTTATGGCCTTCTTGGTGCAATCCTGGAGTTATCGGCTGCGCCACGAGGGGTCCTGAACTCAAGTCCTAGTCCGATCAGTTCAAGAAACAAACTTTTCTTAACTGTTTTCGTGTAGTGTCTTATGCCTTATAAAATGCCTTAGAATTTAGTTCATTTCATTCAAAAAATTCAAAATTCAAAACGTTTTATTCATCTTAGGAATTTCACAAAACACTTGATGAAGTGAGTCATCACATACTTCAAAATTAACTAGTTGTTGATAGTTGTTAAATAAGATATTACAGTAGACCAAGAGACAAAAAATGCCGGCGGAAAAAAACTCTTGGCACTCTTTTTCAGTCAGAAATATCGTAACAATATCTACGGTATTGCCCCAAAGTAGGATGCTGTAGGACATTATACATGAAAATAAGTAAAAAATACCAGCTTCACCATATTAACATCAGTCAATGAGAGAATTTTCTTTACCGCGAACGCTGCAGAACTAAGTCTACTTGCTAGTTGTGAGATATGGGCGCCCCATTGCAATTTAGAATCTAAGGTAATTCCAAGAAAAACAGTGTTATCTACTAGATTCAATCTGTTCCCATTAAGCCGCAGATCAGACTCAACTTGTTTTACATTTGGAGCAGAGAATTATATACATTTAGTTTTTTTTTATCATTGAAAGCTAGATTATTTATATTGAACCTGTGAACTACATTAGCGAGAGCATTGTTTACATCGTCGTAGTTGATTTTAATTTTATTTCATGAATAGCTCTTGATTAAGCGTATCGTAAAAGGTGAATAATCCATCCCCCTTGGTGGTAGGATACCGCAGTTCGATTGGCTAGCGACCTCTCGCCATATAAAATTTGCCGCCAAATATTTCCACTCCGACGGTGATGTGTTCCAGCAATATTGTTTGAAGATTCAGTTCTTTCCCAGACCCGTGGGTTTTCATCTTCGACCTCATCTTCACTTACCATCAGGCGAGTTGAGATTGAGATCAAAAGTGGGCTTAGTTTTTAATAAAAAAAAATGGATCGTGCCTAGATCGGTGCATAATTGGATACCCTATAGCTAGATAAGATTACTTTGGGGGCCACTAAGTTGGTGTGACAGTTTCAGTGATTTAAATGTTGTTTCGTATAATACAAGTGAAGTAGCTTCACTTGTACTATACACACCAGCAAAATTAGCGGAACAGAAAAAAAAGCAGGATTTTAAAATCTTTTACTTTAGGAACGACATCGATCTGTTTACTTTTAAAACAGATCGATGGGAGACAGCGAATATGGAGACGCAAAAGAGAACGCCACAAACAGTCTAATTTTAAACACACAGTGGCTTATGGTGGCGGCTCGATTATAGTTTGAGAGCGAGGGAGGGATATGCTTCTGAGCTCGCACGGAGTTAGTGATAGTCACAGGAGGGACCATGACAGCAGATCGATATATCAGAGACATTTTAGAAGAACATGTTGAACCATTTGCCCCATTTATTGGTGACGACTTTATTCTAATGCAAGATAATGCCCGTGCTCATAGTGCACAATCGGTACAGGCATATCTGAGCCACGTAGGTATACCGGTGATGCAGTGGCCAGCAAATTCCCCCGATATGAATTCGATAGAGCATGTCTGGGACTTACTAAAAAGAAGGGTTAAATCCAGAATGCCACCCCCCAACAATCTGAATCAACTTGGAAACGCATTACTTGAGGAGTGGGAGCGGTTGCCTCAAGAAATCATAGATAACGTAATCTGTAGCGTGCCCAGACAAATGGAAACCGTAATCAGAGAAAAAGGGGGAAACACTCGTTATTAATTTTGCTTTAATTTTATTGTTAAATCATTAAATGCTTACTTTTTTTTATTTTTGTGATGGTTCATAATCATCTAAAAATTTCACTTATTTCAAATTTCTTTAATTTTCAATAAAAAATAAGGTAGACTTTTCAAAGTCGTTGTTAAAAGATGTTAATCAATGTGTTATTTTGTGTCTAATTACATTTTCGTCAAATATATGCGTTATTATCACATAGTCTCACTTTTTTTTCTGTTCCGCTAATTGTGCCGGTGTGTATATTTTTAACTTATTCAGTAGCTCTAGAGCTACCATGTCACACAACTTAATTTATTTGTGGTGATCCTACTTTCATATTTATATATTTTTTTGCAATGCATGTGTCATTGTTTCCAATAATATTCACAATTCTAAATATCTAAATCCATAATTTATATTTAGGTAACTACGGTTCTACGTGCAAGTTTCTTGGTGATTGCTCTACTTTCACCGTTCGTGGACATGCAACAATCTCAAACTACGGCTAGCACTACGGCTAAAGCTACGACTAAAGCTACGACTATAGCTACGACTAAAGTTACGACTAAAGCTACGACTAAAGCTACGACTAAAGCTACGACTAAAGCTACGACTAAAGCTACGACTAAAGCTACGAATAAAGCTACGACTAAAACCATGGCGATGGCTCCATTTCCGTGGTCATTTAACTTCTTCAACTTTACATATCCATTTAAGGCATCGAACTCCAGCTTCAACTTTTCATATCCATTTCCTATGCCAATGTATATGCCGCCTCCACCACCACCTCCACCGCCACCTCCACCACCACCTCCACCGCCACCTCCACCGCCACCTCCAATGCCTCCACCACCACCTCCCATGCCAATGGCAATGGGAATGCCAATGGCTATGCCGATGCAGATGGCAATGCCAATGCATCACCACCAAATGGTGCCCATTATTGTATCAGTGCGAGTACCAACAACGGATGAAACGACGACCACAAGCAAGACCACAACCACGGCCACGACCATGGGCACGACCACAACCGAGGACTCTTCGGAAACCGAACGATCAACGTTGACCTTCCACGTAAATGTACCAATGCCTCCGCCAATGATGCCTATGTGCCCATGTCCATGTCCTTGTCCTTGTAACCCATGTCTCCAGCCACCTTTTCCTCCTTTTATGTATGGAGGGATGGGGATGAATTTTTTCAAATTTAAGCACAAAAATAAAGACAAAGGCCCTCATTCAAGCTCTAAATCTAAAAAAAGGAAATCTAAAAAACACAAATCTAAAAAACACAAATCTAAAAAACACAAATCAAGTTCATGTTCAAGCTCAAGCTCTAGCTCAAGATCAAGTTCAAACTCAAGCTCAAGCGAATCAAGTGCGAAAACAAGCTCTCGCAGCTCGGAAACTTCATGATCTTGTAGATTATTTGATACTTAATTCAACACGTATAAGACACACTCAACACTCATAGCTGTCAATAAGATTCAATCATTGCTAAGGTCTACAAACGTAATGCCAATATGAATGTCAACATTGCGTTTATCTCTCTTATGTCTCAGATTTTTATAAAGAAAATATCGAATGGTGAGGGAATCTGGATCTGGTCTCAATCTCATCCAACAGTGACGATGAATTCGAAAACGGAACACGTGGGATTCAGAAAAACTGTCTTGCTGATGTCACCACCGAAATATTTATAAATGTTGGCAGGCTTTAATTATGACTTTAATGATGAAGAATCCTTCAACAATGAAGCTATACGTAGCAGACCCGAAACGAATAATCTTATATTAACAGAACTGATAGATATAAGTTTTTTGCTAACGCAGCTCGTCCAAACATTACATATGTGACGTCAATCAATAGGAAAATTAAATTGAAATACTAAATTTCAAATAAAAATCAAACGAATCAAAAATACAAACAACTGATTGAAAAAAAATGAAAAAATGTTTTATTATTTTCTCTCACATAGAAAGTATTTAAACTTAAAATTAATCAAAAATATTATAACAAATAGCAACTTATAATGATATCTTAACTAAGAGCTAAACAGTTCCAAATTAAATCTAAGTGCAATTCTAAGGTATATCTATGCGAGAGACTGGTGTCTGTACTAGGAGACCTGTATGACAGATTACCAGCCTCTCCAGGCTCCGGACAAGTGGTCAGTAAAAGAAAATGAGGTATAATATAAAACAAAAATAAAAATAAAAAGTAAGAGAAATACAATGATAACGGCGGTGCTTATGTATCAAGGTGTATGTGTAGTTTGTTATAGTGTGACGTGTATTAACGATAAAGTGCGTGAGGTTGCGTAAGTGCATGTGTGTGAAGATGTGTGAACTTAGGAATATGTGTACCTACATTAATGAAAATGAAAATCCCACTACTATTAATATGCTATTGCTTCCTTAAGGCTTACTTTTTACTTAAGAATATGTGTTTGGTTTGATTTGCTAATAAATAAGTAATAGATTGATAATATAATATCTATGTAATGCTTATAATAAATAGATAAATGATAACAGAAATTAATAAACTGAGAAATATTGACATAAGTTATTGTAGTATTTGAAGGATGTTTTCGGTTTCCTCGTACGATAGAGATTTAAGCCAATTAGTGATAATTCTTTTACAGGAAAACTTTGTCAAGCTGTAAATTGATTTAATTTTATTAACTTTATTGTATATATAGCCTCCTAAGAATCCAAAAAATTTACTAGAGTAGGCAGTGAGCCATTTTTTATCTGCTGGGCATACTTTGTAGTTCTTTCGTTTTTTATTCATAGGTAAGGCGTCATATTTAAGAAGTGAGTGTTGTTTGAGAACTGTTTTTAATATAAACAACTGTCTTACAGTAAGAACGTCAGACATCTGATATAAATCTTTCGTTGGGAAGAGAAACGGTAAAGATAGACTGACCTTTAGCACTGCACGTTGGGCTCTTTCTAGTTTGATAAGGTGAGATTTGCAGGTGCCGCCCCATACCGTGATACCGTAGCTCAAGATTGATTGACATACAGCCATGTATACCATTTTTATAATATTTTGTCTGCTATGTGGCGCAAGTTTTTAAAAATAAACATAAGCTTTCGGGTACGTGATGATAACAGGTCCAGGTGGTCATTGAAATTTAAGCTGCTGTCCACAATGATACCCAAGTACTTAATGTTGGAAGTCAATTCTATTTTTTCACATGTACAAGGAAGGTCTTGTGAGCAGGAGTGAGGAATGATGGGGAAATTACGTGTCTTAGATGTTTTTTTATTGAAAACGGTATATACTTGGTTTTTCCAACATTAAGTGTTAGATCGTTTTCATTTAGCCATGAAAACACTGTGTTAAAGCCCACGCGAGCGTCGCTGTAAACATCGTCCCAAGTGTCTCCATGGAAAGTTAGTGCGGTGTCGTCAGCAAAGCTTACAATTTTACAATTACGTAATTTTATGTTACATAAATCGTTAATGTAGATGAGGAAAAGTGTCGGAGCTAGGGCGCTGCCCTGCGGCAAGCCAAAGGACATTGGCAAGTCCTCACTGACGACCTCGCCAACCCTTACTCTTTGACATCTGTCTTTGAGGTAATCGGTGAAAAGTTCGTGTTGAGTGCCTCGTATTCTTATTTTGTTTAGCTTATCTAACAAGCGAGGGACAGAAACTGTGTCAAAAGCTTTTTGTATGTAGGTCCAGAAAAATAGTCACTACCTTTTTCTTTTGATCTAAGTTATTTACTATGTGGTCAATTAATTCATGGATAGCATCGTTTGTTGATAGGCCAGCTCTGAAGCCAAATTGTGATTTTGACAGAATGTTTTTTGTCTCAAGGTACTTTATCAATCTTTTGTTCAAGAGCTTTTCTATTATTTTTGATAGAGTTGATAGCAGAGAGATCGGCCTATAATTGTTAACACAGCTTCTGTCTCCTCCCTTATGAATCGGGATTACTTCAGCATACTTAAAGTCCTTAGGGAACACACCTGTACTGAAAATTAAATTATATATATGTGTCAGTGGTGGTACCAGAATCTGATGGTAGCGTTTCAGGAAAGCTCCTGAAATACAGTCTCGTCCGACACTACTTTCATTTTTTAGCTGCCTGATTATTGTAAGTACCTCTTCTTCGTCAGTGGGAAACAGCACGAAAGAACAAGGCCATGGCTCTACATCCGATAAGTATTTGTTTGTATTCGTTTTATTAATTTTGTCAGCTAGGTTTTTGCCGACCGATGCAAAAAAGTTATTTATTTTGTTGATGGAAGTGCAAGGGTTTAGTGGAGAAATTAACTCTATTGCCGGGTTTGTTATTTTATTTGAATGCGTCACTTTTTTTATTGTATTCCATAACACTTTGTTACTAGTAGTAGCTGCGTTACTTAGAAGATTTTTCTTTAATTGAATTGAATTGAATAGCGCTTAGCGATGGAAAAAATGAATTTACACAAAACCACGAGAAAAATTTGTCCATACAGAAAATAGCGACGCCTTGTTTCACGTTGTAATTATGCATTAAAATAAAACATAAGGAAAATTTAAGGAACTAAGATCGCATGAATGTAAGAACTAGAAATAAAAATACTTTGAGTAAAAGAATATATATACCGCCTAGAAAATTAAATTAAAATGTTTATTGTATTGCTATCAATATATGTATATATAATAAGTTGCCTTTAAATTATAAGAACTAAAATATTAATGACTATACACGAAAATATATGACTTACTAGCTGTTGTTCCCGCGGGAATTTTGGGATAAAAAGTAGCTTTTGTGCTATTCCAGACTGTACACTATCAGAAAAGTGCAAACAGTCACAACTGTGGTAATTGTTGTGTACTATACAGATTTAAAAAGTGTATTAAATGTGACCGCTTCAATCATTTTGCGTGAATGTGTCGATCGCAAAGAAAAGTGTATAATGCGCAGAGGAATCCACTTATCAGTTAATTTATCAAATTAATCATGAGTCTGATAGGGACTGAATAGTTAATCTCAATATTAATAGCAAAATGGTTAAGTTAAAGTTGGATACTGGAGCTGACCTTAACGTTCTACCCCTTAAAATATTTAAACGTATCACAGCATAATTTGATAAAAACTAACATGAAATTAAGAGGGTGTAGTGGTAGTAACATTTCAGTGGTCAGTAAATGTTTTAAGAATACGATTCACAAAATTAACCTAAATTTTTTCGAAATTTTATATTGTAAACGTTGAATCATCGTCCATATGTAAATCAGGTTGAAATTAAAAGCATTTTAGTTGAATTCCCAGACGTTTTTAAAGGTATAGGGTGTTTACCGTGTGAATACAAAATACAGTTGCGTGATAATGTACAACCGGTCATACACGCACCACGGAAAATCCCATTAGCGCTCAGAGAGCAGGTTAGTCAAAAGCTGTCTGAATTGGTGAGTCAGGGCATCATTGAATAAAAAACAAAATAAAAATTTTGAAAAACCCACGACGCGACGGTTAAAAAGTAATTGAAAAAGAATAAAATAATTTAAAATCCCCCGACTGAAATGATTTATGTGACGAGAGATAATTAACGTGAAAAGCTTTTTTAAAAGTTCACTTGATCTCACACAGAGTCGGTCATATTATGAACAACATACTATTCGTTTTCATAGCACTTCCCTACGCTTACCTATTCGGTTCTCGAAGATGTAGATGTCGCAATAACATAGGTATTCAACTCCCTATGAACTTTATAAGAAGAGCCAGAATATCCGTCTGGGGCTGCCATTGAATGTTCGTTTTGTAGTTTTATTATTTTATTTATTTAAATTATTTTATTCTTTTTCAATTACTTTTTAATCGTCGCGTCGTGGGTTTTTCAAAATTTTTATTTTGTTTTTTATTTCTAACTTTTTAAAGAGCATAATATAGGTACCATACATTACATTACACAACAGCTCCTTCCTCATCAGCTCTTTAATGTCCCCGCCACCGCTGGAAAACCCATGTAGTTTATTTAAATACATAGTGAAGTATATAATAAGTATTTACAACTCAACTTTGCTGGTAGCTCAACTTTGCTGGGGCTTTGTTGTAACGTAACTCGATATCATATTACTTAGAATGGTTTGTGTTAAACCTATTTAAGAACATTATACCAATCAAATCCAAAGCGATAATTGAAAACGGCATTCAAATCGGACCAATAGTTTGCAAACAAATATTTACTGCAGCGCCCCCTGGTGAGTTGTTACCGTAACACCTATCTCAGAACATGCGCTAATCAAATCCAAAGCGATCATTGAAAACAGCATTTAAATCGGACCAATGGTTTTGCAGATAAACGGTAACATTGGCTCTTACAAACAAATGTTTACTGCAGCGCCCCCTGGTGAGTTGTTACCGCTAAACCTATCTAAGAACATGCACCAATCAAATCCAAAGCGATTACTGAAAACCGCATCAAAATCGGACCAGTGGTTCTGGAGATAAATGGTAACATTGGTTTGCACAAACACCCTCTCACCCCAAACGCATATACCGACTCCGTTCCGTCGTCGTGGGTAAAAAGTAGAAGGGCCCACGGATTGGTTCAATAGCATCACGGTGGTAATAAAACCCGACGGTGATTTAAGAATCTTTTTAGATCCGCGAGATTTAAACAAAGCAATTAAGCGTGAGCATTTCTAACTACCGATTTTCGATGAAATAACGGCTAACCTCTTGGGTGCAAAGATCACTTGACGCCAAATTTGGTTTTTGGCAGACGAAATTGCACCCAGATAGCACTAACCTCTGTACGTTCAATATGGTGTTTGGTAGGTATACATTTTTACGTTTGCCATATGGCATATCATCGGCGTCAGAAGTTTTTCATAAAAACATCAGAACATGATTTGATGATTTGGAGGGTATTTGTCTATTTATTGATGATTTTACGCAAAGTACTTAAAAGATGCTAAGATATAAATATAAAATTAAATAGGGAAAAGTGTAAAATCTGCCTCGACGAAATAAAATATTTAGGTCATAGAATAACTAAAAAGGCATCTATCCAGATAATACACACATAACGGCCATCACGAACATGCCTACCCCAAAAAATATAAAAGATGTCGAAAGGTTTTTAGGTTTAGTAACGTATGTAGGTAACTTTTGTCGGCGCTAACGATAAGTTGGCGATATTAAGATGTTAGTATGACTTCATGGTAACGGAAGTATGTTGGTAACACTGTTAAAGAGGGCGCTAAATGCAATGAATGACTGACATTCGATTGCAGCGCCATAGGTTATATCTTGAAGTAGTATGATGGCAAGTGACTCAGATACGGTTAGGACGGCTAGGTGCGCTGACGTATCTCGGACTGACGGTCGATAGTAGCTCGGTATTAATTGAGATGGCATTGTAACTGACGGAACGGACTCGCGAATAAAGATTTTGTTGTGACTAAGCCAGGGTTATACCCAAGCCCACAGACTCGGTACTAAGTAACTGTCCAGTAATTAATTCTATCGTGTTTTGTTAGTAACGCTTCTTTTCGTTTTGTTTGTTTCCCGACACTTGTACCACATTTGTCGGAAAAAACTACTAAATTGTGAGAAGTTTTAAGAAAAGATGTTTCTTGGCATTGGGATAGTCACCGCAATATATGTTTTAATGAAATTAAAAAATCCTTGGTTAGTCCAACCTGGTTACAATACTATAGTTTAAAGGTACCCATAATAATATCTGTAGATGCTTCCGGTCTTGGAATGGTCTTGGAGCGTGCTTGTTACAAAATAACATGGAAGTCATTAACGAAAACAGAGCAATTATACGCTCGTGTCTTTGCCTATGAAAAGTTTTATACATACATTTATGGTAGTTCAGTTATAACAATAGAAACAGATCATAAGCCTTTGGTTAGTATTATAACTAAACCTTCGGTGAGTGCACCTGCCCGCCTACAACGGATGTTAATGAGATTGCAACCTTATTCGTTCACACTAGCATACAAGCCGGGTAGGTATTTGTACATAGCCGACACGCTGTCGCACCGCGCATCGAACCCTGCACCTGCCGACGCGCCCGCTCCCCACGACTACTATGGCGCGCAGACGCAGCTCTGTGCGATTAGTTCATATAATTCGTTAACGGATACAATTTTTTTAAAAATACAAAAACTTACTGAAAGTGATGAGGAGTTACTAAAGTTAATAAAGATTATTAAACGAGGTTGGCCAAATCAAAAGAAATATTATCTAGAAAATGAGCTAAGATGCTACTGGAATGGGATAGAAGATCTCAGTTATAACTTTGGCATAGTATGGAAGGGTAATCGAATAGTAATACCTAAAGTTATGCGTTATGATATGTTGACAGGGTTACACATAAGTCATTTAGGCATTGAAAAATGTAAGCTGCGTGCTCATGAGCTTATGTATTGGCCAAATATGAGTACGCAACTGGAAGATTATATTTCCAAATGCCAAGCTTGCACTACTTATAAAAAACAAAACTGTAAGGAACCGCTTATTTCACATGAGATACCTGACCGGCCCTGGTGCAAGCTAGATGTGGATATATTTCACTTCAGTGGTCAGTCTTGTTTGATAGCCATAGATTATTATTTTAAGAAATTACAAAGCGTAGTTCAGTCACATCTAACTATGTAATTAATAAATTAAAGATATTATTCAGGCGATTTGGAATACTTGAAACTGTCATATGCGATAACGGTCCTGAGTTCTTATCCAATGCTTTTAATTTTTTTCCCAACAGTGGGACTTTAAACATATTACGTCTAATCCTACCTATCCTATATCCTATATGGGATAGGTCGAAAGGGCCGTCCAAACAATAAAAAGCATTATGAAGAAGACCACTTACAATCAAACTGATTTAAATTTAGCTTTATTAGAATATGCAAATACACCTATAAGTTCTGATTTACCTTCGCCTGCAGAATTAATGTATAATAGGATATTGCGTAGTATACTTCCAGTGTAATCCAGCATGTTAAGGTACACGTAAATTATTGCCATTAAAAATCCATTGTTGAGTTCGACAGCTGATGGTAATTATTGTACTCATTTTGGCAGGATAGTTCGACCTCCTGATCGGTGGGGATACTCAGCGCACTATATACCAAGTACCTCGTAGTTTGGCAAATACTGCTGTGTCATAATAATATGTGCTACCTAGGTACCTAGATTGTTAGTTAGATTGTAAGTTGTAAAATTAATAAATTATTGCATAAAAAAAGCAGATGACTCTACCTAATTACCTATATATAAATTATTCGACGACCGCCTGGTGTAGCGGTAACATGCATTGCCTTCTATGCCAGAGGTCCTGGGTTCGAATCCCGGCGGGGCGGCGGATATTTGTGTGAGGAACACAGATATTAGTCGTCAAGTCATGGATGTTTATATGTTTATTCTGATAAAAAATATGTATTTATTCAATATGTAAGTTTAAAGATTCCTTAAGTAGGTATATCAGTTATCTCGTATCCATAACACACGTTCTTTAAGAAACTTAATTTGGGCTTGATAATGTTGTGTGAGTGTCAGAAATATTTATTTATTTATTGTAATGTAAGGTCGATGGCAATAGTATATTATGTAACAAGTGAGCGAAGTTGCTAATTACAGTCGAGGCTGTGATTTGAGCCCGAGCCGCAGGCGAGGGCTTAATAATGAGCCGAGACTTGCTTGGTGGTAGGATCCCTTCTGGGTCCGACTGGCTAGCGACCACCCTTTATATAAAGTCTGCCGCCAAATGTTACCGCTTCGGAGGTAATGTGTTCCGGCAATATTGTATAAAGAGCCAGTTAATCTATCCGGATTTCCAAATGTCTGCTTTAGTACCTCTAGTTTACTCAATACCTCTCTTGTAGTTGTACTTTTACATGGAAACAACCAAACAAACTTTGTGAACGCATCAACAATGGTAAGTATGTGATTATACTGTTTATGAGTCTCAGTCAATGGTCCAACATGATCTAAATGTATAGTATGTAGTGGAGTATCCCCTTTTTCAATAGGATAAAGATACCCCTCCTGTTTTCCTGCTTTTCTGTTTGCCAGAAGACATGGTATACATGAACAAATAAAATCTTCAACTTTCTTTTCCAAGTTTTCAATATAAAAATCCTTACTAATTAAATCTAATGTTTTCCTCTTTGCAAAGTGACCATGATTGTGTGCCCTCTTTATAATTTCAATCTCCATTGTAGTAGGTATAACTAGTTGTTGCTCTGATCCTTTATAAAGTAATTCCTGATTTAAACTATAGTCTTTATATGTTTGTCCTAGTTTCAAAATTGTTTTTATTGCTTTGAGGCCTTCATCTTTTTCCTGAGCTAGCTGTATATCTTGGTGCAAGTTAGTTGTTATAACTGCCACATATGGATTTCTACTCAATGCATCAGCATGCCTCATTGCAGTACCTTGACGGTGTTCTACTGTGAAATCATAGTCCTGTAGAAGTAAAATCCATCTAGCAACTCTTGACGATAATGCTAACTCTTTCTTATTCAGCGTCATTTGAAAATCTTTACAATCAGTAAAAATCTTGAAGTGTTTACCATACAAATAGTGCTTGAACTTCTTCACTCCTTCGACTATAGCAAGCGCTTCTAGCTCATAGCTTGTATACTTCATTTGTGCCTCTGTAGTCCTTCTACTCATATAATAGACTGGGTGTAGCCTTTCATCGTCACTTTTCTGCATTAAAATTGCTGAATAAGCTACATTTGACGCATCCGTGTGTAGTTCTGTGTCTGCTCTTTGATCATAAATCTTCAGTACTGGTTTAGAAGCTAACATCATCTTCAATTTGTTAAAACTAGCTTTATGTACATCGTTAAACACAAACTTACAATCTTTTTTCAACATATCGGTGAGAGGCTTTGCTATTGTTGCATAGTTAAGCATAAACTTCCTGAAATAAGAACAGAGTCCTAAGAAACTTTGCAGCTGCTTCAAATTCTGAGGTTCTGGGTACTTTGTTACGGCTTCTGTAGTTCCTGGTGATGGCATTACCACACCTGCCTCGACAACATGACCTAAGTACTCCACTCTCCTGGTTAGTAGCTGAGATTTCTTCCAATTTATACATAGTCCATATTCAGATGCAATCGTTAGCACTTGACGCAAACGCTCTAAGGCCTGGTATTCATCTTCCGCTGGAATTAGAAAATCATCAATGAAAATAATAACAATACCTTTGGCAATTAAATCTCTGAATATGATATTGATAAATCGTGTAAAAACTTTTGGACAAGTTGCTAATCCGAATGGTGCTCGTAGAAATTCATATTGTCCAGTCATTGTTACAAAAGCTGTGTACTGAATTGAATCTTCGTGAACTCGCAAGTGAAAGTAACCATTTTTTAAATCTAATGCACTGAATATCTTAGCTGAACTCAATCTATTGATATGGTCATCAATTAAGGGAAGTGGGTATTCATCTTTAACCATCTTACTATTAATTTTTCGATAATCTACACATACCCTTAAACAGCCATTTTTTTTACGCACCAACACTAAAGGACTTGAGTATTCGGAATAACTTACCCTAATTATTCCATCATTTAACCATTCCTGTATCTGTGCATCCACATCTTCCTGTTCCTTAAATGAAATACGTCGTGGGCGCTGGGAGACGGGTATATCGTCTTTCAATATTATTTTTAGTTGAATTGGAGCCTCCTTAGTCTTCCTTGGTACATACCCTTCTACCAACTTGATAACCTCACCCTTCACTGCTGGATTACTGATGTGACCTACTGAGTCAACAGAACAAGAAAAACATGTAATATTTGTTAACCAGTCATAGTCCATCCATTCATCTTTCGGTTTAAACCAAACACTACACTCTTTCATAAACATCAAAACATTTTGTAAGAAATCATTACCTAAAATTAATTTAAATGGCACAGAGTTGTTAGGCATTATGTAAAACTTAATATTCTCGTATTTGTAATTATCAATTTTTATATCTAAAACAATAACACCATAGGTTTCTACCTTAGAACAACCTAAACCTGTCAACGTTATATTACAACTTTTATCGCATCTTAATACACCAAGTTCGTCGTAAAAGTTCTTTGAGATTATGTTTACATCACAACCTGAGTCTATTAATGCCAATGCCGATTTATAGCACACAAAAACAGTTTTTAAAGGTTTTTCACTTCGTTCCGGTTGACTGATACGTTTGTTTACATTATACATGTCCGCTTCATTGTTATTTACGCAACACGCCATCTTGTCAATCGTTTCGTTACAGCCAATCACCGCGTCGCTCGGCCGTTCCGCGTTGGTTACAAACTTCACTCCGCTTAGCGTCGAACAAACTGCATCCTGAACATCGTTGGTGGCGCCCTCTGGTAATGAATTGAAGAACGCTTGTCTAACCTGATTGGTCGGTGGACGTCGTTCGTGTCTAACCGGATATTGTCTGTCGCCGTCGTATTTACCGAATGCACCCGATGACGTTTGTTCTTGCGACTGATTTGATTGATGTTGATACGAACTTCTCGAAGGCTGCCCTTGCGCTGCCGCCATCTTCAATGGACAATTAGGAGAGATATGCCCATACTCGTTACAATTGAAGCACTTTTTACCTTCCGTTTTATGAGGACAGTTGAATGATATGTGACTGTTTTCCCCACAGGCGAAACACTTTGTCACCGCTGTATTTTTTCTAATATTATTACTCTGCACGTAGGCCGGTTTAGCACGTACAGTTTCCTTCATAGACTTGTTTTTGAATTGCTCGTACATCTTTAGTTTTTCTTTTAAGTCGGGAAAGGTGGTAACTCCGTACAACATAATTTTGTTTAGTTCCGTGTCGTGTATTCCGTCAATCATGTATTTGATAGACACATAGTCTGGCATCTTGCCACGTTTTCCCATCTCCTTCATTATCAACATATAATCAATACATGATTCACCTCTTTGTTTACACCTAGAACTCATCATTTCATGAATTCTTTTTATGTCGATAGTGTCCGCGAATTCCTTGCTTATCGCTGACTTTAATTCATCCCATGTTTTATGGATTTTTTCTGCTCGTAGCCATAGTGCTGCCGTGCCGATCAAAGATCTTCGAGCCACTAATAACAGTTGAGTAGGACTCCAGCCAAATATCTCACCATGCTCT
Source organism: Stenoptilia bipunctidactyla (assembly GCA_944452665.1). Classification (NCBI taxonomy): domain Eukaryota; kingdom Metazoa; phylum Arthropoda; class Insecta; order Lepidoptera; family Pterophoridae; genus Stenoptilia; species Stenoptilia bipunctidactyla. The sequence goes on along the minus strand of OX101722.1, from coordinate 29,323,706 downwards.
TCGATCTCGCGCACCCACCTAGACACAGTGTATGATTCATCTTGCGCACTGAACCTCGTGATAAGTTTTTCGGTAAGATGCAGCATCTCGCCGCCGCCATGAACACGTTGTACCCCATCGTCATAAACGCTGTCGCCGCTATCGCCACGGTCCCTCTTCTGCATGATTTATCGTCGTAGCCTTCGTTAATTTAATAAAATCGTCGTCGTCTTTGTGCCGTCGTCTTTTTGCCGTCGTCAGCCGGTTTTTCGTTGATCCTCGTTTTTCACAACAATCCCGGGCGAGCCCCCAATTTGTGGGATTGGTTCTCGTGAAAATAAACAAGGTATATCAACGAAAATCTGTATTTTTCTTCTTTAACACCGTAAAAATAAAAAGATTTAAAAAATACGTCGCACTCGTTCATCGTCTCGTAGAACTGTCACTCGCCATCTTGTTTTCTTATCTCGCTTTCTCCCTTCAACAATCATCTATCTCACTCACTCTTACATTCCATAACACGCACTCATTGTCCATCCTACATAGTTAATAAAATGAACATTATTTGATTATAAAGTCCTTGCGTTTTGTGGACTTATAAAATACATGTAGGAATAATATAAATTAATATTTAATTTTAATTTCATTGGATTTTATTATTAATGATTTTATTGTTTGATTATAATTGTATAACTGATACCTAAGCTTTATAAACAAGCGGTAAATATGTAAAGAAGGGGGTTGTGGGTAGTTCTTAATTCATAAACATATACTCTTGCCGGCAGCCTCTCCACATCAATCCCAACAACATTTGTTCTACAACTTTTTAAAATTTTAGTTTTTTCATACAAAAAATATTTATATTTATAGAGGCGTAACTCTATTTACTCTGAGCGTAGGTATGCCACGACCCTAGCGCACTATAATATCGCTTCATAATAATAATAGGTACTTCTTACAAAATTTAGAGTAAGGAGCAAATTTTATTTTGTTTTTGTTTTTTTGCGTTATGTCAGAGAACAAACAAAACGAAAAGAAGCGTTACTCACAAAACACGATAGAATTAATCACTGGACAGTTACTTAGTACCGAGTCTGTGGGCTTTGGTATAACCCTGGCTTAGTCACAACAAAATCTTTATTCGCGAGTCCGTTCCGTCAGTTACAATGCCATCTCAATTAATACCGAGCTACTATCGACCGTCAGTCCAAGATACGTCCGCGCACCTAGCCGTCCTAACCGTATCTCTGTCACTTGCCATCATCCTACTTCAAGATATAACTTATGGCGCTGCAATCGAATGTCAGTCATTCATTGCATTTAGCGCCCTCTTTAACAGTGCTACCAACATACTTCCGTTACCATGAAGTCATACAAACATCTTAATATCGCAAACTCATCGTTATCGCCAACACGGTCATCCTGCGATGACACACGTCCTCGTGTGTTAATCTGAAACAATCATACCAAAGTGGCGGCTTGGCCACTCCTGACAATGAAGTCAAGCTAATTCTCAAAAGTATACAAAAATGCTCTAATCGAATGTCCTGAGAAACATCAGCAAATGTCACCCGCACTTAAAGGGACTATGCCTCACTTAAGAGCCCGGGTTTTTCCCACACCGTTCTTGCCAGGATCACTTGCATTTAAAGAGCTTTTCGCTACACCTAAATGTACCAAGATTTTTCCTTCGCTTCTTTAACATTTGCTTTTGTTTCCCATTTGACAACACAACTTTCTTTAAAACTTCAATTTAATATTTCATTCAAAATTCGAAATTAAGATTTTATAATTTATGGAAAGCTACCACTGGTTCGGAAGATCCATCTACTGAGAAGAACCAGCAAGAAACTCAGTAGGAATCGGTTAACGTCCACGCATTGTACGAATCGCACTACTTTCTATAAGAAAACCGCACATTAAACAATGAAATTTACTGTGAATGTAACATCAAACAATTTGAAAGCGGTCGAACAATAAATAAAGCAAGCATAAGCTGCTAGAATAACCCAATTAATTAGCAAACAATGCGAAGCTCTTCTGCAGTGACGTCCATTCCGTCACAAAACGTAATGTAACCTCCACTAGGTTACATCACCTCACACTCATAACCTCTATCCGGTTATATCAACTCACACTCATAACCTCCATCCGGTTATGGCGTATATCAAACCAATAAGAGCATTGCATTGTACTTCATAATTCACAACAACAAAGTATTAAAATTGTTCGACAACTGCAAACAGTTCGACAGTAAAATCCAGCTCTTTTGCCAATCACAACAAGTTCAAAGCATTTTCAATTTTCAATCTTTTCAATCTCGACGTTATTACCTATCTCCGTTATTCATTCAACACACACTATCGTAATATTACGTTTCAATTGCCAAAATAATAACAAGTTTACTGTTACTAAAACATAAGAAAACGTGTCTCCTAAGAATCGCAGCAAAATAATCTAAGATTGGCAAGATACAAAGCGATTTCTACCGAGTCACGGATACACGATAATCAGAAAGAAAATCTACAACTTCAACGTTAAATTTACTTTCATCATCATTAAGTACTTAAAACGCAATATCAAAACTTTTGAATATTATTTTTGGCCTTACATTGAACTTCATCTATATCAACTAAAGTTACGAAAAACCATTTGATACGTCTCGACAAACCGTACGTTATTTCAAAACAATTTTACCTTGTCACATCTGTGCAAGCTATACAAAACTAACAAAAATGATGAACTATCTTAGGCACGTGAATTTACTCTAATCACTGACTCTCTCACTCTAAAACTGTTTCCATAATTAATCACTTCTTTAGACTTAGACAGGGATTAATTATAGTTCTCTCCATAATCACACAACCACAGATCCTTCCGTCAGATAGCTCCTTTAGACTTAGGCAGCATCCGATAAGTTTCAGTTATACACCTTTATTCTTAGGAAATATACTGCCTTATTTCAACAGATCTATGATTGTATGTCGGAGGTTACCACAACTCACTCTAATCACAAACGAAAGTTAAGCTTGGGCAGATCCGAGAAGACTATTCGCAAAAATAATTCGACACACTAATTAATATTAGGATTTAGGCTTATCCCTTATGGCTTATTTAGGAGTCTGTGGGCTTGGGTATAACCCTGGCTTAGTCACAACAAAATCTTTATTCGCGAGTCCGTTCCGTCAGTTACAATGCCATCTCAATTAATACCGAGCTACTATCGACCGTCAGTCCAAGATACGTCCGCGCACCTAGCCGTCCTAACCGTATCTCTGTCACTTGCCATCATCCTACTTCAAGATATAACTTATGGCGCTGCAATCGAATGTCAGTCATTCATTGCATTTAGCGCCCTCTTTAACAGTGCTACCAACATACTTCCGTTACCATGATGTCATACAAACATCTTAATATCGCAAACTCATCGTTATCGCCAACAGTTATTTATCAAGATTTGTAAAAATTTGTAGAACAAATGTTGTTGGGACCAATGTGGAGACGCTGCCCGCAAGAGGTGATGCGTTAATTAAAATTAACCCTGTACATGATCTGAATGCTATGGAATAAAGTCAGTCTAAGCTCAGCTGTGGTTGTCTCATTTAATTTTCTTATAACTTACATAATAACCTATATTACTAATAAGCTCTCTAAAAACCTACTATAAAAAAAAAGTTTTATTCATCTTAGGAATTTCACAAAACATTTGATGAAGTCAGTCATCACATACTTCGGCTTTAACTAGTTGTTGATAGTTGTTGAATAAGATATTACAGTAGACCAAGAGACAAAAAAAGCCGGCGAAAAAAAACTCTTGGCACTCTTTTTCAGTCAGAATTATCAAATTACAGAATACAAATAGGTACAGTACAAATTGACCGTGACATAAAAAACAACAAACACAAAACAGCTAATTGTGCGAGCCAATGTCATGCCACAACCAAATTGCTTACATAGTAGGTGCAATGAGCTATGGATGCACAATACGAACATGACAATCTGGGACCAGAGTATTTGAACAAAAATGGAATAAAATAGTCATTGTATCATTAGCAAAACGACCTGGCACCGCTAGTAGCACCCGCTCACGAGCATAACGCAAGCACCAGCCATCACCCTCCTCAACCATATTTTAGGGAAGAGGGTGACCCGATACCTGACGCTACCACTAGCCATGCCGCCTGAGGGAGCATGACGTTCTTGCTGTTGTCTTGACAAGAAAATAAGTGAGTGGAACAGTCACCAGTAAGCCATACGTATACTGCACAGCCAAGCTGTAAACAAAATTATTAAGTTATTAGAAACTTTTAGAAATATCCTGTTGCGCTTAATCCCTTGCCTTTTTATCGTCTAAGTAATCTTTAGTTTTATAATAAGCTTTTGGAAATAGAGTGTTTTAATGATTGATTTAAATTTATTGAATGGCAGGGTTTAAATTGACTTCGGAATTTTGTTATATATACGTATTGACATTCCAATAAATGATTTGCTGCTTTTAGCCAGTCTTAATTTGAGAAACGCTAACTTATGGTCGTTCCTAGTCCTTACAGAGTCATTTTTATCATGATAATCATTCTTAGTTTTAAATTTATTACTATTCTTATAAATATACATAATGTTTTGTGATGCAAAGGTCAAAATACCAATCTCTTTAAACTTTTCTCGAAGAAATTCTCTATATGCAAGTTTATACATTCCACGAAATTATACAAAGCCCTTTTCTGCAGTGTAAATATCATGTCAATATCTGCGGCATTGCCATATAGGTCTACCAGAATCTGATGGCAAAAAAGGAAAACAGAAATTGGCGCTAGCATTACTGGGGGATTTTTTTAAATACTTTGGCCAAAAAACCCAGGCCCGGCGGCAATGAAATGTATCTCAGGTTATTACTAAAAATGTGTTAAGTAATTAAATACTGTATAGTTTATATTACCGAAATATTTTACTTCAAATGTGAGATTGCTTTCGGAGTTACGTGGTCACGAGCGACTGAGGTGTCAAGAGTCAGATTGATAGTTGGAAAAAGTTATACATCATCACCTCCATTATGTTTCTCAGTCTTCGAGCATATCGTTCTGGATTGACACAAAACGAGCTGACAGTATCTTGAGTTTTCGATCGTGCAGCTTGCTGGATGTAAGATTTAATGTTCTTCAGGATAAGGTCCCATGTCAGTGACAGTTTCCAACCATCATCTCTATTGAAATTAGGGTGTTTTTTAATGTCAGTGGCTTCTCTGATCATTCTAGGAATGTAATGTTTCTCTCTAGATAAAATTTTCACAGAGTCAAACCTTATGTAGTGATTGGGCTTGTCCATGGAATGCTCACAAACTGTAGACTTTGAAGCTCTTCTATTTTGAATATCAGCTATGTGTTCTTTAACACGGGGCGATACGTTCTTTTAGTTTGACCAATGTAGGAAAGCCCACAGCCGCAGTCAATCTTGCAAACACTTGGGTCTTGTAAAGTGATGCTACATTTAACTGAGCGAAGATGTTGACTAATTTATGAATGAGGTTTAAATATTGTTTTAATTAAACATCCTTTACTGAAGGTAAAAATGCAGGTCTGCTTTCGACTGTCTGCGGCTTCACGTGGTTACTACGGCGGCGACGAGGTGGTTTGAGGCCGTTTTCACGAAGCACCTTGACAACATGTTCAGTTCATCATCAATTTGCTGGGGATCGCAGATTCCATGTGGTCTCTGAAACAAAAAGGAGCCTACGGCGTGCAATTGGCTCGGGTGGTGGTGGGACTTCCCATTTAAAAATCGGTCAGTATGGGTGGATTTCCTATAAACTTTAGCATACACGGGGGATAACCACTTCCCACGCGCGCGTGTACGTCCGTGTCGTACGCACGGACGTGGCATTTTCGTGGACACGCGTGACTCAGCGTTGGCCCTTAGTTAGGTAGTTAAGCTAGCCAACCAGTTTTTCTGAGAAACAATAGCCAACAACAACCCCGCCTTAAATTGTTATCTAGTTCTTTTCTTTTCTTTTTATGTAAAAAGAGAGAAACAGCAGGATTACGATTTTATTTTCTGCAACTTTACGACGAGGGTAATTAGGAAAGTTTGTTAGTTTATCTACTGCAATGTCAAGGGCAAGTATTTCACGTGGTCCGGTTAGCAACATTACAATAATCGACAGTAGGCGTGGTGGAAAAATATTATTACATGCCGGACATAAACGAAGAATTTTTGTAGCTAGTATTTTAATTAAATCTTAAATTTTCACTTGTTGATTATTTCCAATAAATATTTGTAGGATCTATGTGTAGATGTTCTTTTTAATTTAATATTTCACTTGTAGATTATTTCTAGTTCAAGCGCTGATTTCATTTATTATTTATATTAAAAAACTGATAAAAATGTAGATTACATTTTTTTTAATAAGTGAATTCTACTTCTCTTAGTTGATATATAGTTATTAATTATGCTAAAATGATTATCACAACGGATTAAGTTGCAAAGTGTGTACATATTAATAAACGTGACTGTACTCTTCTTATATATAATAGGTTTACAACAAATAAAGTGAAATTGCGGCTTTATTCTCTGAAATGTTTTGATTGGTTCAGACTCTAAAATGTATAAATACTTTATTCTTGTGAAAATAAGTGACGAATAAATGGCGTAAAATCAGATTACTGATTAGTATGCTTAGAATGATTAATCTTAATTATTATTTTGTTTCTTTAAAATATTAGCTTTTCATTTGGTAAATCTGTTAGTTAGAAGTAAATACCTACATTTTTGTAAACCAAGTAAAATAATAATTAAGGAACAATTTGACATTTGAATTTATTGCACAGAACAGAAATGGAAGTAATTTTCAGAATTCAAAAAAAGGAGGTTCTCAGTTTGACCTGTAAGTATGTTTGTATGTATGTTTGTCCGCGATTATCTCGCGTTTGGCTGAACCGATTTGGATGCGGTTTTCAGAAAAAAAAAATCGTCTTTAGGAGAAACCAAAACCATCTTTGTGTCTTTGCAGAAACTTAGTGTTAGCAAGAACCGATCAACCCGAAATTGCATGACTGAGTGTTTCGTCAGGTTGACGGAACGCTCGACATTCATCCATTTTGCTATCCCTCATGATGTGTTTCCGGTAGTTGTTCGTAAAAATAAAAGCTTAAGTTTCCCCAAAGAGGACCCTCAAGCGTAACCAATGCACGAGAAATTTTCTTCTGCTTATCGTTGAAGCGTTTTGTCTCTGAAAAATGGTGGTTCCAAAGGTTTTGCGGGGTGGAAGGTGCCTAAAAAAACCGATAGCTACAGTGATTATGAGCTATGAATGGACAACAATATCGTTCCCGTTTTAAAAACAGATTTTACTGTAGTTTATTGGAGTACTTAATAAAAGAATACAAATATAAGACACATTACAAAACTAGCTATTGTAAAATATTCGGTAACGAGTTATTACGGTGTACGCAGTGCTCGATTAGTACCGCGAATAAAGCCGTATACGCAGTCGCCATTAAAATGATTTTAATTTTACCGACAAATACTAATGCGATGTATGACCGTTTGTATAGTATTTTATCTATAAACTTTAACGTACAATAATAATAAAATTAATGCCCGCGTAAAAAATAAATCACCCCTTCAAAGGAGATATATTTTTATATAAATTGAAAAAATAATAATAATCAAAATATACAAATAAAACTCTTTATTTTACCCCAACATGGTTACATAGTTAAAACGAAACAATAATTACAATTAACATACAAAGGGCAGCCCAGGCATTGGTGGAGAAGAATGTGGGCGAGGTGTACGGCTCGTAAAATAAACTACTAGTACCTACATACGAATGATTACATACACATAAACAACTTCTTTTTAGAAGTACCAGGCAGTAATATACTTCATTATGATACATACAGCTTTTTCAATAACAATAAAGTAGGCCGAGCAGAATTCTCATTACATACACTTACCTCTAAAGAAATTGAAAAAATTATAAATTCTGTCCATACTAATGCCATGGGACATGATAAGCTATCGATGCAAATGATCTGTTTAACACTACCTTACACACTGCCTTCAATAACTAATCTGGTGAACCAATCTATAACTGATAAAAGCTTTCCTGAACAATGGAAATTAGCGAAAGTCGTTCCCCTCCCCAAATGCCCAAATATTGGTGAACTTAAGGACCTACGTGCAATCAGTATTCTGCCAGCCTTGTCGAAGATCATTGAGCGCGCCGTCTGCTTGCAACTAACGGCTTTCCTTGAAAATGAGAACATATTACCACAGGTTCAGTCCGGTTTCCGAAAAGGATTCAGCACTTCCACGGCACTATCGGAAGTAACTGATGACCTTATCACGGCAAGCGATGAAGGTTTAAGTAGCATCATAGTTCTTTTAGATTTTTCACGGGCTTTTGACTGTTTGAACATCGACCTTTTATTGGCAAAACTATCATATTATGGTGCAACTAAACCTACAATAGAGTGGTTTAAATCCTTTTTAACAAACCGTAGGCAATATGTGGTCTTAGATGATGATAAAGGATATCAATTGGAGTCTGAAAAGAAACAAATGTCTAGAGGTACCCCTCAGGGTTCTATTTTAAGTCCTATACTATTTATATTATACACGGCTGATCTTCCAGCAAAATTAAAATACTGCAAAATTCATTTATATGCAGATGATACTCAAATCTACTACTCTTTTAAACCATCAGAAACTAACGCTGCCATTGAAAAAATAAATCAAGACTTAGAAGTCATAAATGAATGGGTAACAAACAATAATTTAGTCCTTAATCCAATAAAATAAATTTTTTTGATTACTGGCACTAGGAATCAAATCAATACAGTAAAAAGTTACAGCCCTGTTATAAAAATTGCTGGTAAATTAGTAGAGCAAACAATCGCCACAAAGAACTTGGGGTTACTCATGGATGAGGAGTTACGATTTGAGAAGCATATAAATGAAAAAACCAAACACTTTTTCTATAAACTCAAGACTCTGTACGGTATACGTTAATTTTGTGAAACTTTAATTACTGTGATGCAGTGTATGGCCCACGTATCTATGAAAAAACAAGCAAAGTAATTCAGAGGGTTCAGAATGCATGCATGCGATTCTGTTTTAATATACCAAGAAGATCACATATTACTCCTTTTCTGACCAAATACAAAATATTAAATATGGAAAACCGCAGAAAATTATACCTAGCTACCTTAGTTTATAAAACAGTTCACACACACAGGCCTACTTATCTATTTGAAAAAATTTCCTGGGTACACGAGAGTCACGTTTTTAACACTAGAAGTAAGAATTTAAAAAATATGTGTATACCTACACACCAGTGCCAAGGTTTTAGAGGAAGCTTTAAGTATTCTGCATCTAAAATCTGGAACAATCTACCTCCACCTCTTCATGAAAGTATGTCTTTGCAAACCTTTAAAATTAAATTAAAAGTAATTCTTTTGGAAAGACAACTTACCATATAGATTCCAGGTTATACAGAAATCAGAAGTTCTAGCAAACATAAGTATATCTATTAAAAGAAACAGTCCTAAATATAAAGTGTATTTTCTATATGTTGGTATGTATATATAAATATATATTTAATATAACAAATATGGAACTATGTATGTATGTAAGTAATATTATTTCTAGTTTTTAATGTACCTACCTTTTTAAGAATTCTATAATTAATTAGATAAGATAATCACTATATATATAAATTAGAAAAGTAAGTTTTTATTTGTGTAAATTAGGTTAAATATTTGTTTTGTTCTGGGACTGACTGAAAACCAGCGCTGGTTATTAAGTATGACTACATACTTATGCCAGCAACATGGTGAGTCTGTTCCTTTTTCCCCACTGTACACAATATTAAATTTATGTTTAAATGTAAAAATAGAAGTTATATGTCTGTGTTGTCTTTTGGGAAATAAATGTTTTCTTTCTTTCTTTCTTTCTTTCTTTCTTTCATATATAAGCATAGCATACATATGTATATTAACATATATACCTGAGTACATATAAATAAAATACATCATATCAATATATGTAGATAGTTAAGATGGACAGTGTTTTACCTGATAATGCAATTTCAGCATTAGTTTAAAAATGCCCGGTATGCGCGCCAAGCGGATCTCAATCGAGAGATCGTTCCATAACGACATCGATCGAATGATAAAGGATTTACCTAAAAATGTGGATGTGTGCGATGGTGTCGCCAGGAGTAAATTTGATGAAGGACGCCAGTTTCGGTCGTTATTGGTATACAAATAATTTAAGCGGTCTTTTAGGTACGAAGGTATCGCTTTGTACAGAATACGGTAGACTAGAGAAAGAATGTGAGTATTCCGGTGAAGGCGAATGGGAAGCCACTTGAGGTTATTGCGGAAATCAGATATGTGGTCGTATTTGCGTAATCCAAATACAAACCTTATGCACAATACGTGGGTGATATATCGGAAATCCGTTGGAAAGTCGTTGTCGTGCTACTTTTTGATCACTCCTCGTAGCTTTTAAGCAACTGTAAATATTTTTATTTGTCTATTAACCTAGAAAATGCTGATTCATATTTACTAATGTGAATAATGATAATCCATTTATTTCGTATCGTTGATGTAACCAAGTTATATTATGCTTATACTAGTCAACTTAAAGAAAAATATTGCAAAATATTGTGTTTATTTGAACGACATTGTATATTTTCAATAAAAACAAAAAGTTAAGTGAGAAACATTATTGAAACAAACAAGTAGGCTATAAAAGTTAACGAGAATTTCTTGTTTTGAGGTATATCAACTACATAAAAGGAATTTATTGCTTTAACACGGAAGTGAAATGTTGTGAAATCATAACTGAACGAATCTATAAAGGATAGTGAAACAAAAGAAAACTTATGATACTGCTTTCTGCAACTACAATGAATATTGTAAGTATATTTATTGCTTTTATTTTTAGCTACAAATACCATTCATTAATATATTAAAATGTTATCTTTCCATTATATACTTACTCTTTTGCCAAGTTTAGGCTTGTGTGAATTGTCGCTAAAGTGACATACAGTGACAACATTACTGGAAACAAATAAAATATTTACGTGGTGCATCGCTGAAGTTATCAGTTGCGGCATTAGGGGTCCCTGGGTTCGAGACCCAGAAGGTTTCAGTCACAGTACAGATATCTACAGTTATTCAACTCGGCCGCATCTTTGAAATAAATGCCTAAAGCGCCGCGGTCCGTTCACATGTGATAGGGCTGCCCACACAGGTTCTAGTACACGTTCTTCGCGTGTCCGAACCCCGACCAAGCGTCAGGTTGGTCGACGCTAGATTCAGTCGCGCGTAGGTACGTCTGTTAGGAAATCGATATCACAATAATAGATATCGTTCTTAATAATCGATTCCATCCGCGGCATCAGTGTCTTTGAATCGGTTTGTATTTTATATTATAAAATATCGGCTATGACGTCACAGAAAGTGTTAAAAAGTCGGCACGCTTGTTTTCAATACAAATCGTGACAATTGTATGTCTGTGTCTTTTTTTCTGTGTACTTTTCGCGTTTCAATTACATTTGTCTACTTTGTGTTTACTTCCATTTAGTTTTGTGACTGCAAATATACTTTTTATGTTTAAACAAATAAAATACTTTGTAAATTTAATAGGAAGTGTTCAGCAAAAATACGTTTTGTGCCAAAAAACCATGTTTACGTTTAAATAACAAATCGCTCTTATAAATTAGCGACCGAAAAATGCTTGCGCCTCGACTGGGACGCACGAAAAGATGTATAATAAAATTTTAAAGTAAAAACAATCCGCATATTAACGTAAAGCTCTATCAACAATTGTTTCGGTATGCAGACACTCGCGACTGGTATAGCTCGCGTTTCGTCCGTTTGTATGAAGTTGAATACTGTAGATATCTGTACTATGGTTCAGTTTAAGATACAAACTTTTCTTAACTGAATCGGGTCTAGGTGCTTATTTGGATTCCCTCTAGTTACACTGTGTGGTCTCCATAATACAAACGTGTATAAAAGCATACTTTAAGCCTACTAAGTTGGTGTGTAAGATAGAGTAATTTATACGTTGTTTTTTAGCTATATTATTCGATATTTAACAATTCATATAATAAAGATTAAGAAGCTACTCTTGTGCTAATTTGTACTCATATTTTAGATCTAATTCTTCGTACATACCAATCGTACTTTAACAATTAAACTTAATTATTATCTTTGCAATGCTCATTGTTCCCAATATTATTTATAATTAACTCTTAATATTTAAAACTCTTAATCCATTTTTTTAGGTGCCTACGGTTCTACTTGCAAGTTTCTTGGTGATTGCTGTAGTTTCACCTTTCGTGGACACGCAACAATCTAAAACTACAACTAAAGCTACGACTAAAACTACGGCCAAAACTACGGCCAAAACTACGGCTAAATCTATAACAAATCCAACGACGACGCCTACATATCCGCCGCGACCACCCCCTCCCATGCCAATGGCAATGGCAATGCCTATGGCAATGCCGATGATGCCAATGCCAATGCATCACCACCATATGATGCCAATGATTATATCAATTCAATTGCCAACGGAGAAAACGTCGGCCACTACCACAAGTACGAGCAAAACCACAACCACGAAGCCTCCAGAACCTAAACCGTCAACGATGACCTTCGAGGTAAAGGTACCACTGCCGGAGATTCCCCAACGACTGCCAATGTGCCCATGCGCATGTCCCTGTCCTTGTAACCTATGTTTTCAACCACGTTTTAATATGTTCAGGATGCAAACTTACAAACTAAAAATCAAAAATCACGAAGACAGCTCTGATCAGAGTATTGTCAAGCAACCTGACGAACCAGGTGGCAAACCTGCTTTAAATTCTGATAAACCTAAGAAAACGCTACATAAAAAAAGCGACAAAAGCACTCATTCAAGCTCTAACAAACAAAGTGACACAAGTCCTGATGAACAATCTCAATCAAGCTCTAGTCATCACAGTGACACAAAGTCAAGTTCAAACTCGATTTCAAGCTCAAGATCAAGCTCAAGATCAAATGACTCAGGTTCCGGAACAAGCTCAGAAAATTCATAATCTTGTAGATTATTTGAAGTTAATCCAACAATCTATACATCCACAAGATGTATGGATACAGTGCGTATAATTCTCTAAAATCTTAGATAATTCTACAAGGCTACATCGATTGGTGACTTAATCTGAAACTGGACTCAATCACACCAAATAATTTAATTTCAAAAACGGAACACGTGGGATTCAGAAGAAACTGGTAGTACTGGAAGAAACTTAGTTGGCAGTCTTTAATTATGGGTACTAAAACCTAGAATTGTACTTCAACGGTGAACTTTAGACCCAGACTCCGATACGTGTTAGACCCAGAACGAATAATCTTATATTAAATTTAACTGATATATTTCCCCCAAACACAGCTTGTCTACATAAGATGTCGTAAGTCATAAAGTTAATCAATAGTAAAATATTTATGAAATGCTAAATTTGAATATAAAATCAAAAAATCGAACAAAAGTACAAAATATCTCATAGCGCTCACCGATGGGGCTTAAGGAATTTAAGCAAATCCACCAGAGAAATTATCTAAATTTATCTGCATTGAGTTGATATTATTATGAAATGTCACTATAGAAACTATTACCTGAAAAACGCAGCTTTATTTTAGGCCGTATACAGAAAGAAAGCTGGAAACTTATAAGCGTTTACTGGCGCCTGACAGCGCTGGTCCGTTCTACACAAAGGAAGCTGGTTGAGGCAGACCAACCAAAATTTCGGACTCATCGGACGATGATTTCCCAGCGCTGACTAGCGCGTGTTGAAGCTTGTCGGAACTTGTCGGCACCGTTCAGTGCTTATCGACCCGTTTATATAATTTCCTGCACGGGTCACCAGCGCTGTCAAGCGCTGGTAAGCGCTTATAAGTTTCCAGCTTTCTTTCTGTATACGGCCTTACGTAAGAACTATGTAGGCACAGTCACGTGCATTACCTAATATGTATACTTCGCAACTTATTTAGTTGTTATAAGGTTCAAATTCCAATGACGTGACTGTACAATAATACATTCATTATCATGATCATCATCATTGGCTGAGGGTCGCCCACTCCTGGACAAAGACCTCTCCCAAGATTCTCCATTAAAATGTATATTCCTCATATTTAATTCGGTCTTAGTTTAAACAAATTTCTCTTTAAAAATTAGAATAGCATAATGTAAGTTATAAAAATAATAAATCATTAATGTGATTTATCTTGTTTTAATTTTTCTATTGAATTTTTACTCAAAATAGTCGATTTGGCATAAAGCTACTAAATAACACCAACACGTTTCATCTGATGGCTGTCTTTAAGAATATCCAAGGTGTATAGGTTACTATTTAAAGGAATCCATACAAACATACAAGGAATACGTAAACGTATTCCCAAAAACGTTTCTGTGACACTGGAGGTATATGGACCCAAGGCCTATCAGATAACCTCAAAACTGGTTAAGAAAAAAATCTCTGGTTTTCGAGATAATACCACTTTTGTGATTCTTATTTTTGCTAAGTCTATATTTCTTAGTTCCTTAAGATAATACAGTGATAATTTTGAGTTACTAAAACCCTATGCTAAGAAAAAGAGGTCAATATCATTTATTTATTACATTTTGAAAAACTCGACTAAAGTTTACCAGAATACTGTACATATTTTTTTTCTAGTTATTTTGCAACAAAAGATAGCCATGATTTTAACATGATTTAAGGACCAGTTGTAATTCCGACGTAGCACGCCTTGCATGACAAAAAAGCAGTTTTCTAAGCTAATAAAATGAATTGAATCGAATTGAATAAGATTTGGTTTTAAATAAGGGGTACTATTGTACTTTTTTGAAAAAGGCATTAATGAAGCATATTTTTTTAATATTATTTGCACTTTCAATGCCATACATTTTTATTCACAGTATTTAGTTAAACTTTAGTCGAATTTTTCGAAATAATATAAATAAAGATTATTTACCTCTTTTTCTTAGCTTATGGTTCTAATAACTGTCAAAATCATTACTGAATTATCTTAAGGGACTAATAAAGATAGACCTAGTAAAAATAAAACGTGCGTTAAGAAATATTAATGCAGCTGTAGGCATAAAACGACCAAAAAGTGGAAAATTCTTGAAAAATTACAAAAGTGGTAATATCTCGAAAACCAGAGAACTTTTATTAAACCTGTTTTGATGTTATCTGATAGGCCTTGGGTCCATCCATCTCGTTTCTAGGACACCCTGTATACTTACATGATTACCAATAAAATCTACTTTCTCACACTAACAAGATCCCATTGACAAAATTTTCATGAAACTTTTTGATTTATTTTTGCATAAAGTTAGGATGAGACGTTTGTCTTCAATGACACCTGATGGTAAGTGAACATGAAGACTAAAGTCGTACACGTGCATCCACGAGAAACTTATTCACTCGACGCACGATAGTACCAGAACTATACTGGTCAGAAAAAATAGACGCAGGAAGTTAATTCCAAACCTTGGGGACCGGTACCAAAAAGGTACTGTAAAAGCGCTTAGTTCGGTTTTTTGGAATATCTAACACATAAGGATGGAAGTTCCGTCTGCGTCTAATTGTCCAATGGTAAAGGATTCAATTTTTTCAAACAGAGCACTCGCACATTTACCAAAATATATCCTGTAGTACACGGTTTAACAAGCAACCTTACGACGATGCACTCTTTTTTCTTCTTCGTCTGCAGTTTTTTGGTCGTAACGTCGACGTTGTTTATTAGTTTAAGGGCTCTTCGGTCCAGAACTGTTAGTTGATATTTTGCTAAACCATCCCAAAGATAACAAAGATAACTCCATGCATGATCGCACTTGAGCTGTGAATTGATTAAGAAAGAGTACAGGGCCGAAGTACCCCAGTACCTTCGAGATGATTGCCAACCTTTTTGAAGCTACTTGAGCCATGGACATAAGTTGTTAACCGAAGTTTAATGTGGATACGCCTAAAGACCTAGATGGTCGGTGATAAAGACAAATAAATGTTGGAAAGTGTTCGTTAATGTGAAGGTGCCCTTTTTTGCGGAGAATGGACATGCCTGAGTTTCGCAAACGTTGAATTTGACCAAATTCGACTCACCCCAACCGGACACTTTTCGTAAGGTCAAATCAAAGCGCTCAATCATTGAACTCCTTAAACTATGGATTTCACGGGGGCTTGCTCGCGCATTGGATGCGTATATCTCTACTACAGTGTTGTAATCAGCGTAACCAATCATGCCCGTTGTTGAGAGATCATTAATCTGCAGCAAGAATAAAGTTGCAGAAAGAACAGATCCTTGAGGTACCCCTGTATCGATTGCCATTAACTTAGAGGAGCAATACAAAACAAACAAGGGAATAAAATAAAATTAAGGTAAAATTAGTTGATGTTTATATTACAAGAAAAAGGTGCCCTATGAGTGTTCCAGGTGGCTGGTTTAAGGCCGTTAGGTATTGTAAAATTTTATGAGGACAAGGAGTCACAGCAAGTATGCAAAAACTTCCGTGACCTTTTGAGTATTATAGGCAAAATGAAAATGAAAAAATATTTATTAACCAGGAACACAATTTACAAGAAATACTTAATATCTAGTGGTTGCTTCACTAGGCCATAGCCTGTATCGAAGCAACCATTTGCGGTATTTTAATCACAAGGTACTCTTTTGTACATATTAGGATACATAATAAAATGCATACAAAAATATTTATTCAGAGAGTGATTAATGGAACAGAAATCGAGATTTGGGATGTTTTGACTTTGAAAGGGGTGGGATTTACGTATCAAGTATTTTCCTTAAGATTGTCTGTTGTTTCATCGACTTGGAAAAGGCTTATGACTTATTGCAAAGCAGTGCAAGTATTTTAAATGGAGCCGAAATAATATACGACTTGTCAAAAGTAGACAGTACATTGAATGAATATATGTATACATAATGAGGAGGTGGGATACACACCACACCTTCCCGGCAATTTAAACAAAAAAACTACAAAAGTTTTATTTTTCTTTTACAAAAAAGACAAAAATTATTATATTCCTAAAAAAAGCTTAAAGAGAAGATATGATAATAAAAATTACATGAAATCTGAACAATATAACCAATATTAAATAAATAATAAATATTAAATATGCCATTGTGATCCCTATTTCTAGATGGTAATTTTATATACACATAAGTATCTTTTTCATTTCAACAATAATTGAAAGTTAAACGAACTTACCTTAAGTGAAGTTCAACTGCAATTATATTTCGCAGCTTAATTCTTTGCGATTTATTAGGTTTACTTATTGTAGTATCGGTCCCATGTGTCAGCCTTGCACGGTTATTTTAGAGTCTTTTTTTTTTTTTTTTGTATTGGCAACACTGCTTCACCTCCGGCTCCTAATTAACCGGCCCTTTTGTAATCATTGTTCGTTCCCGTGCTCAAGCCTTCGCACGTGTTCCTGGCAACGCTCAAGACTTCATTGTAACGGTCATCTAGTGTTACACAAAGCTCTCAAGATGGGGAAGAAGCGCAAGAACGAAGATAAGAATGAAATAATACGAAGAAAAATAAGGAGACTCGAAAATAAGCTGAGGAAAAGAATTCGCGTTATTTCATCTGACGAAGAATCCATCGAATTTAAGTAAAGTATGTAACAATGTCATTTAACATTGTTTAAAAACTTGTATTCTGCGCGTCTGTCTGCAGATATACATACTTTATAACCCAATTTGTACTTATTTAAAGTACTCACCTGTCAAATGACACAAATTTGTACCACGCCTGAGGGTAGGTACTCACTAAAAAATATAATATAAAATAATGCTTTACTTAAGCACAACACACTTACTTTATAACCCAATTTGTACTTATTTAAAGTACTCACTTGTCAAATGACACAAATTTGTACCACGCCTGAGGGTAGGTACTCACTAAAAAATATAATATAAAATAATGCTTTACTTAAGCACAACATACTTACTTTATAACCCAATTTATACTTATTTAAAGTACTCACTTGTCAAATGACACAACTTTGTACCACGCCTGAGGGTAGGTACTCACTAAAAAATATAATATAAAATAATGCTTTACTTAAGCACAACATACATTATTTGTGCCCGGTAGCATTTATGAAATAAAACGTATTCATGATAATATCAAAAATTATACTACAGAACTAAACCTATTTTAAAAATACCCACAAAAAAAATACGAACATGGTGAAGTTCTAATCATAGCTTCACCGAACAACCGTGAATCTATCGTGGAAGTCATTCCCGAAAGTTCACCACATCACGAAGAATCGCTTGAGGAGGAGGCATGTATGAACGAGGCAGTTCCTCATACGTCGTCGTCGGCACAGAATCCAGTACCTTCGACGTCGGATCTCACAAAGGAGGTACGAGGAGACAGTGGTATTGATGTCGAAATACTGTCATTATTAGGGGAAGTTCCCCCAGTCGCAAGATATTTTGGGAGATGAAATTAATAAAAACATATCCGATAGATGGCAGCTCATACTTACCAAGGGTCTCATCAAAGAAACAAAACAGTCCTTGTTACAAGAATATCGGGTACCCAAAAACTGTGAAATGCTATTAACGCCTATCCTCAACCCTGAAGTTAAAGCGGGTATTTCAGAACTGACAAGCAAAAAAGATTTTTCCTTAATGCTTAGTCAAAAACAAATCAGCATTGCTTTGGCTGCATTAGCGCAAACGACAGAGAAAGTCATTACAAAGAAATATTCATCGCAGGATATTCTAAAACCCTTAAGTGATGCAAGCAAATTGTTGTGCGATTCCTTCTACTACCTAACGAAGGGCCGAAGAAATTTAGTTATTAATACTATCAATGCAGAACTAAAAGATACCCTTCGTCAGACCACCATAGATACATTTTTATTTGGGACCGATTTACCAGAAAAGTTAAGGTCCGCAAAAACTATACAAAAAACCGGAGAATCCCTTAAGCCTTCACAACCATTTATTTCAAACAGAAACAACCAAAATTATAGGATTACTTCTCAAAATTGTTTAAACTGGAAGCCCCCGCAACGGAAGCCTGCTGCGCGGCCCGAAGCGGGGAGACCTCGCCCGGTGCAGCGCTCGGGACCGCCGCCGCCGCCTCCGCCGCCGCCGCGACACACCCCGAACTACACACGCTCACGCTCGCCGCCCAAGAAATACAACAGGAGATATTAACATCTGAGGTCAATTATTCTGGCCGTCTAAAGCTATTTTACAAAAATTGGTTAAAAATTACTAATGATCCTATAATTTTGTCCTGGATTAAGGGATATAAAATACCGTTTATTAAAAAGCCCTTCGGAAATAGTAATCCTGACTCAAGATATAAGCCAGATAAAAATTTTAACGATTTTAAAATTTGCATAGATTACTTGATTCGAATAAAAGCCATACCTAAGTGTACATACGATAGTGAACAGTTTGTATCCGATATATTTTAGTACCTAAACCAAATGGAGACAAAAGGTTCATATTGAATTTGAAAAAATTAAACAAGTTTGTTGAAACCGTCCATTTTAAAATGGAAGGCTATAAAACTGCATCTAAATTCGTTACCGAGCGATGTTTTGTGTCAACTATTGATTTAAAAGACTTATATTTTTTTCTACCAGTTCATAACTCGCACAAAAAGTACTTAAGATTCAAATTCAATAACAAACTATATGAATTTAATTGTCTACCTTTACAAAACTTTTAAAACCTGTTATGGAATTTTTGCGATCACATCAAAGAAATATGATATCAGTTATTTATCTCGACGATATTTTTTGCGTTGGTAAAACAAAGGCAGATTGCTATAATAACGTACTTTTTACAAAGACACTTTTAGAAAGTTTAGGCTTCTAGATTAATTGTGATAAGAGTTCTTTACAACCCTCAAACACATTTAAATTTCTAGGCTTTGTATTTGATTCCCAAAACATGGTTTTAAAATTACCTCAAACAAAGAGGGTAAAAATAAAACAATCTCTTTTAAAAATCTTCGAAGCAAAAACAATTAAGTTACGTAATTATGCACAATTGATTGGACTTCTCATATCGGCTTGCCCTGCTATTCAATATTTGTGGCTTTATTCTAAACGTCTTGAAAGACTTAAGAATGCACCTGACGCTAATCAATTAGCGTGAATCACAGGCCGATTGAATCGACTCGATTGAAGGACAACGCTATTCACGTTCCTAGCAACAGAAAGAGATCGACGGATCTAGTACGCGTTCCCATAAATTTGACGTAAGCGACAAAATGAAAATTGTGAATAAAAGACAAAGTACAATGATTATTAAAAAAGTATTTTGAGCAAATTTAGGTTTAGTCAATACCTATTTATATATTAAAAAATATTATAGAAAAGTCAGCAAACTCCAAAGATCCAAGCAAAAATGAGATTAAAACGAAGTTTTTTGTAAAAAAAAAACTATCGAGAATTTTTTCAGTAATCGTGTTTTCGTCTTGAGCATTAAATCTTCATAAATTGAAGTTACTTGTGTAAAAAAATCAGTTTCCTAGACCTTATAGATTTTGAGATCTAGGTCATTGTAAGTAGTCAAGTTAGGGTCAGGTGGATTCTTAAGTATTTAAGTTTATGTGAAAATTCATCATATGAACGACAGATTAGTTTATCATTAAATATCCGGGAAGATATTTATTGGTGGCTAGACAAAATTGATAATGGTTATGCTAGCTTAAGATCTGATGATTATAAAATTGAAATTAATTCTGATGCTTCTCATTCAAGCTGGGGTGCCTCGAGTAATAACAAGGAATGTTTTGGTTATTGGAAGGAGTCTGAAATGACACTTCATATTAATTAATTTGAATTAAAAGCGGCATATTTAGGTTTAAAAACGTTTGCTAAAGAATTATCTGACTGTCAAATTTTGTTACGCATTGATAACGTAACCGCGATATTTTGCATTAATAGAATGGGCAGCATAAAATACCCAAATTTAAATGATATGTCCAAAAAAAAAAAAAAAAAATATGGCAGTGGTGCGAAACACGTAAAATTAAAGTATTAGCTTCTTATATTAATACGAAGGACAATTTTTTACCCACGGCATTGTCTCGCAAAAAGTTTCTAGATACTGAATGGGAATTAAGTGAACATGCTTATTGTGGTATTAAACGAGTATTTGGTGAAATAGACCAGAAATAGATTTGTTTGCCAGTAGGTGTAATACAAATTGCCCATTGTACTTTACGTGGAAAAATGAACCCGAACCATTTGCTGTTGATGCGTTCACCATCAGCTGGACTAACTATTATTTTTACGCATTTCCGCCATTTGCCCTCATTTTAAAGACACTTAGAGAAATAATAGATGATAAGGCCGAGGGTATATTCGTAGTACTAAAATGGCCCACACAGCCATGGTTTCCATTATTGAAAAAGATATCTATTTCTAAATCAATTTATTTTGAACCCAATATTAACCTTCTTCAATCTCCTATCAGATTGACACACAGCTTACACAAGATACTCGGTTTGATTGCCGTGAAGTTATCAGGCAAGTTTTATTAAATAAATCGTTATCTGTTGATTCTACAGAAATAATGTTATCTTCTTTATCTAGTAATACTTACAAGCAATATAACAGCTGTATCAAGTCTTGTTTAGTTATTGTTCCGAAATGCAGCACAATTACTTGACCTGTTCAGTTCATGTCGTAATTAATTTTTTAACCGATGTTTTTAACAAAGGTGCAAAATACGGAACTATTAATACATATTCTGCAATACATATAAATATGAGGTCATATGGGACACAAACATAGTCCTTGATTTTTTGGCTCAAAAATAAAAAAAAAAAAAAAGCAAACATTATCTATAATGCACCTCGATAATATAAGTAAATATAGTGTTGAAATGTTTATTAAAATTCCAGACATAATTAAAACCTCCAAACTACATTCACCCCAACCATTATTAAGGCTCCCTTTTTATAATGAACGTCCAGAGATTTGTCCTGTCCGGTGTATAGAATCATATATTAACAAAACAAGAGAACTTCGTAAAAACTGTAAATATTTATTTATAAGTTATAAAAAGCCACATTCAAAACTATCTTCACAAAGATTAAGTAACTGGATAAAACAGACTCTGTATGAAAGTGGAATCGACACTTCGCTGTTCAGTGCTCACAGCACTCGGCATGCTGCAACATCTAAGGCCAACAAGCTTGGAGTTAATTTAGATACAATTAGAAAAGCCGCTGGCTGGAGTAACTCTTCCAAAGTATTCGCTAAATATAACAAAGAAATTATTGAAAATTCTAGCAATTTCGCAACAACTATTTTGAGTGATTTTATGCCTACATAATAATTAATGTAGGTACCTAATTATGTTGTTATATTTTGCATGGAAATTGATTTAATTGCTATATTATAACTAAAAATGGATAATAATTGTTGATCATGTAAGCTATTTTACTTATTTTCTCTCTGAACATCCTACAATAAGTAAACCTAATAAATCGCAAAGAATTAAGCTGCGAAATATAATTGAAGATCAAACGAACTTCTAAGTGAAGTTCGATCGAAATTATATGAGCAGCTTAATTCGAAGCGATTTATAATCACCCTCCCAGTTTAAAACGAAACATATATATTACTTATTTATTTACTGAAAATAAATATCCCAACCCTTATATCTTAATATAAGTAAAATACTTACCTGTGCTTATCGTTTTTTTACCTTACCATGCAATGGTTTATCCTATAAATAGAATAATCCATTACATTTTTATATAATTCGGCTTTAAACGAAATGATTACAAAAGGGCCGGTTAATTAGGAGCCGGAGGTGAAGCAGTGTTGCCAATACAAAAAAAAAAAAAAAAGACTCTAAAATAACCGTGCAAGGCTGACACATGGGACCGATACTACAATAAGTAAACCTAATAAATCGCTTCGAATTAAGCTGCTCATATAATTTCGATCGAACTTCACTTAGAAGTTCGTTTGATCTTCAATTATATGAACAGCTTCATTCAAAAAGATTTATGTTGTAGTGGCGCCTCCTAGCGTCACCCTTGTACGGATATTAATTTAGAGATTTTCGTTTAAACGACCTGGCAACCCTATACTTACGTACCTGCGCTGGGCAGCCCTACCTCTGTGAGCTCCTCATTTTGTTTAGAGATTGAATGAACCTACCTATGAAAAGCTTTATATTCGATAACTAGATCTAGGGTGGGAAAATCGTAAGATATTTGGGATGGGAGTAGATAAATCTTTTTGAATGAAGCTGTTCATATAATTGCAGTCGAACTTCACTTAAGGTAAGTTCGTTTAACTTTCAATTATATTTCACAGCTTCATTCTTCACGATTTATGTTTACATGTTGTAGGATGTTCAGAGTTTCCAAATATAAAACTCTTAGTATAATTTTATATGTTTATTTATTCCTCATTATTATAAAATAATCAACAGTCTATATTTTTCTTATAAAATATGACCTAGGAACTAAACAAAGATGTATGATACGAATTGACTATCCATCCAATTGCATTGATGAATAGCATTTATATTATTTAATTTTTCGATGCATTTATCTAAGTCTGACAAATAACTGGTTAAATAAAACACTTTTTAACCGGATTTATCGCGTATATTTACATTTTAAACCCACGTCAGTCGCTCGTGACCACGGGGTCTGCAAAGACACCAAAATGTCGAGTTCAAATTTAAAATGTAAATATAATAATAATATAAATAAAAAAGTGTTTTATTTAATAGTATGAATTGCGAAAACTTAAGACAATATTAAATAACTGGTTGATATGGAGTGTGACGATGGAAAATGACCACATGGCAGCTTTGTTTTAAAAGGTATTTTGTAGCCTTTTATCCACGACAATAACTCTGAATTATGTGTAAGTTTTGTCCACTTATGGTAGAATTGGCGCAAACGGCCTGCGTAGCTTACCTTCATTAACGGCGAGTCTGTTTGCGGTACGGTGGGGCGGCGGTGGCGGTGGGTACTGCGGCCCCGCCTGTGACGGTGCTGGTCGGTAGGCCTGCTGGCCCCCACGTGGAAACGATTGCTGCGTTCGGAGGCCCGCTTGAGGTCTCTCTGCACCTGTCCTCCTCTGATGCAGGGTTCTGTAGTTTCCCTGGTTTTGGATATAGGAACTTGCAGGAGGTGTAGAAAAAACTCTTTGATTTGCGGGCTCTTCAGCAACCTTTAGGAGTTCTCCTGAACGCTGTACCGTCCTGGCCACTTTTAGTTTTTCAGACATATCTTCTCCGAAGAGATATTTGTCAGTTTGTGAGGACACTAACACCTCTTTGAGTTCACTGTTAATAGATGAAATAACAAAACGTTTTCTTGTTTCAGTCCCATAAAAGTGCATATCGCACAGTATACGGCACGCGTCACAAATTCGCTTCAAAATGTCCGGTTTTATACTTTGATAATCCTTGTTGGTTACTAATTTGTCGATAGACAATGTCAAGGCAGATATCGCTGCACCCACGTATTTGTCTTGAGACCATGGAAGAGTCGCGCTTGATAAAATTGTTAGCCAACGCTGCTTTGACTTCGGGGAACTAAGGTTCCTTATTTAAACCCCTTTTTAAATTTTCATTCCATCGAGCTGCTATATCTTTATGAACAGGGTTACCGAGGACCATTCCCGGTTCAGGCGCTTCGCCTTACAGCTGGAGGGTGTCATCGTCCAGTTCATCCGCTGGTGTTTCGCCTGTGGGCATCTCAGTTTGCGAGAACTCTGCACTCACGTCCTGTTGCTTTGCCGCTTCTAATGAAGTTGATGGACGTGGGTCCAGTGGTGGCACGTCCAGCGATGGTGTGTCTGGAGAGGGCATATTGATAAAGTCTGGACTCGGGCGTGGACCTGCCGGAATAATATAGTTGTTAAGCTTTTTGATAGTAATCGCTACTATAATTATTAATTCGATGGATGTAGTCTCGGTGTGGGTAGCTGTTCACATCTTAGTTATTATAATAGAATGACAAGAGCCCCGACCTTGGCAATTGCGCATTCTGTAGCAATTAGGAATAATAATTCCAAGTAGGTTTGTGAAGGATACAACCCCGATAATAGTTGTTCGCAACACGTTTAAATATTACTAACGTATTTTTTTACACGAAAATCACTTACTGTGATCTTCGTCTTCAGAGGAAAAAACAAAAAACCAACTTCCTTATCTTGTGTTTGATATTCTCATCACTTTTTTCTTCACTTCTTTTTCCCACTTCCTAAAAGTTAGATAGGTTCCTTGGAGCTTTGTTGATGTGCGAAAGGTTCGGCATGGAAACACGTAATGAGGAGCTCGCAGAGGTAGGGCTGCCCAGGTACGTATGTATAGTGTTGCCAGGTCGTTTAAACGAAAATCTCTAAATTAATATCCATGCAAGTGTGACGCAAGGAGGCGCAACTGCAACATGTAAGCATAAATCGTGAAGAATGAAGCTGTGAAATATAGTACAGAATGGGATATTTGATCAAACTAATAAAAAGAATAATAAGGAACATTTGCACTACACTTATACTTTTATTATATTTAACTTATTGACTTACTTAGCAAACATTAACAAAACATAGGTAGAGAAACGAAAATTTTGGAATAATATTCAATAAACATAACAGTAATGATTTAACAAAAATTATAGAATTAGCACATATAAACATATCTGAACTGAAATCATATATCTACCTGTATTTAATTATTTTTCTAGGTCGTAGCTGTAGAAGGTTGTCCAGAGCGGGGTCACCTTTGATACTCTCTGTCCACTTTTTTATAGCAGATGTTTCTAAGGTAGCCAACAAATTTTTACGAATCTGCTTTGGAGTTAAATACTTGCTGTGGAGGTATTTGATCATAGCACGGTGCTCTAAATTATCCATTTTCGAAATTAATTAAACTTTCTTACACTTAATGTCAATAAATAACTGCGCATGTATCTCAGAAAAATATGGCGCAGAGACTGACAAAAAACTAGATTTAATAGCTACTATAACTAGAACTATTATATATAACTATTGCTAATCCTCATTTTTATACATTGTGTCCCAAAAGTCGACGATATACTGAAAGTTATAACAGCTAATGGAAAAATAAAAAAAATTGGCCCACAGGGTTATGAAGTTATAGGTATAAAAAAAAAACAATACGCTATGGTGTTCATTTCAGCCTTGTTCCTACATATAGCAACTTTTGCTCGCTTTCATTTATGAAATATAGCCCTGAGTTATGCTTCTGTCATTTAAAGCCTCAAAAAAAACATTGTATCAAGTTTTTTTGGCAAGTTCTATCAAAGGTTTGCTTTCCAATGGAACAAATACAGAGACTTTTTTTTATATTCCCGTTGCCGACGCCATCACGCACACTAGTGGATGTAACGAATATAATTAAAATCGTTGACAAAAGGATGATATTTACCACATTCTTATATTGTCTTCTTTCTAGGAAAAGCAAATAAATATAAACGCCCTCATCTTTTGACTTAGAAAATACTTATACATATTTATTTATTTGAATAAGAAAATCCCTTGTATTCATATTTATTAATGACACCAAGTTATACTAAACAACTTAAAAAATATATAACAGAAGATTTAACTTATTTTATCGGCAAATATATTTATTTTCAATAAATACATTTTGCGGCATTCAAAAGTGATGTGAGAAAAATATTGAAACAAGCAAACGGGTCATAAAAGTTAACGACAATTTCTCGTTTTGAGGTATGTCGACATCATAAAAGGACTTTAGTGGTTTAAAACGGATGTGTAATATTGTGAAATCATAACTGAACAAATCTATAAAGCATGGTGAAATAAAAGAAATCACATGATACAGCATTCTGCAACCACGATGACTATTGTAAGTACAAAATTGCCTTTTTGCTGTGTTTAGGGCTGAAGTACTGCCGAACCTTCGAGATGATTCGTAACTTTTTAAAATCACTTGAGCCATGTACCTACACAAATTGTTGACAGAAAAAGTTTACAGAAATGTGAAATGTGGGCAATTATGATATGCTTGAAATAAGTCCACGATAAACTCCAAGTCTTGATAAACTGATCGGCCAATTAATGGACCGATCGTTGTCTCAGGTATGTTTGGTAGACGCATGACGAGAACCTCGGGAAATATGAGACCGAAAAGCAAAGCTAATACTTGGAGTATGCAAACGAGGTAGCCAAAACTCGGGAAACTATGTCCACCGAAATAATACCGGTTGTAATATCTGCAAATGCAAACCATTTACCAGCCACACTCCAATGGTTAGACACATTAAAAGGCTGGGATTCGTCAGCAGTTACCTTGCAACACGCATGAATAAAGTGGTTTTGCTCGGGACTGCCGAAGTGTCCGGCGTATAATACTGATTATTATGGCATAAGTTGCGCTTGAACATACTTGATCAGATAAATAAATTAGGAATATGGCTACCTGTGCAAGTCTTGCAACGAACGAGCTAGAAAGAGGATGTTCAGCTAGGTGGCTTAGATCCTGGTGTCACGAAGGCAAATACCTGATTCATCTGTATTTGGTTTAAGTGGCAGTCTGATTACAATACCTATTTTATAATAATTTAGTATATTATATTATATTAAAACTTCAATTTGTGTTTCGTGTGATGCTTTTGAGTTATAGATTCATGTAAAAAAATTACAACAGTGAAATCTGTATTTTGATGAGTTATGCATCCTGGTTCATATGATAAAACCACCATATTGATCAAAAAATTAATAAGCTTTTTCCCTTTCCGTCCAGAAAGGAGCGCTTATATTGCTTCATTATGCTGCAAGAGAAACATTTTTCAAAAAGAAATTGCCTTGAAACATATTTTTTGTAGATTTCAGTAAATTTACCATAAAGACCTGCAATTGGATTCAAGATCTAAAAAGACTCACTAAAACTGTCGGAACAATTTAAAACGCTTAAAAAGATGATAACAAATCAATTGTACATAAAAGAAAAAAAAATACAGCTATTTATCGAAACTTGTGCAACAAAATCAACAAGTTCAGATTCATCTGGACATAGAATTTTTAAACATCGATATCTCAAAAGCTACCATAGCAAAACGAGTCCCTCATTAATATATATGTTGTGTGGTATTTATATTTTCATATAAACATGTTTTGCAACAGAGATAAAATTGAAATATAATTTTGGCCAAATGAATCAGTCAAAGAATGTTTCTTTTGAGAAATACCCAGTTGATAGAGTACCCGACCGACAAGCGGTAGATTTGGTTTCGTTGCCGGGTCGGAATCGATTTTACTTAGTACTAGCTGTTTCGCGCGGTTTTACCCACGCCATTTTAAATCCCGCGGGAATATTGAGATAAAAATTAAGCTATTCGCTATTCCAGACTGTAAACTATCACTATGCCAAATTCCATCCAAATCTATTAAGCCGTTTTACCGTGGTAGAGTAACAAATATCCAGACATGCATACGTTCATCCATCCAAACTTTCACATTAGTATACAAATTTTTAGTTTGCTTTTATTCGATAGATGTCACTGTACGTCGATTAAATCGCTCAAGAAGATGATTTTATAAATGACTTAGCTATATTTACTTTGTAGACTACAATTATATGTCCTCACTTTCACAATCATAATATTAACAGGATTTTTTTATTATCAATTTATCTGAAAACTTAATTTAACTGTGGTGATCGTACTTTAACTTTGACAATTATTATTTCGTAATGTTATATTGTTCACTTTCAGGTAAAGGCGGTTCCACTTGGGTTTATCATCCGGTTTGTTATATTGTTATCGTCCGCTAACGCGGACACAACAAAAAAGTATACGACATCAACTTATTATACGACAAGCTATTATAATACAACAACGACACGGTCCACAACTACAGGTCCAAGGTACATTACGTATGCCTTGCCATTGCCAATGCCTATGCCAATGCCAATGCCAATGCCAATGCCAATGCCGATGCCGATGCCAATGCCGATGCCGATGCAGATGCCAATGCCAATGCCAATGCCCATGCCACCGCCCCCACCACCACAACCGCCACCGCCACCGCCATCATTTCCCATGCAAATGCCAATGCCAATGGCAATGCCGATGCCAATGCATCACCCAATGATGCCAATGTATCACCCAATGATGCCAATGCATCACCCAATGATGCCAATGCATCACCCAATGATGCCAATGATTATATCAATGGATATGCCAACAAAGAAAACGAAGACTACAAGCAAGACCACAACCCTGAGCACGACCACAACCATGAGCACGACCAAAACCAAGAAGCCTTCGAAAACAAAACCGGCAACGAGGAATTTTGCGATTAATGTACGAATGCCGGTGTTTCCGCCACAGATGCCTATGTGCCCATGTGTATGTCCTTGTCCATGCAACCCATGTCTCCAGCCGCCGCCTCCTTATATGTATAGAAGGATGGGGATGCAGTTTTTCAACTTTAAACCGGATCATCAAAAAGGCTCTAAATCCAGTTCTAAGAAACGCACTGACACAAGCTCAAGCGCAAGTGACTCTAGCTCCAAAACAAGCTCTCGCAGCTCAGAAACTTCATGATCTTGTAGATTAATTACAGTAGGTAAACAGATACTTATACATATCGATTGGTATCTGAATCTGGATCAAGTCTTAATCTGTCCCAACAGTGAAGATCAAGTTGAAGATGGAATAAGTGGGATTCAGAAGAAGCTGCCTCACTGACGTCTTTACCAAAATAGTGATATATACCAGCAGCCTTAAATTATTGGTACTAGCACTTAGCAGTGTTGTAGAACCTAGCAAGCATACGAAGATGGCCCAAAACAGATAATCTTATATTAAACAAATTCCTATAGCTGACTTTTCCCCCAAACACTGTTTGCTCACACAAGAATTCAGAAATCATCATAAGTATGTGACGACAGTCGATAGGAAAACATGTGTTAAATGCAAAATTCTTACATAAATATCATAAAAATCGAACAAATAACTACTCATATCGCTGAACGATTGCGATTAAGGACTTCATTAAAGCCACCAGATAAATTTTCTAGATTTATCTCCTTTAAGTTGATAACTAAATTGAGTTGAATGTTATGTCAATATAGAAAATTTTCGGAGTTGGTGTTCCAAAGAGGTCTGAAAATGCACATAGAATGGCGACGCTTTGTTTTAGGTTGTCATTGTGTAAAAAAAAATACACATCATCGTGATCATCGCCAGCAGTCGGGAGACATGCACTAATTTATTTATTTATTTATTTACTGATGGACAAAGGAATCTCATAAGACCCTCTTAAAGTATAAAATCCTCATATTTAATTAAGGTCTTAGTTAAAACAAACTTCTCTTTAAAAAAAGGTAAAGGATTTAGTTATAAATATAAATAATTAATACTTAGTTTTTGTTTTAATTGTTTTTATGGAATCATTTCTCTAGAGTCTAATTCAATATATACAATTATATGGTTAAAGTAAAAAAGAGATCTTAATGTTCTTTTCTGAAGGTTGATGGCCTAAGGTTTTTCAAAGTAATCTAGGAAGATATAAGTTAAGATATGCGAAACAGGATATACGAACAAGATGTCCAATCTGATGTTTAAGCTTGGCGTTTCTGGTACCTATATGAATTTTTACCACCCTATAGAACTGAAAATATTTTGTAGCAATTGTGTAGATTTTATTGCATACAAATCTTTTTAAAGCAATAATTTGATTTATTTCGACTGGTCAAAAACAATATTTTATTCATTTTGTACTGGTAATCTACTTTCTGCTATTTTAATACTGGTTACACACCTTGAAAAGCTAGAATTCTTCGGTGGTTCTCTTCCAACACGCATGCAAGAAGCAGTATTGCTCGATACTACCCAAATCGTTCGCCTTTTTATGTCTCTCATGCACTGAGCACCGACCAATCAGATTGTCGGGTCAGTTCTGCTCAAAAAGGCGTGTAGCTTTTTTGATGCTAAATTAAAATAATAATCATTTATTTCAGGCAACTCAAGACTAGTAGATGATGTACATTACTAAATTTAAGGCCCATACAAAATTAATACCCTAACCTAATATACATAAAATACATTTAAAAATAAAACTATATCACACGTATTGACTGCGACGTAGATCCTGACATCCTTGTATAAAGCATCCGTCCTCAGAAGCGACGGAACAGCCCGTTTACACATGGTCCGTTTTACTGGAGAAGTTTTAACCGATTTAACTGGTTTTACCCGATACGTTTTTTTTTTCATCGATGGCGCATGGAGTTATATGGGCGACTGCACATATGGCATAGTGTTCAGTATACGTATTTACGATACAAAAAAGGTATCCAGTAAAACGGACCATGTGTGAACGGGCTGGAACACGACACCCTGCGGCTAAAACTGTTCTTTCATGTATAGAGGTTGACATAATATGACCAGTCAGCGCTGTCACTACAAGGGAGTTGAAACTCACTCTGTGGCGGGACGCCTACCTCTCGATCCCCGTGTTGAGTCTTGTCTTCGCGTGCAGGTAGTCCACTAAATCCTTTACATAAATAATTTCATACAAAATAAACCTAGACCAATGTAAACAAACATGTTACATACACGCACGAATATTTGAATTGTGCAGGAATCCACCATTGTTCTCCGAGGCAGACTGTGTTACCCCATCGCCAAAGTGTTCGTGTAGTTACGATATACAGGATTATTTCAAATTATCACGCATCATTTCTGGCAGGCAGTCTCCCTACATCAGTACCAACAATATTTGGTCTACATATATGTTTTACAAATCATGATAAATGACACAAAAAAAGTTTTTGCTCCCTTGAAAATAATATAAACATTGAAAAAAAGGTTGTTATCGAGCTACACGTGGCTCAATTTTTCCTACGTTAGGAGCGTAGCATACCGAACCACATAGTAAATAGCGTTGTCTGTTTAGAGGCAAGATACATATGTACATACATATATTTATTTTGTATGGGAAAACTTACAGTTTAAAAAGTCTTAGAACAAATGTTATCCGGATAAATGTGGAGAGGCTGCCTGCAAGAGGTGATATGCTAATTAAAATTAAAATAATTTTGGATAGAGATCCCTTACAGGCGTTTTTATCAAAAATTTAACTATATAATGCTTATATCCAGGATGATATGATGGTATGGTTGTATGAACGTGCCATACTAACCTTGAATAGCAACCAAGAAGGGGCAATCGACGATATACTGCTAACGTTTTTTGAGGATGCAGAAGTATTGTAAACGTCAATTGACTCTGTGGTTAACACAGGTACACAATGGCGTCACTATTTACTATACTATCGAGTTTCTTAGTTCAATGAAACCATCGGGTCCTCCGTATCATAAGCACATATGCGCGTGGGCACTCAACTGTTCAACGGCACTAGAATAAAAGTAAAAGCGTTACATCGCAATGTAGTGGGAACCACAATTATTACAACTGGATATATGCAAGGGCAAACTTTTTTTTTTAATATAAAATATGCATGGGACGTTTGTCTTCCATGACACCTGATGTTAAGTGAACATGAAGACTAAGGTGGTACAAGTCCATCCACGAAAAACCTATTCACTCGACGCTTAAAAGTACTAGGACCATACTGGTCAGGGAAAATAGACGCAGGCAGTTCATTCCAAACCTTGGCGACCCGTATCAAAAAGGAACTGTCAAAGCGCTTAGTTCGACTTTTCGGAATATCAACCACATACGGATGGAAGTTCTGTCTGCGTCTAGTAGTCCGATGGTAAAAGGGTGAGGGTTCAATTTGCTCAAACAGAGCACTCGCGCACTCACCAAAATGTATCCTGTAGTACACGGTTAAACAAGCAACCTTACGACGATGCTCTAGGGTCTGCAGTTTTTTGGTCGTAAGGTCGACGTTGTTAATTAGATTAGGGGCTCTTCGGTCAACGGAGTCCAGCGCTTCTAGTTGATATTTGGCTGAACCATCCCAAAGATGACTGCAGTACTCCATGCATGATCGCACTTGAGCTGTATATAAGTTAAGAAGCTGTGCAGGGCTGAAATACCGCCGCACCTTCGAGATGATTTTTTCGCTTGGTGGTAGGATCCCTTCTGGGTCCGCCTGGCTAGCGACCACCCTTTACATAAAGTCTGCCGCCAAATGTTACCGCCCCGGCGGTAATGTGTTCCGGCAATATTGTATAAAGAGCCAGTTCCTTCCTAAACCCGTGTGCTTTCATCTTCGACCTCATCGTCACTTACCATCAGGTGAGATTGAGGTCAAACGCGGGTTTAGTCACCTATAAAAAAAAAAAACTTTTTCGAAGCTACTTGAGCCATGGACACAATTTGTTGACCGAAGTTTAAACTGGATGTTATAGTTACGCCTAAAAGCCCTAGATGGTCAGTGATGGGGACAGATACATTTTGGAAAGTGGGTGTTAATATTGTATTTATACCAATAATTCCCTTGATCCCGAATGACTTTCCCTTGCCCTGCAATGACCATAAACAAATCATAGAGGAAAAAATTAAAATTTGCGGGCATAGACTTAAAAAATTATCAAAAAATGTGGTGTATAGAGAACTTATGTGGCTTATTAGCTTTTTTCTGAGCGCTCCCCTACGCTACGTGACGCTACGATATAACCAAACTCCACGTGGACGAAGGCGCGGGCAAACGTCTAGTGTTGTCACGAAAAACATACCTTTATAACGTCCTTGTTCAGAATAGCTTTCTTTATAACAGACAATAATCATATTTTTGTATTTATTTAATGATAATCGTAGTTATCTTGATGAGTTACCCCTTGACCATTGACCAAGTCGCTTTAGTGAAGACCGACCTCACACCGAATAAGTGATACCAGAAATCGCAATGATTATATATTTTTTTTATTTATTTAGTTTTTATTCTTTAATGAGAAACAATCATTATGATATAGAAGGGGTTTAAAAGATAATTTAAGACAATTCACACCCGCAGTATTAGCTTAGCAATTACTATTGAAAATGAGGTATAAATAAATATTTCTTATCCTAAATGTACTCATAATTTAGATTCATAATAACTTGATAAGAGAAATGACAACATCTAATGAAAAAGACTAGTGAAAATGACGTATCCGTTAGGCTAATTTATTAATTACTAGCTGTTGCGCGCGGTTTTTCCCGTGGGATAAAACCGTGGGATAAAAGTAGCCTATGTGCTATTCCAGATTGTACATACACTATCACTATAACAAATTTAATTAAAATCCGTTGTCCGTTTTTCTGTGATTGATGAATAAATAAATAAATAAATAAAACATCCATACATTCACATTTATAATATTAGTAAGATTTATTTAGGAATAAAAACAAAAGGAGTGAAAAATAAAGGAACTTAACTTAATTGTAACCCGGTACGGTATACACACAAAAATAAAGTCACGTGACACGTTAACACAGGTAAAAAATTTCAGTAAAAAAAGACAATAAAATACGAATAAATCGAATTCAAAATTCAAAAAGTTTTATTCATCACTATTTAACTTTTGATCCCGTGAGAATTTTGGGAAAAAAATATAGAGTATAACCTTCCTCAAGAGTTGGGCTATCAAATGCAAAAAGAATTTTTCAAATCCCACTTGTAGTTTCTGAGATTAGCGCATTCAAACAAACAAACAAACAAAAAAACAAACTCTTCAGCTTTATATATTAGTATAGATAAATTCCATACAGAGCATATGATGACGTCATCATATACTTAGCCACCTATAAAATTCTTGGTAACTTCAATTTTCTTTTTTAAACCTTACATGTCTTGGTTAATTCCGATTAGATATCGTCCAATTTCACATCACAAGTGTATAATGAAGATAATGCAAAAAGTCACATTTACACAAAATTTTACACTGGAGTTTGAGGCACTGAAATTTAAAAACTTATTTAAAAGCTCACGCCACCCTGAGTCTCCCTGTATAACAAAATTCTGAAGTCAATTCATTCAATACCTGCCATTCAACAAAAAATCAATCATTAAAGACATTATATCTCTTAATAATCGTTATAAATCATTAATCATTTACATGATAATGTCAAAAAAAGCAGTTAGATAGCGAAGATTTTTTAAGCTATTGCATAGCTTCTATCGAGGGCCTTGAGCGTGGAGACCGAATCGAGAAATTCCGTAACGAAAAAACCACCCCCAACTCCGACCGGCACAGCGGTGATACTTTGATTTCATAACTTTACATGCGGGCTTTAATAAGCAATCAGCGCCATCTACTAGGAACTTGTGGAACTTCATATTAGATCAAACATTACTGCATTAATAAAATAAATAAATAAGTGGATAAAAAATGCTATGCAATAGCTTTACCGCGGCAGTCTCCGAGTGCCACACGTCTTTTTTTTAATTTTTTTTTTAATCCTCATGTGTACTAGAATACACCCTATACCTATAAGTTTGCGGGACACCCTGTATAAGACAAAGATGAGCAAATCAAAAGGAAGACTGTGTACGTCGCCTACATTGCTGAAATCTAGTACTTGGTCATGTATACCATCGAACCAACTGAATCATAACCCAGTTTGCTGAAAATTCGTTTGAAACTTTCAAACTTCTAAGGTCTATCACTTTTGACTTTTTAGATAGGTACTGTATGAATTCTGTACTATCTTATAGACGATTTGCCAAAATGAGCTTGTTGTGGGTCATGATTCAATTGGCTTGATAGTACTACATCGTGATAAATACCAATTGCTGAGAGCCACTATTATGGGTAAGAAGCTATCAGTCCAACAGTGCAAAACATCATATTAATATACTTAAGACATCACTGACCCGCGGTATTTATTCGATATCTGACCTGCTCCAGCTTATCTGTGTATCGAATTTATCATTACATAACTTCACACCTTATGGGCTAAGCAGAACACCAAAGGTTATAAAACCATCTGATGTCACATTTGACGAATTCGGAGGCATCATAATGGTGGAAAACGACTATTGCAGTAACAGGGGGTCAGCTTATCGCCTACAAAAAAACCTCCAATACAACCTCTGTCTCTTAACCGACTTTTACATGCCGCGAAGAAAAGCTATGTTTTTAATTTTTTTTGATATCCAGTAGATTTTTTCACAGAAAAGATAGAAATCATTCAGGGAAAATTTAAATATGTGCATCACCTCTTGCAGGCAGCCTCTCCACATCAATCCCAACAAAATTTGTTGTACGACTTTTAACAAATCTTGATAAATAACACAAAAAAAACAAGTGTTGTTCATCCCGCAACCTCACGCTCTGCTACACGTAGCGTGACGCAAGGTGCGTAGAATCAGTGTGAATACAGTAAAAGCCCATTTAGATAGAAGCTGCTTTAAATAAACTAGTTAATATAGAAAAACGAGCAAGATTAGAAAAAAAGACGATGATTTGAACAATTTTGGAAAATATGTAAAGTCAACTTTGAGGAAATTTAATGCCAAAAATATATGCGCAAGATGAAATAAAAAAAAAAATATTGTCAAAAATAAGCTTCGAAATGTGCCAAAAATGAGCCGCTGACGTCTACTCCTATGCCCGAATCACCATTTCCGAAACCAGACAACGAAGATAATTGGTAGAACATATAATTTTTTAAGCTATTGCATAGCTTCTATCGCGGGCCTTGAGCGTGGGGACCGAATCCAGAAATTCCGTAACGAAAAAAACCTAACACCCCCCACTCCAGCCGGCACAGCGGTGATACTTTGATTTCATAACTTTACAAGTTGATAAAAAATGCTATGCAATAGCTTTACTGCGGCAGTCTCCGAGTGCCACACGTCTTTTTTTATATTTATTTATTTCACTTTACTTATATGTGACTAAACCCGCGTTTGACCTCAATCTCACCTGATGGTAAGTGACGATGAGGTCGAAGATGAAAGCACACGGGTTTAGGAAGGAAGGAATTGGCTCTTTATAGAATATTGCCGGAACACATTACCGCCGGAGCGGTAACATTTTGCGGCAGACTTTATATGAAGGGTGGTCGCTAGCCAGGCGGACCCTGACGGGATCCTACCACCAAGCGGGGGTCGAATTTGATTATTAAAAATATTTTGATTAAACTAAAGATTTATTTTATAATTACAACAACGTAATGTTATTATTATTTAATTATAGAAGTCGTCGTGGCGCCATGGTTACTGTGTGTATCTTACGATATCACAGGTTAAGCAACGTTCGGCGCGGTCGGTACTTGGATGGGTGACCGCCGACCATTCGTTTCTCACGGCGACTTCCGTGCTTCGGAGGGCACGTTAAGCTGTCGGTCCCGGGTGCTGTATACATGTATACAGTAGTCGTTAGGGTTTGTCAGAAGCCATATCGGCACCCTGAAAATTCTGACATCCACCACCCAGCACTGGGCCAGCTCAGTGGATTATGGCCTAAACCTCCTCGTCACCCAGAGGAGAGACTCATGTCCTGCAGTGGGCCCATTACACGGAGTTGTGATGAAATGAATTATGAAGATTGTTGTTCCTACGTAATAAATTACTTTGCTAAGAAAATTAAATGATTGTATTTTAACAGCAGTTTTATTTCGTACATACCTTTATTAAATCTTCTAATGCCGATATCAGATATAAGTATTTCTGCCGTTTTTAATGATAAAGAGCCATCAAAAACTATGTGCTACTGTCAAAAGAGAGCGCCATTAAGTCCTATTTTGTTGAATTAGATTCATATTCAAAAGGGCACAAGTTGACGTGTTTCTATGCAACTGTCCCCTACCTGCATAAAACCATTATTTCTTTCTAGCATCTAACCTGCATAATCGGATAGGTAGATAACGTTCAAGTAAATCGTCATTAAGGCTCGTAGGCTCCCCTATTTACATACTAAGTATTACATATTATTTATAGTATCATATATTATTATCTGGTAAAAACTCGTGATTGTATTTAGTTTTTGTTACACATTTTTGAGTGTATAATTTAATTGCTCGCGTATACACAAACTATTCCGTGCTTCGGAGGGCACGTTGAGCAATCGGTACCGGTTTGTCAGAAGCCATTTCGGCACCCTTAAAATTCTGACATTCACTAACCAGCGCTGGGTCAGCACAAACAAAAAAATAATTACATCGTTCGTGAAAACCACTATGTTTTATTTTAAAATAGAGTACTCCCACCCGCTATACATTGTTGCGGTTTTACACCTACAGATGTTGTCAGTAGCTTGATTTAAGTTGAGAGAGAGTTTTCACAATAGTAAAAATTTACTGAGAACTAGATTTGAGTTCACCCGACCGTGTGGAATGAATGCTCGACCCGAACTATACAACGTGTAACAAAATGGAGAGATAAAACTTAAGGGTTAGCTTCTATACCATATGTAGAATATACAGTAAAAGAATTAGCATGATGTGCTGGTAAAGACTTTCATAAAAATTTATTTAATTATTTTACAACAAAATATTTCGACAACCCTAGTCAACCTAATAAGCTAAAACAAGACTTGTGCCGCAGTCAGTGACCTTATGACCTTTCCCGCACCGGCTGAACTTTGTAATATCTATCTTAGTAACCCATCACTTTATTTTTACGCCATCTGTTATCGAATAGATTTCATCAAAAGCTAACAGCTGTTTTCAGGGTTGACACTAAGATATTTTGATCTAAACTTTGAACTTGTTTTTCGGCCGAAGCGTAAGGATAACAAATTTATGTTACTGTTACATATAAAGTTAATCACCAAACATACAATTCCCTTAAGTATTATCTCTTCATTATGTTACACGTTGTATAATGCTGAAATTCACACCGCACAAGTGAAATGTAAAAAGCATTTCATCATCGGTCTCTATTTTTCGCAATTTTTCAAACAGTCGCTTGTTTTATTATTTTCTTAATTAAACATGTAATAATCGATTCGAATTGAAAAAAATATATAATATCCGGCGGTGATATGTTCCGGCAATTTTATCACATGAAGAGCCCGTGTGCTTCGACCTAATCTTCATTTACCATCAGGTGATATTGAGGTCAAATGCGGGCATTTGAGCACAAGTGGCAGTTACCCCCATAGCTACCGCCCACGGACTTTACTATGGCCGGAAAGGGTCCGGACCGGTGAAATCACGTCGCTTTAGATCACTTTACCCGTGTGGCCCTGCCATCATCCGGTAATCATCACAACTCTTTGTAATAAGCTCACAGCAGGGCTATGAGTTTCTCCCCTGGGTGTCGAGGAGGTATAGGCCATAATCCACCAAGCTGGCCCAGTGCTGATTGATGGATTTCTTCTAACAAACCCTAACAAGTATACAGCACCCCTATCCGAATGCTTAACGTGCCCTCCGAAGCACGGAAATCACCGTGGAATGATGAATTTGATGTTCACCTGTCACCCATCCAAGATACGACCGCGCCGAACGTTGCTTAACCTGCGATATCGTATGATACACACAGTAACCCCGGCGCCACGACGACGACTTCGTAATTTCATCTATAATATAACCAGAATATTAACCCGCTGGCAGAGAAGAAACAAAAGGCAGGGAGACCTTTCGCATCCCCTTCGCGGGGGAATATGAACTCCCTGAGATCATAGCTGGGCCTAGGTTCCCGCAAAAGCACTGTGGGATTAATAATAATAATAAATATTAGGAATTATTCTTTAGCAGTATTGTTTGTTTGAAAGCGGGCACTTTTCATATATTTTTCCCGAATGTTAAATTTTATTTACATTTAATACTATTTATTTATTAGTTAAAGGACAGAGGTTTTATTGAGGTTTTTGTGGCCGATACGTTAACCCACTGTCATTATAATCTGTCTACATCATTATAATACCTCCAAATTTGTTAAACGTGACATCAAATGATTTTGTATCCTCTAGTGTTCTGCTTTCCCCATAAGGGATATATGCGTGAAGTCATGTATGTGTCTCAGCCACCTGGTAGAATTAGCCACTCAATGTGACGCCTAGGCCGAATCAATGGCCTAGGCCGATAGTTGATTGAACACGAAACACTCAACGTTTAACAACTTGGCGTGTTGAAAGTTAGCCCTTTGAAGATGGCTGACCAAAATCAGCCAAGTGATTTAAATTTGGTACAGTTTTGGATAAAGTTATAAAACAAGTAGGTCATGGTAAAATTATCTGTCATGACGGAAAACCAGTCAAGCAAAATTTTTTTTAA
The DNA here is from genome assembly GCA_944452665.1 of Stenoptilia bipunctidactyla. Lineage (NCBI taxonomy): Eukaryota > Metazoa > Arthropoda > Insecta > Lepidoptera > Pterophoridae > Stenoptilia > Stenoptilia bipunctidactyla. The sequence goes on along the minus strand of OX101722.1, from coordinate 29,283,527 downwards.
GCTATTGCATAGATTCTATCGCGGGCCTTGAGCGTGGGGAGCGAATCCAAAAATTCCGTAACGAAATAATCTGCGCTTTTATGCGGGCTTTAATAAACAATCAGTGCCATCTATCGAGAGGCATCCATTCTAGGCAACATGACAATTTTTAGAGTTGACAGATAAATAAACAATAGTTGGCTTTCATAACAAATCCTTTATTTCGCTAATCTGAGTAAATCAATGAGTGGTCGAGTGGTATAAAGGTTCCCGATCAAGAGTTACGAGATCAAGCCCTGATAATCGCATTGGCATGAATTTTTTTTATGTTTTCTTTTCTCCTTTTAAAATTATAAATACATTTTTTTTAAAGTTTTTTATATTGGAAGCTTACTTTGTTCGAAGAGGATTAAATAAAAGAAAAGGCAGTTACAAACAAATTGATTGATTGACTAAGTTAAACAGAAATGATGACACCAAAAAACTACATTAAAGAATTTGTCAAATGTTAAAAGAATATATTGAACTAGCCACCGCGCGCGGTTTTACTCGCGTAACTTTTGATCCCGTGGGAATTTCAGGATAAAATATAGCCTATAACCTTCCTCAAGAGTTGGGCTATCAAATGCAAAAAGAATTTTTCAAATCCCACTTGTAGTTTCTGAGATTAGCGCGTTCAAACAAACAAACAAACAAAAAAACAAACTCTTCAGCTTTATATATTAGTATAGATAATGAAAATCTAACCTGAAATTGTAAATTAATTTATCACATAGAATGCGAAAATACTTTGACTCCAAGGGTTTTATAATACCTTAACAGCTGAGCACAAAAAAAACTGATAATTTTTTCCCGATCAAGAGTTACGAGTTCAAGCCCTGATAACCGCATTGACATGAATTCTTTTTTATGTTTTTCTTTTCTCCTTTTAAAATTATAAATATTTTTTTTTAAGTTTTTTATATTGGAAACTTACTTTGTTTTAAGAGGATTAAATAAAAGAAAAGGCAGTTACAAACAAATTGATTGATTGACTAAGTTAAACAGAAATGTTGACACCAAAAAACGACATTAAAAAAATTAACAAATCTAAAAAGAATATAATGAATAATGAAAACCTGACATGTACAAATTGTAAATTAATTTATGACAAAGAATGCGAAAATATTTCGACTCAAAGGTTTTTTAATACCTTAACAGCTGAGCGCAAAAAAAATGGCAGTGCATTAAATGTATACGGAAGTGCTCCAAGCCAAGAAAAAAAACATAAAGCTAAAAATAAGCTGGGTACATCAAATAGCCAGATAAGTACCGCCACTACTAGGAGGAAAAAGGCTTTAAAACCTCCGGCAGCCAAGTCGCCTAGCATCACGCACACACATTCATGTGAATCCCTGGATCACAATTTGTCTCTAGACACTATTGATCTTGACACAGCTTCAAAAAGTTTTAATTTATCGACTGATATAAGTGCAGACCAAACTGGAGACTTGAAACTTGAAATAATTAATTTACAGAGGCAGTTTGAAAGCACGTACATGGAAATGGAGAATATTATAATTGAAAACATTGGCTTAAAAAAAGAAGTTAGTCAATTATCTCGACAAGTGCACTTACTCAAAAATATGTGCACCAAAACGCTTGAAACTAAAAACTCTACGAAACAAAACAAAAAGACAAAAAAGTCGTCGGCAGACAATAGCTAATACACACAATGAAAACGTAGAGAAATTACAATCATTGCCACCATCACCATCGTACTCACTATCATCACCATTGAAGGAGAGTAACAAGGATTGTCTACGAGTGGAACCGGAGTCCTCACTACTAAAAACAAAAAAATCTCCAGGCAGTGGAAGAGGATAAGGTATTGGTGACATCTAAGAAAAATAGACATGAAGAACACAGAATCTTTCTTTGCAATTGGTGGACAGCAATGTAAAGGTCTTCGTAACAGATTAGTAAGATCAAGATTTAATAATCCTTACGAAAAATATGAAGTTATATCTTTTACTATACCTTACGCAAGCACTGAAGAAATATTGACGATGCTTAAGACCCAAAGAAAGAAAAGGACAAAATAATAATCTGCGTAGGTGAACACGACACAAACCCGACAAAAGTGTTGTTAGAAACATGTTTAATTTTAAATAAATATATTTTAATTGCAATATTATACTTCTGAGCGTAATTAAAAATAGATTTCTTAACGAAAATAAGTTGAATGACATGATACATAATTTAAGTAAACACTTTTTTAATAGTAAATTCGTACAATTACAAGACTGCGTTTGCTACACATGGTTTGCTATATGTAAGAAAATAAATTTAATAATTGATGAATGTGATTATAGAAAAAAAATCTTGTCATTTACTAAGTATCATATTAAACATTCAAAGGTTAAAAATATACATTCAAGTGCAGATTATAAATATAATTCAACTACTACTCAGGGTGTAACTAAAAAGGGAACAATTCCGTAATACTTTTTAAAAATGACTGAAAATAAAATAGACATAAAAATTGGACATTCAAATGCAAACTATAAATCTCATCCGAATACTACTCAGGATACAATTAAAAAGGGGACGATTTTGTTCTACTTTCTTAAAAAGACAAAAAATAACTTGGAAAATAATGAATTAATTTTTTTTCGTAAATAAAGTAAATTTAAATAATAATAATAATGATAGCAACTCAAATCAACTAAAAATATTTCATCAAAATATTGCGGGTCTTTTGTCTAAAACTAACTTGTTGGAAATTACCTTAAATGAATTACGGAAAAATCACAATATGCCGAATGTGCCTACTTTGAGACTTTTGTTAATTTGAACAATAGTAATTTATTTTTGCATGCCCTAAAAAGGTAAAATAGGTCATATTTTTTTTTTTATTTTAAGTCCTAAATCTGTACCATATTTTATGCAAATAAATGATTGATTGATTCATTCATAACTTTACATGCGGGCTTTAATAAAAAATCAGCGCCATCTACTAGGAACTTGTGGACTTCATATTAGATCAAACATTACTGCATTAATAAAATAAATAAATATTTATAATTTCATAAGTTGAAAAAAAATACTATGCAATAGCTTTACCGCGGCAGTCTCCGAGTGCCACACGTCTTTTTTTATTACTTTTTTTTTATTTATTTCAATTACAAGGAAATAAAATCCATTGTGGCGCATCGCCGGGTGCTACCGCACCACGCTCGCTTCGCTCGCTCAGCTCGCGCGTAAATATAAATATTGACTAGCTGACCCGGCAAACTTTGTTTTGCGATATAAATAAAAAAAAAATAGATGTTGGCCGATTCTCATAGATACCGGATAAGCACAAAAAATTTCATCAAAATCGGTCAAGCCGTTTCTGAGGAGTATGGCAACGAAAACTGTGACACGAGAATTTTATATATTAGATAAATATAATAAAATGAGTTCCGTTTAATATTTAAACCAAACATCATAAATTTAACAATATCCAATTTAACTAAATGGCTAAACAACGTTTATTAAACTGGTTAAACGTTGCGATCAACGACTTGACTAATTGTCCTTAAGTCAGTTGAAACGGCCTAGGCGTCCAATTGAGTGGCTAATTCAACCAGATGACTGCGACATATGTACGTTTATAGCCGATGTCGCTAGCCTCGCGACATCGTGCTATCGGCAATCGCGGGCCTCTTTTTAACCGACTACGGCAAGGCAAAAAGGAGGGATATGATATTGACCTGTATGTATGTATGTGGGTATGGATGTTCATCTGTTCCCTCAAAAATTCTAAACTAGTAATCATAACTGGACAAATGAGATGTCGTTAGAAGCCTTGTCTCTTTACTGTCCGCTCAAGGCTCGCAATACGATCACGGCTACCCCTTGAACATAGCTCTATCAATATTACGTAAATACATAAATATTTAAAAGGAGACTATTGTCTTGTTTTAAACGTTTTAGAGTGTGTTTTGGTTGTCAGTTTTTAAACTTTGTGTTTGTCCCAGCACGCGACGTCGAACCGAAAAGTTTTGAGACGTGGAATATTTCGTGAATCGTAGAGATATCACAGGGAGAACAGGGCAATTAAAAATAAATGATCAACTAATCCAGGCTCTGGTCCACAATGACACAATGGGGAATCACGGATTGGTATCCTCCACAAATATAGAGTTGTGCAACAGTGACCCAACCGTAGTTTGCTAGATGATGGAGGTGACTTTATTGGGCATCTCGCAAAAGTGAATGCAGAACCGTGGATTATATGTTATTGTGGGCTGGATGTTTCCGTAGTATTTGCTGACAACACTGTGAGTCTCTTCCATTCTTTACTCCATCCTTCAAACATCCGTGGCTTGGCTCACAGATTGAGATTTTGGGAAAAGCATCTATAGTATTTAAGGTAACCGGTTTCAATAGAGTCCCTAGCAAACAACTGCGGGTTTCCTTCTATTCCTGAATGTCAAGGTATCCACGCCGGAGTAACATTAATGCCCATTAAAATTATTAATATAAATATTATAATTAAATGCAGATTACAAATCAACAGGAGATGTTTGGATTTTCACATTATTGAAGTCACTAAGTTACACTATGTTTTTACAAGTCATCATCATCATCATCACAACTCTTTTGTAATGAGCCCACTGCAGGGTATGAGTCTTTCCCCTGGGTGATAAGGAGGTTTAAGCCGTAATCCAGCAAGCTGGCCCAGTGCTGGGTGGTGGATGTCAGAATTTTCAGGATGCCGATACGGCTTCTGACAAACCCTAACGACGACTGTATACAAGTATACAGCACCCGGGACCGACTGCTTAACGTGCCCTCCGAATCACGGAAGTCGCCGTGAGAAATGAATGGTCGGCGGTCACCCATCCAAGTACCGACCGCGCCGAACGTTGCTTAACCTGTGATATCGGTTGATACACACAGTAACCACGGCGCCACGACGACTTCAACTTTTACAAGTCAACTTGAAGCAAAAAAATATTTATTTTAACGACATATTTATTTTCAATAAAAACAAACACTTCTGCGGCATTAAAAAGTGTTGTAAGAGAAATATAGAAACAAACGGGTCATAAAAGTTAACGAGAATTTCTTGTTTTGAGGTAAATCTACATCATAAAAGGATTTTAGTGGCTTGAAACGGAAGTGAAATATTGTGAAATCATAACTAAACAAATGTATAAAGGATAGTGAAACAAAAGAAAACTTACGACATTGCATTCTGCAACCACGATGACTTTTGTAAGTACACATATTGCACTTTAATTAAAGTTATACCTAAAACATTATAAGTAAATCTATAATTATAGAGGTTCTCAAAATAAGCTGAATAAGCATTGGTGGTGCATGTGACATAACAATTCGATAAATTCATAGTGGACTGTATTTTTGCCGAAGAACACACGATTAAGATTTGCTAGCCCTTTTTATTAAAGGATATCTGGACCTAAAGACGATTTCAGAAGATAAATAATGTAGTTAGTTTGAATATGAAAGAAAAGGAAAATCACAATACCTTGAGTTCGACGTGCTGCAATGTCAAATAAACGGCGCCGCGTGTCGGATCTAAGCCCATGTTTGGGTGATTGTAAAAACATAATGTTCACAAAATTTCTGGAATCAAAACACTGAACACTCGCCCTTTAGCGATATTTATTTCAAAGTACCAAGTAAAATGTTCCTACTTTGTTCCGAAAAAGAAAACATTTGATTTCTACTAAATTTAAGCACTTTCAGTAATTTAAGAAGATGCCTCTTGTGATGATTACAACTTTTACATTTTTTTAATCGTTATTTATTTATTAAGTGTATCTCAAAAACGGTGGTTTGTAGCAAAAAAAGTACTGGTACATTTTTTGTAGATATTTTTTGTCCTCCATTTTCGTCTCAGGTATTTTCATGATAACAGTTTTGCTGAAAATTGCAAATAACTGTTTTTTTTTTGACGTTTGACCTTGACTAAAAAAAAGGGAAAGATTGGGGAGTTTCAGATTTTATTTTAAATCACATTTTAAACAATCTTACCGATTTTTAGCAGGAATTTATGTTAACTTTTCTCAAATTTTTGGTCTAATTTGACCGGTCTAATGGTATGGTCTAATTTTAAAATTTTTATACTTGCATTTAAAGTTACGTTTAAATAGAAATAGAAAATATTTAAAACAATCTATAATCAACGTAGTCAGAGCATTAAAAAAACCGACTTCACGTCAAAACTTTGGCTGAGTTATAATGTCATCAACGTAAACTTTCTCCGAATTTCTTCATTATATGATACTCAACCGATTTCATTGAAATCTATATGGGACGAACTGTGAAGTATTTTCTATCATATGAAACAAGAATTTTCAAAATCGATCGTAATTGTCCGAAATATCGTGTAACAAAGATGCAAAAAAATACAGACGAATTGAGAACCTCCTCCTTTTTTGGAAGTCGGATGAAAAAAAAATACATAGCCTTAAATTTGCCAAAGGTTCAAGAGAATTATTGATTTAGAGTCTTATATCATTGTCACAAAGATACGGTTAAGGTCAGGTTCTAATGTTGAACGAGATGTGATGTGTCTAAACTTTTTTGAACTAGAATAGGAATGAACTAGAATACGAATGAAGAATCTGAATCGTTGTTTTTCTGCACTGTAGTATATGGGCAAACGGCTTCTTTTCGTGTGTTTGGCGACATCGGCTCCATATATTTTTATTTGCATAGCATTTCTATAGGTTTTTTCTATTCCACATTCGAAGGCAACAGCTAGATCTCGGTAGCTCAGTTAGTAGAGCACCCGACCAGCAACCGGTAGACCTGGGATCTTGTCCGGATCGGGATCGATTTCATTTAGTATTTTCTCTATAAAAGTCAATGCGCATGTGCTTTTTTTTATTTACCTATCAATTTATCTTAAAACTTAACCATTGTGACCGTACTTTTACTCTTGAAATATTGTTTTCGTAATGTTATTACGTCACATTCTCTAAAACTTATATTGTTTACTTTCAGGTAAGGAAGGTTCCACTTGGGTTTTTCATTGGTTTTGCTATATTTTCATCGTTCGTGAATACACAAACAAAATACACCGACACAACTCGTACTACAACTTATTATACGACGACAACGACGACAACGACGACGCAAGGGCTCCCACCAATCCCAATACCGATGCCAATGCCTATGCCGATGCCAATGCCGATGCCGATGCCGATGCCAATGCCGATGCCGATGCCGATGCAAATGCCAATGCCTATGCCAATGCCCGTGCCACCGCCCCCACCACCGCCTCCACCACCGCCTCCCATGCAAATGCCGATGCCGATGCCAATGGCAATGCCGATGCCAATGCCGATGGCAATGCCGATGCCAATGCATAACCACCAAATGATACCAATGATTATATCATTTGAATTGCCAACGAAAAAAGCGAAGACCACAAGCAAGACCACAACCTCACGTACAACTACAACAAAGAAGCCTCGAAAATCAAAACCGTCAACGATGACCTTCGAGGTAAATGTACCAATGCCGATGCCTCCGCCGCCGATGCCTATGTGCCCATGCGTATGTCCCTGTCCTTGTAACCTATGTTTCCGGCCACCTTTTATGTATGGAGGGATGGGGATGTCTTTTAATTTTAAACCGTATCAGCATAAAGGCTCAAGTTCTAATAAAAAATCTGGTGATAAAAATTCAAGCTCTAGATCTAAAAAGAGCACTGACTCTAACTCTGGCTCTAAAACAAGCTCTTGCAGTTCAGAAACTTCATGATCATGTAGAATATTTCATCCTTAATCCAACACGCTTAAGGCAAGCTCAAGGATCGTAGCGGTTAATATGATTCTATCATTATTCAAGTCTACAAATGTCATGCCAGAACGTGTGCAAACAATGCGTATAATTCTGATACTTAGACAAAACCAAACATATGTATTGGTAACTAAATCTGAGTCTGGTCTCACGCAATATTACCGATTAGGTTGAAATATTATCGATTAGGTTGAAAACGGAATACGTGGGATTCAGAATTAATTTCATCACTAAAACAGTGATATCTATAATGGTGGATACTAATCGCTAGCGAGGTCCCTCAACTTTAAAGCTATACATAGCACATTCAATCATATAAGTCATATCATTATTAACCTGCTCTTAAACTATTTTGAACTAAATTATTAGGATAAAATGACGTCAATCGATAGGAAATCATCCATAAAATGATTTTTTTTACATAAATATCATAGAAATCGAACAAATACATACAATTCATAGCGCTGAATGATAAAAATAAATCACTATCAACAAAGCCATAAAAAAATCTACATATACGTCCATTGAGTATAGAAGAAACGTCATTATAATGTTCCAAAGAGGTCTAAAGGTTAGCGCACACTTTGTCGGGCCGCATCGTAAGACCAAAATCCGTGTATGAGCCCCTCGTACATTTTATATGAACTATCACATACTATGCGGGGCGGGGCGCGCCCCATTTCATATAAAATGTATGAGAATGACGCAGGCGGATTATTGCACTGCGATGCGCCCCAGCAAAGTGTGTGCTAACCTTAAAGGAAAAATAGTGACGCTTTGTTTTAATTTGTAATTATGCAGTAGGTACACTATACTCGTCATCGTGATAATCATCATCCGCTGGCAGTAGCCCACTGCTAGACAAATTCCTTCCCAAGATTCTACATTAAAATATATATTCCTCATATTGAATTAAGGTTTTAGTTATAAAACACTTCTCTTTATAAATTAGGATAGCATTAAGTTATAAATATCATTAATACTCAGTTCTTGTTTTAATTGTCTCATTGAATTTTTCAAATTTCTGTCTCGTTCGATTTTAATTTAGATTATAAATGTGAATGTTTGGATGTATTGATGTTTATTCCTCAATCACAGCAAAACGGCTCAACGGATTTTGAAATTTGAAATAGTGTCATAGTGACAGTACCTATACAGTCTGAAATAGCGCATTTTTATGCCGATGTTCCTGCGGGATTCGGAATTGGGCGGGAAAAACAGCAAGTTAAGTTATAAATATAAATCATTAATACTCAGTTCTTGTTTGAATTGTCGTATTGAATTTTTCAACTTTCTGTCTCGTTCAATTTTAATTTAGATAATAAGTCTATGCTGAACATTAAATGATATCTTAATTGTGTTTCAATTTATTTATTGATGGAGTTAAAACCACACCTAAATCCCTATCATCTTAATAATACCATCACATTGCCTACGATGCCTGTTTCAGGATACTTCCTTGATACTTCTATTTACAACTGAAAAGGTAGCTAATGTGTACCTTTTATGGCAAACAAAGTTTTATACAACGTGTAACAAAATGGAGAGATAAAACTTAAAGGTTAGCTTTTATGCCATACGTAGAATATACAGTAAAATAATTGGCATGATCAGTGCTGGTATAGACTTTCATACTTTATTTAATTATTTTACTACAAAATATTTTGACAACCCTAGTCAACCTGAGCAAGCTAAAACAAGACTTGTGCCGCAGTCAGTGACCTAATGATTTTTCCCGCACCGGCTGAACTTTGTAGTATCTGTCTTACCTTAGTTACCCATCACTTTATTTTGACGCCATCTGTTATCGAATAGATTACATCAAAAGCTAACAGCTGTTTTTAAGGTTGACTCTTACATATTTTGATCTAAACTTTGAATTTGTTTTACGGCTGAACCGTAAGTATAACAAATTTATGTTACTGTTACTTATAAACTACATCACCAAACATACAATCCCCTTAAGTATTATCTCTTCATTACGTTGTATACAAATAGTTATCTTAAGTTGACAGACAGGAAAAAAACAATGTTTTGTTTGTGAAAATTTGTAGTAATCCCTCCAAAAACATACGTGTAAAAAAGGAGAACCAAATTCAATTCAAAAATTATGCTTAGCCGTGGGCTTCGCCGGAAAAAGAATACAGATCTAAATGAGTGCCAAGTCTTATGCAAAATCGAAATTTGTATTAACAGGAACAAAATAACATTATGAGCAAGTATTAAACTCTATTGTTTTGCTTTATTTGATACCTATAACAATTGCTGTTATTTAAAAATGTGAAATCTTAAAGTAGGTTAGATTTGACTTGGCCAGTTTTTATCAGAATTAAGATGTTGAATGACTTTTTAAAATGACTTCTATAATGAATTTGCGTGAACTTCCGCGTGTCGATCTCTAGATCTATTTATCAGACTGAATTATTTTTGACACTTTCTTAGAGTTTTTAATAGTTAGTATGTTTAAAAGTATAATTCCAGTATATTTCAACCCATATAATAAATTGTAGGGTTATAATAAAAACATTAATAGTGTGAACTATAATAACGAAGCTTAGGAGAAGCTAATTTTATAGTATTAATATATATTATTTTATATACAAAACCTTAAAGTTATGGGAAATCAACAGGAACATGTTGATTTCCCATAACTTTAAGGCTTTGTTCTTTACTAAAAAACTATTCTTTTTGCCAAAGAATATGTGGTTCAAAAGCGCATACTTTCCAAGATATCATACATCTTAATATAATGAGTTCATAAATTTTTACCCTTGTAAAATGTCTTTAACATTAGTTCAATGGACGCGTGTCAAAAACATTTTAAACTTTGAGGAAAGTCGAAATAGTAGATTATGCAACAAGGGGATAAAGCAGTGTATTATGTCACGGGCATCATATTGAATCCTGAGCGAAATGAAGCGAAATAAGATGTTAATTTCCGAACGAAGTGAGGGAATTATGGTAAGAATCCTGAATGAAGCGAGGGATTCAAGACTGCCCAAGACTAAGACACTGTTATCCCCGAGGAGCTTAGTCTACTTTATACACCACCTTGTAAGATAATCAGGTAATGAAACGCAGGAATTAAATCAAGTACTTAGGTATTTAATAATTTAGAAATTAAAGATAATATTAGAAACAATTGATCAGTTATGTAAAGATAAAGTGATATTTCTATTTGGTATATTCATTGTTTACTGTCTTCAACATTGAATAAACAGTCCATAGGCTGCTAGGTTTCTTTGTAGCAGACAACTGTTGAAAATATACTAAAAGCAATGAGTGCGAAATAATTTTCACGGCTTTTTTAGTTTTCCAAGCAAAGAAATCTTCGTAAAATTTCATGTACAAATGCTTTGATTTACACGGCAAAATATTATCGACGATACTATTTGCTTCATTTCTAATATCTTCTGGTGTTAAATCGTCACTCGAGCTCGACATATTTTATTTATTTGAAAACTATTCAAAAACCGCGCAATTTTACTTCTTATTTGTCTTTTTCAAAAGGCAAAAGAAACCGTCGCATACAGCTTTTTTACGAAGATTTTTATTTTTTCTTGGTAGACGTTCCAAATGCAAAGGTACACAAACTTATACAGCCAAATTTAAAGTCCATATATTTCTAATATATATATATTTCTAATTCTAACTAGTCATACAGCCATGTCCATGTAGGTATTATTAAATTTCGCTCCAATTGACATTCCAAAATCAAATGACATTATAACCCTTAGGATTAAAGTATATGTTATTCCCTGTAAGATACCTTTTTTAATCTTAAGGGATTAATATCTTGTTTTAGATGGACTTTATCTCATACATAATGCGAATTTTAAACAAAGGTGGTGTATAAAAGTATTTTTTATTCCCTGTAAGATACCTTTTTAATCTTAAGGGATTAATATCTTGCTTTAGGTGGAGTTTATCTCATACATAATGCGAATTTTAAACAAAGGTGGTGTATAAAGTGTTTTATTTAATAGTATGAATCGCGAAAACTTAAGACAATACTCACATGTTATTTGATTCTATTACATGGTCCCATTAATACCCTAGAGTTATAGGAAATCAACAGGAACACTTTGTATAAAGTTGTTTAATTTAAAAACAAAGAAACATGCGTTGTCAAGTTCACTTTACTAATAATTCTTCAAGAACTTTAAAACATTGTAAAATAAGCAGAATAGCTAGGAAACAGTTGCGGAGAGAAAACTGTTTACATATAGGACTATTGACAATAACCAACAAAAAATAACCAATGCTCACATTGAGCCTAAAAGAACACAATAATCATGGGTAACTTTAACACCTGCTTATTCAAAAACCAGAATCGGGCAGATAAACTACATTCAGTTATAAATTCTTATGATTTAAATATTTTACCTTTGAATGCAACACGCCATTTTCCTAACTCTACCCTATCTCTTCTAGACCTTATCGTAGTCTCTTCCAAGGACCATGTTCAAAAATATGGACAACTAGATGCTGACGTCTTTTATTATCATGATCTACTTTTTCTATCTTTCAAGATTCGCCCTCCTAAAGCCAAGCCGAGAACTCGCAACGAAATTTTGGTCTAACAAGGATGCCAAGATGGACTGGCACAATGTGGTAAATAATGAGTCTGTAGATTCGATGGCAGAAATTTTGAATTCCTTACTGACCCAACTTTATCACCATGCCCCGTGGCATGGTGGTCATTAAGACCCGTGATCAAGCATCTTCCTGCTCCTTGGCATTCCGATGACATTAAATTGCTTATGAAGAAACATAACCGAGCACGTTTGGGGATTCTTAAAGACTGGGTGTAGGAAAACTAGTTATTTTTCTTCTGCTGGTCTTATGAACGCCCATATTAAGACTTCTACATACATCAAATTACATTTCATCATTGCCTACACCTAGTTATATTCCTTTTAGTTTATAACAATTCTCTGAATGTGCTGTTAGGAAAACAATAAACACTATAAAATAAAATGCAGTTGACTGTGACGGTATAAGTCGAAAAATAATTGTCCTAATATTGTCTTAAGTTTTTGCGATTCATACTATTAAATAAAACACTTTTTAACCGGATTTATTGCATACCTATATTTCGACATCGACCAGTCGCTCGTGACCACGGGTTCTGCGAAAATTCAAAATGTAAATATACGCAATAAATCCGTTTAAAAAGTGTTTTATTTAATTATTGTCCTTCTTGACAGCCTACTTCCCTTAATCACTTCAATTTTTAACAAATCTGTCACCTCCAATACTTTCCCAAAATTATGGAAAGACGCTCATGTAAGTCCTCTTCTTAAAAAAAGCCTCTCCTCAAACCTATAGTGATTTCCGAACTATTTCTATATTAACATTTCTATGCATAGTACTTAAGCGTCTTATTCATCAGCAGCAAAAATATTCTTAATCCCTTCCAATCTCGTTTTCGACCTGGTCACAGCACTGTTACACTCTGGTTAGAATACCAGAAGATATTCGCAAGGCTAAAGAACTCAAACAAATTATGTTATTAGCCTTACTAGATTTTAGCAACTTTTGAAGCTGACTGTACCACCTAAGTCTTCATGTTCACTTTCCATCAGGTGCCTTGGAGCAAAAACCTCATACCTATGTCTCGGGTGATAGTTACTATTAATACAGTAAAGACATAAAGATATGTTATATTTACATACTACTTAATACTTTAAAACTTATACAATATATTATAATTACACAACCAATCCAGCTAAATTTCGCCCCATCACCTGTCTTCAAACATTATATAAGATTATTACCGGCTGTATAAGTGAAACGCTCTATGAACATCTAATTAAAAATAATGTACTGGCTGAAGAACAGAAAGGGTGTAGAAAATCCAGTAAAGGATGTAAAGAACAATTAGTGATTGACACTGTTATTACTAAACAAGCTTACAAAAAGAAAAAAGATATACACACTATGTTTATAGATTACAAGAAAGCCTACGATTCAATTCCACATAGCTGGTTAATAGAAGTTTTGAATTTATATAAAATACACCCAACAATCGTACAGTTTCTAACCACCGCAATGAGTACATGGCAAACACAATTAAGGATAAACGATAGTCTTGGTAGCCGGGAAATGGGTACAATAAAAATTAAAAAAGGTATTTTTCAGGGGGATTCACTAAGCCCGTTATAGTTCTGTATGGCTGGTTCTGTATTAAACCCATTATCTAAACTGCTTACTGACAAAACAGGATATACATTAAATATTAATTCTTGCTCCCACAATATCACACATTTATTATATATGGACGAGATTAAGTTATATGCCACTAATATTACAGATTTATTTAGACTCGTAGATATAACCCAAATATTCTCTGATGATATAAAAATGCAATTTGGGGTTGACAAGTGCAAAATACTCTCCAGTTGTAAAGGAAAACCACAGAAAGAAAGCCACGCATTAAACACAGGCGAAACAATTGAATCTCTAGGGCATGGTAATCTTTATAAATATTTAGGTTTCTAACAATTACAAATAATGAATATGAAAAATACTAAAAATAAACTCAGAAATCTATTTAAAAACAGGATAAATAAAATTTTAAAAACTACACTGAATTCTCAAAATATAGTTAAAGCCATTAATTCATTTGCTATTCCCGTACTTTCATACTCTTTTGGCATTATTTTTTGGTCAAAGAGCGATTTAGACAATCTACAAAGGGTAATAAATACTTCATTGACGAGATATCGAAAACATCATCCAAAATCTTGCGTACAGAGGCTCACTTTATCAAGAAAAGATGGAGGAAGAGGCCTTTTAGATATTGAAAATCTACATAATAAACAAATAACCAATTTAAGGAACTATTTCCATTCCAAAGCAGAAAACAGTAATCTACATAAATTCATCAATTATAATGACCAACAATTAACACCGTTAAACCTATTTTCATGTGATAAGCAAACTAACGAAGCACTGGTAGAAATAGAACAAAAAAAAAACAGCAATGGAGAGATAAATCTTTACATGGGCGTCATTATGCTGCACTCGATGAAGCACATGTCGACAAAGAAAAATCGAACTTGTGGCTTCTTCGGGGGGAACTGTTCCCTGAAACGGAGGCATTCATGATAGCAATACAGGACCAGGTGATTAAGACCCGTAATTTCAGGAAACATATCCTCAGAGAAAACCTTGCAAGTGACAATTGCAGAAAGTGTAACTCTGGCACAGAAAATATACAACACATAACAGGTTCCTGTAAAGCTCTTGTACAGACAGACTATAAGCATAGACATGATCAAACTGCAGCGATAATACACCAATACCTAGCACACAAATTTAAATTCATAGATGAAAAAGTAGCCTATTACAAGTATAAACCCGACCACGTTTTAGAAAATAGCCATGTTAAATTATATTGGGATCGGACAATTACAACAGACAAAACAATTACAGCTAATAGACTAGATATAACAATTCATGACAAGGTTCATAAAAAAATATTCTTAATAGATATAGCAGTTCCCAATACAAATAACGTACAAAAAACAATCAACGAAAAATTAAATAAATACTTGGATTTAGCAATAGAATTACGACGACAATGGAGAGCAGAGACTGTACAAATAGTACCACTAGTGGCTTCATCAACAGGCATCATACCAAAACATTTTAGAACCAGTTTAGAAACTTTAAATATACCACACCACCTTACTAATACCATACAAAAATGTATTAGTAAGGTGGTGTGGTATTATACTTAACACCTGCCGTATCACAAGGAAGTTTCTAACGTCTGGAACAAACGTAAACGAAACAACACAACTTTAACATGCTTGGTTTTAGGCCCGCATTGTTAAATAACTTACCTCTTTTAGAGAGAATATCCTTTTTGATAAATACATTAAATAAAAATAAAAAATATTTATTTCCACAAACACGTAAATTACAATATAAAAAAAGAAACATACACGTTTAGCTTGGAAATGGGACAAGACTCAGCATTTTGCTGACAAGTGCAAACTAACACTTGACAGCGCTGATTTTCAGTCTTGCCCTTATCGTATCTTGTCAATATAAAATCTTTTGATAAAATATTTATAATATTAATATTTTAAATATTAAAATATTTGGCCACCAGAGACGACAAGATACGATATTAAATATATAATCTTTTGATAAAATATTATAGTATCTTAGCTGAGTCTAGCGCCCTTTAATCTGCTGATAAGTTAAGAAAAAATCAAAGAACTTACCTACTGGAAGTTAAAAAATAGACGTACATAATTTCAATCACATCGAGTTCATAATATTATCTTAAGTTTTCGCGATTCATACTATTAAATAAAACACTTTTTAATTTATCGCGACTGTCGCTCGTGACCACGGGGTCTGAAAAGACACCGAAACGTCGAGTTAAAATTCAAAATGTAAATATACGCGACAAATCCGGTTAAAAAGTGTTTTATTTAACATCGAGTTCATCCCTGGTGCTCTGGTCTAGACGCTACTTTGGCAATCGTGATTCATGAGGACACGGGTTCGATTCCCAATTGGGAACAAGAAAAAATATTCCGGGTCTGGGCGTTTTGTTTATATGTTCTAGGTACCCTCCTAGTTCGCTAGAACTCATAACACAAGCTTTGCTTACTTTGAGGCCATGTAGCTGGTGCGATTGTCTGGGGATTTTATTTTTTATATTTGTCTCACATGAGTAAAAAAAATACGTGAACTCAAAATCAACCGTAAGATACTTACTTTCCTTTACCCGTACAATAAAACATTTGTTCATATAATTAATTGAATCAGGCGTTACTTTGCGGAAATCCATGACAACTAATATAAAAAGTTGCTATTATTCCATTTGTTCGAACTTAAAGCTAAGGTACAAAAACCCGTTCTTAAAATTCAAATCGGGTGGTTTCATTTAGAATAAGTTTAACAGATATTACAGAGAGTTGATTTCCTTTTTCCGAAAATTTAAACATGTTTGCTTATACATAATATTTTCCCTGAGAGTAGGAAGAATTTGCTGAATGGTATCCCTCGCGCCCCCCTAACGTCATAATCCAATCGCCAAAAAGGGTTGTCTCGACTATACTCATAATATATGACGAACACTTTGACGATGCGATGGGGTAAAGCTGTCTGCCTCTGATGCCAGGGGTTGCGGGTACTATTCCCGCACGGAACAAGAAAAAAAAATGTTCCGTGTCTGGGTGTTTATCTATTTATGTATTTATATTCCCTAGTTCGCTACATGGTATCCAATAACAAAAGCTATGCTTACTTTGGGGCCATGTAGCTGGTGTGATTGTCTGGGGATTTTATTTTTCTGGATGTCTGATGCAGATAGGTTTACCCTATCACCAAAGTGGTCGTCTTATATATTTTACCTTTGACGTATGTTTTCTCTTTGTTGGCCCTACTGTCCAGTTTTCATAACAGTTTAAGTGAATTCCCCGAGCTTTTATATTATTTTTGTGTTAAGTTTAACTTGTATCGTGCCGAAAAGGATTCAAAGTAGTGGAAGAAACTCTTATTATTAGTGCAAACTTTATGTGATTAAGTAAAAGAAAATAAAATTTAAAAAGTAAAATTTATGTTCTATACTTTTACAATATTTTTATGTCTGTGTAGGGTTTTCTTAGAATAGCCCTACCAGCCCTGGAAGAGTGTGTCGTATAAGGCAACTAAGGCTGAGTGACCCATGCTCTGTGGTAAAATCTCGTCAGGGTCCGAGTGGCTAGCGACTAACCTTCATGTAAAATTTGCTGCCAAATATTATCGCTCCGGCAGTGACGTGTTTGGACAATAATTACTGAAGAGCTAGTTCTTTTCTAAGCCCATGTCACAGTACAGACATCTACAGTAAAATTCATAAAAACGAACGAAACGCGAGCTATACCTACGCGGCTCGATCTCGGCATGCGCTAGGCATGCGGCCAGTCGCGAGTATCTACATACCGAAACAATTGTTGATTGAGCTTTACGTTAATATGCAGATTGTTTATAATTTAAAATTTAATAATACATCTTTTTGTGCGTCTCAGTCGAGGCGCAAGTATTTTTCGGTGGCAAATTTATAAGACCGATTTGTTGTTCAAACGTAAACATGGTTTTTTGACACAAAACGTATTTTTGTTGAACACTTCCTATTCAATTTACAAATTATTTTATTTGTTTAAACAAAAAAAGTATATTTGCAGTCACAAAACTAAATGGAAGTAAACACATAGTAGGCAAATGTAATTTAAACGCTGAAGGCGGGCAGCCCTATCACATGTAAACGGACCGCGGCGCTGTAGGCATTTATTTCAAAGATGCGGCCGAGTTGAATTACTGTAGATATCTGTACTGTGCCCATGTGCTTTCGTTTTCGACCTCATCTTCACTTACCATCAGGTGAAATTGAGGCCAAACGCGGGTGTCTTTAATAAAAAAAAAATAGACAACTGTAAAACGGTTAATATGCAAATAAATAAATTAAATTAAATGACTCACAGCCCTGCAGTGGGCTCTTAAAAAAAGGTTGAGATTTGATTTTTGTTTCTTAACTTAACAAAGACTACTTCACAACCAGATTTCAAAAAATTCTACGCCTTTAGAATGCTTCAGTTTTGAAGAAAATTTTCCGCCTATTATATAAAGGAATTCCACCGGATAACAATTAACGCAGGTAAAATCATCGGAGTAAAATAATGGGACCAAATTATCTATCATTATCGTCAAGCAGTGGACGTCTACAGGTCGTTGATGATGATGATCATTAAAGAATTAAAAAATGACAGATACATGCATTTGATGAATTTAAAACGACATCAAGGTTTAAAGAAATAGTTGTTTTTATTTAAGGTTTTCCTCGGGTCGAAGCCTGAATTTAGGTCGCATTCCTGATTTTGGTCTTTTCGTTTGAAACTCAATGGGAACTTCCTCAGTGCTATCAAATTTGCTGTTCAATCCAGAGTCAAAAGAAGATTCTATTCTTTTATGTATTTTTTCTTTTCCAGCACTGTTTTGGGCTTTTTTATTTTTTTGTTTACGTTTTCTTTCATGATCCTTGCTGTGAGTTTTTTTTCTAGGTTCACTTGATTCCATTGGTGGTTGGGTAAAATATCTGAACGCTGATTTTGAGTTCTGTTCACTAGATTTTTCTGAAGATTGTTGTTCTGACTTTTTTTGCACTCGTCCTATTGGGACTTTCTTTTTCTTTCCTATTGATACTATTAGTTTAGGATCTTCATATCGTTTTCCGGAAGAATCTTCTGACATTAACTGTGAAGATTCTTCAAGTTGTAGTTGTTTAGAAGATTCTTTTGGTCTCTGATGCTTATACTTTATAGGTTGCACTGTTTTAGATTCTGCTGGAGTATTCTGTTGTACATGTTGCCCCAAATCTTCTGGTGGCCTCGGTTTATAATCTAGTGGTTGCCGTTGTCTGAAGTCGTCTTGTGGTTGTTGCTCTATTAGTGTTTCGTCTTTGATATCTTTGACCATTTCTTCATAATTAGAGTCTAGATTTAATTTTTCAATTTCATTTTTTATCATATGTGCTGCATAGTTAGATATATTTTTTTCGTACTTTACTCTGCCCTCTTCATCAATGTATCGTATCATTGGCTTCACTCTATCATCATATTCCCTGATATTAGCAGCGGTCTTTGTCGTTTTTCTTTTAAGCATGCCTTGTTTTTTACTTTTTTTACCTTTTTTCTTTCGACTTTTCTTTGAACTTTTTTCTGATGAATCAGATGCATCAGACTTGGATTCATCACTTTTGTCTCCAGCCTCACTATCGGAACTATCCTTATCTGATTTATCCCTTTTCTTTTTCTTTTTCCTTTTCCTTTTTTTATCACTTTTGTCACTTTTATCTTTTTCTTTATCCTTATTAGTTTTTCGTTTCTTGGTAGGTCTACTCCTGGAATTATCACCAAAAATTATTACTCTGCCCAATATGGGCAAAGGGTTCATTGGCATAGGCATAGGCATAGCAAAAGGGTTTACTGGCATCATTGCCATAGCAAATTGACATGGTCTAGCTGTGGTAGTAGTCGTGGTTGTAGTTGTGGTTGTTGTTCTTCCATACTCTGTTTCATTACCATAACCAAAACCATTGCCATTGCCATTGCCATTGCCTGGCCTATAAGCTATCAAAACTGGCATCATTGGAGGTGCCATTGGTATCGGTTGTGCGTACGGCATTAGATATGGCATAGGCCAGCCTGGTGGAGGCGGAGGCTGTGGACAGGATGCGTTAACTTTTGTATTTCTTCTCGCGTTTTGCATTGGGTGCATGGTTTGTTGATGGGTATATTGTAAAATTGCTAATGGTATAAATGTTAAAAAATAAAGCAAAGAAATATTTTTACTCGAATTGACCTGAAACAATAACTAACATAAATATGTTTGAAAGTACAAAAGTATATATACTTATCTTCACAATTTTTTAATATAAATTAGAATTAAATTAATCAAATACACGTACTTACGACAATCATATTTAATTAAAACTATTTTGATTTGCCTTTAGTTATGGACTTACAAGCATTTTTGTTAATAAATAAATACCATTTTACGTATTATTTTAGTGAAAACTTTTTGACGAAATAATACATCTAAAGTAAAAAGAACTCGTAAAGTTTTATAGCGCGTTTGTATCGATGTTATTTCCGTAAAACTACTGAATTCAGGCGATAAATGACAAATAAATGTTTCTATATAACAACTCCTTATTTTTCTACTCTACACGAAATAACAACTTTTATTGTGTTGTAAAAAAATAGAAGTTACTTTTTGTGGTTTGTTTTAAATATCGAATGAAATAAGTAACCCCATGTTAAATATTTTGAGATACTTTTATATTACTTTATACCTCAGTATAGATGGAAAAGTGAAAAAACCTTCGTACAAAGTACTTAACGGTGTTGAAATATTGTATATTTTCATAAGTTGTAATGTGCCACATCGAAGTGTTTTCAATAGATTCAAGACTAGGATCCTGCACTGATATAGAGCTTTCGTTCGTATGAGCATCAATTCTTTGATTTTGTAAGTGATTCAGGGACGAAATCACTTTCTTAATATTGTCATCAACTGCAAGTCTCAGAAAATCTGTTTTATATTGTTTCTTAGACCCTTTTGAGATTCGTCTAGCAGATACCAAAAGGTTATCGATTATTTTTGACATTGGTTTAATCAATTAGGCTTTCACAGTGATTAGTTAAAGTGTTTGCATCTTGATAGTACATGGCGCGTTTCAAATATTAGATAGTATTTTTTATAGTTCCGATGTATTAAATATATTCATATCCAAGTCACTTAACAGTATAATCTAATGTAGTTACGCAGTTAGTCCACAACTTGTCTACTGCATGTCCAACTCTTTGATAACGCAATACCAACTAGCGTATCAATTATTTTTTTGTAACATATTCGGCTAAATTTTCCTTTAGTATACATACTATACAGTATTTGGTACATACTACACTTATTTTCCTTCAATAGTATCGTGGATCAATTTTTTATTATTAATTATTTTGGAAACAAGCAGATATTTCCAATGTGGTCAGTAAATAAAAAGTTAAACAACCTTCTCTCTGGGAAAGTATCACACAAAAAGTGAGGTGTTAACGAATGGAGACAAAAAATAAAAAGTGCTTAAAAAAATTCAAATACATACATAACATACATAACTTCACGCCTGTATCCCGTATGGAGTAGGCAGAACACCAGAGGTAATAAAACCATCTGATGTCACGTTTGACACAAAAAAGCCTCCCATAATACCTCGGTCCCTTAACTGACTTTTGCAGTATGCCCGGGAAGAGAAGCAGCTGGAACATTCTATGTTTTTCTTTCGCTCCCAGTCCAGCATAAAAGCAAAGACTACATTCAAAGACTACATAAAATGAGGAATAAAAAAAATTTGGTACTAAGTAACATAAAAAAGGTATGTAAGTTAAAAAAAATACAATAACAGCATTAAAAAAGAACAACCCGTACAATTTAGTTTACTCTACCCATCATACAGACTAGAAAGTAGCATGTTAATTTGTTTTTTGAAATCATGAAGAGTTTTTTGAAATATGTCAACTAATTCAAATCGTTTTTTATAGTTAGAGCAAATACGGTACATAGGGGCGCGATGCCCTTGGTTAGAGTTATGCAGATCTAAGTTAAACAAGTGTGTGGCTCGTGTTCTTCGTTTCGGAACATTAAATGTAATTTTTTCAGAAAATCAGGACATTTAAAAAAAAAAATCGTTTATTTCAATATTACAAAAAATATTTTTATACATGGGCTAGTGACTCCTTTTAGGCTTGCAAAAGCCTGTGTTAGGAGGCACCTTATCGTAATTATTTTATCATACTTTTCATAAAAGGGATTCCAGATGGTAGAGGCATGCTCAAGACAAGGTCGGACGAGCGCTTTGTAAAGGATAAGGTATGAGGAGGTATACCACCAAACATTTTGTACAATTACATTTTGAACAAATCCAAACATTTTGTACTTATGTTTTTTTGATCATATTATCAATATGTTCATCAAATATTAATTTGTCGTCTATTAGAACTCCTAGGTCTTTTACACATTATGTTTTCGATATGTTGTCACTGCCTGCTACAAAGGTTAGTACATACATACATACATAACGTCACGCCTGTATTCCTAATGGGACAGAACACCAGAGGCTATAAAAACCATCTGATGTCACGTTTGACAAATTTGGAGGTATTAATATGATGGAGAGAGACAGTGACAGGGGGTCAGCCTGTCGCCCACAAAATCGTCAATAAATCCTCCGTTCCTTAACTGACTTTTACAGGCCCGGGAAGAGAAGCAGCTGGCACATTCTATGTCTTTCTTTCGCTCCCAGTCCAGTATGGAAGCTGGACTGGGAGGTTAGGTCCATAAGATTCCTCTTCCTACTGAAGGTAATGTGCTGACATTTGTCATAAACTAGTTGCAGTTTATTTCGATCGATTTAAGTGTTGATAGCCACCAAATTGGTTTATGACTAGTTTGTTATTTTTTGCATCGCTGAATAGAAGTATGATATTGTTATGGCAGCAGTGAGCAATATCGTTTACAAATATGATGCATAGTAGCGGCCCAAGTACAGATCCTTGGATTATTCTCTATGGCACGTGAACTAGAGTAGACTTTTGGGAACAATTGTTTGTTCCCAATTCCCAGAAAAGGGATGGCAGGCCGCGGCCCACGGCCCGACGGTTGACGACGGGATGTTGTATGTATGCTAGTTGTAATAATAACTTTGATAGCGCGATGCAGGAATTATGTCGTGTCGTCATCGTTCTATCGAGCGTCGCTAGACGTCGCTACAGACTTATGCCTGCACATGACTACTTTTACTTTCAAGATTTTTGGGGTGTGAAAGTTTAATTTTAATGAGTATACTGGATTCGGTCATCGAAATTTTATTTATAATTTATGCGATCTTCAAAGTTAACAACACCTTTGGTGTCGTATACTGAGATGTTTCAGCAATTTCATTTTCTAGAGTCACAGAACTAGGATATGTATCGTCAGACTTTTTTATGAAGTGTACATAAGACCAAAACGGTATGATATTATGCTTCATGGTTATTTCTGTGCTGCGAATATATTCTCTATGACAATCTTTACATATCTAATATATAAAATTCTCGAGTCACAGTTTTCGTTGCCATATACTCCTCCGAAACGGCTTGACCGATTTTGACGAAATTTTTTGTGCTTATCCGGTATCTATGAGAATCGGCCAACATCTATTTTTTTTTATTTATATGGCAAAACAACGTATGCCGAGTCAGCTAGTATTCTCTATAAAATTTTACATCTACCTAGCAATAAAGAAAATTCTTGGTAATCTCTATACGTTTTGATCCAATTTTTTTTCTTTACGACGACGAAGGTTTTGTTTTAGCCGGGGAGAAAACCATTTAGGAAAGTTACTTTTACGATCTTTGTTTTAGAGGTTACATGTTATGTTATCATAGTAAAAAATCTGTACAGCTTCATTAGGGTCGAGATCCGGTTTGAGTTCATTATGTCAGTCGATAGCCATTAAATCATAGTTTCTTACATAGTTTGCTCTACGGAAGTCATACTTAGATATATTTAAAACAGTAGGTATAGGTTTCAATTGAAAATAATATCCTATGGGGGTTGGTGATTATCTCAATTTGAGACGTATTTGGCACATACTTGTCACTCACGGATTACTCAATTTTAAATCCAAAATTCTATTGTTTTTATTTGTAAAAGAGTTATATTTGCTATAGGTATATATAAGACATAGCTCCTCCTGAATATTAACAGTGTCAACAAACTGACTCTCTGACTGATGTAATCGTTTGAAAAAGTTTATTAAATTTATTATCTATAGGTAGATCTTATAGGGGCATAAGTGTCAATATTTACCATTGAAGCCATCGGGGATGATAAAGATGGAGAGGGTATGAAGTTAAATATTTTTTAAAGCTTACATGATGTACATTTCCATTTAGGCTTATTCGTGGGGAGTATCTTCTGAAAATCATTCTCAGATAGCCCCTCACATACATAATGACAAGGATTTCGACACCCTGCGCAACGCATTCATGGAGATTTATTACGTTGGATTCGATCGTATCTTTCGAATAGGTCACAGGCTGTGGTCATCGGGGGTTATAGGTCGGATTTCATAGATGTACCCTGCGGCGTACCTCAAGGATCACATTTGGGACCATTGTTTTATAATGCTTACCTTTTTGACATCGGTAATTGTTTCAATCACTCTGAATTTTTACTTTACGCCGATGACAAAAAAATATTTCGTAAAATCAGCTCCATTAGCGACTGTAAATCGTTACAAAACGACCTGGACTCCTTGTCTCAATATTATATCAAAAACAATATTACTATAAATATACAAAAATGCGAACATGTCATCTTCTCACGCAAAAAAAAGCCCATTGAGCACATCTACACTTTTAATGACATTGCAATCAGAAAAACCAGAACGGTACGAGATTTAGGAGTGTTTTTTGATCACAAAATGTTGCTTACTGATCATATAGAATACATCAACAAGAGAGCTTTTCGTAGTCTAGGTTTCGTTCTACGTTCCTGCAAGCCATTCACCAACAAGGAAGCAATTAAATTAATATATTTCTCATATGTGAGGAGTATTCTGGAATACTCCAGCACTATATGGTCTCCACAGTACATGATATATATAAATAAAATAGAAAGGATTCAAAAAATATTTATAAAGCACCTAAATTATCGTTACCGTTTAGACCCAGGGTCTTACGAGAATAGCTGTAGAGCGCATGGTCTCTTGTCCTTAAAACATAGGCGTATGATTCTGGATATGTGTCTTCTGTACGACATTGTTCATAGTCGGATTGATTGCCCTAATTTGGTCGCCAAGATTTCCTACTGCGCACCAACTTACCGTACGAGACACACAGCCTTACTACACGAACAGTTACACTACACAAACTACACAAAAAACACTGTCATCTCCCGCATCACACACACATACAACAAACACTTCAGTCACATAGATCTATTTGCTTGCAGTAAATCTAAATTTAAACATGACCTTATAAACACCTTTATAGAATAATCGCAAATCGAAATTGTAATTGTTTTAATTTTAATAATATTTAATAAATTTTTGTTGAAGAATTGAGATAGGAATTCAATTTAAAAAAAAAATGGAACAAGCCATAAACCTTTATGTTCTTTTTTTTTTTAAATTTTAGGTATACATAGTTTATACGTTAACACATACTATTTATGTATCTATATATTAACATTTTAAATATAAATCAATATCTATCTAAACAATATTTAAATAATTTAAACCGTCAAAGTATCTATATGCTTTATATACTTTGTATTTATATCTTTATTGGATATTATATTTAAATTATATCTTTAAACATTCAGAGCTTTGAATTTCTTAATTTAGAATATTGTTTTTCTTTTTTTCTAACAGAACTATTTAATTTTCATTTCTGTACACTTTTTGGAATTCCTTTGAAGTTTTTTGTTTGTTTTTGTATTTATTGCACTACTTCTGATTGAGTACTATCTGTAAAGTTTAGGGAAACCTGTTATTGGCATTATTATATTGTTTAAACGTTTTGTAAAATATTGTTATGATGTATGCTGTTGGTTTTCTTAATAAATAAATAAATAAATAAATAAATAAATAAACGAAGCTATTCATCAATCTTCACGACCATCAAACATTTATAGCATTTCATTGTCGGTGGGGACATCTGTTGTTCAGTAGCAGTACTAATTGTTTTAAACCTAACAGTTTACCAAGTGTGGCAGAAGATGGCGTTGTTAGCAAAGTTCGTTGGCCAATTTAATAGTGGTGTAGATAATTCTATATAAACTCTAATATCAGAAACCTGTCTTATTGATTGTATTTGTCAGCGACGTCTCATACTTTAAGGTTTCGTAAAACATAGGTACCTACAATGTTTCTAATAATATTACTAAGAAAGTTTGATTTTAAATCCTCTCTCTTCAATATGTTTAGTTGCGCTCTAATATCGTGCGAGAGAAGGATATTTCTGTTTGTTAGTAGAATTCCCGAAGGTTTGACTGTATGTTTGTAGGTATTAGTTGCGCTCTGACACCATGTTAGGGCAAGAGAGAGAATATATTTCTATTTATTATAGAAATTATGTTAGATAAATCTGTGTTATGTTTTACGTTATAATAAGAACATTCTATAATGTTCTTATTAAAACTTATGAAGCTTGAGATTGTAGAAATTTCCAGAAGCTATTGTTGTATGGACGTACGTTCAGGTATAGGTATATTACAAGCTATAGTGTTTCAGCGATAAATAAGTTATTTTTGAAGTCGTCGTGGCGCCGTGGTTACTGTGCATATCAAAAGATATCGCAGGTTAAGCGCGCTCGGTGCGGCCGGTATTAAGATGGGTGACCGCCGACCATTCATTTCTCACGACGACTTCCATGCTTCGGAGGGCACGTTAAGCAGTCAGTCCCGGGTGCTGTATACTTGTATACAGTAGTCGTTAGAATTTGTCAGAAGCCATTTCGGCACCCTGAAATATCTGACATTCACCAAGCAGGACCGGGCCAGGTTGGTGGATTACGGCCTAAACCTCCTCGTCACCCAGAGAAGAGACTCATAGCCCTGCAGTGGGCTCATTACACGGAGTTGTGATGATGATGATGATGACGTTCTTTTGAATTTTGTTTTGTGATTCTAGAACTTTCGTTTAGGACGCTGCGTTGAAATAATAGAAGAAGTGTGAAATTAGTAGTTATCTTGTGTTTTCTAAACAATTTACGATGTATGTAGGTATGGATGTATTGATTATTTGGTTTTAGACTATTTTATGTCGGATTTTTTTTAAAGGTCAAAAAATCAAGAAATATTCGTAGCATTGATCTGAAATTTGTCCAAATGTTACTGTAACAACTATATTTTATCACGACCTAGGTATACATATTTTTCAAAAATGCAAATGATAGTAAGCTATGAACCAAAAACGGAAAACAAAGAAATGAGCAACAGTGCACTCCTGTATGTACACAGTGACCTAGGTACACAGTGGTTCTAATAGTATACAATGACTCAATAGTAGAAATAATGAACAAAAAACGTGAATTTATAATCAACATTTTTATTTATCCTAATCAAAATTAAACTTTATGCTACTTAGCAGCTTTCCTTCGCAGCTTGTTCTTCTGTAAATATTTTGTAGACAGATTAGTTTGGTCCTAACTGGTCGGATGATAGATAATGCATCAATTAATTAATATTGCCTATTAGACGCCAAATAAGCCTTATTGCTTTCTAAAGGAAGCGTTTTCTGTTTGTTAATGAGTCAGTACTCTCCTACTTAAAAAAACACAATATAAAACTGTAGAAAATATTGGAAAAGTACTCAGCGACTCTTGAGCCGCTGTGTACTTTTCCACATTGAGTCAATGTGTACCTCTCTGCCATTTTCAAAAAATAAAACATCACTTCAAGCAACATTAAAATCAAATTAGTTCTAACGCATGAAAAATTACAATAACATTAGGCCAACTTTACGTTAAAGTAATTAGACGTCATAAATAACAAGAAATGATAATTTATCACACCCATCACACGTAAGTTCCTCAAAAAGTAATTTTATTGAGCGAGAAATAGTTAAACGTCGTGGCATTAACAATCCGCATTCGATTCGCACGCCGACTAGTTTGATTTAAATACGTTACTGGCCGACTCAACTGCATGATCCAGCTATATTATCCTTGTCTATCAGGTCGAAACCCGAGTGAGTCACTGTACCCGACTGAGCCACTGTTGCCTACTTGACCCTAATTCTATGGTAAATTGATGTCTGTATTGATATATTTGAATGTTATTAACGTATTTATGTACAAAAAATATGGTTATATGTCTTATTTAGGTATTAATGGACAAATTTTGATATGGTTTTATAGTGTTGAATTATTCCGTAAATACGATAGAGTTTAGTTAGTTTCATGTGAATAATTTTCGAATTGTGTATTTATATACTAACTAAAGAAATGTGATATATTTGAGTAAGACAAGTTTGAATTTATGGTTATATTGAGAAAAAATGTAGGTCTTGAAAATTAGGTCCCCTAGTCCTAAAAACTTGTTAACATAGAGTCAGTACCGGAGAAACCTGTCAACTATCGACCAATTTCAATCACTTACATACTTTGCAAAGTCATGGAACGTGTATTGAACAATAGACTCCTGGCATACCTCGACACCAACGAGCTCCTAAAGCGATAGCCAACACAGTTTCCGCTGTAGACGCTCGACTAGCGATCTTCTCATGTATGCCACTCACTTATGGAGTGAGGCCTTGGAGGGTCATGGTGAAGCAATAGCTGTATCCTTAGACAAGGCCAAGGCCTTTGACAGGGTCTGGCATGATGTTCTCTTAAGCAAGTTTCCAGCATATGGCATACCGACCGGGCTCTGCGATTGGATATCTGATTTTCAGAGGGAATGGTTCATTTAGGGGAAGTTTTAGATGGCTGCTCCTCTGACCAAATGGCAATTAATGCTGGGGATCTCAGGAATCTGTTGCAGAGATGCAACATTTGTGTACTTGGTGAAATATTTTTGTGATACAGGGTATTGTCCAACTTTTTCATCAAAACTGGTTCCGTAGTTTTTGAGATAGGGAATTTCAACCGATCAAAGAAAAATATATATCTACCTTTTTTTTTTACAATACCAATATCCTTTATGGATACTTATGGATTTACCTAGTTCATCATACAACTTAAGTTTTAAAAAATAAGGAATAAAAATATTCTGAAAAATTAAAACCGACTTCAAAATTGAACTAAAAAGTAAAAAATAAAAACGATAACTTCTGTCTTAAATAAAATCACTTTAATATACCAACTAATTATTCTTTGAAGTCGATGTTTGCCCGAATTAAAGTAAGAGTGATGCAATTTAGAAGCATACAAATCAATCGTTAAAAGGCACCGACTTCAAAAAATACTTAGTTGGTAAAGTGAGTTTATTTAAGACAGAAGTTATCGTTTTTATTTTTTACATGTTAGTTCAATTTTGAAGTCAGTTATATTTTTTCATAATATTTGTTCTATTATTTGACATTTTAAGGGAAATTTTGATTTGAATGGGTTAGAATCATGGAATTAATAGGTACTACTGTGGTACTACTAGTACTTATTATTTCCATGGTTAGAATAGAGTTTTTTTGTTTTTTGGACGTAATATGTGACGTTTAATTGGATTTATGATATTTTATTTGATGTTTAATGTGAGTTATATTTGATATTTAATTATTGTTTCAGTATTTTATTTTTTAATTGTAAATAATTAGATCTTGCAATCAGTCATGGACTATAAGCAGATGGGTTTCGGGCTGGTTGTCGAGTCGGGTGGAAGGGCACTCCCAATGGAGCCCACCCTTTTTAGTGTGCAGTCAAGCCTCTAGGCCACCACAGTCATCAAAGATGTCTCGTCGTTTCCTCAGCCGACGAACGGTTTCAGAGATGGTCAGCTGTCCCGCCAGCTGGTTTAGATGATTCTCAAGCCGTGTTTTGTATCTGGTGCTTTGGTAGTCGATCACTTCCTTAACCATTGGCGGGTTGAGGATGTCGTGGATCTCTTTTGTTGAAGTGAACCAAGGCGCATTTGACACTTGTCTCAGGATGTAGTTTTGTGCCCTTTGGATGACCATGATATTGGATGTACTGGCTGAGTCCCACAGTTCAATCCCATAAGTCCAAATTGGCTTTAGCATCATGTTATATATGAGGATCTTGTTATCTATCGATAGTTTAGTGTTTCTACCTAATAACCAGTAGAGACCCTTATATTTGAGGTTGATATGATCTCTTTTTGTTTTTTGGTTCTTCCAAGTTAGTCTGCGGTCTAAATGCATGCCTAGATATTTCACTGAGTTTTGATGCGGAAGTTGACTACCATTTAAAGTTACTGGTGGGCAGTCCTCCTTGCGAAGGGTGAAGGTAATGTGGACTGATTTGGTCTCGCTTGTTGCAATTCTCCACTTTGCCAGCCATTTCTCCATTTTATGCAGTCCACTTTGTAGGAGTTCAGATGCTCGAGCTGGGCAGGTGTTCGAGGCCAGTAGCGCTGTGTCATCTGCAAAGGTTGCCACTGTGAATTCTTGTCTTTGTGGTAGATCTGATGTGTATATGGAGTACAAGACAGGCCCAAGCACGGAACCAATACGTATGGGGTAGCAAAGATTTTATTTTGAAAAGTAACCCTTTGTGCCAGACCCTGTCAAAGGCCTGCTGTATGTCCAGGAATGCAGACGAACAATATTATTTTCTCTCAAAAGACTTCCTTATTATTCTTGCTCCTCTATGGACCTGTTTAGTAGTAGCATGTTCTTTCCGAAACCCAAATTGATGATCCGGAATGATTGACCTTTCTTTCAAAACTTTGTTGAGTCTGTGCAGAAGTATTTTTTCGAATAATTTATTTATTTTTATTTACAATCTTTGGGAAAACTTACAGCTAGGAAACACAATAACAATTTTGTAGAGATAGAGAGCCAAAACAAGTTTTCACTTCTAAAAATATAAAGTTTAGGTAAATACAATTCAGTCATAAGAACCTACATATTATTTATTCTTTGACAAACAAACAAAAAAAATTTTCAGAGAAAAAATACATATGTCTATATATAATAAATATTAACAAATAATAAATTAAGCATAAGAAAACTAAGAGCCAAAACATACGGATATATAATCTATACGAGTAAACAAGTAAACAAATATTTTTTTTCCTATACACCAAAGAAATTCCTTGACAGGGCCGCCCTCACACTCGGGATACTGCAGTGGAAGAGGTCAATAATAATAAAAAATAACTTGAACATTATCGGAAGTAGGCTTATGGGTCTATATGAGCTAATATCTTGAGCAGGTTTTCCAAGTTTATGTATCATAATAATTTGACCAATTTCAATCACCTCCATACTTTGCAAAGTCATGGAACGTGTATTGAATAATCGACTCCTGGCATACCTTGAGACCAACGAGCTCCTAAGCGATAGCCAATATGGCTTCCGCAACGGACGCTCGACCGGCGATCTTCTCGTGTATGCCACTCACTTATGGAGTGAGGCCTTGGAGGGTCATGGTGAAGCAATAGCTGTATCCTTAGACATTTCCAAGGCCTTTGACAGGGTCTGGCATGATGGTCTCTTAAGTAAGCTTCCAGCATATGGCATACCGATTAGGCTCTGCGACTGGATATCTGATTTTCTAAGGGAACGGTCAATTCGAGTAGTCTTAGATGGCTACTCCTCCGACCAAATGGCAATTAATGCCGGGGTGCCTCAGGGATCTGTTCTCTCTGCAACATTATTCTTGCTGCACATTAATGACCTTTTAACACCGGGCATTATTGGTTATGCTGATGACAGCACTGTTGTAGAGAGATACGTATCCAATGCGCGAGCGAGCCCCCGTGAAATCCAGAGTTTGAGAAAGTCAATGATTGAGCGCGTTGATTTGACCTTACGAAAAGTATCCGATTGGGGTGAGTCGAATTTGGTCAAATTTAACGCGTCCAAAACTCAGGCGTGTCTATTCTCCGCAAAAAAGAGCGCCTTCACATTTACGCCCACTTTCCAAAATGTATCTGTCCCCATCACTGACCATCTAGGGCTTTTAGGCGTAACTGTAACATCCGGTTTAAACTTCGGTCAACAAATTGAGTCTATGGCAAAAACGGCTTCCAAAAAATTGGGTATCATCTCGAAGGTCCGGCGGTACTTCAGCTCTGAACGGCTGCTCAACTTATACACAGCCCAAGTGAGGTCGTGCATGGAGTACTGTAGTCACCTTTGGGATGGTTCTGCGAAATACCAGCTCGAAGCGCTAGACTCCGTTGACCGAAGAGCCCGTAAATTAATTAACGACGTCGACCTTACAACCAAAAAACTGCAGACCTTAGAGCATCGTCGTAAGGTTGCGTGTTTAACCGTGTACTACAGGATACATTTTGGTGAGTGCGCCAGTGCTCTGTTTGAACAAATTGAACCCTCACCCTTTTACCATCGGACTACTAGACGCAGACAGAACTTCCATCCGTATGTGGTAGATATTCCGAAAAGTCGAACTAAGCGCTTTGACAGTTCCTTTTTGATACGGGTCGCCAAGGTTTGGAATGAACTGCCTGCGTCTATTTTCCCTGACCAATATAGTCCTAGTACTTTTAAGCGTCGAGTGAATAGGTTTCTCGTGGTCGGACGTTTACCACCTTAGTCTTCATGTTCACTTAACATCAGGTGTCATGGAAGACAAACGTCCCATCCATAATTTATAAAAAAAAAAAAAAAAATTGAGACACTTTCCATAGATCCGGAAAGTATCCCACTCGCAGCATAGCGTTAAACAGCATTGTGAGATATAATATTCCCTTGTGTGGCAGCTCTTCCAATACCTTTTTATCAATAAGATCATACCCCGGAGCCTTATTGTTCTCCAAGGACTTGATGATTCTGGAAACTTCACCCGGAGTTACTGCTTTCAGAGGTAGTTCAAGTTGGAAGTTTTGGTCGAGTATAGCATCTATGTCTGATTCATCGGCGTCCAGGCTAGCTTCATTTGGTTTAAATACTTGGCTCAGGTGATACGCAAATGCATCGGCCTTATCTTGAGCGGTTTTTGCTCAGCTACCATCGCGTTTCCGGAGCGGGGGTTTGTGTAACGCTGGACGATTATGGTTTTTACAAGCTCGCCATAGTGAGTAATACGTGGCATTTGTGGGACCTAATCGTTCCAGGTATGTCTCCAGTGCTACGTTGTTGGCCTCCGATATTAGGGTTTTTAATTCCTTAGCTGCTTTGTTGAGCTCTCTTTTGTCATCTTGGTGTCTGCTATTGTGCCATATACGACGAAGTCTGCGTTTGTGTAGGATGGCCTGCCGTATGGTCTCTGAGTACAATTTACTTTTTCGTTCGCTTTCTTGAGTCGATGGTGTGCACATCCAACAGCTTTTTTGTATCTAGTTTGTAATTGTTCTTGTAGCATCGTCGATATCAGTCTCAGTTTTTAGTGGTATTTTCAGGTTAAGTCCGTCCTCAAGAATCTCACGAAAGCAGTGCCAATCTGTTCGTTTATTGTATAGTGTTACATTTCTTTCCATATTGAGAACGGTAGTTCCGATTGTAAGGATTACTGGCACGTGATTTGTGTCGGCGTCTAGGCATGTTTCTACTCGGTGGCTAAGTCTGGATGGATAAGCCTTTAGTGACGAAGAAGTCTATTACATCCGGTAGTCTGTTACGGTCCGTTGGCCAATTTGTGGGCTCAGACGTTGAGATTGTAGAGATGCTGTTGTCGTCTCGACTTTTTTTTAACTCTCTGCCTCTGGTAGTAATTAATCTAGATCCCCAGTGTGTGTGTTTTGCGTTCCAGTCACCACCGTCTATGAAACGCGGGCCTAGGGTGCTAAAGTACTCATTAAACATTTCTTCAGTCACTCTGTGCTTAGGCGGACTGTATAGTGCAGAGACATTGAATACTCCATTTCTATCTGCTATGGCGACTGTTGTTGCTTGTATGTGGGCTTTTTTATACTCAGGTAGTTGATGGTGTTTAATGCCAGATCTGATAATGACTGCCGATCCAGCATGGGCGGTGCCATCTGGATGGTTGGTGGTATATATATTGAAGTTTTGGATTCTAATACTACTTTTCTCAGTGAAGTGAGTTTCAGCCACCAACAGAATATCTATTTTGTGAGTTTTTAGTAGTACATCGACCTCCTCTTTATTTGGAGTTGGGCCATCAAGGTTCCAGGTTGCTATCTTGAGGGAAGTCATCACGATTGCTGAAATACTAGAGTTGTTATGAGATTGATTAAGGTGCTCATTTGTTGTAGGATAATGTCTAGCTTTTCTGCTTGCTTTACGAACATCTGCTGAATATCGGGCTTTTGGGATGGAAGATCCGTTTCTTCTCTATTTGTGTTTTGGTATGTTTTATTGGCGTAGGTATCTTTCTTATAGGAATTTTTTGTGGTCGTTCTAGATTTTTCCTGAGTGTTGGGTTGTTGCGGGGCTTGTTTATGGTTTTTATCCACAGTAGTGTGTTTTACTTCATTAGTTTTAGGGCGTGAAGGTTTATTGAATTTCCTGGCATATATTTCCCTATATACGTCGCAGCCTTTGAAGTTTGCTGGGTGGGCACCGAGACAGAGGGCACAAGTAGCTGGTGTGTTACGGTCGGTCTTAGGGCATTCGGAGGTTTTATGGGATTCTGAACATTTCACACAGCGATATGGCCTCATACAATAGTTTTTAGAATGGCCATATTGCTGGCATCGCTGGCATTGAACCATTATTTTTCGTTTACGAGGATCTTCAATAATAATCGATTGATGGTAAATGTATCTGATATCTTTTACAGCTTTGTTGTTGGAGCCTTGTTCTATGTTAGCAAAGAATGTAGAAGTTGGTTTTTTTTCAGGTCCATATTTTGTGTTTATTATTTCTCCAATTACTGTGTTGCCCGAGTCTTCTATTGCTTCTTTTATTTCAATTATCGAAGTTGTGTGGTGGAGATTTCTGATGACAATTCTGTAGGGTCGTTTTTCTTTGTTATTGAATGTGTGCCCAATCAAACCTTTCTGTCTGACAATGTCGATAATACTTTTGTAGGCATCCACTGTAGTGCAATTAATTCTCAGTTGGTTTTTATTTGTGATTTTGAAGATGTAATCTGATTTTTGGACTACACTTTGAAGGAGTTCAGTGAGCTTGTTGACATCTTCAATACCATAAAGAATTATTGGTGGATGTTTAGTAGGTTTTTTTGAAACGTTATGTTGGGTACTACTGTCTTCTGTTTCATCCACAGGGAGTCCACTGAATTGATTTTCGGTTATTGTGTGTTCAGGAGAAGAAGATACTTTTTTCCTCTTAGCATTTCTCAAGACGGGCGCTATTTGCCAGGTTGGAGGAGTGACTTCTGCGGAATGGCTAACAATATCCGAGTTGATGGTGTTCCAAGTAGGAGTGTGCGTCTGAGTTGTGTACTTATTATAGGTTCTGTTGGAGTCTTTATCTGACAGGGATTGACTTCTGGGCCTGCACATAAATGTGGAGCTCCACACCAAAAAGTCACATTTCCATCATAAATGATTGTTTAAAAAATAAAGAAACAATATTACTCACAGAAGTTGACTTACAAAACTATTACAGTTCATTAAAATGAACTCTAATACCATTCTTAATTTGGGTTAAACCAAAATATTATCAATTTATTGATTAGAAGCTCTAAGGTATTATTATCAATTTTGTAAATGTTGCATTTTGGTGCGACAAGTGTAAATTATTACATTTTGGTCTGAAAGCATGGAAAAAGGTTACTTTTTGGTGCCAACAACCTAGGAAATATATCTTTTTGAAATGAAATCTTAAAAAGATACAAATTTAAAAAAAAAATTATAAAAAATTACCTCAATCGATTATATTAAATAATGTGATACAGGTCAATGAAATTATTTCAATTAAACTAAAATTCTAACACAATTTGGTTCCTCTTCATTACATACACAGTCATTCTCATCATCTGCAAACTGTTCTATTCCAGGTGTATTCCATTCTCCTTCTAGCACTTCTCTGAAATATTTTAGTTCTTCCATCAGTTGCCAATCTTCCCCAAATTGTTTGATTAATAGAGCTCTTACATCTCTTTTTTTCTCTTCAGAAATTTTGTTTCCTATTTGAATCATAGTAATTTGACTCGGAAAACGTTATTTTTTGACATTGAGCGAGTAATGACAGTGTATTATGCAGTGCAACCAACATCAGGAGATTATTTTTTTGTCTATGGTAACTTTATGCTTTCTAGCTGCGTTCCGTTAAACCCAAAAACTAAACTGAGCATTTGTGAAAATGCTGAGAGCTTCAAAATAGTGCCTTCTTATTCAAACGGAAAATATAACTTTTTGGTGCGATTAGATGATATGAAATCACCGATGTAGTGAAAATGTTACATTTTGTCGCAACTCGAATGAGATGTAAATCGGTCAAATGAAATGTTGCGTTTTGGTGCAAAACTTCGTTTTGTCATGCCCATAACTTTGTAATTATGATGTTTTGGTGAAAATAGGATGTTTTAGAGAATTTTTTTTTATCTTGACGACCAATTCCCATACTCAGTTTATTTTTTCACCCTATGAGGAAATGTAACTTTTTGGTGTGAAGCTCCACAAATAGGCTTGGGTGAAAAGCTTGTTGAACCAGTTTCTTTGATTTGTGGGTGGTTGAATCCATATGATGCAGCACATTGCCCCCCCCCCAGAATACGAGGGGCTGCCTGAGCTGGGCTCAGAGAGGGATTCTCTGGCTTGGCCGGTACCCTCCTGGGGTAATTCTCTTTTTTGTTCTGCAGACATGGTTAGTACGGGATATTTTGAAGTAGTTGTAGGTTTTCCCATTATACCTGCTTCCGACCTTTTAGAGGGTATTTAGTCCTCAAGGTTGCGGTGGCCTGGTAGGGTTAGTTTGGTAATGCTGCGCAGCAGATGATTGAGCCAATGAGGAGAACCCATGTTCTCAACCAGCCGCCACACATGCATTCTATTGACCGCCGCCCTGGCTCGGCGTTGACGTCGATTTTACGGTTGCCTAGATGTTGGTGAATATGGGACGTCGTTCGCAGCCAACCCTCCACTTTTTTCATCCGGGCTTGGGACCGGCAACGGCAGAGTTATTATATTTGTGAATTAAGTATTTAAGTTTGAGTTGGACTATAGTGTTGTAAATAAATGTGTAAATGTTGAGAGCGCCATCGTATTGAAAGTATTCTATAAAGGAGGTGCTATTATTTATGTAATAAATAAAAACGTTAATGACTTCTTAACACCGGGCATTATCGGTTACGTTGATGACAGCACTGTTGTAGAGAGATACGTATTCACTGCACGAGCGAGCCCCCGTAAAAGCAAGAGTTTAAGAAAGTCGATTGAGCGCATTGTTTTGACCTTTCGGAGGGTGTTCGATTGGGGTGAGTTGAATTTGGTCAAATCCAACGCGTCCAAAACTCAGACGTGTCTATTCTCCGCTAATAAAGATCTTCACATTAACGTCTACTTTCCAAAATATGTCTGTCCCCATCACCGACCATCTAGGGCTTTAGGCTTTTAACATCCAGTTTAAACTTCGGTCAACAAGTAGTGTCCATGGCTCAAACAGCCGCGAAAAAGTTGGGAATCATCTCGAGGGTACGGTGGTACTTCGGCCCTGCACAGCTTCTTAATTTATACACAGCTCAAGTGCAATCATGCATGGAGTACTGCAGTCATCCTTGTGATGGTTGAGCCAAATATCAACTAGAAGCGCTGGAGCGCTGAAGCGTTTCAAGTCTGCGAAAGAAACGATTATTTCTGACATTAAATATTTATGATTATATTTATGAAATGGAAGAGAATTGCATAGACAGTACTACTGCTCAATCAACATAAAGAAACTATGTTTAATTCGTTTAAAATTACTGTAGTGAAACGTATAATTGACAAAGAACAGTGGCGGCGGGCCATAGGTACAAGATTTAAGTTGATGTTATTTGTAGCGGTTTAACAAAAAACATATTACACTATTTAGTATTAATTCCTGAGTAACTCAGTGCAAAAAATACTGATAGACGAGCGTTACATGAAAAGATATTGCATTTAGAATTTTTTGTGAATTTGAACTTTATTTGTATGTGTTGACACTTAACGTTTTTGGATGAAGTGGTACCCAGCCGTGTCGATTTGACACTTTATAATAGCATTTTGACCAATAAATGTAGTCCGACAAAAATATTTTGGCGCGTGGCAAAAATTGGAACTAACCACCGTCTTGGGAAATTCATGACTTTTACCGCTCATATTTGTTAATGTATTTTTTAATTCAATATTAAAATATGAAATACGCCAAAATTTACAAAATGTGGGCTTACTTATTGTAGTTATAAAATTGAAGAAGTTGTGTTATATTGTATCATATTATCGCGGAAGTATTACTCGGTCTTGCTCGTCAGACTTTTTATCTCCTATAAAATGTTCACTGCAAATTTTGCTGTTGGGTTTTCGAGACTATAGCGACCCATCAAGACTAATTATGTAGTCAAATAATATCCTATAAAATGCATCGCAAATAAAGTTGATTTGATTATTATTCCAATTTTAGGTGACACGACACCTGATCACTTACTTTTTACTTTTTACAGCTACTATCCATCTTTGATCTAATTTCGAGGCCGTTTTACTAAAAACATAATGGTTCGTTTCCAAATATGAATATTTTAATAAACACAAGACCACAACGTTGCAAAAAATATGCTGGTATCGATAAAATATCGAAAAATAACAATAAGCTTAATTGATGGTGCACAAAAATGTTAAAGTTTAATGTAAATGGCAACGCGCATGCAAATTTGCCTTTAAATTTCGCCATTTTTGACATTTTTGTTACTGTTAAAGATGTCATTGTCATGTCATCTGTCTTGTCATTTGATACAAACCTGTCACTTGAAATTGGAATATGTACGGTAAAGCTATTTTCAATAGGTAAATCTTGTGCTTTTTTAATACGATGTCTATCTGAAATTGAGTGATTACTACTTGTTTCTATACACATTCTCTTCAATATACCCTTGTGCACACATTCTAGCCCCAGATACAAAGAAACGGAAACATATCCTTTGCAATTTTATTTGCTTACTGACCCCTTTTGTTGCATATTTTGGCCACTTCAAGCGCTGCGATGGATTTCATTACGTCATCCACCTACTTTGCACTTTCCCAATAAGTATATGACTATAAGTATATTCACATTCAGATAATTTTTACACTGACACTCTTGTAATTTTTCATTTTTGTCTGTTAAGTGTTTATGTATCAGTTATTATATATCAAATAAAGATTTCATTTCCAAACAAAACTCTCGTAGTTCCTCTAACAGCTTGCTCTCGCCTTCGGTGACTTCGTCCGGCTCGCGCCAGCTGCCACGCTCGATGGTGATGTAGGCGTACAACGTATCCTTTCACAGGTGTATTGGAGTTATTTCGTTTACGTATGTTACAAATACACTCTGGACATACCCAAGTAGTTTTGTACTCCTGAGACAAAGCCTCGAATCTCTCCACTGTTATACCAATACACATTAGGTCATGTATCTTTTTACATGTTTCTTTAGAGCATTCCATATACGAAATATCATAGACTGTGGCATTACAGCCATTTCACTTCGTATCCATGTAATATAGGTAACAATAACTTTTTTTATATTATAGGTAATAATTGCTTCCATGCTGGACTGGGAGCGAAAGAAAAACGTAGAATGTGCCAGCTGCTTCTCTTCCCGGGCATACTGTAAAAGTCAGTTAAGGGACAGAGGTTTTAAAGGCGTTTTTGTGGGCGATAGGCTGACCCCCTGTCACTACAATAGTCTCTCTACATCATAATGATACCTCCAAATATGTCAAACGTGACTTCAGATGGTTTTATAGCCTCTGGTGTTCTGCCTACCCCATTAGGGATTTAGGCGTGAAGTTATGTATGTATTTGTTAGCTTACATGCGCACCATAATAGATAGAATTACTCGATTTGATACCATGATTAAGCACACAGAACCAAAGATGCCACATCCTTAAAAAAACACATACTGTAAGGGACAAATTCTAAGAAAATATCGATAAAAGGCCCGATTTATCGTTGTCGATGATCGCGTGCTAGCCCCACTGGTCGGGTGATGATTTTATTTAGCATATTTTTTTAAGTTATCTATACTAATATATAAAGCTGAAGAGTTTTTTTGTTTATTTGTTTGAACGCGCTCATCTCAGAAACTACAAGTGGGATTTGAAAAATTATTTTTGTATTTGATAGCCCAACTCTTGGGGAAGGTTATAAGCTATATTTTATCTCGAAATTCCCTCGAGATCAAAAGTTATGCGGGTAAAACCGCGCGCGGTGGCTAGTTAAAGAATAATTGAGCATTATTAAATGCAAGAATTTTAAAACATTATTAAACAGTTCACTTTTACTGAGATTTTCAATGTCTGAAAAGAAATTGGTCTCGGGTATATGCTGCAAAGCTATCTGTGGCGTCCTCAGACGTGACCCACAGAGATTGAATATATTAATATCTATATAACGTGCTTGATAAAAACATGTTGACCAGTGCACATTTATATTGTTAACAATGTTAATTATACACGTACATTTTACTATATAAACTATTTCTATTTGTTAATAAATTGTCACTCAAGATGTAATCGTGTCTTGCTTTAAAACCCTTTCCTGGTCGTAATACTATCCATTAATGGCGAATTTCAATATTGTATCTCAATTCAAAATCAATTTTTTTTTCATACAAAAACAAATCTGGATTTCGGTTGTTATGGCGTTGGTTGTAAACATCGTGTTTACAAAAAAGGATTTTTTAATAAACCATAAATATAGCTACGTTAGCAATATACATAAGCAACGCCTGGTAGAAATCGCTTGAACCGCCCCAATTGTCCAATGTCTCCAGACTACGGTAGCTCAAGAAGAGCACTCGTCCGGCAAACAAGAGGTCCCAGGTTTGAGTCCTAGTCAGGTGATGATTTTATTTAGCATATTTTTTCCGTTAATTATAAAAAGTACTTTTTCACTGTTCCTGCTTTGAGGGCGGACAATGTATGAAGCAAAGGCAAGGGTCCTATCTGGTTTCGATTCCTGAGCTTAATACATTTTTTTTATGTGTGATTGCAGATTATTGTTTTACTAAAATCGGGTACATGATTCCTAAGAAATTATCTTCATAAGTCTCTTAGTTTTAGACTTTCCCATAATGTCCGATCTTTATAGTCCACCCTGTATATTGAACACTATCTTTATTGAGTGCCAAGCACACGACAACAAAGAAATTTATTAAAGTAGCTAGGCATAACTGCAATAATTCTTAGTAAGACTTTGATAGTTACTAAAATAATGTAGGTATTTTTTGGAAATTAGTCCTAAAATACAAACATCATGAATTGAACAAGAAATAGGCAAAAGAAAAGTAATGATACAAATTTTTGTCTATGATCATTATGTCATTATATCAACCCTTTGGAATGAGCATACTACAGAGCATAGACTCTCCTCAAAATGACGAAGAGGAGTTTTTGGGAAATTACCACCAAGCTGGACCAGTGCTGGTTAGTAGATGTCAGAATTTTCAGGGCGCCGAACACGGCTTCTGACAATCTCTAGCGACTACTGTATACAAGTATACAGCACCCGGGACCGACTGCTTAACGTGTCCAAAGCACGAAAGTCATCCTGAGAAATGAATGGTCGGCGTTTATCCATCCTTGTATGGACCACGCCGAGCGTGTCACGATGTCGGACGATTTACACAGGGCCTACTGCGCCACGTTGATTTCTACTGATTAGATTATACAGGGTGAATGGTGGGTCATTTTCGAAATTCTAGGACGTGATAGTTTGAGATCATACATGAAGGGAAAAAATAAATATTAATTATTTACCGAGTAAACTTAACCCAAAGTTAGAGAATTCAATACGCACCACATGGTTACATAATCGTAATGCAATAGATACTTAGCGGGTGGTGGTGTGCGCTGAGGCAGCGCGTAGAGCAAAAGTGTAGTGAGGTCTCTTTTTTTTCATAAAATATGGATGCGACGTTTGTCTTCCATGACACCTGATATTAAGTGAATATGAAGACTAGAGTGGTACACGTCCATCCACGAGAAACCTATTCACGTGGATGGACGCTTAAAAGTACTAGGACTAGACTGGTTAGGGAAGATAGACGCAGGCTGTTCATTCCAAACCTTGGCGACCCGTATCAAAAAGGAACTGTCAAAGCGCTTAGTTCGACTTTTCGGAATATCTACCACATGCGGATGGAAGTTCTGTCTGCGTCTAGTAGTCTGATGGTAAAAGGGTGAGGGTTAAATTTGTTCAAACAGAGAAAATTGTCTCTTTATTTATTCATAGGGATTTCTGGTGAAAAATCAAATACCTACTTTTATTACGTAATTATGATCAGAATCAAGTTCAAAGTGCTCTCCTTCAGAATCTAAAATTTGTCAATGTAATTTGTAATTTGTAAGTTTATTAAAGTATCCGAGACAAATCATACTAACGCACATTAATAAATGTTAAAACAATATCAAGTTGTATAGAATAACGAAACTAAGGATATTATGCAAAGTTTTTTTATTAAAGCTTTAAAGTAATACGAAATTACGAACAAATTTTACGATATTTTTAGTTTAGTGCTATTATATAAAGAAATAAAATTCCTTTAAATATGAAAAACAAAACGAATTGTTTTTAGTGCCTCTGTTATTACATTATGGGCATGATCGATTCAGTGTGTCCAAAATGATTGATGTAAGTATTGAGTATTCGTTTTTATATAACACAATGCGATATTTCAAAGTAATATTATGTTAAATGTGTTTTCTTTTACAATTTAAGCACCTTATTTTGTTAATCGGTTTAAGCATCTGTTAAGTTCAGTATGCATTGTTGCACCGTTTTTTTTTTTGCTGCGCAATGTATTTACCAACATTCATAATTTACACAAAAAATATTGTATGTAAGCGATGTAAATATAAAATCATATTGATCAAAAACTATTTATGTTACAGAAAAAGATTACAACATGTTTTGCAATATATGTAATTACTTTTCTACCTCTTGTGGATGTTCAATTTCAAATGCAATACCCAATGCAGAGTGCTGTTATGCCACAATTTCCAATGCATATGGGAATGAATATGCCAATGCAGTTACAAGGATCAATGCAAATGCCAGGAGCTATGCCGATGCAGAGGCCAATGCAGATGCCAGGACCAATATACGTTGGTTTTAGGAATCAAACAAGTTCGAAAATCGCAATACCTAATGAACCTACGCCACAGTCATTAAATTACGAACTTAACGTCCAAATGCCACTCCAAATGAACCAATTAATGGGACCATCACCAATAGCGATGTATTGCTCAAAGAAACCAAGGCCTCTGGATTGTCCACCTTGTCCGCCTTGCAAATGTGCACCATCATGCACTCCACCACAATTTTCATCATGCTCGCCTTGCCATTTCAAGTGTAGATGCCAAGCTACGCCAATGATGCCACCACCCATGCAACAGATGATGCCAATGTCCTACCCTGGATATGGTATGCCAGTACCGCAAGTCATGATTGCTCCCATTCCTCGTTCAGCCCCAATACCTGCGCAATACACAAACAATATATCCGACGACGAGCCCAAAATTGAAAACAGCAGCAGTGATAGCGATAGCGATAGTGATAGTGATACCAGTAGTAGTAGTAGTAGTCAAGAAAAAAGTAAGCACCGAAAGAAGAAGTTCGTTGAGAAAAAAAAGAAAAGACGAAGTCGTAGATCTATCACACAAAATTTAACAATTTTTCACATCGCAGGTGACGGAACAGCTCGAGAAGTTCCTTTTGAAAATGAAACTATCAATGCTCAAGTATAACAAAATTATCCGTAGATTAAGAC
Source organism: Stenoptilia bipunctidactyla (assembly GCA_944452665.1). NCBI lineage: Eukaryota > Metazoa > Arthropoda > Insecta > Lepidoptera > Pterophoridae > Stenoptilia > Stenoptilia bipunctidactyla. The sequence goes on along the minus strand of OX101722.1, from coordinate 29,239,692 downwards.
TTTCCAGCAACATTTGTTTTTGTATACAGTGGCAATTCTTTACAAGGGAATAACTAATGTGAAATAGAACTTATTATAAAACAATAGAATTAAGCAATAATACTAGTGTATAAGCTATCATATAGATAAAAATTTAGTAAACGTATTGAGCGCTAATAGAAATTCAAAACTGTGAACTTTCTCTTTTTAAACAGAGTTCTAACAAAACAAATCTTATTTAAGTAGTTTGTTTCTGTAGTTATGTTTTGAAGTTAAATTTGTTTTGACATTTGTACCTTTTCTTAAATAAAGAACCTTAAAAATCTTGCAGAAGTTTATTATAAATACGTATTGACATTCCCATAAATGATTTGGTGCTTTTGGCCAGCCTTAATTTGGGAAACGCTAATTTATGGTCGTTCCTTGTCATTACAGAATAATTTTTATCATGATTATCTTTCATGGTTTTAAATTTATTACTATTCTTATAATGTTTCCATAAATATATTGTGATGCAAAGGTCAAGATACAAATCTCTTTAAACTTTTCTCTTAGAGATTCTCTATTTCCAAGTTTATACATTCCACGAATAGCCCTTAGACCTTAGGTTAACAATAGTGAACAAAGTAAATTACTGAAATGAAAAACTTTTATCGAACACCTAATGACAAGTGACAATAAGGTTAAAATTACGTTTTTGGAAACAACTCATATAAAAATTTAAAAGTTTATTACCGGATTTTATATTAAAGCTTAAGGATTTAGATTTACAGGAACTGCAATTCTCGAAAGAACAGTTTGGTGTAGCTTAAGACATTAAATTTCTCATTCTGCCTTTAAGACTTGTCAAAAAAACTTGCGGTTTCATTCAGCTTTTCATCCATGTTTTGCGAGTCGCACTGTGAGTATAGCAGTCCGTTAGTATATTTAAAAAAACTATTTATTTACCTTCCATGCTGGACTGGGAGCCAAAGAAAAACATAGAATGTGCCAGCTGATTTTCTTCCCGGGCATACTGTAAAAGTCAGTTAAGGGACGGAGGTTTTTTTTGACGTGTTTGTGGGCGATAGGCTGCCCTCTATCACTGCAAGTCTCTCTCCATCATTATAATGCCCCAAATTTGTCAAACGTGACATCAGATGGTTTTATAGCCTCTGTTATTCTGCCTACCCCATTAGGGATACAGGCGTGACGTTATGTATTTATTTACGCTAAAAAGTAACTTTCATTAAAAAAGATATTCAATTCTAAAGAGATGCGAACAGTATGACAGTTCGGATTGGACTCCCACTGAATTAAATTAAATCTCGTTTAGAAATAGTAATACTTATAATAGCAAAGCACTGGACTAAAATTCTATAAGTATTATCATTGACTCGAGAAGAAGAAGAAGAATACAAAAAAGATGAGAAAGATTGTCCTTTATTAACCGTTCGGTATATAATGGACCATAGAAATAGGAATATCTGTTCTTAGGAATAAGTATGATTTATATTTTGCATTTTAACTCGACGTTTCGGTGTCTTTGCAGACCCCATAGAGGAGTAGGTCTGTATAGAATGTAAAATATAAATTATACGCGATAAATCTACTTAGAAACTGTGACTCGTGAAGACAATTTTATGCTTTGTTAGATTTTGAAAAAGACTTATTTTCAGCTCGGGAATCAAACCCAGTCCGTCATTTTCCAACTTTTGGAAAATAATAATTCCACTCACTCTATTTAGATAAGGGTTGTGTAGGCTGTAAATTTTATCATGAAACATGAGGTCTAAAATGAATAAAATCTACTGTTTTAACAATCTTCAATTTATAAGTGTTTTATGTTTAAATAATTATCATAATATGGTGAATTTGCGTTAAAATTTACCTTGTGGCTACTTCTAGGTTTTCAACGGTGTAATATCTTGTTCTGTAGCCTTCATCCACAAAGTAACCCTTCAAGAAATAGTGAAGAGGCTAGTAATAGTGAGAAGGAATCGAGCGACCACGCGGGCTATTTGGTGGCCGCACTCCGCCGTCCGTACTGATCCATTATTCCATATCAATACATTTTTGGGAATAATCTCAAAAGGTCTCTACTTATGTGACTATTGGGAATCAATGACCCTGTTGTTTTTTTTATTTAAGACTAAGCGTTTGATATCAATCTCACCTGATGACAAGTGAAGATGAGGTCGAACATGAAAGCATACTTAGAACTAGCTGTTCTTGGATCCTAGCTCTGGGGTCAATAGGATTACTCACCGTATATGACACGCTTGCTTATCCACGGGCCGTAGGGCTACTGAAAGCCGACCCTTCACAGACAAAATATTGCATCTCACAATTTGCTACACAAGCAATTTTACGCACTCGAAACGTGTTGAGCATTGAATAGAAAATTGAAGAATGTGATCACAGTTCTCTTTAGAAATAATAAATATAGTAATCTCTCAATCCAAAATTCTTGTTTTTAAACTCTTAAATGTATGAAGCGTTACTATTTCAAATAACCAAAATACAGTTTTTTGTTTCTAGGAAAAAATGCTTAGATTAAAATAATATTCAATATAGCATTCCACTAATTATCGTAGGTGCAGAAACTAGTGCGTATGATAAAATTACTTTATTTGAGTATATCCAAGTTATGATATAGTTTTGAAGTGTATATACACTTCCGTGCTTCGGAGGGCACGTTAAGAAGTCGGTCTCGGGAGTTGTATACTTGTATGCAATAGTCGTTAGGGTTTGTCAGAAACCATTTCGGCGCCAGCTTAGTGAATCCTCCTCGTCACCCAGGAGAGAGAGATGATGATGAGTTGTGATGATGATGATACACACAATAAATATGATACTAATTAAAACTTGCTGATCGCTTTAAAGCTAAAATTGCGTAATCGGCGATCGGCGTTCATGACGTAACTATGATCGGTGAAGAACACCCAGATTATAAGAAAATCTGATGTCACGTTTGAGAAATTTGGAGGTATTATGGTGATGGAGAGAGACGATTGCAATGACAGGGGCAATGACCCTTCGCCCACCAAAACGCCAATTAAACCTCTGTCCTGTTCCCTGTCCAGCATGGAAGAGTTTTTCACTGCTACTCCGCTATTTCTTCAAAGGGTTAGCAAAATTATTTAGAACTGTACTCCATTCTAACGAGATTTGAATTTTTACTGAGAATAGGAGCGACGAATGAACAACTAAAAATGTGCATTTGAGTGTATGTGAATCTTTTGGTTAGAAGAAATAATGCGATACTTAAATGTTGACTACACTGAAGTTTTGTTTTTATTAATTTTATATTTATTAAAAACCTATATCATATGTTTTTATTCATTTAAGATTTAGAGCAGATACTTATTGAACATCAGAATATACTGCCTACTCGATACGAGAGAAACACACATACAAAATAACATAATTTACAGTGTTTCATAATATTCTCCTCTAGCCCATGCGACGAGGATGTCGAATATTCATTGAAATAAAAAAATGGACAGCCTCATCAACCCACGATTTTATAGAGAGTATCCTTTTAGTGCCACCCAGGGACCACGTACAAGGCATCGAGAGTTTGCGGACGCTAGCAGTTTTCAGTCCCCGAAAAATTCCTCAATCAAGGCATACTTGTATCATATTATTGAACTTGGCTCTCACATTTATGTTTTTGGTGCGAGATTATTCAAGTTTCCGAAAGCTTCAGGCAGACTTAATTTACAATATCATACAATACAATTTACGAATACGGTTCAATAGATTTTAATATTTAAAACTACTAGGTACGCATTATACTACTACTCCCATTTTTTATTTATTCTCCAACAGCAAAAATATTTTGTGAGCAACCCGTGCTTATAAAAGGGATATTGCGTAGATTGCACTTCATAAGGTTTTCCTTATATCCTTCGTAAGGTCAATCAAAAATCCCAACTTTAAGATCAGTTCATACAGAATAGTGGGAATTGCATATGAATTAATCTTCGGTCTCGTCTGAATCTCCCGATGTGTTGTGTTTATTCCCCTGCAGTAACTACTGTAGCCTCACAAAATTTTCATATGATAGATGTTGACATTAGGTGACATGGAAAACTAACATTTTTAAATAAATATATCCAATGCAACGTACACGAGCTTTATCTAAGAACTGGTTATAGCTTGTGATACTTTGACTGAGACTCGTATAACCGCTCGAACAATACTCAAACTTTAGTCACGCAGATGTGAGGAAAATGAAAAATATTATCACTTCATGGAATGATAAATCTATTACATGTGGCATAATATGGCTTAGAAAGAGGGCCATATTGTAAATTATTTATTATCTTTTATACAGTTTTTTTACAATTTATAATATCATAACAATAACAGTATATTAGTAACTAAATCAGTTTATTTAAAATTAACATTTCATTGACTGCCGGTTTTAATTTTTTTTGGTAAAGAATATCTCCGTTACTAGCAACATATGAAATTACGGGCGTTAAAATTTCCCTTAGTGGTAGTTTTGTTTCATTGCTCATCGTTGCCACATTCTTTCGTGAATAAACTCGTTGGTCGTCTCTGTAATACCTATCGTCTCTGAATTTTCTCTCTTCTCTGTCGTCTCTATATTTTCTCTCATCTCTCTCATTTTTATATTTTTTCTCTTCTCTCTCGTCTCTATACTTTCTCTCTTCTCTATACTTTCTCTCTTCTTTCTCTTCTCTATACTTTCTCTCTTCTCTTTCTTGTCTATCGTTCCTGTTATAACTATCAGACTCAGATGATAATGAAGAGTCTAAGGAGGTCGAATCACTTCTCTCAGCGGCTCGAGCTGCTTTTTTTTTCTTCTTAAACTCTTTTTTCTTTTTTCTCTTCTCCGATGATTTGGATGATTTGTGGTTAGATCCTCCTTTAGATCCTTTAGATTTTTTATTGTCATACAGAGGCATTACTATAATGGGGAGTTTTGGTGCCAATGGTTGAGAAAACATTGGTCCCATACCTGGCATAGGTCCCATAGCTGGCATAGGTCCCATAGCTGGCATGGGTCCCATAGCTGGCATAGGTCCCATCTGTGCCATTGGAGGCATAGGTATTGGACCCATCCCTCCAAAAAATTGGGTTGACATTTCTTGTGATAATTGCAGTAAAAGTAGTGCTTGAAATGGAATTATTCTGAACTCCATCTGGAATATTTTATTGATTTTTTTGAATGTTTGAACTGAAATTTAAAATTTTATTTTCAGTTATATATTATTTTGTATTGTCGGCTCAATTTTCGTTTGATTTCATTCATATATCAGTATCATTTAAGAAGATAGGTTTAAAGATGAAGTAAAAAGGCTAGGAATATTGCCGGAATATACTATCGCCAGAGTGATTATATTTGGTAGCATACCCTGAAGGGCTGTTACTTCAATAAGTGGTTTCCTTGATATAAAGTAAGGTCGCCTTTTATAATAAGCATATTATGGTAAAGGAGTAGAAAAGGTTTGCAGATTATCTACCAATGAAGAAAACTATTGATTTTATTAAAACTGAGTACCTACTAAATTTCAAAAAGTACATACCTACTGTTAATATTTATTTGACTTTAATATGTTGCTTACCTTAATAACACAAGTATTCTTTATTGCTTGAAGAAGTTTCTCCAGTCGAGAAGAACAATATTATATTATGCAAAGTAAGAATTATTGTTCATGTTACCATTGTATTTACTTATCTAAAATAAAAGAGTTATTTTGCTTTATACGACGTCGTAAAGTTGTTTTAATGTAAAATACAAAAAACACTTTCTTAAAATTTTACGATTATTGTACAGTTTTAGGATTATTTGAACTTTCTATCAAAACAATGTTATGTAAAATATTTGATTATCCTCGGGATGTCCTAGCTCAACTAAAAATACTTTGCCATATTAAATATTAGACACGGAGCATTGGCCTCATTGACGATTTAAATTTCATCTTTTGTGTGCAAAAAAAACATCTTTTGTGTGCAATTCATTACTTTTTTTAATTGTTGTTTTTTTTTATAATGTAATTTTCACACTTGCTGGTTATTATTTAATAAAGTTTTATTGTATTATCCATCAATAATGCCTTTGTACTATTATAATTTCCTAGTAATTACTTGGACCTTTAGCTATCATATAAAAGTCATAAATTTTATAGTAATCTATTAGAAAGGTTATTGCAAACGTATGTGAATCCAGAACGTCTTCATCTTCTTGCTAGCAACGTTTTATTAGAGTTGAGCTGTTAGAATCAGAACTCGCGTGCTTTCCGACATTATTAATACAAGATATATCAATTGAAGTTGTATTAAGGAAGATTGTATGTGTTTGTCTTCTTTAGGAAGCCTTTATGACAGTAACATCAAAAACAGACCTAAACAACCCTTTAATTCTGCAACTTGTATTGTGGCCGGCTATAATCAGTGTCTTTCAAAGAAGCGAGTTTTGAGAATGTCTCTCGTATAGTTCCGGTTTTATCCGAAAGAGTTGGAACAGATAAATGAATATTATCATATCAAAGTATTGGCCCATATTTTTTACACAATAATGAAATTTTATTTATCCTTTTGAAGGAGAGGCGATGAATTCAGCGATAGCGTTTTGTACTGCAATTTATATTTTTTGTAAAATTTTAAAGTAACTGTAAAATTTTTGAATAAAATATGTATTACGAAAAGTTTCGGTGAGTGCGGTGGGTGAAGGAAAGAGTCCCGCTGTTACTCTTGTAGCTTGTGATAGAATGTCTTGAAGTGTTAGGTCGCGTGTTATCGTGGACAAGCAATAAGGTTAGATAAGGTTAAGCAATGAGTTTCGAACTGTGCACAAATCCACCGATAATTAAACCTAAAAATGTTGGTTATAAAATCTCTAATTATATAGGTAAATACCAAAGCAGCTAATCAAAAGTGATGCCAAGAAAAACAAACTCTACTTGATTCAACACATCCGGATTGTACAACGTTGATACTACCGAGAGGAATTAAATTAACATATACATATACTATAAGTGCCTACTGTTATTTCGAAACAATTAGAAAAGGTTTACGAGAGGTATACGAAAATACATTTACAAATAACTTAAATAGCTTAATAATTTAGTTAAAATGTAAACATCGCTTGTAAAGATTTGGACTGGCATGTTTATGTTTTGCGGTGAATATCACCTATGCCTATAGAACCTAATGACTGTATCCTTTTTGATAGTACTTAGGTACTTATAGGAAAATACAAAGTATTTAAATTAAACTTACAAAAAAACTAAAAAAAAATCCTATGGCTAAACAATTGCTTTCATAGATCTGATTTTCGTAATGTAGCCTAATAATGAAAGACAAAATAGGCGGTTTCACTTAATTCCTCTCGCTTGTATCAACGTCGTATTAAGATTCAAGTTTGACTTGACTTGTGATTTGTGTGGAGTGGATATTTTTTGTCTTGTTTTATCTTTTGCGTCGTCGTCGTAATTGATCCTTGTCTTCATTTACAGCTCCTACCTCCTTAGAATATATATAAATAGGCTAAGAATTGAATTTTTAGATACTCCCATTCTGACTACCAACTTGGATGAACGGATTACGGTCGGTTTCAGTCTTCTACTTTTTTTACTCAAAAGTTTGTATTCTGTGCCTCCGATCTTCGTAGTGATGGAGTTTTATCATTAAAGTATCATAATGAATGCAATCAGACCATTGACAATAACGTCAAACAGTTTAAAAACCAGTTTCTTTGGTAAATAACCTTCGCAAATATAAATTGTTTGCAAAAAGTTAATTTACTTAGATTTTTTTTAAACTTTGAAGAAAGCTTTTACATTGCTTTGACATCTATTTCTTTGTTGTTTTTTTTTTTTTTTTTTTTTATGAGTGACTAAACCCGCGTTTGACCTCAATCTCACCTGATGGTAAGTGACGATGAGGTCGAAGATGAAAGCACACGGGTTTAGGAAGGAACTGGCTCTTTATACAATATTGCCGGAACACATTACCGCCGGAGCGGTAACATTTGGCGGCAGACTTTATATAAAGGGTGGTCGCTAGCCAGGCGGACCCAGAAGGGATCCTACCACCAAGCAGATGTTGTTGTTCTGATGTTTCAATGACTTTTTCTGCGTGTAACGCTCTCACGGCAAAGAACTGAGGCGATCATAAATTTCTATCTTTTTTATATTATAAGGAGTTTGTCTTTAAGTTTGTCTTCCATTCCACCTGATGGAAAGAAATCTATTCACTCGGCACTTAGAAGAACCAGGACTGTAGTGGTCAGGAAATACAGATGCAGACAGATCGTTCCAAACCTTGGCAATCCGTACCAATAAGTTTTGCCTGCGTCTGGTAGTCCGGTGGTAAAAAAGAGTGGTTTCAATTCGGTCAAAAGAGCACTAGCACACTCACCAAAATAGAGCCTATAAAGTACTGTCAAACAAGCAACCTTTTTTTTTTATAAATTATGGATGGGACCTTTGTCTTCCATGCCACCTGATGTAAAGTGAACATGAAGACTAAGGTGGTACACGTCCATCCACGAGAAACCTATTCACTCGACGCTTAAAAGTACTAGGACTATACTGGTCAGGGAAAATAGACGCAGGCAGTTCATTCCAAACCTTGGCGACCCGTATCAAGAAAGAACTGTCAAAGCGCTTAGTTCGACTTTTCGGAATATCTACCACATACGGATGGAAGTTCTGTCTGCGTCTAGTAGTCCGATGGTAAAAGGGTGAGGGTTCAATTTGTTCAAACAGTGCACTGGCGCACTCACCAAAATGTATCCTGTAGTACACGGTTAGACACGCAACCTTACGACGATGCTCTAAGGTCTGCAGATTTTTGGTTGTAAGGTCGACGTCGTTAATTAGTTTACGGGCTCTTCGGTCAACGGAGTCCAGAGCTTCTAGTTGATATTTGGCTGAACCATCCCAAAGATGACTGCAGTACTCCATGCATGATCGCACTTGAGCTGTGTATAAGTTAAGAAGCTGTGCAGGGCCGAAGTACCGCCGTACCTTCGAGATGATTCCCAACTTTTTCGAAGCTACTTGAGCCATGGACACAATTTGTTGACCGAAGTTTAAACTGGATGTTACAGTTACGCCTAAAAGCCCTAGATGGTCAGTGATGGGGACAGATACATTTTGGAAATTGGGCGTAAATGTGAAGGTGCTCTTTTTTTGCGGAGAATAGACACGCCTGAGTTTGAGACGCGTTGAATTTGACCAAATTCGACTCACCCCAATCGGATACTTTTCGTAAGGTCAAATCAACGCACTCAATCATTGACTTTCTTAAACTCTGGATTTAACTGGGGCTCGCTCGCGCATTGGATACGTATCTCTCTACAACACGACGATGCTCTAGCGTTTGCATTTTTTTATTTGTAATGATGTCTATATTAATAAGTTTCCGGGCTCTTTGGTCAACAGGGCCTAACGCTTCAAGCTAGTATTTGGCAGAACCATCCTAAACGTGACTACAGTAATCCATGCACGACCTCACTTGGGCTGTGTACAGGGTGAGCAGCCGTTCAAGGCTGAAGTGCCGCCGGACCTTTGAGATGATACCTTATTTTCACCAGAATCTCCAGCCAACCTGCACCAGCTAATGTCGGCATTTCACCAAGTTTTAGGTATCCTAGTTATTTCTTATTTCAATTTGTATATAGTTGATTGGCTGCGTCAATGGACGTGGCCTGTGCCGTCATTATGAGAAGAGCGCCCTCTTGTGGCGCGATATTTAATTAGTCAGTTCATCGTTCGAACTTTCTACCGTGAGCATCCGATTTACGCCGTGCGTGAAAATCTTAATTGATTCCCTAGATTTTTCCTAACTTTATACTAACTAGTGTACACATAATAGTGCTCGGCTGATCAAGAACAGAATTTGCAGTGAAATCTCCATCGGCGTGGTTCCACGAGGTCCAGAGGCAAGGTTAGTCGATGGCATTTGAATTGTGTAGGAAATCTAGGATACCAATTTCGGGGAGCTTCGGTTAGGTGAACTCAACTTCAGGTTGCTTTACTGTCTCTAAGTAAGCAATCTTTATAATCTAACTTATTATCTACCTATGGAATTGCAGTCCAACCCAATCCGTGATTCAGACATCTGCTCGCTCACCAAGACTGCTGCAGGTTCAGCTTGAAAAAGACAAAAGTTATGTCTTTAATCTTACATGGTCATGAGACACTGGCCGTACAGCTTGGCAAAGACGAACTGAAATATAGAATATAAAAACACAATAAACGTTCAATTCAGTACTTCCTACCAAATGGCCCACGAATCTACAATTGATTTATAATTGATGGAATAATCGCATTATAAAAAAAATATACAATTCAGAGAATGATTGAGGGCGTCGATTTGACTTTACAGAAAGTGTCTGATTGGGGCGAGTCCAATTTGGTCAAATTCAACGCGTCCAAAACACAGGCGTGTCTATTCTCCGCTAAAAGAAACGCCTTCACATTAACGCCTACATTAACGTCCCTATCACCGACCATATAGGGCCCTTCAGAGTAACTGTAACATCCACTTTAAATTATAGTCAACACATTGTGTCCATGGCTCAATTAGCTTCAAAAAAGATGGGAATTTTCTCAAAGGTACGGTAGTACTTCAGCCCTGCACAGCTTCTTAACTTGTACATAGCTGAAATGCGATCATGCATGGAGTACTGTAGACATCTTTGGGGTGGTTCAGCCAAATACCAACTGGAAGGCTGCATCTGCACTGGGACTCCGTTGATCGAAGAGCCCGTAATAAAGAAAGAAGGAAAGACCTTAGGAAGACTATACCTTAGTCTATGACCTTAGTTTTCATGTTCACTTACCATCAGGGGTCATGAAAGACAAACTATAAGCCAATTTTCTATTCAAATTATTTATTTCATATCATGTCCGAAAAGTATATTAGTTGTATAAAATTGCACTACTTATTAACATAAGTGCTAAGATTAAATCAATAATCAAGAACGAAAATACTGTACTATTAAATTATAAACAGTTTGTCGAGAGCTAACGGAGGGCTATGAGTTTCTACACTGGGTGACAAAGAGGTTAAGGCCTATCAGCTGGCCCAGTGGATATCAGAAATTCAAAACTAGACGGTAAACGAAATAATCAAGATGTTGTTCCAAGACCAACCATTAAAAAAAACGGGAGTTTTGAATAATTAAGAATAAATTCTGATCAGTTCCTTTAAACGTTCAATATATGAACAGTGTGATTTTCTTCTTAGTCTGTCATGCATATTTTGAAAAAAAGTCTCCATCATAGATGAAAAAGAGATACAGCGCTATACGGGAATGATGTAAGCTGATATATTGAATCAATCTCGTATCAAAAATATACTATGCTGCCAATCAGGGTATACTTAGTGTAATCGAGATAAACAGGGTAGATCAAGACATCTCGAACACCACCACCTAAATCCTACTATACTGTCCTGAATTATGGTAACCAAGTTCTAGGAACCTTCGAAATCTGGTAATGATATAACCCTTTTAATCCTTGTGGTATTTATTGCCATATAAGAAGTTTTATACTGTTGTTAAAATATAAGGATGAAAGCTCTGTGTTAGATTCTCTTTATCAATCATGATGATTCCATCCTTCAATTTGCAGGAAAGTCTGTGTAACAATAATTGAAACATTAAATAACCAATCGTGCATAATCCTAAAATCGTAAAAATATAACGAAAATAGAGTTTAACAGTTTTATTTTTATTGTTTTTAAACGACTGCTCTTAAATTCAAACACATAAAATACAACGATATTTTATTAATATTGCATAACTTTTAAAACATTCCATCTTAGCTTACCTTGTTACAGTAAAATAAATTCTTATTATACATAATTTTCTTCAGAAGCACTGATCACAGAAGATTCATAGAGTAATAATAAATTAGATTTTATTTAACATTTGCATGCAGTTTTATGCCATGACTTGACTGTATATCATTTTTATTCCAAGATAGTAAGGTAAGCTAATTTAAAATTGTAACACTACTAATAATTACGTTTCTCCAAAAGATATATTCTCCGAAATAAGCTTTCTTATTGCATTACATCTAATTGTAATTTTTTTTTCAGATGGACTTTATATCCCTGCTTTTTCAAGCATGTTTAATTTTATATATCTCAGAAGAAACGATGTCTCAGTTTCTTGGCCATCCAGGGGGAATGGGTATGGGCCCTCCAGGTATGATGCAAGGACCAATGTCACCTATGATGCACCCAATGATGCATCAGCAGAAAATGATGATGATGTCTCATTTTCAAAAACCGCCGCATATGAAAGATTCAGGATCAAAGTACGAAAAACGCAAGAAGAAGCATTCGAAGCGAAAGCATAAGAAACACAATAAAAAACACAAGAAGGAAGTTGTTAAAAGAAAGAAGAAGCGTGCTAGTAGTAGTAGTTCTAGTTCTAGCAGTAGTAGCCACAAGTCTTCTAAGAGCTCGAAATCAAATCGGTCTAATTCTAAATCAAAATACTCGTCTTGTTCTTCAAATAGCCATGGCAGGAGAGATAGGGCCAAACATCACGTCCACCACAAAGTACCTGTTCACCACAAAACACCTCCACATGATAACCGTATGTATCAAAGCGAAGTTTTGACACCGGTCCTCTCATATGTAGCGAAGAATGGGGATGTCATCTATCAGAAGAAATTGAAAAATGCCAATAGCGAAAAGTTGCTTCTAAGCTAGAGAAATAATCATTGAATAAGTATATTTTCGTATTTTGTATATAAATTTGTTTGTAATAAATTGAATTCATAAATACATTTACGGACTACTTAAATATCTAGCCTCTTTAATCTGTAATTTCAAACAAAGCCAAATCCTAATTTAGCCTTAATTTGGACGCAATAAGTCTAAAACAAGAACCCTGATGAAGTTATGCTTGCTGTAATATTGGAGATATGTTTGAATAATAATCTTATTTTGGACATAATCTTTAAATACCCAAGTTCCAATTAATATTTTATGCAAATTAAAGAAAAAAAACCTTTAATTCAGATAAATAAATAAATCCTGGAACCGCAAGAGCTGTTAACTGAGTTACTAGTAGAACTCAAAAATGAAATGAATAAAAAACTATATTGCCACAATTTTCATTAAGTTTTAAAGGATATTCAATGACATTATGTATGAAATATAATTTCAGCCAAATAGCCTCTGAAACTCCGTTATACGTGGTGTATCCTGGTAGTTTAATTTTGGATGATATTTTAACTAAGTGGGGCTTAATTTCACGAAGAGCGGGAGTTATATTGGCATTCAGGAACAGCAATTTTGTTTATGTAGAACAGAGATTTGACGCAACCCCTCAGAAAGTAGTCGAGCAGTGTCTAGTCTCACAATCTCAGTCGCTAGTTGATGTCGCCACCACGCGAGATGACGAAGCCTTAGAATTTCTCATTCAATTAATTTAATTTAATTAGTTTCACATGCTGTATGTGGTGTGCTCCTGTTGGAACTGCGTGTTTTGAGTTCCATACCATCTATCCTAAACCACAAAAAGTTGTTATCATCCTCATTGAGCGAATAAATTTTAATAATTTCTACACGTCGTGGAAGCAGTAGCGCCCGATCTCGATTTATACCTACTGTGAATCAAACTTTTCATTTTCATTTACCATAAAGTCAAACATGGGATTAGCCACCTATAGAAAAATATCAAAGGGAAGAATGAGCAGCAGTCTGACGCCAAAGTGCCTGTAGCGAACCTAGATATCAATGCCCTTAGATGGCATAGTTGTACTGTTTGCAAGAAAGAATTCTTTAAAGTATAAGAATGTATTTTTAATTTATTTTATACTAACTGTTCTTTTTTAATCTGTTTTATACTAGCTGGATTTTAAATAACGTGGTTTTACCCACGTTATTTAAAATCCCGCAAAAATATCGGCATAAAAACCCTATATGCTGTTCCTATGCCAAATTTCATCTAAATCCGTTGAGTCGTTCTGTCGTAATTGAGAAACAAACATACATCCATCCAATTATTCACATTTATAATATTAGTAAGAAGTAAGAAAAGCACCCGGCTCTACTTAGGCGCAGTTTGTTGTAAGTATTTGCTGTTGAAGTCATTTCAACATATTTTCACTGACTTGTTGTTAATATGTAGATGATACAGTTATAGCGGATCCAGAGAACGACTCTTAAGCTGTTGTAATCAGATCGAAATCCATGCTGTAGTTCCGAAGATATAGAATGTAGAAATATAGTAAATACTGTAGTTCGCAACACTTCTAACATGTATAGAGTTTTGATTCATTAGATACCCAGTTAAACTATGGAAGGCAGCCTAAGCTCTTAAGGATATCTACCGGCATTTGACGTAGACTCATAATAATTTAGACATAATTGGTTTTGCAAAAGCTTAAACTATAACTATTTTGAACACTGAGATACGAAGTTAACTAAACGGTTATAATAAATAAACAAATATTTCTATCAACCACATAAACTGTACATACCTACTTAAAATCTGTCGGTGTATAACAATAATGTCCACTGTATGGCGATCCGAATTTATAATAAGTTACCTATAAGTCTAAAGGAATAAATTTAAAAGGTTCTATTTAAAATTTTATTGGATAAAATGTTTTATAGTGTAAATGAATATCTAAATTTAAATGAACCATTGACATGAATTATTAATAGTAGGTTGTATATAGTCTGGCTAATGAAAGTAGAGAATGAAAAAATAGGGCGAATAAAAAAAAATCCCATCATGGTACGATACTATAGTACGACATATATGAATTAAACAAACATGATACTTGATAATTTAAATAAAAAAAAAATATATATTAAATAAAATTATCATAAAAAATATCAATATCGGTACTGTTCTACTTTTATTTTTAGTATTAATCAGGCTTAAAAATAAAACAATGAAATAAAATAATTATTTTTATTCTTTGTAATCAGAATCTGAATCCAGCAATTCTATATGGAATTAATCGTCAGAGTCACTGATATCGCTGTTTTCTACATTGGTTATGAAACTATCAATTTTTTATTCATTTTCAAATATGAAAATTCCAAAATCTCAATTACCAAAACTGCCAACAACCGTTCGATTGACAACAGTGACACCAGAATAAGTTGCCATATAAAAAAATTGCAATACTACCATTGTCTACTTTCGGTAACCAGACTCTATTTATATTGTATTATTTTTTTAAGATTTGACTTTGATATTTTAGTTACTAAGATTTGACTATGTCATACAATATTCTATACTTTGTCCTTATTAACATATTCCTTTTTTTTACGAAATTATTAGTTCTTTTTTAATTGTAATTAATAAATTGAATTTTGGTTCTTTTTTTATTTTAATAATCTGTAGATTTATTTTGTGAATTGATTCATTTAAAATGACTAATTATTGTTTTATCTTATGACATATTGCTCATTTTTATGTAATCATATTATTATTGACTTTCTTTTTTATAGTAGGTTAGTCAAAAAATATAATTTGTTAATGTCTAAATTTATGAAATGAGGTGGTGTCTTGTGTCCTCTCCTTTTTCCGATCTTCATCAACTCCGTTACCAAAGTCATTTCATCAAAATTTTATCTCTATGCAGATGATCTGCAAATCTACCGCCATTTTGCAATTTCTGATGTTAATTCTGCTGTAAGTGCAATTAATACAGACTGGGCAAAGTCTTTTGGTTTTCACACTAATTCACAAAAATCACAAGCTATGATCATAGTTGGATGTCTTGATTTTTCTGTTATTCCTCCAACCACCATGTATAAAGTTACAATTACTTTCACTTACACAGCTAAGAACGAAGGTGTCATTATCGATTCAAATCTTACATGAAACGCGAATGTCAGTGAAATAAGTCGTAAGATCTACTACTCTTTGCACTCTTTGAAGCCCTTAATAACCTTAACAGAGTTTTTTACCATTCGAAAAAAAAATCCCTTGCCCAGTTCCTTGTTCTGCCCATCCTTGGTTATTTGGATGCCACGGAGCAACAAATCAGAGCGCCTACAAAATGTTTGTCTTGAGGAAGTTCAATCACGTCTCCGAATATCGTAGGCAATTTTGATGATTTCCAATACGCGACCGTCGTAACTCCAGGATCCTTTGTCTCTTTTTCAACATCCTACATAACCCACTCACTCCTCTCTATTTGCGTAAAAGGTTTTCATATTCTCACTCTCAGAATACGCCATGTCGAGCATATATGCGTTCTCTTTTACACATGCCTAAAACTGATTATTATTCTTACTCTTTCTCTGTCCATGCAGTCAGATTGTGGAATTCATTACCTCATGAAATTAGCGAGTCTAAAACGATATTTATTTTTAAAAAGAAAGTCAAAGATTTTTCACTGCTGTAAGCTTTGTATTATTTATATAAAATTATATTTGTATGTCTAAAGTAGATATAGGATTGTGTATATATTAGTGTGTATTCATATGTATGGATATTTAGTACACGCTATTGTTGCAATTCATTCAAACTCTCCAGTCATGGGTTTGCTGAAATTCGTTAGAGATTTTTACATAAATAAATATTGATCCCGCCGAGATTCGAGCCCAGGACTTGTAGCACAGAAGGTAATGTTTGTAACGTGTTTTTTTATCACTGACATGAGTTAATCAAGGCTTTTTAGGTAAATGTTTGGACAATCTAAATACATTCTTCGATAGGCTTTAATTTCATGTAGCAGTGACTGACAACCAGAAAAAATAATCAAAATATTTTTGGATGCGATGCAGAGTTTATTGTCAGAAATCCTAACAGACTAGACAATGGTGGTCAGCAACCTACACTCCACAAGCTGCCATCAAGCGAGCTATTTTGCTTGGTTTTTTAAATAACAGTGTTAAAGTCTACGAGATCGTCAAGATCGAGTGAACTCGAGAAAAGCAAGAAGAATTTTCTCAACATCAGAAAGGTAGTCACATTTATTAAACGCTTAACAAAAAATATTAAAATATCATAATTGAGGTACAAAATATAAAAATAATTTATTTGATATAAAATTTTACAAAATTATTACTATCGATTTGTATCGTAATTCACCATGTCGTTTGCCTTCTGTTCATTTATGATTGGCTTCATTTTCATGTTTCTTCGTCGTTTTACTAAAACTTTTGTTCCACCTTTATTATCTCTTTCATATTTGATCGAACTTGCTTTTTCAGCTTGTAAATTACTCCTGTGATTACTCCTCGGGTTATTTCTCCGTGTATTTTGCTGGTTGTCTTCAATGGCGTTCTTTTCTTTTTTAGCCTCTGTGTCTGACAACCAGCGTTCAGCTTCATCTTTAGATATTTTCTTTTCAAAAATAACATAACCGTCTTTGGTCACATATTGTAATATTGGGGTTAAGACCTCTGGAATATCTCTGAACGGTGTGACCTTTCTATGATTATGGTGTCTCTGACGTCTTTTTGAGGTTCGTTTAGTATTTTTTCTCTTAGATTTTTTACCACTCCTCCTATAATCATCTTCGCTTGATTCACACGAGTCATCCGATGAAGAGCCACTTGATAAGTTAGAGGAAACATCTGAAGAGTCTGCTGAGTCGAGGACCTCGGGTTTTCTTGTAGTCGAGTTTCCAGTTTCTTTTACACTACCATCACTTTTATATGCGGGATCAGGGGAATAAAATGGCATTACAATTATGGGTAACTTTTGCGATCCGTTTGGTGGAATAATAGGCATAGGCATTGGTTGCATAGGCATTGGAGGTAAAGGTCCCATAGCTGGCATAGGTGGCATAGCTGGCATTGTACCCATAGGTGCCATGCCACCCATACCACCCATCATTGGTCCCCCCGGCATTCCAGGTGGAGAAAATGATGCTGCTGCTCGTGCTGATCTTTTTGGTTCCGACCCAGCATTTCTTTTGGATGGCATGCGACAATGCATAGGTAAATTATTTGGGAAAAAATCTATGCTTTGTGGACATATTGGTAAATCCCCTAATGGCTCACATGATGCAAATTTATATATAAGAATAACGATAAAACCACGTAAGCACACAAACATTATTGACTACAAATGAAATCCGCTCCCATCAGAAATCCCAATTTAAAACTACATCCCCGTAAGAGTACTGGCTTTTAATAAGCTATTACTACATTGATTAGGCCTTTTTGTTTCAATAAAGTTATGAAACAAATCATTTAGCAATACTAACCACTTGCGGAACAATTGTTGTTTTACGTAATTAAAACCGTATGAAGTTTTGTTTGTTGTGTTGATTTAAGATGACTCTATTCCATGTGCTATAAAATGTTTTAAGTAGTTGTAAATGATCATGCAGTAATTAGAATCCTTATACAGTTTGTACGTGTGCTATATATAAAGCATTTTATACTTTAATCTAGCAGTTACAAAAAGGAAACAATTATGCATGTTATGTAAAATATTACAAGATTCCAATAGCCAACATTTACTGTTTTTATGTAAGTACTCTTATTGTTGCGTCGATTTTACTATTTAAACTCATTCTTGGCGAATCTACTTCATTGCCAAAAGAACGAGCCTGTAGTAAAGGCTTCGAAAACATGAAAACCAATTGGTTGCCAATAATCAGATAAGGCTGGAACGATCACATAAGACCACTTATAATAAAAAGTAATTGTTCAAACATTTTATAGTTAATATTAAAAAAGCATTATTACCACATACTATAAATATAAAATCTTGGTCTCCACTATATTATTTGTGATTTAATTTTGGAACAGGTTTGTGTTTTAAGCGTACTTTTACTGAATGTTTAACTTTTACAGATGGAACCTCATATATTATTGTTGCAAGTGGTTTTTCTGTTCAATGTTCTTAACGAGGCGAAGTCCCAGGGGTTTTTCGGACCAGGGGCTATGTCTGGTATGATGGGAGCTCCTAACCCGGGTGGAATGATGCAGATGCCACAAGCAATGATGCCACATATGATGAACCCTCTTATGCAAATGGGTATGCCTCAATCGAAAATTCCAGTAGTAGTCATGCCATTCCACAAAGGATCTGGGGAACACAGTAAAGAAAGTCGATCAAAATCTAAATCAAGAAGGAAAAAGTCAAGGAAATCCAGGAAACGTCACATTTTGCACAGAAAGAAGAAGAAGTCCACTCGACGAAGATATATAGATGATACGGATGAATCCCATTCAGGTTCAAGTCCAGAAACTAGAAGAATTCCGGGATTATCTCGCTCTGCTGAACGATTCATCACGCGAGGTTTGCGAAAGAACCATGGCAGAAAACACAAGCGTCAGGTCCTGACTCCTGTTGTCTCGTACATATCAGAAAATGGTCAAGTTGTCTACCAGAAGAAAATAGATATGGAAAAAGCTCATGATTTAGTTACATTAAATAAACGTCGTAATGATGTTCGGTCGTGATTCTATATAGGAAAGCATTTTTTAGATAATTTAAGGTTAATCAAGTTTATATATTTTTATGTTTTAATAAAATATTGAAACTTTTTATAAACAAATTTTTTATTTCTCTCAGCCTTTGTGGACTTTAGTCATGACCCTGGAAACCTGAATGGTCTTCCGTATCGCGTATGATTTATTCCCTACTCGATTCATTAGCTTTAAAACCATGATTGATAATGAAAGATGCACACGTTGAAATGTGAACTTAGTCATTATGTAGCTTGTATCAAAAATGGATATTCAAATAGGAATCCAGCAATCGAAAGTAACTACCTGTAGGTACAATCATACTAAATACAAGTAAATAACGATAACATACTACCATCATAGCATTACGTATCATGAGGACTTTTAATGAGCATCTAGTGTTATTATAACAAATTTCTCAATCGAGTGGAGATTACATATCTTAGATTTGGCGTGATAATATTACCCTTTCATTAACTCATAAGTGATTGTTTAATGGTGTAATGGAATCTGTTATACAATAACTGAAAAATAGGAAAACAACAAAAGTTAGATGATTGAAGAAAGTTTTTTTTTTTAGATTATTACATGGCAATGTATTATGTAACTACCTATTACGCTTACAATCACATTCAAACTTTATGGATTTCATATAAATTTTTTTTTATTGAGTCGTTATTGTTAACTTTTTTCAAATAAGGATTTATATACCTAATTACTCTGTCAAGATCGCAATGTTTTGATTAAACTCTTTTTGTGGTTTCAACAGCTGGCTGCTTATAGTAGACGTCCACTGCTGGACATAGGCCTCCCCCAGTTTATTGTTTACACATACGATATTTAAATTTTTCATGTCTCCCTTCGTATGAAATTATTTAGCAAAAAGACAAACAGGGGAAATAATTTAATAAATAAGGGTAGGTAAATAAACTTGTATACAGGGTGGTCCCAGGTGATGAAAATTATTGTATCTTCCGTGAATGTTAGGAAGCTAATTATTTTATGCATAATAGCATTAGGCAACTCATGAGGATCATGTTACTTTTTTTTTCAATTTTAAGCTGTTGAGGGTGAACATTTTCAAAAAAAGGATTAAAAAATTCATAACTCGAAAACTACAAAAAATTGCTGAACATACATGGGGTATTTTTGGATACCCTAGGTGTAAGGAATCCAAAAAAAAATTATGAAGTCACTGTTTGCACCACCCTGTATAGTTATTTGTTTATTATACAGGGTGTTCGGCAGAACGAACATACGCAAATGGTGGATGAGTGGGGTCATGTGCTACTTACTTAGCCCAAATTATTTGACCTTGGCCCCTTGGTTTTTTTATAATTTTTTTTTGGTATATTTTTTTAATTTCACCACTTTCATGACTTTGAAGGCGAATATCTTTATTTACAATGAGTAAAACAGGCAACATTTTGTTTTGTTTTTATTTTGAATGATATCAGATTCTCATGTAATGATCGCTTAACGCTGATGTTACCTTAAAAAAAAGTTATGGGTCCTCAAAGTTACAGAAAGATGTATGAAAAAACTTAAAGCTTAATTTTTACTTTCATTTAAAAAAAAGCTAAAAGAGATTGAGGACTTCCAATTCTAGCAAAACATCCCTAATGTGTGACCTTTCTAACGATATGTAATTTGTTTTAATTAAAAAAGAACTTCAAGAGTTATTACATTTTTTTATCAAGTAGATAAATTTTGACAAACCTGTATATCTATGTGTGTATTTTTATATTCAAACATATTTACAATTTAATTATATTGAAATTTAGTCAATTTTCAAAACCACACAATTTTTACCCTGATTTTGTTAAGTTCATTGGGCTAATGTACCTATGCACGTTTTGCTTGTAGTTAAGCTAGCAGTATTTATTCATTTCATCGTTTCCCATAGACTGCAATACTGAAACTACGGAAAATCCACACTATAATATTTTATAAGTACATATAAGAGAAAGTCTGTATGTCTGTTACACTATCATGGCTGAGTCAATATGGATAAAACTTGGAATGAAAACAGTTTCAAAAACCAAATGCTAATGAATAGGAGATGAAATAGGATGAAATAGGAGATGAAAGTTTGTATGAAAATGAATTTGGGCACTAATGTCTATAATTGAGTCATACTTAGAGATTTTTATCTTTAAATCCAACCTCCACGGGTCCCAAGTAGGGAATAATAACTTTAATGGCTAAACTTGCGGCTATGTATGAACACTATTTAATATAACTACATTAATTAAATAGTGCTTCCGTGCTTCGGAGGGCACGTTAAGCAGTCGGTCCCGGGTTCTGTATACTTGTATACAGTAGTCGTTAGGGTTTGTCAGAAGCCATCTAGGCGCCCTGAAAATTCTGGCATCCACCACCCAGCACTGGGCCAGCTTGGTAGATTATGGCCTATACCTCCTCTTCACCCAGGGGAGAGACTCATGCCCTGCAGTGGGCTCATTACAAAGAGTTGTGATGATGATGATGACATTAATATTTAAGTAGATGCTACGACTGTATCTAGTAGATAACTGTAAGTAAATAGTTGGATGATATAAGGTGGTGACTACTGGTGACACTAAAATTTTAGATATTGAAGGAGAGCACTCTGTACTCGATTCTGATCATAATTATGTAATATGTAGGTAATATGTATGTAGGTACTTAATTTTTCACCAAAATTACCTATAAATAGGTACCTAAATAAAGAGTTCACGAATGCTTCACGGCTCAACGGCTGTGCGTGAAGTCGTCTATACCTACCTACAAAACTTCTTTTTTTTTACTTGGGGAAATCCTCCA
Source organism: Stenoptilia bipunctidactyla (assembly GCA_944452665.1). NCBI lineage: Eukaryota > Metazoa > Arthropoda > Insecta > Lepidoptera > Pterophoridae > Stenoptilia > Stenoptilia bipunctidactyla. Next base: position 29,217,528 of record OX101722.1, on the reverse strand, counting down.
TGGATACGATGACGCTCGGGGAAGCAACAAACTTATGTCTGAACTAAAACCCAATGTTCCTCCTCCGTTCCTAGTGGCGGGATCACGGGCAAGCCGAAGTATTCAACTGCGAAAATTCAACCGCTCACGCTTAGATTAGTTAGATCCCTGAAATCCGGATGTCCGCAAAGGGGATTTGAAAAGGTGGACTTCCCTTTCGCTTCCCCTCAGCAGACGGACTGACCCCCACAGCCATCCATCCCACGGATGATACACCTCGGGCACCCGGGAATTTTTTACAGAGGTTATCTTCCTCGCAGCCCTTAGGCCCCCGGTCCTGTTTCTGCCCAAGACTTCGGGACAGCTCGGAAGCCGAAGTAATCCAAGCCTGCCGTCTCTCCGAGCAGCTGGTGGCTCAAACCAGCGCTCCCCTCCCCGATGCCCGCATCGGTTCCCCAAAATGAGCCGCTGATACTCCTTTGGGGAAACGACGTCGGCCCCGCGATTTTGGTCCGCACCGTCGAAACGGCATATCTGACGGGCATTCCCCTATCCACAACCCGATGGGAGACCAGCAACTCCGCACGGGCGACAAGCTTAACCTAACCTAAAGTAACTGCAGAAAAACAGCGTACCTATTTTTAAAATTCTAAAGTGCTCTTCTTCTTCAAATACAATAAGTTTGTTGATGAGCTGCTGGACATGTATTTTTATACTATTCTGATATCTTGCCCGGTATAAAGAACAAGACAAAGAGGATACCTACATACGATGATTAGAAGGTGGCATGAATGGGATACACTGATCATGTTTGGATATAATTCATAGATGGCAGCACTTATAAACAGTTTTGTTTTTGCATTTATATGCTATACATTTTTATGTTATTCCTTATTATCTATAAAGTGACGATGCGAATTATAAAAAAAATATATAGCGCTATTTTATCGAAATTAAGACTAAGAAAGGCCTCATTGTTTTTTACAGAAACAAAGAAAGATCACGCCCCTATGCAGCAATGATTGTCAACTTACAATGATAATTTTCAAAGAAATACTTGTAATAAAAATAAACTCTTTGAAAGATTTCACATAAAATACTTTCTTATTAGATTTTTTTTTACTTTAACCCGTTCTATTTTGTCTTGAGTTTTAAAATATAAATAACTAAAGCTATAATTATGGTTGATTGGTTTTGAAACAGAAACATTGAACGAAAAAGAATCTCATGAAGACCTGTTATGGATGAAATCATTTGTACAGGATAAATTAATAAATTCGATGACCGGCTGGTGTAGCGGTAACATACATTTGACGACCACTTTGGCGATGGGGTAAACCTGTCTGCCTCAGACGCCAGTGGTTGCGAGTTCGATTCCCGCACGGAACAAGAAAAAAAAAATGTTCCGTGTCTGGGCGTTTATCTATTTATGTATTTATATTCTAGGTTCCCCCCTAGTTCGCTGCATGGTATCCCATAACACAAGCTATGCTTACTTTGGGGCCATGTAGTTGGTGTGATTGTCTGGGGATTTTATTATTTTATTTTATTTACATTGCCTTCTATGCCAGAGGTCCGGGGTTCGAATCCCGGCGGCGGCGGATATTTGTGTGATGAACACAGATATTAGTTGTCAAGTCATGGATGCTTATATGATTATTTAAGTTTATTCTAATAAAAAATATGTATTTATTCAATATGTATGTTTATATATTTCTTAAGTTTATCAGTTATCTAGAATCCATAACACAAGTTCTTCAAGAAACTTAATTTGGGCTAGATAATGTTGTGTGAGTGTCAGAAATATCTATTTATTTATTAAATAAATAACCCATTACAAATTAGTATCTCTCATATTTAATTTGTTAGATCTAGTAAGAATCTTAGGTAGATACTTCGTTCTTAATATGTAATTTGTTAATGGTTATACATATTTAAAAAAAACTTGCAAATGCTTCCATGCTGGACTGGGAGCGAAAGAAAAACATAGAATGTGCCAGCTGCTTCTCTTCCCGGGCATACTGTAAAAATCAGTTAAGGGACAGAGGTTTTATTGGCGTTTTTTGCGGGCGATAGGCTGACTCCCTGTCACTGCAATAGTCTCTCTCCATCATGATACCTCGTAATTTGTCAAACATGACATCAGATGGTTTGATGGCCTCTGGTGTTCTGCCTACCCCATAAGGGATACAGGCGTGAAGTTATGTATGTATGTTGCAAATAAACTTCTATTTATATTTACTTATTTGAGTTAAGCTCTTACCTAATGGTATTTTAAATATGTTTTAGTAGTTAGATTGTTAGGTATCTACTTTATTTCTACGAAGTAATATAGTTACCATTATCACCATCAACAACAGTAAGAAGACACCCTCTACTAGACAAAGATCTTCCCCAGTTTCTGCACGTCGCTCGACTCCTCCTCGCCCTCATCCAGCGTATACTGGCGACTTTGATCAGCAGATGCATCAGCGACGTGTGACATAATTGGTATTCACTTTTATTATAACACGACACCAGCGCTCGTCGCTGATGACGGCGTGATAAGAACTGTTATTCGTCAACTGTTTTTTTTAGACAATTTTCTTTAGATTTTGGTATTCCCTTATATGTAACATCTGTGAGCTCAACGTCAAAGTCTTTGCCATCTCCTCGACGAGCTCGTCGTCAAGCGCAGTTTTGTTATTTTAGGTACGCGAATAGTCGTCATTCCACCTTGCTATTAACAATATGCAGACTTCATCATAACTATGATTGCATATTAAAAATAAGATTACAGCGTTTAGGTTTGACTTAGATAGCACCCCTGGATAGTTGTTAGGCTGCAAACTGGATGGCAGCGACAGCGACAGCAAGAGTGACAGCGGCACGATAGAAAGTATTGAGTTTGTGTGAAACCGCGACAAATCGCTCGAACGCCCGCTGGCGTCGAGAACGGCCCAAATTCCCGAGTCGCTGCCGCGCCGCTGTCGCTCTCGCTGTCGCTGCCCTCCAGTTTGCAGCCTAAAAGGCGACTACTTACTCCGAGTGTCTCCCGTTTGATGGACATCCTCAAGGCTCGTCTACCTTGCATTTTTTCACATTGCATATATGTTGCATATCTAACCTTTTATTGTATAAACCCTGCCGATGCCGCAAAAACGAGAGTCATTTTATGGAGTGAAAAATTTGCCCAACCCCCTTGACTCTGTCTGAAGACCAACCGCCCGGAAAAGATTTGCCAAGGCCAATTTGGAAGTCCCTAAACAGACTCCGGACCCACGTCGGCCGTAGTAAAGAAAACATTGTAAAATGGGGTTTCAGCGTTGACGGAGATGAGCATTGTTTGTGCGGCGCGACTCCACAAACAATGTTACACCTTCTCTCCTGCCCCATGTGCCCGGAAACCTGCACTACCGAGGACCTCGCACAAGCCACCGATAACGCCATAAAGGTGGCAAGTTTCTGGGCGGGCAAAATATAATAAACATATTCATCGACACGCAAAGAAGAAGAAGATTGTATCTAACCACTACTGTTTACCAATATAAAATTTGGTTAAAAAATCGGTCTTCCTTATTTTACTAGTAGTTTTAATACCTTAGAACATAAGCTTGATTTTCTTTCTCGTTTTTAGAGGCTCTTCAGTGTTTTAGATTTCATCTGTCCAATCATCATCTGGATGAATATCTTTATTAAGTACGTAGGCGAACGTAAAACAAACCAATCTTATTTAAATTTTATTACCTATAAAAGAATGCAAGGCGTTGAAAAATCGACTTCACTAACATTTTTGAATCCTTGTCAAAACTTTTGTTGAAACATAAGGTCATCTATCAACGTTTGTATTCTTCGTTTCACACATATTTCTTTGAAAATTTCAACTTTTTCAGAAATTAGGTAGACAACAACTACACAATCGATCATGATGAAATTTATATGGGACCACCTCTGAATATCTTCTTTTATAATAAAATAAGAATATTCAAATCGATTCATGTCCAATCTGTTCTTAAAATCGCGTAACAAAGATGCAAAAAAATAATAATAATAAATAAATAATAAAAACCCCAGACAATCACACCAACTACATGGCCCCAAAGTAAGCATAGCTTGTGTTATGGGATACCATATAGCGAACTAGGGGGAACCTAGAATATAAATACATAAATAGATAAACACCCAGACACGGAACATTTTTTTTTTGGTTCCGTGCGGCGATCGAACCCGCAACCACTGGCGTCTGAGGCTATCTGCCCAGAGGCTTTACCCCAACGCCATAGTGGTCGTCAAAAAATAAAAAAGCATACACACGAATTGATAACCTCTTCCTTTTGGAAGTCGGTTGAAAATACAAAAGAATGTTACAGTACCTACACGCTACAAAAAAAATAACTACACTGAACCGATAAGTCAACAATCGAAAGTGTTGCATAACTTAGGCATGAACGGACCTAAGTGACACTTACCTAATTGTTACGTGTTTTAAAAAAGTTAACTTACGTTGTGTGCATTTTCTAAGTCGCTCGGAAAACAATGGTATTAAATCGTTCATAAAGGTTTAGATTTCACCAGTGTTAAATAGAACTCGCTTTAAACAGCTGTTCAGAGAACAAATTGAAAATAAAAAAGTAAGTTTCTCAAATACTATTTTTTGTTGCCATTTAAAAATATTAAGCTTTATCTCAATTTTAATAAATCCTTATTTAAGTGAGTGAGTTAGTAAAAATATTTAATAAAACATATTGGGCGATAGAGTTTTGGTACCCCCTTTTTTGTTACCGTATTGTCAAAGTTGAAGTCTGAAGTTGTTGCAAGACGTTACGCGCAGGTGTTGTACTCACAATAATCAACGAATGCAGAGCATTAAAAAACCAACTTCACGTCAAAACTTTGGTTGACTTATAATGACGTCAAGTTAAACATTCTCCGAATATACACATAATATTTAAAAACAAATTGAAATTATCCATGAAGTACTCAATCGATTTCGATGAAATTTATATGGGACCAATATGAAGTATCTTCTATCATATGAAATAAGAATTTTCAAAATCGATTCATAATTGTCCGAAATATCGTGTAACACAGACACAAAAAAACATACACACGAATTAAGAACCTGCTCCTTTTTTGGAAGCAAAAAAAACGTCTTGCAACAACTTCAGAGGAGCCTAGATGTTTGTCGTCATCTCCCAGCTTTTCTGTCTTCCAGATAGTGGGTAAGGCAGGATAGGCGACGTAATAATTTACCTACTAATGTCCCAGGGTTGGCTAGTAAAGTAACCTAATAGATTCAGATAGCCATGGGACCGTTCACAGTTGGTTTATCTCTGAAGTATGTTATCTCTAGGTTGGCCATACTGTGCAGTTTCCGTGAAAGTTTTCATATCAGTTTATGTGTTGAATTGATGTGATAAATGTGACTGAATTTCCCGAGTTTTTCTATTATTTTTGTGTTAAATTTAATTTGTATCATGCCGAAAAGGATTCAAAGTAGTAAAAGAAACATCGTATTATGAATGCAAACTTTTTGTGAAAAAGAAAAAGACAACAAAGGGCCTATAATTGCATTAACAAATGTTCATCATAGATAAAATTAGGGTTACTCGCATAAATATTTTACCGGATTTCAGGCGAATTCCACATCGGTAAAGAATTGAATAGAAAATATTTGGCTTTATTTCTTGTTTAGGCATATCTGAAAAAGCTTTCAGTAAAGAAAGCGTAGTCGCACACTTAGAAAAAGACGCAAGGAAGATAAGAAGATAAGCAAGATAGAAATCATATTTAAGACGATTTTTATCTATATGCAGGGCGAAATAAAATACTCGATACGTGAGAAAGGATATAAGTACCAACATTTGGAAAACTCTTAGCATATTTTTAATAATCGGTTTAAATTTTAATGGCGGTCGTACTGCATTGTGGAAAATTATTTAACCAGTAGGATTTAGGTTTAAAAGATGTGAATAGAAAAAAAGTTACTTATGGAAAGGCATGAAATTGTAGCCTGGAGATACAGACACCTTACAATGTTGAGATATAATCGCGTTGAAGGCAGACCTGTTGTGTTCTTGGGCGAGACCTTTCACGCATCCTGCAGGTAGTCAAAAATGCTTGCAAATATAAAATGAAGGTGACTTAAAACGACTCTATTGGTGACTGATGGATTATTATTAATGCTGGTATTGAAATGGGGTTTATACCAAACGCCTAATTAATATCAAGATAAACAAAGAATTTTAAATAATAATGGTAGGTAGGTAGGTACTAGACGTTCAAAAATATAGGTGGATATGTCACCGGAAAATAATAAATTCAGTAAATTTACAAATCTACGCGGAAATTTATAAACTTCCGTAGGATTCTGAACGGGAGACAAAAAATATTATTTTGCGCCCATATTTTCACAAATTGATAAACTTCCGAACTCACTCGTAAAATAATAAGTAAGCTCTGATTGGTTGAATAAGTCACGTGTTCTAATTTCAAAAGACAAATTCACTGGAAGGCCTTGTCGCAATGGTTACGTGCGACAAAAGGTTGCATATAAAACATACCATAAACCATTAGTGTAGATAAGCCAAATTTTGTAATTGTTTGTCTTCTTGACCAATCACCGAGCAGTGTATTATTTTCCGTATTTTAAAAAGCGTAAAATTAAAAGCTCTTCTGTGATTGGTCGAACCGTTTAGAATCTTACGAATGAATATCCGTAAGTTTATAAATGTACCACAAGACGTCGTAAATTGATAAATTTGCGAAAATGTGAGCGTAAAATAATACAATTTATCTCTCGTTTAGAATCTCACAAAAGGGTGTAAATTGAACTAAATTATTTTGTAACTTATTATTTTCCGGTACCACATACATTATTAGTAATACAAACGGTATTTTTTGGTAAAACTTTAATTAGGCAACCCAAGACTCATGGCAGCCAACCTAACAGCTGGAGGTTAACTAACTGTGAATGCAAATACTAAGCATTAGGTAACCCACATGCTTCTGTGAATCTGTGATACAAAAAAAAACATAATAATAAAATTTAAAAAAAAATTAGATTGTTTATTCATCGTGAGCATCTTCATTTTCAAGTTGCAGTATCATTGTTGCAATTTATCTGAAAATCTACAGAATCTTTGTAAAATATATGAATTTAATACTTTATCAGTTTATATTTTCGGTGTACAGAACATTTTGTTATGAGAATAAATAATAAATTAAAACTCAAAACTTTTTCAGATGGCAAAAGCACTCACAATTGTGCTATTCACGATCGCGTTACTAATAAGTGGCGTTGTTTTAGCAAGTAGACAAAGAAAAATATTCAAAAATTGTGAAAACTGTCAAGATGGTTTTTCGGATAACATAGATCATTTAGACCACAAAAGAACTTGGCCGTTTGCTCCTGGATATAAATATGGCGCTCCGAAAAATACCCAAGCGCTGTACTTTACGGGATAAATTAAACTTTAAGCTAATTATTTAACTTAAATCTAAATATAAGTATTTTATACCTTTTTCTTAGTTGTTTTTATTAACCTATAACCAAAGAAATCTGACTTAAGAAGACTGCTGTTCTTTGGCTTAGCTGGATTAAGTTAAAGTATAGACGATCTTATCTGTTAAAGCTTTGCTATGATTGTGAGCAACCTGACAATTATGGGATATATGAATGCATTTTTAATAAACAAAAATTCTGATAACTTTTCCTAGTTCAATTCAATAGTAAGTAAGTCAAATTCAAACTCAAATATTCTTAATTTCATAAGTATTTAAATACATTTGAAATAAGTCAAACAATTTACAAATTGAACTGAATCTACCACCACTTCGGAAAGTAGATCTGTTGAGAAGAAGTGGCAAGAAACTCAACAGCAATCATCTTTTGAAAATAAGAAAAAAAAAATACACAATAACAATTTGAATCCCATGTTCTTGCATCCGGAAATCTTATAGTAAACCTATTTATATGACACTTATTCTTAAATCTATCGAAGGGTTAATCTTAAATATTTTGGAATTTTATTATAAAATAAAGCGTGCACATTGACCCATGAACGAGTTGGTAATCTTCTGGAGTCTACTATTATATTTATAAATTACTCAATCAAGTACTAGACAGAAACGTAGACATAGATATAGAGGTAAAGATAGAAGCAGAGATAGACGTAGCGATAGATGTGAGAGAGAATACAGATAATGTGGATGGAGATTAGGATAGTCGTGGACAAAAACAGGACGTGGACATGGACATGGAGATGGAGATGGGGAAGTCAGAGTCAAATTCAAAAAAGTAACATAGTCATAAAGTCATCAGCATAACGGAGATAGAGATGGCGTTGGATATGAAGGAGATGGAAATCGAGTTGGAGATTGAGAACTTTTGAAAAACAATTTACAACCAAGGACTTCTATCGTCCATATATTTAGATATTGTATAAAAGCCTTTTCAACACACTTGCTCGTAAAGTGAGCGTTATTCTATTGAATTTAGAACTATAAACTGGGCTATAAGTCACGCGTGCATAATATATTATACCCTAGTGCATAATATAATGAATCCTACAAAGTTGAATTGTACCTTTGTGCAAATTACATGCGAGTAAACAGAGCATATTTGATTGGTCCGGGTTATACATTAAATATTTTCAGAAACAACAAAGAGGTTTTATACCACTTCAAATCCATAATATACATTTATAAATGTTAGTACCTGATATTAGTAAAACAAATTTGTATATCAAACAAATTATTCACAATTTACAATAATTTGTTATAAAATATTAAAATATTTGCATTTACGACTCCAAATTAAACATTTTCACTTAAAATAGGCTGTATATGCTATACAGACATTGACACATTTGGCGGAAAAAAAAAACCACGCGCATGCGCGAGGGTCGGCGCCATTTTTAAATCACAATTCACAGCTTTGTATTAAGTGTGTTTGTTATTTTATGACCACGTATGTCTGTCTTTTACTCACAAGTGTGTTGAAAAACGTCGTATGTAACTAGTGGGCGTTGCTAATTACAGTCTCGGCTCATTATTAAGCCTCGACTGTAATTAGTACCTTAGCTGACTTGTTACATAATATACTATTTCAACACACTTGCTCGTAAAGTGAGCCTTATTCTATTGAATTTAGAACTATAAACTGGGCTATAAGTCACGCGTGCATAATATATTATACCCTAGTGCATAATATAATGAATCCTACAAAGTTGAATTGTACCTAAGTGCAAATTACATGCGAGTAAACAGAGCATATTTTATTGATCCGGGTTATACATTAAATATATGAGTGCGCGCGTCCAGCCGGCGCGCGGCCAGGCGGCACACGTGCAGCAGCAGCAGACCGCACGGCGCCTCCAAGCAACAACAGCGTGTGTACGTGTAATGGGACAAGGTTACTGACCGGCGCGGCGCTCGGGGATCCGCTGAGCGCGCGCGTCCAGGCGGTATTAACTTAGAGCCGAAGCAGAAGACGTTTTGTCCTGGCCTTGAACCACAACCGTCGACATCTAGCATTAATTATTTAATGCCAAATCATTCCAGTGATTTGTCTATGTCGTCGACATACACTCAGGACGAGCTGGCACTTCAAATAATAATGTAGAATATAAGTTTGTTAACTGTACCTTCAACAGCTGCTTCAAATAAATTTTATGATCACGTATGTCTGTCTTTTACTCACAAGTGTGTTGAAAAACGTCGTATGTAACAAGTGAGCTAAGTTGCTAATTACAGTCGAGGCTGTGATTTGAGCCCGAGCCGCAGGCGAGGGCTTAATAATGAGCCGAGACTGTAATTAGCAACGCTCAATTGTGTAATAATAGTATATTCAACAATATACTATTATTACACAATTTTTGTGTAATACCTAGTTTCTTTAAATTTATCAAGCGGTAAGTCTTGAATGTTTGTGGGAACCTTATTATTAGGTTGTCTGGAAGAGATCGCTTTTTAGCGATAAGGCCACCGATTTGTACTTAAAGATTTGTTTCTCTAAATACATTGTATATCGTATATTTATAGTTGTGCAAAAAAGAGTTTTTATTATTATTATTTTTTTATGATTTCTCATCTCGGCTTGCGCCGGTTTTTTTAAGGGCCTTCACTACCTCAAACACGCTCCGAATCCAGATTTTGATCTCAAATATCTATCAGAGTACTGAACTAATAATTTTAGAAAAAACATATAGCAAAGTTAAGAGTATGAACTAAGAACCATACGTTTTGAAAATACGATTAATAAAAAAAATCTCGATAGAAAAAAATCACAAACTTACCTCTAAAATTAACAAAGAAACCTTATTACTTAATTAGTACTTAACCTACACTAATGTAACTTGGTATTTAGTTTCAAGGTATGACAATACGTGTACTATATGATCTGATTTTAAAATAATTTTATTATTTTTTTTATTATAAATCTTAAATCTAAAATAATGTGTTTGGCACGACGGGTGACCTGCGCCCGATCAAGGATTCAGTTGCGCTCCGGCATTCGTACGAGGAACCTGTGTCGCTTTCACGCTTGCCGCCGCCGCTACAACATCACGTAAATATCGTGTTTTCCATAAATAAATTTGTGGTGTGTTTTATTTCAAAATGGGAAATGAAAGAAATAAGATACGGAAAAGGCAGAGTTGGAGAAAACAAAACGCAAGTGAGTAAGATAGCTCCGACGCGCGTTGCGGGGTGCTTCACGGCCGGGCGGTGAGGTGGGGGCGAAATTCAGATTCTAGCTGGAGTAGTATGGGCTCTTAAGGCATACACGGGCCTAAGCCAAGTCCATGTCAGAAAGGGTAGAGTTCGGAGGGCTTGAGTGTGACTGAGCGATAGTGTTAGGTTGGGTTAGTGACATGTTTGTTTCCTGTTCGGTCTGTAAAAATTTTCTCACTATCCGGCACGTGTTAAGGATAGCAGCTTTCTGCATAAGATGGTAAGTGTTTGGGGCTTAATTGAGAGTTTCAAGGGATAGGTGTAGTTGTTTCGGTATTACGCCTGTAGTAGAGATAACTATTGGGACTATTGTTACTTTTTGAAGATGCCAAAGGCGGGTAATTTCATCTTTCAGCTCTATATATTTGGTCAATTTTTTTGCTATTGAGGACTGGAGATTGTGTGTGTTTGGAACGGTAATATCAATGAGGAATCCTGTTTTACTGGTCTTGTTAATAAGTGTGATATCAGGTCTATTGTAATGAGTCGTGCGATCTGTGAGAATTGCTCTGTCGTAATACAATTTAGTTGTAGCATTTTCTAAAACAAAATTGGGTTTGTATTTGTAGTATGGCTGGGTAGAATTAATAAATCCGTATTTGTAGACAAGTTTTTGATGGATGATATTAGCTATTTGGTCATGTCTGTGTTTATAATCTGTCTGGGCTATTGTTTTACACGCGCCTGTAATGTGTTGGATCGTTTCTGGAGGGCTGTTACATTTTCTACATATATTGGACGGAAGGCTTCTCACTATGTGTCTTAGGTAGTTTTTCGTTTCTATGACCTGATCTTGAATGGCCATAATGAAGCCCTCAGTCTCTGGGAAGAGCTCTCCACGGCTTAGCCATGCGTTTGACGCCTCTTTGTCGACATTAGGTTGGCATAAGTCATGGTAATGTCTTCCATGTAGAGACTTCCTGGCCCATTCTATTTTTTTGTTATTTTCATCTGAAATAGCTTCATTGATTTGTATGGATCTATCTTGAAGATTTAAAGGAGTTAATTTGACATCATTGTAAACTATTGCTTTGTGTAAAGGTGAAGAATCTATTTTATTGAAAAAATACTGTCTTAAGTTTGAAATCTGTCTATTGTGAAGGTTTGCTATGTCTATGATTCCGCGTCCTCCTTCTTTTCTGGGTAATGTAAGTCGTCTTTGTAAGCATGACCTTGGGTGATGTTTTCTGAACTTAGTCATCGTGGTATTAACGATTCTTTGTAGTGCTTTAATTTCAGATTTCGACCAATTTATTATACCAAATGAGTAAGTTAGTACGGGAATAGTATAAGTATTGATAGCTTTAATTGTGTTTTTAGAGTAAAGTTGTGTTCTTAATATGCTATTTAGTCGGTGTTTAAATTGTAGCTTTAGTTGATGCTTGGTTTCTTTATATTTTATCTGACGTGATTGGTTGTAGCCTAGTTACTTATAAGTTTGGTGTTCTTCTAATGCATCTATTTGTTCTCCAGATTCTAATACGTAATTATGTTGGTGAATTATGTTTCCTGATATCAATGAGTTGATTTTACATTTATCTATCCCAAATTGCATTTTTATATCATTAGTAAACTATTCCGTTAGGTTGACTAGTTGGTTAAGTTGTTGTTCATCTATTGCATATAATTTAATATCATCCATATAAAGCAAATGGCTGAGTATATTTTGTTGGACTTCTGTCTGTTCGTTTGTTACATTGCATTTTAAAGGGTACCCTAGAGATGTGGAATTTAGTAAGTTAGAAAGGGGATTGAGTGCTAGGCAAAACCAAAGCGGGCTGAGTGCATCGCCTTGGAAAATACCACGTTTTATTTTTATTGGGCTGGTTTCTATAGTTTGGTTTGGAGTATTAAGCCTGAATTTAGTTTCCCATTTGGTCATCACGGTCTGCAAAAATGAAATTATTGTTGGATGGAATTTATATATTTCTAAAATTTGTATTAACCACGTGTGTGGGACTGAATCGTATGCCTTTTTATAGTCTATGTACATAGTACATAGGTTAGATTTAGTTTTTTGGACTCGCTTCAATATTACTGAATCTATAACAAGTTGTTCTTTGCAGCCTTGAGAAGCCTTTCTACATCCTTTCTCTTGTTCGGCCAAAATTTTATTATCAGTCAAATGTTGGTGTATGACTTCAGATAAACAAGATGTTATTACTTTATATAATGTTTGTAAGCATGTGATTGGCCTGTATTTTGCAGGGTTAGTGAGGTCGTCGTGGTCTTTAGGTATCAAGTAGGTTGTTCCTGCAGTAATATAAGGCGGTATGGCATTAGGGTTTTGGATGAAAATATTAATGAAATTGTGTAGGTAACAGTGGGTGCTTGTAATTTTTTTATACCAGTAGCTGTGAATATAATCAGACCCGGGTGCTTTCCAATTATGGAGTCTTGCAATGGCACGTTTAAATATTTCAATTGTTATGAACTCAAATTGCATTGGCACTGCAGTTTGGCGAAAATTACTTGTTTCTTTATGAATCCACTCAGCTTGGCTATTATGATTAGCCGGTTCTTCCCATATTCCTGCCCAGAAATTACGAATATCATTTACGTTAGGCGTGCTATTTTCATTGATGATTGCATTGTTTTGATGTGTACATTTTGTGGCCTGTTTAATGTTACGATAAAAAAGTTTCTCGTTATTAATGAATTGGTTGTTCTGCTGTTTTCGCTGTGTGCATGTTTTATACCTCTGTAATCGTCCTGCTAAAACTGACCGTTTTTGTTTAAGTGTATCAAGTGTATGTGTTATTTGAGTGTTCGGGTCTTCATGTGTAGAGTGTGTTTTATATTGTTCCATAATTACTTTAACATGTCTGGTGATCCTTTCGTTAGTGTTTCCGTTAATGAATTGGGTTACTCTACCTATTTTAGTCCTTAAGTCTTCTAACCGTTTTTCTAAACATTTTTGCCATCTGGGTTTATATACTTCCTGCGTATTACGCGATCTTTCTACATTACTCTCAGAAAGTTCTATTTTAGCACCATTTAACTTAGCGGCAGTCCAGGCAGCGCAGTATATGACTGTTTGTAAAGTTAAGAAATCAGTGTCAATATTTATTTTATTCGGGATGGTTACTGTATTAATGTAATGAACTATTTCTGAGAATATTTTTGACGATTTTTGTTTCGGAATAAATGCCCTGTGCAAAGGGTCTGTATTTTTATAATACTGAAAAGCTTGTTCGAATACAGTTTCAGTACATGGTATTAAATTGGACTGATTGTGGTGGTTTGGTGGTTCTTCTCTGGGTAGATCAGGAAAGGAGCTATGGTGTTGGTTGTATGGTTCTATGGTGTTTAAGGTTACTAGATGAGAGCCGTTAGTGCTATTTGCTGATAATGACAGTTCGTTTGCTACTTCCTGTCTTATTATATCTAGCCTAGATTGGTCAATATATTTGTTATTAATTATTGCTCTTTGTTGGTCAGAAATTCTTTGTTCGGTTAAATGGGACAGAGAAGGAATATTTTTAATGAAATCTTCATGAAGTAATTTTCGGTATGTAGTCCTGTTTGTATCTAGTAGAGTTACTCTGTAATATGATCGCATTACTGCTTCGTTTTGTTCTACGATCCATCTCATCCGTGTTTTGGTTTGTGTATTGGCTTGAGTATTTAATCACAAAGGTGAAGAAGCTATTGCAGGAACTATATTAGAGTGTATGTTTGTGATTTCTTGTTTTATCTCATTATATATATATCGATAATGGTATTTTCTGGTAGTAGTTTGCGACGAATAATAGCTCTACGTTGGTCGGCTACTCTTTGTCGGCTTACTTGCATTTCTGGAAATTTCTCAATAAATTGAAGGTGGAGGGGTTCGACGTAGTTACTTGTGTTAGTATCTAATGTTGTTAATTCAAGGTAAGTACGCAGTATGAACATATTCATTTCAGGTGTCCATCGTCTGCGCGTAGTTCGTTCAACCGAGGTGGGTACAAGTTCAATGTCCAAGTGGGCATGTTGCACAACACCGTCGGCCGTAGTAACAGTAGACAAGGAAGATATACTTCTTGTCATATATGAGGGGCGAGTGGAAGGAATGGATGAGAATAAAGACGATGTATCATCGCCAGAAGTGTCGGCTGTAGCTTCTACGCCGCGAGCCCGCCTGCTCAGCGCCGCGCCATCGGCGTCCCGCATACTGTCGCATCCAGCGCCGGCTCCAGATGCGCCCCGGCGACCCCCGGGCAGCGAACGTAAATTATATCTTCTGTTATTTTGCTCCGTCATTTTTGTCTCCGGGTTGGGTTTGGAATGATAAGTTCGAAAAGGGTAGTCTTGATGTTACGACTTTTACAAATAGAATCTCCCAAATGGAGTATTCGATCAAATTGTGCTGATCTGCATAGAGCTCCTTCTTTTCTTAAGCCCCCCCACCGCGCCAAGGTTCATTCCCCGGGGGGGTTTTATTATTATTATTATAAAAAAACGTACTCATTGACCCATAAATAAGTTAGTGACTTTATGAAGTCTACTACCATAGCCGGCTAGCTTGAACTTCTTTCTCGTATTATCATTATGTAAGTCACATTTTCTATGGAACATGTTTAAGTTCTTTTTTACAAACATAAGATTTTCAAAGATATATTGTGACGCAAACGTAAGAATATTTATTTCTTTAAACTTATTTCTAAGTGTTGCTCTGGAATTAAGTTTATAGATTGCGCGAATAGCCCGTTTCTACAGCGGAAAGATATTTTTAATATCGGTGGCATTTCCTCAAAGGAGAATGCGTAAGTCATTAGGAAACATATCCTTCCAGCATCCAGCCCACCATAACATCAACTTGACATGTGTGTCAATTATTCATTTTTGCGCGCGGCTCTATGTGTGCGTGCGCTTGTAACTATGTAACCTTACCTTGTGTTTGTGTAGCAGTGGCGCCGTCTGTGCGTCCCTTGATTTGTTTTGTTTAGTTTTTAATAGAAATCGAATCTTACTATTAGAAATATTAAAGTAGCCACATTATTTTATTTGATGGCCGTCGAAGGCCGAACGAAATTCGTCATAGCCCGACCTCTCTCAAATTCAGCAAACCATTTCATTCTCCAAATGATTACCAGGCAATTTTTTCATTGTTGGATTATGAAAGTTTGAAAATTTGGATTTTTTGACATTTGTTTTTACTTTTTTCATATTAAATGTAAATAACACGTTTCATTTTAGTATGGACGTCTGGCCAGCACCTGTGCCAAAGAAAATAGTTGTGGAATACCATTATCAAAACACTTAAAATAACTGTTAATTAAATTGTTAGTTACTTTTCGTGTACATTAAGGAAAACTACTTGAATCGAAAATTACCACAGGTGACTGACGACGCCATATTGAAGTCATATTTTTACTGGCATTCCTATACTTATTTTTGATTTCTGCCTGGACGTAAAATATGATTTCAATAAAAAAATACGGGAAAAGCAAACTGAATTCATAAAAAAATGTGTATTTTTGATAGATATTAGTAGTGGTGAAATGTCACTTCCGTACAATAAGTATGTTGACTTTTCAATATCATCTCTCATTAACCGTTTTCTAACTTTTTGTTTTAAAACTCGTATGCTTCGGAGTGATAATATATTTTTTAAGTTTTTGTTATTTTTTATACATTCTAAGAACAAAAGACAAATCGCTATAAGTTTGGAACACATTTTATTGATAGATTGAATACGAACATACAGTAAGTACTTCCGGCCATTTTGGATAACTGTGGAGATTTATGGCAATACCGTCGTTTTGTTTTTTCGTTTGTACACCTAAATTACTGATCCTTTTGCTTGGTGGTAGGATCCCTTCTGGGATCCTACTTCTGGGTCCGCCTGGCTAGCGACCACCCTTTATATAAAGTCTGCCGCCAAATGTTACCGCTCCGGCGGTAATGTGTTCCGGCAATATTGTATAAAGAGCCAGTTCCTTCCTAAACCCGTGTGCTTTCATCTTCGACCTCATCGTCACTTACCATCAGGTGAGATTGAGGTCAAACGCGGGTTTAGTCACTTATAAAAAAAAAAAACTTGAAATGTTGTATTTTTGTCTGAATGGGGAGTTTTCTGACAGCTCATTAAAAAAACAAAACTGTACAAAATTGGTACAAAAGGCTTCGATAGATGGCGCTTTACAAAAGGCGAAGGCGAAGAATTTATTCCACATTGCGTTTTTAAAAGTAAAATAAATTAATTGACGTCTGTATCAGAAATTGAAAGTATAAATAACCATAGATGGTAGATACCACTTACCTACATTATAGTTTACAGACTTAACCCCTTCGGCTTTTTAAAAGTGCCATCTATAGAGGTTTTTTGAACTAATTTTTATGAGCTGTCAGAAAACTCCCCATTGTGAATAATTTCAACGATCCTAAAATTTGGCACAATTTGAAAATTTGGTAAAATTTGGCATTCCTGGCCGCAAGCCAGGAATGCAACGGAACCTTTGTAACCATAATTTTTACAAACACAGATTTATGCTTTATTTGATGCTGAAATCGTTACACATTACTTAGGTATACTTATCAAAAACAACAGGTCAAAATAATAAAAGAAATACAAAATAATCTAAGCTAATCTTACTTACAGTAGTTGCAAATACTTCACCATGTTGTTCTTTAAATTATTTCTGTACAAATTCTGTTTTGCACTAGGCTGTAGAACTTCTTACACACACAGTACGAAATAGTTACTGTGTTCAGTGTCAGAGCGTGGTAATAAAGGACTGTGCGCAAACATGAGCTTGAACTATTTCTACGTAATACATAGCATCTGCTACAAAACCATACTTACTCGGGTAGAGTAGGTACCTACCCGCTCCATTGTCCATGACAACTGCTTTTGACTTAACAAGTCAAAAGCAAGAGTTTAAAAATCAAGCTTAGTGCAAATCAGGCTTGTACACCAATGCCGCCAGGGTTTCGTATCGTCTTCTAATATACCCTTACCGACCTATATATTTAATAAAAACTGTACTGTATTCAAAACTAATAAAAAAAAGCAATAAGAATAATTGTTTGGTTTTAACACTAAACCAAATGAATACTACTTCTTCTTCTTTAAGTTTAATGGCAACCAGCCGTCGATACTTGGCGACGTGCTATTACTGCCAGTATCACGTGATGAAATAGACACGGTATTAGAGATGATGTTTAAAATCAATTTGACATGACAGGTTGGGCGCGACGTAGACCGGACATTGAGATACCTACAAAAGCTAGACAACACAATTATTACCATTAACAACAAACGCTATTATTATACAATTAGTAAGATATACATAATATAATACAACAATTCACTAACTACATATTTACAGAGAGATATTAAAATCTCGGATATATTTACAAAGGATTTTAAGGAAAAGGGGATGGCTAGAGGATAGGAGGACCTTAATGCTGGTAGGTCTGGGGAACTGGGGGGGCATGATATCATATAGGGAGGTGGGGTGTAGGAGGCAGTTAAAGAAAATGTGATCCACTGTCCCAGGTTCCAGCCCGCAATCACATAATGGGGAGTCACGTACACCGATTCTATTCAAGAATACTGGGGAACAAACATGCCCCAGCCGTAGCCTGCTGATAATAGAGGTGACTTTTTTACTTAAACGTTTGAAGGGCCAGAACCATGGTTTTGAGGGGATTGTGGGCTGGATGTCGCCGTAAAATTTCCCCACAACACTACGGGTCTTTGTCCCATTGTCCCATTCGGTATTCCAATTTGATGACAATCGTGACTTAGCCAGCGCTGTGAGATCATGGGAAAAGTACCTGTAGTGTTCCAACGATCCGGTATTGACAGCATCTCGGGCGAAACAGTCCACTGCAGAGTTTCCAGTGATGCCGGAATGACCAGGAATCCAGGCTAAAGCGATGTTGATGCCGTGAAGGTTGCAAAGGAACAGGAAATGCTTAATTTGGAGGATGAGTGGGAATTTGGATCCTAATCGGAAGGGGTTTCCTTTAAGTGCCATAAGGCAGCTCAAGGAATCGGATAGGATAAGGGAGTTACTCAACTTGTTGTCGAACGCAAACTTCACTGCCTCAAGAAGGCCAATGGATTCCCCTGTAAATACTGAGGTAGAAGGAGGACACTTAAATGCTAAGAGCACCGAGAATTTCGGGACCCACACGGCTGCCCCCACGCACCCCTGACCGAGGGGCTTAGAGGCATCCGTGTAGATCAGGATCCAATCATGCCATTTACTGTTAACGATGCAGTTAAAGGTGTGGTTTGCATCGGGGGCCTTTTTTTTAATGCCAAAATCTAACAGAATTGAAGGGGCAAACATAAGGGATTCGTAGGGGAAGGTATATAGGAATTGGGTATCACATTGGAAGATAGGAGTGTTGGTAGGGATTATTGAGGAGTGACTGGATAATAGACGGGGAGGAGTTTAATAATAATAATAAATTGTTTATTTTCCTTTACAAGTATTAAATTTACAATAATCCAGGGCTGGGACCTGCCTAGTAGGTGTTCAATGACACCTGTGACAGGAGGCCCCGCTCTTCCTCAACAATAATAACATAATAACAACTAAGTATACATATAAAATAAAAACATAGATGACAAAATTTTGATTTTAAGTACAACCAAATTTAAATAATCACAACCTAGTTAATTACAGTTCAGTTAGTTGATTATGTACATTTAAAAGAATTTAAAACTAAGTAAAAAATTATAAGCTATATTTTTTTTTTAAGTACATGAGTGTGTGTGTGTTAGTGTGTGTGTATGTGTATGGATGTGTATGTGGGTGGGTGTGTGTGTGTATGACAGGAAGGGTTATTTTTGAATTATGAAATATATTGTAGGCAACTCTCAACCTCTTCGTAAGTCATAGACTTAAGCCAGCTGTTTAGGGTGTTTTTACATTCAAACAATTTGAGTTTGTGGAAGTTCAGGCGTTTATTCAACGTATTATACAAATGGGCAGATTGAGCCAAGAACTGTCGTTGTGCAAATGAGGTCTTGCAAGAAGGAAAGATTGCTATTTTGTCTTTCCTTCGTCGTGAGATAACTGTGCATTCACCCGGTAGGGTTTTATGGAGCTTCAGGATAGTACTGACCACATATAGTTTTCTAACACTTAAAAGTTCAGAGAAACGGTATAAGTCGTCAGTTGGGAACCTGAAAGGTTTAAAAAACATAACTTTCAAGAGAGAGCGCTGACTCCGTTCAACTTCTAGAAATTTTGCTTTCGTAGCACCACCCCATACTGGTATGCAATATCCAATAATTGACTGACCTAGTGCCAAATAGATCTGTTTCAGCAACTTAGTTGTAGCAACATATCTTAGTTTTTTAAACATCCAAATAAGTTTTCTGACTCTGCTTGTAATAATTTCGATATGTGGATGCCAGGAAAGTCTGTGATCAAGGGTTATTCCTAAATATTTTACAAGGGGTAGTTTGGTGATAAAGTTACAGGAACAGTTTTTTGCATCAGTTATGTCACAGGAGTGTATTTTAGGTTTTAAGGATGATTTAGGTTCAGTGCGTTTATCAATTGAGAAACATACGAAATTTGTTTTCGATATATTTAGTGACAGTAAGTTTGAATTCATCCATTTATATACTTTATGAAGTCCAGTTTCGGCGGTTTTGAAAACAGTTTCCCAGGACGGGCCATAGAAAACCATAGCTGTATCATCAGCGTAAGAAAAAATTTTACTGTTTGCAATTTTAATGTCTGTTAATTCATTAAGGTAAATTAAAAATAAAGTAGGACCCAGAACGCTACCCTGAGGGACACCGAATGAAATTTTTGTATCACTACTGACATAATTTCCTATTTTTACTTTTTGAGTTCGATCACAGAGGTAGTCAGTTAGTAATTTTAATGCTGTACCTCGTATACCTACTTGTTCCATTTTATGCGCAAGGATGGAGTGCGACACTGTATCGAATGCTTTCTGCAAATCTATAAATACTGTGAGACACTTCTTGCGTTGGTCTAACTTCTCAGTGATAAGCGAAGTCAGTGCTAAAACTGCATCTTCAGTGGATTTCCCTCGTCTGAATCCATATTGCGAATTTGATAAAAGATTAAACTTCTCGAGGTAATCAATAAGACGTGTGTTAATAAGTTTCTCAATAATTTTTGATATCGCAGTTAGCACTGAAATCGGCCTGAAATTATTAACATCATTTGTGTTTCCAGTCTTATGCACAGGTGTGACTATCGATTTTTTAAGTGGCAGTGGAAAAACTCCCTGTTCAAAACAAAGGTTAGCCAGGTGACTGATTATTGGAACAACAATACTTCGAGTCATCTTGAGGAATCTGGTATTTATGTTGTCCCAACCTGGAGCACTATCGGATTTTAGACTCATTAGCACAGCATCTACTTCTTCTACATCTGTTTGAAGGAGAACGAATGAGGATGAATGAGAATGATTTAGGGAAGGTGAATAATTAATTTGCGAGGTCTGGTTTTTGTCCGTTATGTTATTGGCAAGATTTTTTCCAATGTTTGCAAAAAACTGGTTGACGTGGTTGATGGAATCGATGGGATTCGGTTTGATGTGGAGTAGATCGTTGCTTTGAGTTTTAGGGGGATTCAGGTTGGTGATATTTTTTATTTTACTCCATAGTGCCTTGGAGTTTTTAATGCACTGGTTAAGCTGTTCCCTTTCATATTTGTGTTTCAGTTTCTTTATCAGTTTGTTGCAGTAATTTCGATATCTAACGAATGTCAACTTTAGAACTTCGTTATATGGATCAGATCTAAGTTTTTGTTGCATGTTGTTCCTGTTTTTAATGCATCTTAGAATGCCACAAGTTATCCAGGGTTTGATGACTCGTTTAGTTTTTGGTATTGCTTTTGTTTTTTTGCTTTCTGTCAAAGAATCATTCAAATGTTTAGTTAGGTTTTCGGCGACAAAATTAGGATCATTACACAGCAGCAGGTCATGTAAGTTTTTTTCTTCAAGGCGCTGTAATGCCTCCTCATAATCAATAGTGTTAATCATTTTAGGATGGTTGTTAGTGTTTTTAGTTTGGGATATTGATAAGAATATCGTAGAGTGATCGGTGACAGCAGTATTCATCACTGCTATATTTGCTGTATATTTTTTCGATTGCAATTTTATCATAAAATGGTCAAGGCAACTATTAACTCTGGTAAGGTAAGGTGTGACCAGGTAGGATACCATGCGAAGCAAGCATGTTTAAGTAGGTCAATCTGTTATTGTTTTCCTCGGCGAGTTCATTCGATTTTGGCAAGAGATTTATATTTATGTCACCAGTGATAATTAAATTTGTATGTATTTTAATTGTGTCTAGGTATGAATTAAGAGAATGTATGAAATTTATAGCATTACGGTAAGATGGCGAACGATAAATACCCAGAATAATATTATTTCTTATACTAATTTTATTGCGCCAGTAGGGAGAGTTTGGAAGGGAATTGTGGAGGGAGGATATTATTGGGTGAAGAGGATGGGTGGAACACTGAATTGCTCTTGCCATAAACCTATCAGCTAAAAACTGTCTGCGGAGATGCAGTGGGGGCTCCCCACATTCCACCCTCATTGCATTGACAGGAGAAGACTTCATTGCACCTAGGATAATGCGCATTGACTTGTTCTGGATTTTATTAATGATCTCAAGGCCTGACTTATTACAAGGTTCCAGCAGGAAAGAACCGTAGTCAATGGCGCTTCTCACTAGGGCATTATATAGAAGCTTCTGGGTGTAAGGGTGAGAGCCCCACCAAACACCTGAAAGGCAACGGAGCAAATTAATATTTGACTCACATTTCCTCGCAATGTGCTTGAGATGGCCCGACCCTGATAATCTAGAATCAAGAACAATTCCGAGGAATTTGGTCTCCTGGACAATTGGAATCGGTTGACCAAGGAAAGAAATAGAGGGAGGGGAGTAGAGTCTTTTCCTAGTAAAAACTAAGATATTACTCTTGGACGAGGAGAGGGTAAGGTTGTGGGAGTGGAGCCAGTTGCCAAGGTAGGATAGGGCGACGTTGAGGGGGTTGGAAGCAGCCTCAATTACCCTTACCCGAAGGTAAAGGGCAATATCATCGGCATATTGGAGGATTTTACAGAAGGGAGAAACAGACCTGTCCAGATCCGAGGTATAAATGTTGTAAAGTAAGGGACTGAGGACAGAACCCTGGGGGAGGCCCTGCCATACTATACGAGGTGCAAAATTAGCATGTTGGTGTCGGATCTGAACAAGTCTGCCAGCTAGGAGGTTATAGGTGAAGTAAGTCAATCTCTCCGGGATACTCAGCTCGAGCATTTTCTGTCTGAGTAGGGGCAGATGAACATTGTCGTAGGCCGAAGAGACATCCAAGAACACTCCCACCACGGACTCATTGTCAGACATTGCTGACCTTAAATCCGCGATGAAAATGCTCAGGCTGTCCATCGTACTACAACCTTTCCTAAAACCATATTGGGATGGACTGAGAAGGGAGTGATTTTCCACAAACCACTCCAGGCGAAGTTTGATCAGGTGTTCGGTAACTTTAAGGAGCGTGGAGGCCATCGCAACTGGTCGGTAGGAATTCGGATCAGATGGGTCTTTACCAGGCTTAAGGATAGGGATAACTAAGTGCTGTTTCCAGGAAGTGGGGATGTCACCAGTGAGGAAAATGATATTAATGATATTCAGGAGAACCTCCTGGAACTGGAAACCAGCTTTAGCTATAAAAGAGTAAGGGATACCATCAAGGCCAGGACTAGAGTCCTTGAGGTTGCTAAGGACGAGGAGGAATTCATGGATGGTAAAGGGATTATCCAAGGGATGTGAAGAGGTTAGTGCTGGGTAGGGAGAAGGAAACTGCTCAAGCATTGGGGCAAAAGGAGGGGCGATTTTATCAAAGAAAGGATCTAGCCATACAGATGGGATGGATGTAGTGGGGGACGGGAGGATAGAACAGGAACCACGGAAGCGTTTTAAGGAGTTCCAGACAATTGAAGGAGGGGTACGGGGGCCTAGGCTTTCACAAAATTTGCGCCACGCTAATCTCTTCTTCTTTTTAAAAAGTCTCCTGGACTGGGCGGAGATTCTTTTGTAGTTTAGGAAGTTCTGGAGAGTCATAGACGCACAGTAGGCTCGTTCTGCTGCTTTCCTTTCCCGTATCATGTCGGAGCACTCTGAGTCCCACCAGGGAGGAGAGCCTCGACACTTCGGGTCAGGATTTTTGGATGAGATATGAGAATTTGCGGCAGAACGGATGCAGGATACTAGGGAGTTAAGGCATGATTGGATATTGTCTGGAGTAGGGGTGGGGATTGTTGAAGAAAGGACATTAGTGGACTCAGCAAAACTGGGCCAGTCAGCCTTGTCAGTTTTGTGGAGAAGTAAGGGGGGGAGTTTTTTGGGGACCGGGGTAGAAATGGGGACATGTAGAGTAATAGGGTAATGGTCGCTGCCATGGAGGGAGTCCACACGACTCCAGGATATGGATAAGCTTAAGGAGGGGGAGCAAATAGAAATATCCACTGCACCATCCCGGCAATTTGGGCCCACAATACGCGTCGGGCGGCCATCATTCATAACACATAAGTCAAGGTCATCAATGATTTCCGCCAGGCACCTACCTGGACCATCATCCGGGATGGAACAATGCATACCCCATAAGCTATGGTGGCAATTAAAATCGCCTAGAATGATGATAGGATGAGGGATTGAGGAGATGAGGGAACGGAATTCGTTAATCAGTGCAACAGTCGGGTCAGAAATGTAAACAGAAACAAGAGTAAAGTTTACAATTGCAACCGCAACAATGTTGATACTGAAAGAGTGAGAAGGGAGTTGGATAAGGGAATAAGGAAACGAGCGTTTTACAAATAAGGCAGCACCACCATGTCCATCCGACCTGTCATCCCTGAGGCAGGCAAATCCTGGCAGTCGAAATCTACTGCCTGGGACAAACCATGTCTCAGAGACAGCTATAGCCAGGGGGTCATACCGGTTCACCAAATGTGTAAGCTCGTGGGTTTTGGGTCGCAGACTTCTACTGTTCCACTGGAGTAGAGTGGCCATTTTTGAGGAAGTTATAGAGTGGGGACAGTTGTGAGGCAACGTTGGACGGTAGAGGGGAGTCATCGAATCTGGATAGGATACTTATTAACATGGAGATCAAATTTCCTAAGAGATTATCATTAGGAGAAGCTAAGGGGTTATTTAATGCGCAACCGGGAGTGGGAGAAGGTGGGTCTCGATTACCGATAATATCTTGGTGGGCAAATTTATCGTATCCAGGAGACAAAGGAGATCTAGGTTTGGGAGTAGAAAAGACAGTTTTCTTATATGATGTGGATGTGGAGGATTTTGATGCATCAGCATAGGACTTGCGGACGGCGGGGATACGGGCTGATGCTTCCTGGTAAGAAATATTGTCCTGGGACATGGATATCTTTATGGCCTTTTGACGGGAATGTTCCGGGCAGGACTTATCAGTGGCCAGATGGGGACCTGAGCACTGAAGGCAGGAGGACTTCTCGGTAGGAACTGGGCAGGAATCACCAGGATGAGGTTGGGAGCACCGGTAACATCTAGGAGAGGATCGGCATTGGGACTTTACATGCCCAAACCTACAGCAGTTAAGGCATTGGATCGAAGGGGGAATGTATGGTTCTATAGGAAGGGAGGAGTTAAACACTAGAATCTTTCCCGGCATACTTTGGCCAGAAAAATTTAATACTACGGAGCCAGTGGGGACCCAAGACGGGCCCTCGGTGTTGTTTATTTTCCTATTAAGGCGTCTAGCTTTTAAAATAAGCCCACAGTTATGGGATGAGGAGATGCCATCAACTAGTTCGTCCATGGACCATGTAGTTGGAACACCGCGGATTAGACCCATTCTTGTGACATTATAAGTAGGTATGGATGGGACATAATGAGAGGAAGAAATGTGCTGATTATTAAGAAAATCATTGGCTGCAGCGGCTGTTGTGAATTCCACGGAAACGCGGTTACGGCCAATACTCTTTACGCCATCGCTTTTAATGAATTTAATGTTGCTTGATACTAGAAAGCGACCAAAATTTAAAGCGTTTAAAGAAGTGCCTGCAGAGGGATGGGATTCAGCCCTGGAGACATGAACTAGGAAAGGACCTTTATCTGTATTGGTGTATGATTTTTTCTCCGACAAACTTGGGTGGACGTAAAGGGACTGAATGGAAGGAGTGGAAATGGCAGGGTCGATGATAGATTTTTTGGGGACAGAAGTGGATTCGGTAATGGGCAGAACTCGTTTCCTGGGTTGGGAGGGAGGGTTAAATACTGGGGATTCTGTAAGGCACTCTGTTTGTGTGGTAAAATCCATCTCAATAACCACAGGATCAGGTGGCTTGGGCTGGATCACATTATCCATTGTAATCCATTGTAAGTAATTGCTATGGCTAAAGTTATTACTACTTACACTTACCTATTCTGGACAACACTAAACAGACACTATATTACTAGATACTCAATGAATAATAAATAATAACGAAAAATATTCGAAAATAGTCAAAACACGTGTATATGACAACAACGCTCACTTGACAGTCTTTCACAAATTCCAAATGAATACTATATAAGAGGACCGGAACGTAACGAACATAGACAAGATAGACCATGAAAGTCATTGGTATTGTTATAAATAGTACCTACTTAGTTTCACTTCCTTTGGAGATTGTACAAAATGCCGAAACCTCACGGATTCCGACGATTTTTAGGTTCAGTTGAGAATGGAAAACTTACATCTGTCAGTAAATCGCCTAAAACAAAGAGTAATTGTCCACTTGCAACCGCTTTAAATTCCACTACTGTAAAACAAGCCAAACGGCAAACTGGTTACTAGTTTATATGGACTTGGGCGCTATTTTGCCCATGTTAACTGGTTGGCATGCGTTTGTATACCTACCTATGCCAACTGCTCGTATCGACTAGCATTTATATTATAAGTGTATTAGTAAGTCATGTTCACAAATTAGTTCTTAAAAGTCTTTACACCGAGACTCTGCTGTCCATCTGTCGTTTAGATGTATCTTATAAATCATTATAGTTACACAGTTGACGACATCAAATAGGTAGGTACCTACTAAAAATTAGATACCTATAAATCAAAAAAAATGTTTGACCAAAAGTAACCAAAACCTTTTTTGTGTTATCAACAAGTACGATTATCCAACCGTGATGTTCGTGACAAGAATAAATGAAAATAACTTGAACTAACTCTCTCGTTTAATTTTTCAATTCAATTCAATTCAAATTCAAATAAATTTATTTGCGAAAAAATGTGTGCTGCTCTGCTTATAGTTCTACATTTTGATGATGATTAAACAGATATATTGCAACTAAGCACGTTTCGCTTTAATGTCAGTAATTTTAAGCGAAAGATTTTCTTACGGTATTATACCTTACCTGTATTATACGTAAGATACGTAATTTTAAAATAAATTCTTTCAGTAGTATAATATATTAATATTATTTTTAATAACTTAAAATATTGTTTTTTAACTCTGCAGTTATTATCTTCTTTCCTAAGGGCACTCAATAGAGGGCGTATGAGAAAGTGTCTCTGTTATATATATCTTATAACAGCTGGCTATAGCTTATGTTCTTTGCATGACATGAAGTTAGATAGAGTCAAGTCAAAGTCAAATCAGTCAGTCAGGTGATGTGAGATTGTGAGTGGATTAACTTGTTTGTTCTTTTTAATTAAATTACCGGTTTTAAACCAAAAATGCAGTTGTGTCGTTTTCAGTGAATATAAAGTAGTGTATTATTTTGTTGTTGTTAATCGTAGTGTTCAAACTCTCTGGGTAAAAATAAAATAAACAGATAAAAACACCAGAGTCAGACAGTGTTTTACGATGGATCGTGTTCAAAACGACGATTGGATGAAAAATCTCGGATTCAAGATAAATTACGAGTCGGGTCATAGCTCCGGTGACGACTTGTAAGTACTTAATCCTTTACTCTTCTCCTCAAATATAACTATTGTTGTGATACTCGCTCTAACATGGTAACCGCAAAGTTAGGTAGTGACTTAATGCTTAAGTAGGTATTTAAAAATATTTGATTATATTGGAAATTATCGGTTTTCAATTGCGTATTGATTTAGAATGTAAATTCGTAATTCAAACAGAGTTAAAAACGTCTAATACATGAATAAAATGTTTAGTTGCCATGAGTGTTATTTACTTAGGATATGGTAGTCATACATGTTATTCATTGTTTATTGTATTTATAAACACATTATTAAAACAAGTTCTGAAGTCTTCACATAATTGACTGTACTTATTGCATCATAACAATAGAAAATTATACTTGAATTAATGAATAACTTATACCTACCCAAATTAATACTAACTTTACACTGAATATTAGCAATTGCTAAATTATTTTGATGTTTCCAAAAATATGAAAAATCATAGCGATATACTGTCTAATATTTTACTGCAGTAAAAACAATTGCTAGTTATTATAGGTTTGTTAAAGTAACTCATGTAATTATATCATTGTTATAGATTACAAAGCTAAAACTATTAATTACTTATATATCATTGAGCAATGACTTCGAATGATTTATTATGAATAATGATTTTATCAGGAGGCCTCAGATTGAAAACAACATTTAAAATACCTATTCTTCTATATTGCTCAAGATTCATTGCCATACATATTCAAGTGCTTAAATTATTCATTCTATTTGAAATAATGAAAGCTGTTTAAAAGAGGAAGCATTCTTGTTCTTGTAATTAGACATTAATTAGGTACAAAGAACATAAACCATAAACACGATTTAAATGGTACTAACTCAATAATTTTTGGCATGAAGCAAAACATTGCTGAAGGATCTAATTCCTTTTCTAAAGAAATCTTAACCCTAAAAAAACATGCGTTGCTACAAATTTTGTGGCTAGTTCAAATTTTATACTTTGAATATTGTTAGATACTTTTCATCCTGTGAACCATTGTGTTCAATAATCTATGTTTGCTAATAAAAAGATTTATGTGGTATACCTAATAATACAATGTCTACAAGCTTTACTTACATAATTTAAATCATACAGGAAGAATCTGCAATCTCCGTCAAACAAAGTATAATAATGTTCACGGTCCATACAGTCTTTGACCTGTCAAACTACTTTTTGTTAGGTATGTGAATGTATAAAGATGATATTGTCATTGAATGACAATATCAGCCTGTTTGTATCTAAACTATTGGCGTAGTCTTGATTTAATATCTTAGAAACAATATCGGGATTTTCATTTCAACTGGATAATACCTGTAGTCTATTGAGTAACTTGAAAGGGTGAAATCCTTGCTGCGGTTTCTAATAAATGTAAGTGATTTAGAATTAACGAAAATGAGGTATTATTTGCACTATATGTTGTTTTAATACATATTATGAGTTGTCAAAAGTCTGACAGGTCAGCTTTGAACATTACTCTTTCTGTTGGATCTTTGATATACAACTTAGAAAAAAGATGTTTGTTCCATTTATTATAGTGATTAAAAAAAGCTTGTTATTTTGACGATGAAAATACGGCCTCATTGTGCCCTATATCTTTTTTTCATCTCAATCATTTCACACCTGTCAAGAATGCACCGTGGAAACTTTTAAATTTCACTCATTATTAAAGGAAAGTTGGTATTAGGACATGATATTAAATTCAGCACACATTCTATACTGGAGACTATGAATAAAATGCGTGGCTTCCCTTTAATAATGCATATCATTGTTGAGTAATACTTCTTTTACCTAGTATTTAATATTTGTTGGACAAAATAGTTTTCTTTGGACCACCAACAATTTTACTTTTGACTTAAATGTGAGTAGGACAATATTTTGTAATAATAATAATAATAATAATTTTTGAACAATTCAGAAGACCCCACACAAAAAAATACCCTTTTCAGTACCTAACTACTCAAGGTGCACACTTGGTTTAGGCCCGTGTGTACTTTTATGCCGGTGCGTACCTAGCACCGAGTACACTTAGTTTCGTAGAGGGGGCATGCGGTTATCCCATCTTTTCTACATGGATGACCTCAAGCTGTTAGCTCCAACGGCTCCACGATTGGGGGAACTGCTAAAAATCGTGACAGATTTTAGCAGCTCCATCAAAATGGAGTTTGGAGTGGACAAGTGTGCGGTTGTTCATGTGGAGAGGGGAAGGATTACTCGTTCTCAGAGGGTTGACCTAGGTCCCGTTAACCTGAGAGCTCTCCGAAAATGAAACATACCGGTATCTGGGTATGTCACAGAACATCGGTGTCGAAGAAGCGAGCGTAAAACAGTCTACGCGAAGTCTTTTTTGAGCGCCTGACAAAGGTACTAACTAGTTCTCTGTCGGGTCTCAACAAAGTCCGAGCGTTTAACGGATGGGTTATGCCCGTTCTTTAGTACACCTTTGGCGTACTCAGATGGACTCAGACCGAATTAGAAGCCCTGGATCGGAAGGTCCGCACAACTATGACCCTCCATAGAATGCATCATCCTCGGTCGTCAGTAATGAGGCTGTATATCTCCCGGAAGTGTGGAGGAAGAGGCCTAATTAGCGCCAAAACCTTGCACAATCGGGAGATATATAGCCTCCGAGCCTATTTTATGGCGAAGGCGGACGTGGGTATGCATAGAGAGGTTGTAGCGTGTGACAAAGGACTCACCCCTCTCAATCTGGGCCTCGAGACATGGCAGACACCGGCGGTACTAAGCATTTCTGATCGTGAGACCGTATGGAAAGAGAAAGAGCTGCACGGAAGGTTTTACAAAGCTCTACACGAGCCACACGTGGACCGTAAAGCCTCCGTGCATTGGCTGCGCTTCGGGGACCTCTTTGGGGAAACCGAAGGGTTTGTCTTTGCGATACAGGATCAGGTTATCAAGACGAACAACTACCGGAAGTACATTATGAGGGACGGCACAGTGGACGTATGTCGGGCGTGCCGCCAACCTGGCGAGTCCCTCAGACATGTAGTTTCGGGTTGTTCGGTTCTTGCTAACACTGAGTATCTGCATAGACAAAACCAAGCAGATAAGATTCTCCACCAAGAGCTCGCTCTGAAATACGGTCTCATCAATCAGAAACTGCCTTATTACCAGTACACGCCGGAGCCAGTTCTCGAAAACGGCAGCGCCAAGCTCTACTGGGATCGGCCCATTATCACGGACAGGACTATTCTAGCGAATAAACCTGATATCGTGTTAATGGACCGATCGTCGTCTAAGGTGTTTTTGGTGGACATAACTATACCACATGACGAGAACCTCGTGAAGGCCGAGACCGAAAAGCAACGCAAGTACTTGGACCTTGCACACGAGGTGACCGAAATGTGGGAAGTTGTGTCCACCGAAATCATCCCGGTTGTAATATCCGCAAACGGTTTGACCCCAGCCACTTTGGGCAGAAACCTTGAAAGGCTGGGATTCGGCGGTGGTTCGCTTCCAGCACGCATGCAAAAAGCGGTTTTGCTGGATACTGCCCGAATAGTTCGCCGGTTTCTGTCCCTCTTGCCCTGATCCCCGACCCTTTACAATAAATAATTAATTAGTATTCTTCTTACTTCTTATTAACCTGTTGTGGCATCACCATCTTGTATTGGGTCAGGCTGTCCCCGGACATAGGCCTCCTCCAGGCACCTCCACCCCTCTCTGTTCCACGCTGCCCTCCTCCAGCCTTTCGGCAAGTCGTCCTCCCATCTCTTAATTTGCCTTCCTCTTCTCCTCGTCCCGTCTCTTGGATACCATTCAGTGATATCTTTAGTCCACTTCTTTGTTTTGGATCTCCACATGTGTCCCGTCCAACGCCATTTCAAAGTTTTTGCCTTCTTGATCACGTCTACGACTTTTGTTTTTGCTCTGATGTTTCCGAGTGTTTGTCTGTCAGATAGACGGATGCCCAACATACTGCGCTCCATACTTTTTTTTTTTTTTTTTAATTTATTTATCCAAAATAACAATTTTACATTAATATAAAAAACTATGTAGCTGTCACGTAAGCTTGTCGCTTATGTGTGACAGCGGGCCGCACATTTATACATTTTAATACTTAATATTAAAAATAAAAGTTGGCATACTTTTAATTTCTGGGTTGAAGCGGCTGTATAGGCCCAAGTTTGACAGCAGTATGTCAGTACCGGTACAATACATGTATCCCAAACCCTCTTCTTCTCTGATATTGTTATTTGTTTGTTTTTCATTATCTCCTTCAACGACCAGTACCTTGCCCAACTGTTATTTACTCTAATTTGTATAGTAACCTACTATGACATGCTTAAATAAATAGGTTATTAATGAATGAGAATTAGAATTTACTTGAAGAATTCTTAAATTAATTGGTGATAATGGAGGCTAATTAAAGTTCAAAATTACTTACAGTTTGTCAATACAAAGTAGTTTTTTCAATGGTTAATTTGAGTGCTAGATTGAGTTTTTAGATATAAAATAAATACTTAAAAATAAATATTTCTGACACTCACACAACATTATCTAGCCCAAATTAAGTTTCTTAAAGAACTTGTGTTATGGATACTAGATAACTGATATACTTAAGAAATAAATAAACATACATATTGAATAAATGCATATTTTTTATTAGAATAAACTTAAATAAACATATAAACATCCATGACTTGACGGCTAATATCTATGTTCATCACACAAATATCCGCCGCCGCCGGGATTCGAACCCAAGACCTCTGGCATAGAAAGCAATGTATGTTACCGCTACACCAGCCGGTCGTCTAGTATATAATTAGTTAAGAATTCTTTTTACATTTCATAGCCCATCTTGAGGAATGTTAATCTACTAAAACTATAAACCGGAAAGTTTGTATGTATGGTTGTTTCTTACTCTTTCACACTATAACGGTTGTTGGCTCAGGATAAGATACAGAGACAGATACCTAATTGTTTGGAATATCACATAGAATACTTCCCAATGTTTTTACGGGATTAGAAATTGCACAGTTGAAACACATATTAGGCTATATTTTATCAATAATGCCGTTAGTAAACCGTTATAATAAAATTGCAGTTTTCTATAGCACATGGTACTTACTTACATACATACATTTAGTAACATCCCGACATACCTCTTTCGCTTCTATAGAAAGGCTACTATAGACCCAAAGATTATTTAGATGACAAAAGAGCGTGGGATTGATATCTCCACAGGTTATTTCCAAGTATTAAACATTAATCACTATGTAAGCAGCTTGGCTGCGACAGGGTATTGGCAAGCACGAATAGCTGTCTTCTGTTTGTTTGTTCATGTCATAGCAGAGCTGTATTTCTGCCAAATTGTACCTATAATAAGCACTATTTACAAAAGAGTGCCGAGAGTTTTTTTTCCGCCGGCTTTTTTCTTCTCGGTCTACCTAGGGTTCTACTTTCATTTCGTTTTTTAAAACCGAAGAAGAAGTAGTAGTAGACAACACCAAGACATTGGTGGATAATGGGCGATCATTATCTTCATGAGCCGAGACATGCACACCTGGTAGATTCAGTTCCATTTGTAAATTGTGACTTATTTCAAATGTATTTAAATACTTAAGAAATAAAGATTCTTTTGACTTTGACTCGACGGAGGCCTCTTCCAGGATTCGTCATGTCGTCCGAACCCGCGCCGCCCTCATCCAGCGTTTAACGTTCGTAAAGTGTATAAAATTACGTCCTACGAATAAAAAGTTTTAATTTTTCTTCCTCCATGTGCTTTATTATCTTTTCAAACATGATCGCTGGTTACGGGTACTTACTATTTTCAACCTATCAGTTGAAATTAACCGATGTAGTATTAGGTATTATAATTTGTTATCACCCACTCAAACAAAGTTATCTGCGCATAAATGTTTAATCACACTCAGTATATTTACAGTTAATGGATGGTAAACATTCACGGCTTTTTTCGTTCTTTTTTTAACTATTTGATAAACATTGTGATCGACTTCTATGGTGTAATATTTGAAGGAGCCAGGTTCGCGAAATGTAACTTTTTATAAACCGGTTCCAGTTTGGAAAAACCGATTTCGTACGTTAACTTTAAAATACATACCTACTCGTTATATTATGAATTGATATAGGTAGTGTTTTTTGGTATTGATAAGTGATGTTATGTTTTTAGACCGAATTTGTGAAGTTGTTTCACTGGGAAATCCACTGAAGAATAGTGGACATACCCGCCATGATGTAGGTATTTTATTATAATCGAATTAGAGGATATAAATTTCTTTTTACCTATAGGTAGACTTTCTCATTACGAAAGTTGGTAAAAATCAACTTCTTTAAAAATATTAAATTTTCGTATCCCTTCCATAAAGAAATAGCGTTTAAATTCTGGTTTGGTGACGTTCCAATTTCAAAACGACTAACTTCTAATTGAGATCCAAATCCGAGAAAATACGTATTTAGAAATCTTGTATGAAATGACGGATGATGGAAGCCGGATCTAGTAAGTCCTTTTTATGGAAGAAGTCCCGCGATTTGGG
Source organism: Stenoptilia bipunctidactyla (assembly GCA_944452665.1). Lineage (NCBI taxonomy): Eukaryota > Metazoa > Arthropoda > Insecta > Lepidoptera > Pterophoridae > Stenoptilia > Stenoptilia bipunctidactyla. The sequence goes on along the minus strand of OX101722.1, from coordinate 29,183,380 downwards.
CGATAATACACCCTATGTGTTTGACATAAGAGCAATGCACGGGACATTTTTTATGAAAACGACTTTAGTGCGTAGCTAAGCTACCATAGAAATAGTTCTACGGACCGCATTTTCTCCGATTCCGATCGGATGTAATGTGCACTGCATTCACCTTATAGGTCCCATGAATCATTTGAATCAAGAGTTTGTTATTTGTTTGTTAACGCGCTAATCTCAGACAGAAACTACAAGTGGGATTTGAAAAATTCTTTTTGCATTTGATAGTCCAACTCTTGAGGAAGGTTATAGGCTATATTTTATCCCGAAATTCCCACGGAATCAAAAGTTACGCGGGTAAAACCGCGTCGGTGGCTATATATAACTTCACGCCTGTACTCTTAGGGGGGAGGCAGAACACCAGAAGCTATAAAACCACCTGATGTTACGTTTTAAAATTTTGGAGATATTATAATGATGGAGAGAGACTATTGCAGTGATAGGGGGTTAGCTTAGCACCCGCAGAAATGCCAATAAAACTTATGTCACTTAACTGAGTTTTACAGTATGCCCGGGAAGTGAAGCAGCTGGCACATTCTATGTTTTTTTCGCTTCCAGTCCAGCATGGAATTACTTTTAATATATGTATACTTTTATAAAAACCAAATAGGTTTTGTTTGCTTGAACGCGCTAATCTCTAAAACATCCATGCAGATTTGATAACTATTGTAGTAGTCCTACTCGTAGACGTTTCCGCCCGATTAACAATTAAATATGGCATACCGCATTGATAATAACAATACAATGGTGTGCTATCGGAGCAAAGCTATTTTTGTTGCACACTGATTGCTCTAGCAATTACCTAGAGATTATGACCAACTATATCACAAGTGTGCTGATATAATATAAACACAGTACGGATATCTACAGTAATTGAACTCGGCCGCATCTTTTAAATAAATGCCTCCAGCTCCTCCGCGGTCCGTTCACATGTGATAGAGCTGCCTGCATTTAAATTACATTTGCCTGCTTTGTGTGTACTTCCATTTAGTTTTGTGACTGCAAATATACTTTTTATATAAACAAATAAAATACTTTGTGAGTTGAATAGCAAAAATACGTTTTGTGTCAAAAAACCATGTTTACGTTTGAATAACATATCGGTCTTATAAATTAGTCACCGAAAAATACTTGCGCCTCGACTGAGACGTACGAAAAGATGTATTATTAAATTTTAAAGTATAAACAATCCGCATATTAACGCAAAACTCAATCAATAATTGTTTTGGCATGCAGACACTCGCGACTGGCCGCATGCCGAGCGCATGCTGAGATCGAGCCGCGTAGGTATAGCTTGCCTTTCGTCCGTTTGTATAAAGTTGAATTACTGTAGATATCTGTGCTGTGATATGAATGTTAATAAGTAATAATATTACTTTATACGCTTCAGTGCCAATTAGAATCCAATAACACAAAGTTTTATGGTGGACAAATATAGGTAGTGTAGTGTGTGTGATGCACCTCCTCATCTGGCGCTTGCGTTATATGTATTCGTGAACGGGTGCTGCTAGCGGTGCCAGGTCGTTTTGCTGATGACTTTATGACTATGTTACTTTTTTGACTTACTTCCCCATCTCCGTGTCCACGTCCGTGTCTGTGTCCTGTCCGTGTCCACGTCTATATCCATCTCCATCCACATTCTCTCTATTCTCTCTCACCTCTATCGCTACGTCTATCTCTGCTTCTATCTTTACCTCTATATCTATGTTTACGTTTAGTACTTGATTGCCTAATGTATGTAGTAGACTCGTTCATGTGTACGCTTTTATAATAAAATTCCAAAATATTTAAGATTAACCCGTCAATAGATTTAAGGATAAGTGTAATGTTAAAAGGTTTCCTTTAAGATATCCGGATGCAAGAAGATGGGATTCCCTGGCTGTAAATTGTTATTGTGTAATTGACTTATTTCAAGTGTATTTAAATACCTACGAAATAAATAATATTTAACAGTTAACATTAGACCAAGCCTTACTTCTTTTATTTGGCTCCCTGGTCCACCATTGCATGGCGACCCTACAATAGAATAGTGGATCAATATAACCCTACTACCCCTGGATAAGCGTAGTGATCCATTCATAGCTTAAGGACCTCTTTAGGGTCCGTCTGCTAACCTTACTATAAAGTTTTCCGCCTAATATCACCGGCAATATTATATGTATTGTGTGTATCTTATGAATAATTATGAATCGATTTTGAATATTCTTGTTTCATATGATAGAGGATACTTCAGAGGTAGTGCCATATAAATTTCATCATTATCGAATGAGTAATTTTTGAAAAGATTGACCTTCCATTCTGGACTTGGAGCGAAAGAAAAACATAGAATGTACTGTCTGCAATCACCCGTCTCCCGCACACATACAATATGCAAGCAATATGTATGTGTTTGGGAGACTGGGTGGTATACATAATTCTGTTGCAGACTGTAAGTACCAGCTGCTTCTCTTCCCGGGCATACTGTTTGTATGAAAACGGACAATATTTAAGTAGATGACCAAAGTTTTGACAAGGATTAAAAATGTTAGTGAAGTTGGTTTTTATTACTCTGCATTCGTTAATTATAATATGAGGAGCCAGTTCCTTTCTTAATCACCGTCTTAATATTGTTATCTTTATCAAACGCTGTATTAGTCACCGAAAAAAAAAGGATTAAGGCTGCAAACTGGACGGCAGCGACAGCGGCGCGGGCAGCGACGGGCCGTTCTCGACGCCAGCAGGCGCTCGAGCGATTGTCGGGGTTTCGTGTCGCGGAAATCGCTGACCTCGCCGCTGTCGCTATCGCTGCCGTCCAGTTTGCAGCCTAAGAGTAACGTGTATTTTACTCACGACGAAGAAAAAACCCATATTAGTTATCTGATACAAGCAAAAGAAGAGCCGACGGCTGTTTACCGATTACGATTGATACAGGTGAAGTTTGAGTTATCTAATCAAAATTCAATAGAAGTCACGTGCTTATCTTAAGATATTTAGTCATAAACAAGGTTTTTGAATATTATTGTAGTGAGTATTATTCTAATGATTTACAGGTATATCCTAGTTTGAACAGGGAAATGTATTTCATATATCCTCCTCATCACCCAAGGGAGTTCCTCGCAGCCCAGCATTGGGCTCATTACAAGGAGTTGTGAACTTTTGATGATGATGGTGGTATTTATAGAACGTGTAACATAAGAGATAATACTTAAGGGAATTGTATGTCTTGTGCTGTAATTTATAAGTAACTGTAACATAAATTTGTTATCCTTACATTTGTATGAAAGTCTATACCAGCACTGATCATACTAATTCTTTTATTGAATATTCTAAGTATGGTATAGAAGCTAACCCTTAAGTTTTATCTCTCCATTTTGTTACACGTAGTACTTATATGCAAACATTTAGAATGCATTATCTGGTCTGAATAGAGTTTCATAAAGAAATTGAGTTACGGGTATTAGATAACGATAACGCAGAGCATACCGTTCAAAATCAAAACCTTAATTACTTTAGGTATATTTCATACACGAACATCAGTATACAGGCTCGGCTTTACATAAATGAACAGATTAAAAGTACACTGATAGTAAAAAAGCCAGCGGAACATTATTCACATATGGCCATCTAGTGGTAGCCCTAAAGTAATGCTACCATTATAGGTAGGTACCTACTAGACAACTGATATAGCTTCTTATTCTATGTATTGCTGGAAAAGAAAAAACATAGATGTGCCAGCAGCTTCTGTTCCCGAGCGTACTTTAAAAGTCAGTTAAGTGACAGAGATTTACTGTCGTTTTTGTGGCCGATGGGCTGACCCATTGTAATTGCAACAGGTAATATCCCTCCATCATTATAATATCTCCAAATTTGACAAACGTGACATCGGATGGTTTATAGCCTCTTGTGTTCTGCCTACCCCATAAGGGATACAGACGTGAAGTTATGTATTACGTATGTTTCGTTAATACATATCTGCATATCATGCGTGCTAAATCCAAAGAAAACAAACATGCTCATAGATCATAACATAACTTCACGCGTTTTTCCGCCTTTTTTTTTAAGGGAACGCCAATTGCTACTATCCAGACATGTACCACTTTTGCTTCCTCTACGTTCATTAATAAAAACATGCTCATGTACACAAATATTGCGGACCACTACTGTCGTCTGAGGTGAACATTGTTACCCTATCGTTACAGCGGTAGTCTTTTGTAAAAATTGCTCATCATACAAATTGGCAGAAACACAACTCGGCTTCTTGGTTTCTCCTTACATGGAATCACGTCAATTAGTACATTTTACACAATACTTGTGAGCCTTCTCAGTATGAAATACCTGAAATCTAGTACTATAGTACGTGTGATTTGTTTTCTTTTTGTGTCTTTATTTATTGGTAGTCGGAATAAATCTTCCATGCTGGACTGGGAGCGAAAGAAAAACGTAGAATGTACGAGCTGTTTCTCATCTCGGGCATACTGTAATAGTCAGTTAAGGGACAGAGGTCTTATTGACGTTTTTGTGGGCAATAGCCTCTCTCCATCATTATAATACCTCCTTTGTCAGACGTGACACCAGGTGGTCTTATAACCTCTGGCGTTCTGCCTACCCTATAAGGGATACAGGCGGGAAGTTATGTATGTATGTATGTCGGAATAAAAGCAATAAAACACATTTCTGTAAAATCCATTTTTAATTTCGAATCGACCGTCTGCTTAAGTAATTGATATTAAAGGAAAACAATAAAACGACGATGGGTGGCCCAAAAGTGATGAAAATCAATATGAAACAAGGGAAATAATTTTAGTTAAAAAGCATGTTTTTCTACTTTGTCTCCAACCAGGTCACTTAGTTCATCTTTTTTCTAAATCCATAATACTCTTTGAAAACAACTCTTTGACTTGACTTTGTATTTTTTGCTTCAAAGATGTTCCTAGAGCGAGGAAAGAGGTACCTATAAGATACCGGGAGCATGGTTAGGTGATTAGGGTGGATGGGCGTTCGAATCTCATGTCTTGACATACGGCATTCTCCTGTGGGGAAATGCTGCCGATATTCAAACCATCTTTGTGCTGCAGAAACGGGCTATTCGCTCAATCTACAAACTTAATTCCAGGGCGACACTTAGAAATAAGTTTAAAGAAATTAATATTCTTACCTTTGCCTCACAATATATCTTTGAAAACCTTATGTATGTAAAAAAGAACTTAAACATGTTCCATAGAAAATGTGACTTGCATAATGTTAATACTAGAAATAAGTACAAGCTAGCCGGCTATGATAGTAGACTTCATAAAGTCACTAACTCATTTATGGGTCAATGCATACGTTTTTATAATAAGGTTCCCACAAATATTCAAGACTTACCACTTGATAAATTTAAAGAAACTATTAAACAAAAATTGTGTAGTAAAGGCTTTTATACAATTTCTGAATATATGGACGATAAAAGTCCTTGGTTGTAAATTGTTTTTCAAATATTCTCAATCTCCAACTCCATCTCCAACACCATCTCCATTTCCTTCTCATCCAACGCCATCTCCATCTCCTTCTTATCCATACAACAGCAAGAACGTCATGCTCCCTCAGGCGGCATGGCTAGCGGTAGCGTCGGGTGTCTGGTCACCCTCTTCCCTAAAATATGGTTGAGGAGAGTGATGGCTGGTGCTTGCGTTATACTCGTGAACGGGTGCTGCTAGCGGTGCCAGGTCGTTTTGCTGAAGACTTTATGACTACGTTACTTTTTTGAATTTGACTCTGACTTCCCCATCTCCATCCCATTCCCCCATGTTCACGTCCGTGTTAGTGTCCAGTCTCTGTCCATGACTATCCTCATCTCCATCCACATTATCTGTAATATCTCTCACCTCTATCGCTACATCTATCTACTTCTATCTTTACCTCTATATCTATGTCTACGTTTCTGTCTAGTACTTGATTGCCTAATGTATAAATATAATAGTAGACTCCAGAAGATCACCAACTCGTTCATGGGTCAATGTGTACGCTTTTATAATAAAACTCCAAAATATTTAAGATTAACCCTTCGATAGATTTAAGGATAAGCATAAAGTTTTATTATAAGATATCCGGATGCAAGAAGATTGTAAATTGTTGTTGTTGTTATTGTTATTGTGTATTTTTAAAAGATGATTGCTGTTGAGTTTCTTGCCACTTCTTCTCAACAGATCGACTTTCCGAAGTGGTGGTAGATTCAGTTCAATTTGTAAATTGTGACTTATTTCAAATGTATTTAAATACTTACGAAATAAAGATTCTTTTGACTTTTGACTTTTTTTTGACTTAAATGAAAGTCATTGACTGCTGTTTGGCTTCTTGATCAAAGTTGTGGATCCAGGTATGGTCCATGGTCTCGAAGCGACTAAATCAGATCCGTTTGGAAGTTTTCGAGATTCAACCACGAAATGTCGACTCGTTTATTCTTTTGCTGATCGGTTACCATTATCGGCACAGAACTTTTTGGTATGGAGTTCCTTGGTAAAGATTCTTTGAGCACTGCCATATGAGCCTCTGTAACCTCAGTTCCATGCCTTATGGTCACTCTTCGATCTGCTTACACGATATCTTCGACGTTTTTCCTGTTTTCAGTAGTTAATTACTCAAAAAGGTTTGGCTTTTTTTTATGTTTTTTTTTGTGTTTTCTCTCGTTTGTATTCAAATGAATGTACTTCCCAGTGATTCGGTCATATTTACTTAAACGGTTTTTTTATGCTGACTCGGAATATTTGAGTTAACAAAAAAAATTAACATATTTGCTCTACAAATGGCGATTATCACAACGTACTTTTGAGTCAACCCTCATAGTTATCGGTTCACTAAATAAACTATGTTTATTTTTTTCATACAACATAAATTTCAAAACCTTTTGCACTATCTTTTCGTCCGTGAATAGGAACTACTCTTTTTGTTATAGCACAAATATTTTACGTTAGCTACGTGTTAACGTAATATATTTTTAACCGGTACTTATCCGTCGTTTGACCTATCTAAATTCCACCTGAAATTTAAATATACTCAAAGACAGCACACGGTTCAAGGAAAAAACTGGCTGTATACTTGGTCTATATATCACCTACATATCGGCTGATCCTGTAAAAAAAGCGGAAGTCCCTGGTGTTAGTCATCTTTTACGACATGCTTACCCAGGGTTAATATTCTAAGTCCACTCTACATCTGTGTTCATCAAACAAATATCCCCGCAGACCAGAATGCGAAGCAACTGTAGGCTTTCTTTTTATATTGTAAGGATAGGACGTTTGTCTTCCATGCCACCTGATGGAAAGTGCGCATGAAGACTATGGTATTACACGTCCATCCACGAGAAATCTATTCACTCGACACTTAAAAGTTCTAGGACTGTGGTGGTCAGGAAAAACAGACGAAGGCAGATTGTTCCACACCTTGGCAATTCGTACCAAAAAGGAACTATCGAAGCGTTTTGATCGACTTCTTTGTAAATCCACTATATGTATAAGGATGGAAGTTCTGTTTGCGTCTGGTAGTCCGGTGGTAAAAAGGAGTTGTTTCAATTTGGTCAAAAAGAGCACTCGCACACTCACCAAAATGTAGCCGATAAAAAAATGGCTGTGAGTAAAGGTTGTTTTAGATTATGTCGTAAGTAACAATATTAATTCATCAATCCTTTTAATAAGACCATTGCAGGTCCAGTAGTTTCCCTCCTGTTTGACGAGGTGGTTATAAACTACCAAGCTGGCCCAGAGCTGGTTGTCGGATGTCAGAATTTTGTATTTATTTATTTATGCCTTACAAACTAAAATACATCTTACAAACATTTTCAATATAATTGCACAATTAAACACTTATTAAAATGATTTTAAATTAAAGGTCAGCACAACAATCTCAGTTAAAATAATAGTTCGTATATAAACAAAACTCAATTTTTTTATATAATTTAAAGATATTACAGTTATTATAATTAGATACTATAAAAACAGAGCTCTTTTAATTAATTTTAATTACAATCTAGGTTATATTTTACGTTAAAATATTATACACTTTACAAAATTTTACAATACTTTACAATTTACACTATTAAGATTAATTTACATTTATTTAAAATTTTATACAAGAATTTAGTAACTTTTTGTATTGGCCGATTTTAGATGAGAAATCAATATCAAGTCTGTAAAATACAGAGATGCATTTTTCCCATAATTATTTAGACAAATTTTCACATTAAAGGGTATATAGTGTATTAACGTTGATGACGATCTGGGGACATTAATATGTATATTTAAGTACATACAGCACCTGGGACGGACGGCTTTACGTCTCCTCGGAAGCACGAAAGTGGTCACGATAAATAATGAACAGCGGTCATCCATCCTTGTAATGACCGCGTTGAACGTTACTGAACCTGCTACATCAAATTACATACCATGGCGACTAATAACTACTTGTTGTTATCTATGGTTATTTTTTTCCATGGCCTCTTTGGGCACATGCCTCCTAAAAAAAACAAACTGTACTGTTTTATTATATAATAGCAACTTCGCTCGGTTTTACCCAAGTTAATTTTCATTTCAAAGAATTTTGATCATATAAATAGCTTTAGGCATCTCAACAGTTTTCCTACCCGACAAGTTCTGGAAATAAGTCCATTAAATCAAGCACTGCTGTAACTATGATTATAACCTTTTTAGTTTGACAAGTGCCATTTTTTTCAGATTTGTATAACAAAAGGTCCATTCATCGAAATTGTAGACACGCTTCATAAGTACTTATTTTAATGGCCATTACGGCCGGTACAAATGATATACCGAAGCGGAGTCAAGGTCGATAGTTGAACAATGTGTGAAACTGCTATTGGGTAGGCAAGTGCAATTTAGTTAGCGTTTTTTGGCAGTTACCAATCTTTTTTACCGACGACGTATAAATGTACGTTCTGTATTTGAATTGTTTATGTAACGTTATTTATGGATGGCTGCGATTTTGACAAATGCTACTAATCCGATTTTGATACAGTTTTCCGTATTATTTTCCTTATTTTCACCATACTATAATCTGAAGCCTCTCAAGAAGTATGCTTACTAGTTATGTAGAGTAGGTAGGTTAGTTACGTTATTCACGGGTAATGCCAATGGCGGTACCGTGAGCTCCACTTATGGCGGATGAGGTACACCTGGAGGTTTTTGTGGGTGGGTCCGGCCTTCTGCCGGGTCATCCCCACATACCCCGCCGCTCCCCCAAGTGCGGTCGGGGACGTTATTGCACGTTTTCCTCTAGTCAAAAAAAAAAGGTTAGTTACGTTATATGTAGATACTAGCCACCGCGCGCGGTTTTACCCGCGTAACTTTTGATCCCGTGGGAATTTCGGGATAAAATATAGCCTTGTTTCTTTGTTTAAACGCGCTAATCTCAGAAACTACAAGTGGGATTTGAAAAATTCTTTTTGCATTTGATAGCCCAACTCTTGAGGAAGGTTATAGGTTATATTTTATCCTGAAATTCCCACGGGATCAAAAGTTACGCGGGTAAAACCGCGCGCGGTGACTAGTATGTAGATAAAGAGTTTCTGTTGCTTTATCTATTCATATATTTTATTTTGTGATTCCCAATAAAATTGTTAAATACGTAGGAGATGAAGTCGGCTTTTCAATACTTTCATCATCATCACAACTCTTTGTGATGAGCACACTGCTGAGTCTTCCCCTGAGTGACGAGGAGGTTTAGATCGTAATCCACCAAGTAAGCCCAGTGGATGTCAGAATTTTCAGGGTGTCGAAATGGCTTACTATAAGATATCTGGATGCGAGAAGATGGAACTTCCCTAAGTAGCTGTAAATTGTTATGATGTATTTTTTTCTTATTTTTAAAAGAGGATTGCTGTTGAGTTTCTTGCCACTTCTTCTCAACAGATCGACTTTCCGAAGTGGTGGTAGATTCAGTTCAATTTGTAAATTGTTTGACTTATTTCAAATGTATTTAAATACTTACGAAATAAAGAATATTTGAGTTGAGTTGAGTTGCTTCTAACAAACCCTAATGACTACAGAGTATAAAGCACCCGGGACCAACTACTTAACATGGCCTCTGAAGCACGAAAGTCGTCGTGAGAAATGAAAGGTCGGCGGTCACCCATCAGCCAGAAGAATTTCGACTTCTTTTTTCAAATCTTTGTTTTTGTCAAAAAAAAAATTATGCATACGACACGTAACTTCCTAGCTGTGAAGTGAAACTCGTCGATATTGATATGCGATAATATGCTGCACGATTGTGTTTTGTTTCCTGCCGCAAGAATGCTGGGAACTATTGCCCTGAGAATATTGTATTACATACAAGTGTCTGGTTCGAGTAGGTGTAGTTATTAGTGGTACATTGTTTAACGAACGTAAACTGCTATTTCCGTTAGATTTCGTTTATTATCGATTTACATGCTGAATCAATGTAATTGCTTTGTAGATACGTTATGTAATTAGTTTACAATTCACTGCCTTTTAGTATGTTATTGATTGCGATTGCTGCTTTTGTTTTATGTAGGTATACGTTTGTTCGGTGATTTACCGAACATTTACTTACTTTGCAATATTGTTTGACGTAGGCATCGACCTACTTAATTACCTATGTTAATAACTTTATATCAATATAATTTCAGTGTACAACTAGCGTGACACCCGGGTGCATTCTAACATTTTACATAACATTTATACGAGTATTTTATATTATTTAACAGTTTTACATAAATAAATAATTAATAAACATTTGAACAGTTTTTATACAATAACATTTAATCACCGCAATACTCGCCCCGTACACGACATAATTTTTTGGTCCTTCGAGCCGGATTCGAGCTAATTCACGTTGCACAATTTTCAAATTTAGAGCGTAAATTTGAAAAACAACGTGAATTAGCGCAACAATATAAAGCTTTTATGAAAGAGTATGAACAGTTAAACCACATGAAACAAGTCACAACAGATTCGGCGACCTTGGAATGTTTTTTACCACATCATGGAGTCCTGCGCGAGGACTCAGAAACAACTAAATTATGTCGTGTACGGGGCGAGTATTGCGGTGATTAAATGTTATTGTATAAAAACTGTTCAAATGTTTATTAATTATTTATTTATGTAAAACTGTTAAATAATATAAAATATAAATGTTATGTAAAATGTTAGAATGCACCCGGGTGTCACGCTAGTTGTACACTGAAATTATATTGATATAAAGTTATTAACATAGGTAATTAAGTAGGTCGATGCCTACGTCAAACAATATTGCAAAGTAAGTAAATGTTCGGTAAATCACCGAACATATTCCGGGGCACCAAAAGTGAAATGATTAGAAGGAAAGAGGGTTAGTAAAGGTAACGTTGTGAAAATGTTTTACAAGATGATAAAGCAAAATTTGTTAGTACTATGAACTTAATTAAATATTTTAGTGTCCCTAGATAAAAACACTGAGCACGTTTGTTTGTAACTTCACTCTTATTTATATTGATAAATATGACAAGCACTAGGCTTTCACTTAGCCGTAATAACACGCGCGAAAGGACACTATCTTTATTTATTCGACACTGCACTCTTTTTTATAATACTATAAATACGAGGAGCACTAGAGTTAGACTGATGGTCAGCAATGTTTATTCGCACACTTGGTTATGCAGTATTGTGTAGACGCGCGGGGCCAGGCTGCGCGCCCGCCGCCAGCGCCACCACGCCAGCCAGGCCGTAGCTCACTGCATACTGGTGGATGTCATGACTGGATAGGTTCCACCCATCCCCTGCTTGACTGTTCTTCATATCCTCTATACTTTTATGTAGAGTTCTCAAGGATGATTGCATTCCAGAGGAATCTGTTATGTTTTCCCAAAGGTCTATGGGTATGAAGCTGTTGATGATGAAGTTAATTTGATCAATCTTTGGTACATAGACGTTTGCACTCAACTGTAGCTCGTTTTCTGTATTTTTTGGTATATTTAGTGTGAAATCTGGACCTTTCAGTAAACATCCCGGAGTTACAGAGATGATGCCGGCTTCACTCAAGCGTTCCGATTGTATATGATTGTCGCAGATCACCTTAACAGCGCAAGTGTTACAGCAATGGTACAGGTACAATGTAGGATTGTTTAAAGGTATTATTTTGTTTTCGCAGCTGGACAAGGTTACCTTACATTTCTTAGTGTTACGATCAATCACACAAAAGTTATTTTCAGTATTAAGATAATAAATAGGTTTTTTCAAATTACAATACAGCATATCTTCTTGTTTTATACATAGCGACAGGACCGGTGATAAAACTTTCAGTTCTGCCGCTAGAATCAATAGATCGAGAAACCATTAAACAAGATAAGGAACATCAACAAACAAAAACAAATATACCTAAACATAGAACACGCCGCCGACTCGGAAGTGTATCATATATCATAATGGCGCTAACGTTTTTTATGACCATGATAGGCAACGTAAACGGTACCTACTCGGTAACAAAACTACCTGGCAATCAATCGCTGTACTTTGACCCTATTTCCCAAGTTAGCCTTATCAAGGACTCGTGGACTATGATTGTGTATTATAATATGTCTCCGTACTGGGAAGGAATTCAAGCTCTTAACAAATTAACAACATATTTAAACATATCGTGCCATAGTATAAACAGTAGTAGCCAGTGTAATACAATAGTCAATCAGCTGTTTCATGAGTACAATGAACTGGAGCATTATAATAAACTTTTGATGACGCATCAAACAACTAAGCGCTCGAGACAGAGACGAGGCCTTATCAATGGAGTTGGCTACCTTGCAAATTCGCTATTCGGAGTATTAGACGAGAGTTTTGCAGAAAAGTATACTCAAGACATTGAATTAATAAAAAACAACGAACATCATTTAAGAAATTTACTTAAAAATCAGACTTCCTTAGTAGAGTCAGAATATAATTTATTGAAAAGAACAGAAGAAATCATGACTAAGCAACATAAAATCATAAACAAACATTTAAATTCATTAGATAAATTATCAAACATCGTACAACGGGATATCAGTAATATTTCCATACTTCAAGAATTCACAATTTCAGCGTTGACAGCCACTAATCTACTGAATAATCTAAAAGGATCACAAGATACATTGCTAGATATGTTAACAAACAGGGGTCACTTTAATATACATCTTTTAACTCCACAACAACTACAAAGAGAACTCAATCTCATAGCAGGAAATTTAGCTGACGATACAAAACTGCCGGTATCCAACCAGAACATACATAATTTGTATCCATTATTAAATATAAAATCAAGACTTACTAATCAATATTTCTTATTTAAAATATCATTTCCACTGATAAGTCGAGAACAATATAAACTTTACCAACTACAGTCTGTACCGCAACAAAGGGATAATATTATAATAGAAGTGATACCGTCAGCAAACTACATAGCCACCGATTTGAGAAGGGACGCCTATATAAAATTTTCATCACAAGACCTGTCGCTATGTATAAAACAAGAAGATATGCTGTATTGTAATTTGAAAAAACCTATTTATTATCTTAATACTGAAAATAACTTTTGTGTGATTGATCGTAACACTAAGAAATGTAAGGTAACCTTGTCCAGCTGCGAAAACAAAATAATACCTTTAAACAATCCTACATTGTACCTGTACCATTGCTGTAACACTTGCGCTGTTAAGGTGATCTGCGACAATCATATACAATCGGAACGCTTGAGTGAAGCCGGCATCATCTCTGTAACTCCGGGATGTTTACTGAAAGGTCCAGATTTCACACTAAATATACCAAAAAATACAGAAAACGAGCTACAGTTGAGTGCAAACGTCTATGTACCAAAGATTGATCAAATTAACTTCATCATCAACAGCTTCATACCCATAGACCTTTGGGAAAACATAACAGATTCCTCTGGAATGCAATCATCCTTGAGAACTCTACATAAAAGTATAGAGGATATGAAGAACAGTCAAGCAGGGGATGGGTGGAACCTATCCAGTCATGACATCCACCAGTATGCAGTGAGCTACGGCCTGGCTGGCGTGGTGGCGCTGGCGGCGGGCGCGCAGCCTGGCCCCGCGCGTCTACACAATACTGCATAACCAAGTGTGCGAATAAACATTGCTGACCATCAGTCTAACTCTAGTGCTCCTCGTATTTATAGTATTATAAAAAAGAGTGCAGTGTCGAATAAATAAAGATAGTGTCCTTTCGCGCGTGTTATTACGGCTAAGTGAAAGCCTAGTGCTTGTCATATTTATCAATATAAATAAGAGTGAAGTTACAAACAAACGTGCTCAGTGTTTTTATCTAGGGACACTAAAATATTTAATTAAGTTCATAGTACTAACAAATTTTGCTTTATCATCTTGTAAAACATTTTCACAACGTTACCTTTACTAACCCTCTTTCCTTCTAATCATTTCACTTTTGGTGCCCCGGAATATGTTCGGTGATTTACCGAACATTTACTTACTTTGCAATATTGTTTGACGTAGGCATCGACCTACTTAATTACCTATGTTAATAACTTTATATCAATATAATTTCAGTGTACAACTAGCGTGACACCCGGGTGCATTCTAACATTTTACATAACATTTATATTTTATATTATTTAACAGTTTTACATAAATAAATAATTAATAAACATTTGAACAGTTTTTATACAATAACATTTAATCACCGCAATACTCGCCCCGTACACGACAACGTTGCTTGAAAAAAGTCTTGAAAGCAAAGGGAGTTGCTATGGGAAAGAGGATTCTTTTTATTTGACATATATTTTACCTCGTTATTTTACACTGAAAATTCACGTCATTTATACTCACAAAGAGGTTTTATTTTTGAATTCTTCCGATTTTCCAATTTTTCAGTCCAAGCAAAAATAGATTTGAATTTTAAGGCTTCCGACATGAAATGTTAGTTCTAATCACGTTTTTACAAAATCAACGAATGCAGAGCATTAAAAAAACCGACTTCACGTCAAAACTTTGGCTGAGTTATAATGTCATCAACGTAAACATTCTCGGGTTTTATGTTCCGTGCTCGGAAATCATACATATTCTTTCAAAAATTTGAAATGTTCAATGAAGTACTCAACCGATTTCGATGAAATCTATGTGGGACCAACTATAAGGTATCTTCTATCATACCTATGATTTTTTTCAAAATCGATACACAATTGTTCGAAATATCGTGTAACAAAGACACACAAAAAAAAACACACAGACGAATTGAGAACCTCGGTTGAAAACCTTTCGGAGCACTAAAACTATGTGTATGTTTGGGTTATTTTTTTTAACTTAGTAACTTTAAAATCATTTTGCATAATTCTATGAGTAGGTATAGTTCTAGGGGCTGGCTGTACGTTATAAACAATAAGGTTTTTGCCACCGAAATCTGGTCAAAAATTGATTTTAAAAGACTTAAAGTCAGTGAAGTCTGCAGTTATATCGTTTCTATTGATTCAACGTACTACGGCAATTAAAGAATTGAAACAACCAAAAGTAACAAACACTACGTACGGACAAAAACTAAGGCAAATCAATACGGAAAAGATAGAGAGAGAGATATCAAATTTAAAATAGCACAAGTGTTTGCTGATAAGATACTTATAATTTATTTATATTAAAATATCTACCTACATAAAACATAGTTCCGATAATATATCATTAATAGAAAAATAAACTTAATTAATTCCAATTTAAGTAGACTTTCAAAATCATTTTGAATATTTTGCATTGTAAATTGTGTGTGTTTTTTTCATACTGAAATCCGAATCTGTCTCACACGGTAGCAGAGTAATAGAGTGCTAATGACAGATATTTTGATCCTCTTCTTTGAAGGTTGTGAAGGTAGTTCAGGTCGGGATCACCACTGTAGATAGGTACTACTGGATGCAACTCCTAAGAAAGGAAAATGGCAGACTTACGGACCCACGATTGTAATATACCTTGTGCCCGTGATACTCGTATGAACCTTGATAGCGCTTTATATGGATTTCATCAACTTTATTTCTTCATTGTCGTTTGACCATGCAGCTTCAGTAGTACCTACATCGGCATCACTTTTTCGGACATTTGCAACAATCATCTTTATATTTCAGCCAACTTACACAAAACACAAATTAATTATAGATACTCTCGAAACTTCTTCGTAGAGTCCGATCATATACGAAAACTATATGAAAATCTTAAATTGATCGGATTAAAACACTCGGATGTAGACGTTAGGGAAAACTTCGGAATATCATACTAAGAATAACACTCTGCGCAGCAGTACTTTAGAAGGCAAAATGTATTTTCGTGATAAAATAAAGGCTTTACCTATAGCCTTCCCTATTACAAGAATAAGACTATCAAATGATAGGTAGTTGTATACTCAATGATCGCGTCTAATCAAACAAAGACTCCTCATCTTAACTATAGTTTTTGTCACCTACTTAGATTAGAGGTACAAAAATAAGACGATAAAATTAGCTAACGTAGCATAAATTTCCAGTGACGTCAATGACGTAGTGATGCGGCGGCGTCCCCATCACTCAGCCGGCTACTTGCTGGAGGATGAGGGAGATGGAGCAGAGGCGGACGTCCTTGGTACCACTCCTCCTAGAACTAGGATACGGACGAAAGAGAAACGCAGGTAGGAGGTAGTGTTGAAGTAGACTTAGTGGTAGATGATTGTCGAGGCTGGCTATGGGTTTCTCTGAAGATAAGCTCAAGCGTTCCTTATTTAAGCATGTCGTACAATTTTGTTGGTAGAATTTGCTGCGTGGTTTGACCCAATCAGGATAAGGACAGGCTAGGAGGGTACATTCCGTTTAGGTTCGTAAGTTTCGTCGTAAAGAAACCAACCGTCTCTTTTCCTAGCATAACGTAAGATATAAATAATTCGAGAGACCTTTGCTTAGTGGAAGGATTCGATCAGCATTGGGGCTGCCTAGGAGTCTTTCCATATAGGTTAGTTTGTCGTAAAAAGCCCAACCTTCCTTTTTTAATCATGTGATAAAATATCCACTGGGAGCAAAAGAATAACATAGAATGTGCCGGCTGCTTCTCTTCCCGAGTATATGTATAAGTCAGTTAAGGGATAGAGGTTTTATTGACGTTTTGTGGGCGATAGGCTGACCCCCTGTCACTGCAAGTCTCTCTCCGTCATTAAAATACCTCCAAATTTGTCAAATGTGACATCAGATGATTAATATCTTCTGGTGTTCTGCCTACTACATAAGGGATACAGGCGTGACGTTATGTATGTATGATAAAATATCACTTAAATTGAGGGACACTTGAATAGTGGTTGGGTCCCGTTAGGATCAACCTGACTGAGACTAACAATTATATGAAATTCTTCGCCAAATTATATCTTTCTTGCCTAGCTTGAGTTCAAGTCATGATCTTATTAGGTAAAGAAACAAAACGTTACCTTTGCTCCAAAACCAAAACAAAGATACTCAAAATTCAATAACCTATATTCGAGGTCAATAAGGTATCCTAGTGTTTGTTTACCTATACGTAAAAATAATTTTAATCATTGCGTTAAGGCCATTACTTAATATTCGTCATGAAAACAAAAATATTTGGTATCAAAATATTCCAACATGTATAAAATATTAAATGACTGCCGCCGTCTATTCTGGTGGTGTTTGGTACGACCAAAATCGATAAGATACACAAATAATAAACTACCAAGAATCGAATTTTCGTTGATTAGTGTAGGCTAAAAATATACAGACATTACAATAATTGCAATAATGAAATGAAGGTACAGAAGGTAGTTGACAAACCTGTAAAATTTGCCCCAACCAATTTTTAACTTAATATCGAAGGCATAGAGTTCAAATTCAATCACATTTTTTTTATAGGTTTGAAACGCTTGATCTGCAGCCTTCTGTACATATACTGCATATTTATGACTGGCAAGTGATACAAATCGATTTCATTGTTCTATTTGGTAAAGAAAAACATCATTAAAGTGACTTTACTGTAATGTAAATTGGCAAACTCGTGGTTATGAAATTCCAACGCCATTTTTTTCTGATTATAAAATAGATGCGACTATTCTCTGGCTAACGATAGTGGACGGTTTTTTTTTGCAAACTTTTTATATGTCAGAACTAGCATAAAATGTCGACATCGTTTTTCTGGTATCTCTGTAGTCTCGAACGGTTATTCGATATTCATGATATTCGATATTCATGGTCCTTATTTTGTACCTTTACAAACAAAGTCGTCTTTTTTTAAAGCCCTATGATCTAGATAAGGTTTCGGTAAATTCTCCATAGAAAAATGTAAGAAAAATCACGCGCATCCCGAGCGTACGATTTAGTTTAGTAAGTACTCTCATTGCCAGTGCGTTTTTGGATTTCAAGGCGACACCACGCGTGTTTGATGCACCAGCAAAGTTGCGTGTTATGCATTTTTGTACTTTGATGTCGCTCGCGTACGGCCTAGTCCCTTAAGACGACACATCGAAATGTTTTTTCTTGAAATCTTAGCACCTTAACACGCCGACATAAGGTCGCGTATTGCATAGAAATCGCCACCATCGACACCGCTCAGACACTGAAATCGTTTCAAAAATCGATAAAAAAGTAATGGTAAATGCTATGTAAATTTTGAGCAACCAAAGTCCGAACAATAATGTGAAGATTGAATTTAAGTAATTTTTAAGCATATAAATTTCATAACTAGGTACCTACGTGGTAATTTTAAAAAAAGTATTTTTTCAGACGTGTTTTCGAAAAATAAAACTATCGAGTCAAAATCATCAAATCAAGTTTTTGAGCAGGCAAAGTACAGATAAAGATATGAATTACACATATCAAAATTTCAGATCCGCTCGTCTTGCCATATTCTCATAGTTTGCGATGAAAGTCAATGCATTTTTTCAATATGTCGCCTTAAGTATCTCTCATGTCAAACTTAAAAAACTTCAAAATCATTTTTTAACCACTTCTGAATTTAACATCTCCTAATTTGACAATAGAGACTCGAATATCGAATACGACCCTTTACTTCGTACGTAAATTTTTATGCAGGTGATTATGTTATCTACGAGTGTAGTTCACCACACTAATTACTCCTTAGGTAAAGCATTTTATAATGAAATAACCAGAATTCTTTATTGGCGTATAAATAAAGCTTGAGATACGTTTTTGTATGAATTAAGTGACTCAACCATAGTTTATTAAGTTAAGTCTAATAACTCAGTGTCTACATATTTCTTTCTCGCCTTGCCTTTAATGGTGAAGT